>CM050325.1:69731802-69859437 GCA_027475135.1 Bactrocera correcta
TTGTGAAAGATAGATCTCCTGATCTATACCTGAATCTTGAGTAGATGAGTCATTCCTACACGTTCTATGGTAGCGTTGTAGTTTCTCAGATATGCAGTTTTTTGATAAACTATGTATATATAGTTTGAATATTACAAATATACTTAATCCAAGGAGTACTATAGTCATGAACATATTCTGGATTGGGTGTTCTTAAAATGGTATTAAAAATTTATTTATTTTTTTAATGTTGTCAAATTGATATTTGTTTTCTGATTCCAATATTTCAAGAATGTGAATTCTTTCGTTTCCATTAGCTATAATATAATCTTTAATTTCTTGTTCCTGGTTGTGGAATACTTCTGAGTCAATAATAATTGTTTAATTAAATTGGATTAAATTCAGACCTTCAACTGATTTTTCCTTTAAAATATGTTTTCCTTGTAATATGACATTACCATGTCCTAAATCTATGATAAGTGCGTTATTTTCTTGGATAACATTACAATAGGCTTCGTAACCTTCGATCATTGGTATTGTACAATTGTCATTAGGTTCTTGTTCACATATATATTTACTTAAAATATTTTTACATTTAAATATTAATATTATTTTATCTTCACATTTACTTACGATTTTATTCATATCCAAAATGCCTTGACGATAGGATAATGGAGTAACTTTGTACACTGTACATTTCTTTTCAATGACTGGATATTTATAAATCACAATAAAAGTGTCGTCTAATCCACCTACATGCGTGTCTGCATATTCGAGTATGTCAATAACCGGTATACTAGTTTGTTCCTTTTCTAATATCCTTTCAATCTCGTCCGTATTTATTGCTGCTGAATAAAAATTTCCGTTCTTCGCAAAATTAATTGTCGAAGTTAAGTCAAATAACTCCTTGTATAATTTTTGCTATATAACCTTTTGCTTAATCGTCTAAATATTAAATGTTTTCATCATTATTTCAGAGTTAGAAATAATTTGTCTTTGTTTATGATTATTTTCAATTATGTCGTTGAGTTGTTTCCCATAAACTGTTTGTCCTGTTTATATTGCTTTTGTGTTCGTTTTTTATTGTAGTATATATACTTATACTCCTGCTTATTTTTGATCAGTTCTTTTATTCCTTCAGTCTTGCTCCTTTAAAAAAATAATTCAGTAGGTTTCCTTTTTGAGACGGAATGTATTGTCCTATTGTATTCCTTGATTGCGTTGAATAGTTCTTCAGTCGCGGTTGATTTATTTTGTTTAATGCGAATTCTAGTAATTTCCAGAATGGTTGAATGCAGCCGTTCAGCTTAAGCGTTCGATGTTGAATGGTTTGCTGCGGTCATTGAATGTTCAATATGTAGCCGTTGGAACAGAGCTTTTGCTGCTATGCTATTACGAGTAAATATAGTCTCGTTATCTGTCATTAGCTTATTACAAAATGGGAATATTTGTATGAGTGCTTCCTTTAATATTTTGTAGAATTCTCTTTTGTCGTTTAATTTTCTCATATATGCGTATTTTGAGTATCAGTCTATGCATGAGAGATACTCGTGCATTGTTCCATTGATTTCAAATATGTCCATTTGTATTTGTGTGCCTATACCTTCGGGTATGGGTATTTTTGCGAAAACTTGTTTTGTCGAGTGGCGTTTGTATTTGTTCTCTTTACAAATGCTACAATTTCTAGTTAGTCGTATTACATAATTTTTTATAAAGGGTGATTTTTTAAGAGCTTGATAACTTTTTTTTTAAAAAAAACGCATAAAATTTGCAAAATCTCATCGGTTCTTTATTTGAAACGTTAGATTGGTTCATGACATTTACTTTTTGAAGATAATTTCATTTAAATGTTGACCGCGGCTGCGTCTTAGGTGGTCCATTCGGAAAGTCCAATTTTGGGCAACTTTTTCGAGCATTTCGGCCGGAATAGCCCGAATTTCTTCGGAAATGTTGTCTTCCAAAGCTGGAATAGTTGCTGGCTTATTTCTGTAGACTTTAGACTTGACGTAGCCCCACAAAAAATAGTCTAAAGGCGTTAAATCGCATGATCTTGGTGGCCAACTTACGGGTCCATTTCTTGAGATGAATTGTTGTCCGAAGTTTTCCCTCAAAATGGCCATAGAATCGCGAGCTGTGTGGCATGTAGCGCCATCTTGTTGAAACCACATGTCAACCAAGTTCAGTTCTTCCATTTTTGGCAACAAAAAGTTTGTTAGCATCGAACGATAGCGATCGCCATTCACCGTAACGTTGCGTCCAACAGCATCTTTGAAAAAATACGGTCCAATGATTCCACCAGCGTACAAACCACACCAAAAAGTGCATTTTTCGGGATGCATGGGCAGTTCTTGAACGGCTTCTGGTTGCTCTTCACCCCAAATGCGGCAATTTTGCTTATTTACGTAGCCATTCAACTTGCTCACTTGGTCGATTATGTAGACCATAAATCGGACGTAAAGCGCGAAACACATTTCGAACCGAACACTGATTTTGGTAATAAAATTCAATGATTTGCAAGCGTTGCTCGTTAGCAAGTCTATTCATGATGAAATGTCACAGCATACTGAGCATCTTTCTCTTTGACACCATGTCTGAAATCCCACGTGATCTGTCAAATACTAATGCATGAAAATCCTAACCTCAAAAAAATCACCCGTTATTTGGCCAATAGTTTCTAGTGTTTCTAGTGTCTCTAATGTATTATTTTTTGCGTTTCTATGTGCTCTTTCATGCGTATGTTTAATTATATTTTCTCTATCCTCTTCACTCGTAATGTCCTTTAATAGATTTTTACAAAAACCTTTTTCTTTATAATAAATGAACAGCTTATAATATCATGAATTTTATTCCAGGTTCGTTGTGTAGTGTGAAATGCGGTAGTGATATTCTTTTTCTTCTTTACTGGCGTAGACACCGCTTACGCGTTTATAGCCGAGTCAACAACAGCGCGCCAGTCGTTTCTTCTCTTCGCTACGTGGCGCCAATTGGATATTCCAAGCGAGACCAGGTCCTTCTCCACTCGGCCCTTCCAACGGAGTGGAGGTCTTCCTCTTCCTCTGCGTCGAATACTTTCAGAGCTGGAGTGTTTTCATCCATTCGGACAACATGACCTAGCCAGCGTAGCCGCTGTCTTTTAATTCGCTGAACTATGTCAATGCCGTCGTATATCTCGTACAGCTCATCGTTCCATCGAATGCGATATTCGCCGTGGCCACGCGCAAAGGACCACAAATATTTCGCAGAACTTTTCTCTCGAAAACTCGCAACGTCGACTCATCCGTTGTTGACATCGTCCAACGTCGTCCTCTGCACCATACAGCAGGACGGGAATTATGAGTGAATTAAAGAGTTTGCTTTTTGTTCGTCGAGAAAAGACTTTACTTTTCAATTGCCTACTCAGTCCGAAGTAGCACCTGTTGGCAAGAGTAATCCTGCGTTGGATTTCCAGGCTGATATTGTTGGTTGTGTTTACGCTGGTTCCAAGATAGACGAAATTATCTACAACTTCAAAGTTATGACTGTCAAGAGTGACGTGGGAGCCAAGTCGCGAGTGCGACGACTGCTTGTTTGATGACAGGAGATATTTCGTCTTGCCCTCGTTCACTGCCAGACCCATTTGCGTTGCTTCCTTGTTCAGTCTGGAGAAAGCAGAACTAACGGCGCGGTTGTTGAGGCCGATGATATCAATATACGCTAGTAGCGGTACACTCTTATAAAAGATTGTACCTGCTCGATTCAGTTTTGCAGCTCGAATAATTTTTCGAGCAGCAGATTGAAAAGTCGCACGATAGGGAGTCGCCTCGTCTAAAACCTCGTTTGGTATCGAAAGGCTCGGAGAGGTCCTTCCCGCTCCTGACGGAGCTTTGAGTGTTGCTCAGCGTCAGTTTACACAGCCGTATTAGTTTTGCGGGGATACCAAATTCAGACATCGCGGCATAGAGGCAGCTTCTTTTCGTGCTGTCGAAAGCAGCTTTTAAATCGACGAAGAGGTGGTGTGTGTCGATTCTCCTTTCACGGGTCTTTTCCAAGATTTGGCGCATGTTGAATATCTGGTCGGTTGTTGATTTGCCAGGTCTAAAGCCACACTGATAAGGTCCAATCTTTCACACAATACGCTCGAGAGAACCTTATATGCGATGTTGAGGAGGCTAATAAATTTACAAAGAAGCTGATGCATGCTCCTTACCAGTTCTTCGGCGCCGTGTTTGAATAGCTCAGCCGGCAATCCGTCGGCCCCTGCCGCTTTGTTGTTCTTGAGGCGGGCAATTGCTATTCGAACCTCTTCATGGTCGGGCAATGGAACGTCTGCTCCGTCGTCATCGATTGGGGAATCGGGTTCGCCTTCTCCTAGCGTTGTACGTTCACTGCCATTCAGCAGGCTGGAGAAGTGTTCCCTCCATAATTTAAGTATGCTCTGGGCATCGGTGACTAGATCACCTTTGGGGGTTCTACAAGAGTATGCTCCGGTCATGAAACTTTCTGTAAGTCGCCGCATCGTTTCGTAGAATTTTCGAGCATTACCCCTGTCGGCCAGCTTATCAAGCTCTTCGTACTCACGCATTTCGGCCTCTTTTTTTTCTGTATGCAAATACCTCTCGCTTCCCTCTTCAACTCTCGTTATCTATCCCATCCCGCACGTATTGTGGCCGATCGTAACGTTGCGAGGTAGACAGCCTGTTTTCTCTCCGCTGCGACACGGTACTCCTCGTTCTACCAATTATTCTTTTGCACTTTCCGAAAACCAATGGCTTCGGTTGCAGCTGTACGTAAGGAGTTTCAAATGCAAGGACAACGAACACTCATTTAATTCAGATACAATTCGATCTTTGCTGAAAAGCCAATACGGTATCAATATAGTAAAGGCGCCACCGTTGTGCAGCACACTCGTGAAAATCGCCAGATGTCTAAAACTGCAAAGACAGATACAAGACGTAGTGGAGCTCTTTCTTCAGGCCGCCATGGAATATAACAGGACGTTCCATTTAGTGACGGGCACGAAGCCGATTTAGGTTATCTATACCAACTTACACATTTTAACGGATATTGCTGCCAGACTAGAGAAAGCCCAACAAGAACAGCTCGAGCAGAGTAATGTCTACCGCCAAAATAGAATCTTCGAAGTTGGAAAAAAGGTTCTGGTAAGGTCCAACAAGAGACTAGGCGACAAGAACACTCCACTGTACGGCGAGGAAAGGATAGACGCTGATCTGGGAACAACCGTTCTTATTAAAGGGAGGGTTGTCCACAAGGACAACCTCAAGTGAAACCCTCGACATAATATTTTTTTTATATAGTTTTTATTTTGAATTTCAGGCATATGCCAATCTTCGCACTTTTGATTTGGTCTGCGCTGACAGCTTCCAAATTAACAGACTAATCGCACGCGGACTACATACCGATCTTGGACGATACTGCAGTAATTTGGAACGAGACGAGGTACATAAGGCACATATCAAACTTAACAGAATATGGACAATACATACAAGAAACCACAGACTTGATTAGCGTCTTCCCACATGAAGAAGATCCTAGAAGTAGACACCAACCTTTTGGGTTCCGCCCTGAAAGTAATAGCCGACACGCCAAGACTAACGGAGCAAGAGCTAATACAGTCAAACAATAGCCAAATCGTCCAGAACTCAGGAGCAGATTAACGCCCTCACGAATACGGTCAATAAAACTCTCAATGTAAAAAAAGGGAAGAAATACATTCATCACACCTCTATGAAACACTTTTGGTTAGAAAAAGAATTTTAACAATAGACATTCAAAATTTAATAATTGCAATCACACTGGCTAAATTTAATATAATAAACCCTGCTATTATTGATGCAAATGATTTGGACACGGTTATGAAGTAGAGTTTCACAGGAGTTAAAGTAACCCAATTGTTCAGCATAGCTAGAGTTAAGGTTTTAGCAAGTAAGGAAATTGTAAGTTTTATTATCGGCTTTCCTAGACCTAAGTTGTTATGTAGAGGATGGAGTCATGTGTAGAAGTTCACGCAAGTGAGAAAAGTTCAATGGGAGTGGCCAGAAACGATTCTCTTACATATGACTCAAGCAGCTCCCGACTTCCGGTCTTTGACCAAGTATCCTCTGGTTAGCCTAAGAACACCCGTTTGAAGGCGAGCTAAAGTGAGAAGGCGAAAAAACCCCCAGCACAGGGTTGTGCGCTGGGTTTGGAACCCGCCACGTGACAAAAATACTCCAATGAAAAAGCAACAACAGCCACGTATGAGAGACCCCCCTTTTGATGACGACCATGGCAATCGAAATAAGGACTACGAGTTGAGGGCATGCACCTGGAATGTCCGGTCCATTATTTGGGAAGGTGCCACTACCCAGCTGGTTGATGTCCTCGTAAAAAAAAAGGCTGACATCACCGCCGTCCAAGAAATGCGATAGACGGGACAAGGATAGAGACGAGTAGCTCCTTGTGGCATTATAAAGGAGCGCAAATTTGGTGAGGGATTCGTGGTGGGAGATAGACTCCGTCGCCGAGTACTACCATTCACTGCGGTGAATGAATGTCTAGCCACAATCCGCATCAAAGCGAGGTTCTTCAACATATCACTGATTTGCGCCCACGCCCCGACAGAAAAGAAGGGCGATGTGAACAAAGATGCCTTTTATAAGTGCTTGGAGCGCACTAATGAGAGCTGCCCCCGCCACGATGTCAAAGTCGTGCTTAATGACTGATCCAAACAAATACTCCTCTGCATTACTCCCACTAATTACATAAAGTAATAGAGGCGTAATGCAGAGGAATATCAACCGCCCCAACTTCACACACAAGAACAGAAGGAAACACAAAAATAAATAATTTTCCCGCGCTTTTTACCAATTACCAGCATTATTATCCCGCCTACTGATTAAGTGAATGTCACGGAAAATAAAACGATTTAATTACATTAGTGAACACAGTAAAACGTTTCTAAAGAAGGAATCCGCACAACAATAACCCATTTCCGGCCGCACTTAGATCCACTGCTTTGATTTGAACGAAACTTTATATTTTGTTTAGTATAAAAAAAACTCAATGGTTTAGATTTTTTGAGATTTTTACATTAAGCCGTTTAGCCACGGGAATGTGGTCGAAAAATCGACCATCGGCCGAAAACGATACTTACTAAAGTGAAACAGTGCTTTATCATTCAAAACGTTTATTTTGTTCATTTTTTCAATTTCACATTACATTTTTTTTAAATAAAAGAAAGATACACGTCATAAGTAAGTAATGAAAAACTTTTCTTGAAAGTTCAATATCTTATCTTTATATTTCATGGAATTGATTGAAGCACAAAACATGTAGAGGTATATCGCATTTTGTGCATTTATATGACGAATGTTTGTGACAATTTTGACAACGACGAGGTTTCTCTAATTTGATAATGCCATGCCCAACTTTGTCTTTACGAAAACTCTCCAGAGCGGCGTCTTTGGATTTTCGAACAGCTGTTGACTGTGGAATCAACGTCTCCGAAGACGACATCGACGGTATTGCCATTCGAAGCAAAGATTCTGCAACGTAAATACGGAACTGTAATTGATCCAATAATTCTATTTTCTGAACAATACATCTTTCGGTGGTACGTGACATTCCCTTTTCATATTTGACGAGAGCGCAATGAATTTTCCAAGCGTTCACCATTGCAGCATCAAATCCATTTGTTATCAGTGGCCAATACCACTTTTTTCCTCGAACGCGAATTCGATAATTGTTCATGGCATTATCGAAGAGATCAACACCACCCATTCGATTATTGTATGCTCGCACGATGTGTGGCATATTAACATAATATTTCTTGCCGCCTTTCCATCGCTTCACACGATGCAGTGGTTCAATTGTCTCATGATTTGATGCAATGGTCACAACAGAATTGTCGTTCCATCGGGCTATCAGCACATTATTTTTTCGATCAAATGTGTAATCTAACCAACCGCGTTCTTTCTTCTTAGACGACGAGACGTCAGTAAGTTTCGCTTTATTCGTACGATTGTCACGAATAGTTCCGGTAGCTTAATATACCAAAGAGGTGAGGTGACTTATCAATTTATGAGAAGTGAAGAAATTGTCAAACGCAACACTATGTTCACGTGGATCACCATTTCACCTAAGCCGCAGTTTTTGTATTCGGGTTCTCGATTCTCATTTGCACCGCTGTACGGAATGAACGAATACAAATAGCCATCAGACGAACATAAATCCCAGTATTTGAAACCAAATCGAATGGGTTTTCCTTTTATAAATATTTTGCAAGAATGACGGCCGTAGTAAGCAATCATCTGCTCATCGATAGACAGATTGTGCGAGAATACGCCAAACTGCATAAACTTCTTATTCAAACGAATGTTCCACGGGGTCACTTTGGCGAACTTATCACTGGCATCGATTGTATGATTATCGCACACATGGAAATATTTCTTTATTAGTTTGAAACGATTACGAGCCATTGCGTCACGGATTATTTTGCACTCCAGTGTAGGTTGGGACGACCAATAATTATCGATGCGCGGTCGTGTATTGTAGCCAGTCACGAACAAAATTCCAATGAACCGGCGCATTTCCTCATCATCCATTACAAATTTCAAGTCGTTGTGATCGACTTTCGCGTAGTTCATCGTACATCGAACCAAATATTTGATTATTTCATCATCGATAAACAAGTTGAAAAGTTGAATTGGTGAGTACCCTCCTGCAACGCGATATAACTTACTAAATGAGCTACACGAAAATATAAATGACATGAAATTGCAATACATACCATACTTGCTGTAAAGTTTTTCCATTTTGTCAATTTCCTTGTTCACCGGAAGCTCGCGAGAGTATTTAATTTTTTTTGCTTTAGTCCATTTTGGTTTGAACAGATGGACTTGCTTTCTGCTACGTTTGGATGTCACACGCGAACTTGAACTAGATTCAAATTCAGTAGAATGTTCCTCGGTCTCGTTGCAATCGGCTGACGTATTCGGATTGTCTTCATTGTACGCGCAACATAGTTCAATATTCCCAGCTACTTCGTGAGGCAAAAACGCACTTCCATCGTTGAGTATTTGCTCCTCTTCATCGATATTTTCCGTGTCACTTACTGCATCTGTAGTTTCCGGAGGCAAGACCACTAAGTCGACCATATCTGCATGGAGGATGCGATTTCCGATTTCATGATCGGCGTGCCCCATAATCTCTTCAATCTCTCTTTGCTCCGGGATCTTTTACGAAACATTTTCAAGAGACAACTCAAAATTTCACTGGAAGACCTGTTCAGGCTCGTGTGCAACAACCGACTAACTACCTGCCATTAAGGGCGCCTTTTTATATTTGTGATCTTGGAAGCTTCGGAAAATTCTATTCTACAAATATCTAGAAAGAAAGTTCTTGAATATTCCATGGAATGGAACAAGTATTTATTCGATTTTTTCATTTTCTGATATGTAATTACGAAAAATTTTATGAACTGTAAGACGGTGCTTTGTCCTGCATGTTTTTCATTATGATACTTCTTGCGTATACTTGTTTATGAAAGAACTCAGTAATCAACAATTTAACAAAGCAATTTTCTGTTAAATTAAAAGTATATAGTCATATACTAGTACTCCCACTACCAACAAAACCACATCTCTCTTCATTCTTTCTTTACCTGTCTTACTTATCCTCTCATATTTTCTTTTTCTCATTTAATAATTTTCATACTTCTAATTGATCTTTTCTTTAATCTTTCCCTACATTAAATAACAGAAACAACAATAAACATTTACACTCATTAGTTTTACGCTCGCATGCATTATGTTAACTTCCTAGATGTAAGGACACAAAAATAGTGAAGTGGAAATATTTTTCGTATCGTTTTCGGCCGGTGGTCGATTTATCAACCAGTTAATTTTGTGCATTCCTTATCATTCTATACTACAACTGATCTGCTGAAAAATATATTCTGCGTGAAGTGTGCGACAAACACTACAATATATAGAAACCTTATTTTTTTTTTTTAATTTTCTCTATTTTTTCCGAATTTTTATAAAAAATGTCGAAAAAATGGGTCTTCCGAAAATCCGATAAAATTTAAAAACAATTACTAATTAATGAAAGAAAAATTTTGTCAAGATTATAAAGATGCAAAATGACATACAATTATTGCCTTCAAGACATATCTCGGATATTTTCGTCTCGGTGATTTTTCAAAGTTGTTGGTCGAAAAATCGACCATTGGCTGTAAATAGGTTAAACGGCGATACTCCACAGCATTGCGAAAACAACAACACAGGATACAGGAATATGCACCCACAACAGGTTACAATACATAAGTTTATTAACATAGAATTACACATAACCTAATTAACCCATATTGGTAACACGCAAACACAATTATATTTGTATATACCCAAATTGAATATTAAACAAAAGTTTTATAACGTTTGAACTGAAATTAATCATCTTTTAATTAAACGCAATCGTTTTTGGTCTTTCGAGCCGGATAATTAAAAGAAAAACTCTTCGTGGAATTTTAACAACAACATCATCGTTGGAGTTCCAGAACCAAACCCAAAAGTTCAAAGAGTGCATGCAACAAACCAAAAGCTTTACGCTGAATCAACAAATACCCCAACATGTAACTAAAAACAAACCGAAAAAAAGTTGTAAGTGCGACCCATATTTTTTTACATAATCATATAAAGTGCAAATTTAAAAGAAAATACCCAATTGCCAAATTTTGTCCTTAAGCACTTTTGAGCATAATTTATTTGTTTTATTGGGTTGACAAAAATTTGATTTGCACCATTAAATTGTATATACATACATACCCAAGAGAAGAAGTGCAATAACAAAATATATGCCTATATTTTGCCGTCGGCTATTGCATTCTTCTCTTTAAACTGAAATTATATTATAAATAAATACCATCCCTGCCAATATTTAATTTATCGATTTTTTTTGCTACGATTCATGGCAAATTTAATAATTTCATAAATATTAACCATCGGACACCAAAGAAATAAAAACAAAAAAATTAGTTTGAAATTTTAAAAATAAATTTATTATACGAAAAGTTTTTAAAGTTTGTTTTATTACATTTTTGTAACTCGACGCGATTTATTTTTCTCGTTCAACCCAAAGATCAAATATATCTTACCCAAAAATGGAAATGGAAGATTTCAAAGTCACAACAACGGATTTAATTAAATTCGTGGAAGACCATCTTCAAACCAAAAGTGAAGATGAAGCGGTCTATAGCCTAGAAATTAAAAGGCTCGAGCTAAATTCGCTTTATGAAAAAGCATGCGCTCATACGATGCGGTTAGAAGAATTTCTCGCAAAAGTCATGAAACCATCGATTTCTTTAAAGTGAAAGAAAAATACCAAAAAAAGTTATCGAATGTACCCCTCTTGCTTAGCTTCTATCAACGAAAATGTAGATACGCGTAAAACACAGGTCAACCCAACCCATTAAGAAGAGGACTTCAGAAGTCACAATGATGGATTTCGCTCCTGCAGTTCACCTTCCACCATGCGACACCGACATCTTTTACGGAGATTATACAACTTGGCCCACCTTTCGTGATATGTTTACAGCCCTGTATATCCGTAACCCAAGTAGTAATGTTGAAAGACTCTTTCACCTTACTCAGAAGACCCGAGGAGAAGCAAGAGAGGTTATTCAAAACGAACCCTTACAAATAATGGTTTCATACTTGCCTGGAAAAATTTAGACGACCAATAAATAAATAAATAAGAGATTGCAAGTAAACACCAAATTAAAGACCCTACCCCAAGTAACTCAAGAAACAGGTTGTGCTAAAAAAAGCTTACAACATTCTGTTAATAACGTTTTAACTAATTTAAAAAACCTTGATATTGACACACAAAGCTGGGATCCGATATTAATATATCTTTGTAGTTCAAAACTACCTAAACAAACTCTCGAAACCTTTGAATATACCCTAGCAGATAATTCAGATATACCGACGTGGTCAAATTTTTACCGTTTTTTAACCCACAAATACAAAACTCTGGAATCTGTTGGAAATTTCAAAGCATCAGCAGCAAAATTATCCCCATTCCACACCGGTACAGTTAAAAGAACAGGTGCAAAGAAATATAACACTTTTCATGTAAATGTGGCTGAAACGCCAATCGTCAGACCCTCTAATACTCAAAGCAATAGTAATTTCAACTTTACTCAACATAATATAGATACAGAAAGCTGTAAGCTCTGTAAAAAGCAGCACCCTAATCGAGAATGTCCCAAATTTCTCGCAATGAATGTAGAGTCACGTATCTCTACAATCAAAAAATATGGTTATTGCTATAATTGCTTGGGCATATCACATAGCTACAAGAACTGTGTGAGTAAATTCTCGTCTCGTTAGTGTCACAAAAAACACAATACTCTGATACACAGAGAATTCAGCTTTCGACCTGAATCCCCACCGGAAATACCAAACGTCACTAGTTCGAACCCTAAAAAGCTTCAAGTACCGCACTACCCACCCAAAGCACAAATACAAATCGGCAATCCTACACAACAACTATACAGTCCACTAAATTATCAACCCAAGACCCACCCAAACCAAGTAGGAAGCAGATATTACTCGGTGCTGCAATGGTTCAAATAGAACATAACGGCCAGCGATATTCCGCGAGAGCTCTTACTGATTCATGATCGGAAGCCACATTTATATCTCGAAGACTTCGAAGAAGTTTGGATATATCCACGCACTTTGTATCAGCCCAAATGACCAGACTAAACAATGCAGTTTCAGCAACACCATCGAGTATTTGTAATTATAAGCTATCAGCACAGGCATTTATACTAAATGGTCTAACTGGTAATTTACCCTCATACCCCATAGATCCAAAGCAGTGTCTTACAAATCTTGGAATCACTTAATCAGACAACCAATTCCACAAAACCCAGACCCGTGGATATACTAACCGGTAGTGATATCTGTCCAAGTATTTTACTCAATAGAGTAAGAAGAAACATACTAGATTCACTCTTAGTTCAAGAGACAGAATTCGGATGGATATTGTAAGGACCCATAACCCAAACCTCCCAAAATTCCGCCATAGTCTCATTCCAAAGGAATGCATAGTTTCCAAATCAGACCAAATTTGAGAGGAAATATTCCAAAAAACTACCCGTCGTAATTCAGATGGGCGCTATATAGTAACCCTATCCTTTAAAGAACTCGACAATATTAATATCGGGTTCTCTAAACACATGACGGTAGCCCAATTCCTCAGAAATGAACGAGCTTAACTTAAAATCCCGAAGTGAAGGCGGAATATGACAGGAATTATGGAAAATTTAGAACTCGGACAAATGAATAACGTAGAACATAACCTTTCAGGTAAAGCTACCCAATATTACTTACCACACCACGCAGTCATTAAACCCGACCGTATAACAACGAATTGCAGCTGTACATAAGGAGTTTGAAATGCCGTCTCACAGTTCCCTTATACCGAGTTGTTGACGAGTGCTCTCAGAAAGCAGGAGTGCAAGCCGAGTACAAAATCGTTCTGCTGTCTGTTGTGATTGCAGCTTCTCGACGTCGAACCTTCCTAGTGTTTTTTGACGTGCGTTTTTTGCTGCACAGAGGCGGGTGCGAATCTTGGCTGCAAGAAGACAGTGGTCCGAGTCGATGTTAGGACCTCGGAGCGCAAGCACATCTAAAACACTGGAGACGTGTCTTTATTACAGGAAAAGAACATAATTTAAACGAAATGTGAAATGGTGTTTTAAACAACTGCAACCTTTTTTTTATGTATTATACTACAGCATATGGAAAGTCAAATATGATGACGAGTTTAAACATATGGGTACAGGCAAAGTATTGATCTCAAAAAGTTACTGGTTTCCGAAAATAAAACTTTCTTTAAATTGCATTCTCTTCAAAATCATACATATCGATCATTTTGGTCCTTCAGATAACATATCATAAACTAAACGACATATTTTAGTAATAACTGACTCGTTTACGAAGTTTGTTAGATTATATTCTAGTAAAACCACTAACAGCAAAGAAGTTTATCATGCCCTAAATGAATACTTTAGATCATATATTTATCCAATAGATATTGTGTTTAATAGGGAAAATTGTTTCACTTCTGAAAAATTTAAAAGTTGTATAGAAGACAGAAAGGTTCGTCACATAAAAGTAGCCACAGTTTCTCCTCAAACAAATAGTCAAGTCGAAAGGGTAAACAGAAGTTAGAGACCAATGATTTCAAAATTGGTAGATACAGAAATCCATTGAGAAGCAATATTTTGGAAAGTAGAGCATGCTTTGGGAGGATGGAGTCATGTGTAGGGAGGATGGAGTCATGTGTAGAAGTTCACGCAAGTGAGGAAAGTTCTCTGATCGCCATTCACTTGGGAGTGGCCAGAAACGATTCTTTTACATATGACTCAAGCAGCTCACGACTTCCGGTCTTTGACCAAGTATCCTCTGAGTAGCCTAAGAACATCCGTTTGAAGGCGAGCTAAAGTGAGAAGGCGGAACATTCCCTGCATAGGATTGCGCGCTGGGTTTGGGACCCGCCACGTGAAAACATCCCCAATGAAAAATAAACAACAGCCTCGGATGAGAGACCCCCCTTTTGATGACGACCACGGCAAACGAAATAAGGACTATGATTTGAGGGCATGCACCTGGAATGTCCGGTCCCTTAATTGGGAAGGTGCCGCTGCCCAGCTGGTAGATGTCCTCGTAAAGATAAAGGCTGACATCACCGCCGTCCAAGAAATGCGATGGACGGGACAAGGACAGAGACGAGTAGGTCCTTGTGACATTTACTACAGTGGCCATATAAAGGAGCGCAAGTTTTCTGTTGGATTCGTGGTGGGAGAGAGACTCCGTCGCCGAGTACTATCATTCACTCCTATGAATGAACGTCTAGCCACAATCCGCATCAAAGCGAGGTTCTTCAACATATCGCTGATTTGCGCCCACGCCCCGACGGAAGAGAAGGACGATGTGACCAAAGATGCCTTTTATGAGTGCTTGGAGCGCACTTATGAGAGATGCCCCCGCCACGATGTCAAAATCGTGCTTGGCGACTTCAACGCCAGGGTGGGCAAAGAAGGTATCTTTGGCACTACGGTCGGTAAATTCAGCCTCCACAAAGAAACATCCCCAAATGAGTTGAGGCTGATCGACTTCGCCGGGGCCCGAAATATGGTTATCTGTAGTACTAGATTCCAGCATAAGAAGACACATCAAGCTACCTGGCTGTCTCCGGATCGAAAAACCACCAACCAGATCGATCATGTTGTGATAGACGGAAGACACGTCTCCAGTGTTTTAGATGTGCGTGCGCTCCGAGGTCCTAACATCGACTCGGACCACTACATTGTTGCAGCCAAAATTCGCACCTGCCTCTGTGCAGCAAAAAACGCACGCCAACAAACACAAGGAAGGTTCGACGTCGAGAAGCTGCAATCACAACAGACAGCCGAACGATTTTCTACTCGGCTTGCACTCCTGCTCTCTGAGAGCACTCGTCAACAACTCGGTATAAGGGAGCTGTGGGACGGCATTTCAAACTCCTTACGTACAGCTGCAACCGAAACCATTGGTTTTCGGAAAGTGCAAAGGAACAGCTGGTACGACGAGGCGTGCCGTGTCGCAGCGGAGAGAAAACAGGCTGCCTACCTCGCAACGTTACGATCGACCACAACACGTGCGGGATGGGATAGATACCGAGAGTTGAAGAGGGAAGCGAGACGCATTTGTAGACAGAAAAAGAAAGAGGCCGAAATGCGTGAGTACGAAGAGCTTGATAAGCTGGCCGACAGGGGTAATGCCCCAAAATTCTACGAAAAGATGCGGCGGCTTACAGAAGGTTTCAAGACCGGAGCATACTCTTGTAGAACCCCCAAAGGTGATCTAGTTACCGATGCCCAGAGCATACTTAAATTATGGAGGGAACACTTCTCCAGTCTGCTGAATGGCAGTGAACACACAACACCAGGAGAAAACGAACCCGATACCCCAATCGATGACGATGGAGCAGATGTTCCATTGCCCGACCATGATGAAGTTCGAATAGCAATTGCCCGCCTGAAAAACAACAAAGCGGCAGGGGCCGACGGATTGCCGGCCGAGCTATTCAAACACGGCGGCGAAGAGCTGATAAGGTGCATGCATCAGCTTCTTTGTAAAATATGGTCGGACGAAAGTATGCCCAACGATTGGAATTTAAGTGTGCTATGCCCAATCCATAAAAAAGGAGACCCCACAATCTGCGCCAACTACCGTGGGATTAGCCTCCTCAACATCGCATATAAGGTTCTGTCGAGCGTATTGTGTGAAAGATTAAAGCCCACCGTCAACAAACTGATTGGACCTTATCAGTGTGGCTTTAGACCTGGTAAATCAACAACCGACCAGATATTCACCATGCGCCAAATCTTGGAAAAGACCCGTGAAAGAAGAATCGACACACACCACCTCTTCGTCGATTTCAAAGCTGCTTTCGACAGCACGAAAAGGAGCTGCCTTTATGCCGCGATGTCTGAATTTGGTATCCCTGCAAAACTAATACGGCTGTGTAAACTGACGTTGAGCAACACGAAAAGCTCCGTCAGGATCGGGAAGGACCTCTCCGAGCCGTTCGATACCAAACGAGGTTTCAGACAAGGCGACTCCCTATCGTGTGACTTTTTCAATCTGCTGCTCGAGAAAATTATTCGAGCTGCAGAACTTAATCGAGCAGGTACAATCTTTTACAAGAGTGTACAGCTGCTGGCGTATGCCGATGATATTGATATCATCGGCCTCAACACCCGCGCCGTTAGTTCTGCTTTCTCCAGACTGAACAAGGAAGCAACTCAAATGGGTCTGGCAGTGAACGAGGGCAAGACGAAATATCTCCTGTCATCAAACAAACAGTCGTCGCACTCGCGACTTGGCTCCCACGTCACTGTTGACAGTCATAACTTTGAAGTTGTAGATAATTTCGTCTATTTAGGAACCAGCATTAACACCACCAACAATGTCAGCCTGGAAATCCAACGCAGGATTACTCTTGCCAACAGGTGCTACTTCGGACTGAGTAGGCAATTGAAAAGTAAAGTCCTCTCTCGACGAACAAAAACCAAACTCTATAAGTCGCTCATTATTCCCGTCCTGCTATATGGTGCAGAGGCTTGGACGATGACAACAACCGATGAGTCGACGTTGCGAGTTTTCGAGAGAAAAGTTCTGCGAAAGATTTATGGTCCTTTGCGCGTTGGCCACGGCGAATATCGCATTCGATGGAACGATGAGCTGTACGAGATATACGACGACATTGACATAGTTCAGCGAATTAAAAGACAGCGGCTACGCTGGCTAGGTCATGTTGTCCGGATGGATGAAAACGCTCCAGCTCTGAAAGTATTCGACGCAGTACCCGCCGCGGGAAGCAGAGGAAGAGGAAGACCTCCACTCCGTTGGAAGGACCAAGTGGAGAGGGACCTGGCTTCGCTTGGAATATCCAATTGGCGCCACGTAGCGAAGAGAAGAAACGACTGGCGCGCTGTTTTTGACTCGGCTATAATCGCATAAGCGGTGTCTACGCCAGTAAAGAAGAAGAAGAGCATGCTTTGAATAACACTGAAAAATAAGAAAACATCCTAGTGTGATGTTATTTGGAATTAACCAAAGGTATGAGATTACCACCTCTCTAAAAAATCAATTAACGAAAGCAAGAGATTCGTTAACAAATGTTAGTTTAAAAGATATAAGAGCAAAAGCAATCCACCATCATGAACAACTACAACATTACAATAAAAAATGATGTAGATAAAAAGAGAAAAGAACCCAACAAGTACATAACTGGAGATTATGTATTTGTAAAAAAAAAAATTCACTCACATGTAACTGGACCTAAAAATTTAATTCCAAAATATCGTGTTGAAAAAGATTCACATAATAATTGTCACTTAAAGATGTTGAGGGATTTCAAATGTCCCGATGTCATACAGAGTAGATTGATCAATTGCGAATATAAAGCTTTGGTTCAAAGGACGCGAGGTCAGGACGGATTATAGCACTGGTAGACACATACTTTGTGGCATGAAAATTCTTACGTGTTTCTAATGCAGTTTGATACCCCTAAATCTAATCCGAAAACAGAATTTTTCTATCACCCACAGATATTCTGTAACCTGCGGCTTTAGATTTTACAATACATAAAATACGATCAGGGGTTTATCCGGTTCAGACCGGTGCTGCCTTCGTCCGAATCGGTTACATGTTCTATATTTGGATAGCAAAACGTTTTCGAGTTCACATTCTTTTACGTTTTTGAAACTACTGTGTTTAATATTTGTATGTACAATGCCTAAGCAGTGCCTAAATAGTGGCAACAGTTTTTGTTATGATTGCGGAGAACTATCTTTTAAATCGCAAAAACGTAATTTTACTCTGCTTGTGCCAAAAGCTTACCAACTGTATTTTGGTGTCAAAGTTGTGGATCTGTGATAAAACTTGTGTAACATTTAAACAGCTTCAGTGCCAATGGTTTGGAGAGAACCTGAAGCCCATGACACAGACTGCTATTTTTGCCTCACGAATGTTAATGGTATTCGACCAAAGTCCAAACATACGGTTAAGTATTGTAATTTACCATCAGACCTGTCAAACACAGTGAACAACTTCCTATTTCAAAAGGACCAGAATCTTGGAGTCTCAATAAAGAACTAGAATCGACTAGCTCTTCAAGTAATTTTTTTTTTTAAATGACAACCGGTCCTTTATTTGATCTACCAAGATGTGCAACTGTGCCACATCTAACTTCACAGGGTGAACTTAATGACTTACTTCGAGATCTAAGCCTTTCAAAATCGCAATCCGAACTTTTAGCATCCAGACTAAAAGGTGCGAACGTTCTACAAAGTGATGTAAATATTACATTTTACAGAAAAAGGTGGAAAGATCTCACAAATTGCATTCCACAAGAAGGGATCTAGTATACTGTTCAGAACCTTTTAACCTTTTGTTTAACGCACTAGGACAGAAACATGATCCAAGTGAGTAGTTTAAAGGCGGTATTGGTTCACAACTGCAACAAATATCCATCTGTGCCCTTAGCTGGGAGAATATGAGAGTTCTGTTTCTGCTATGGAAAAACGATACCAAGGCAAGTGGGGTGCCAGTTTGCTTCCCTATTGCTGCTGGACATTGTTAACCCTTTCGACCCCAATGTTGCCTGAGGGCAATTTCGCAAGTTCACAGGCCTACCACCAGCGTTATTTTTGTTTTTGTTTATTGAACCGATATGATAACGGTAGTCTTATGAGTCAGCATGTAGTGGGGTTAAAAAAAAAAATCACTAGTAAATCATTTAGCAAAGCAATTTGATAAAGACTGCAGCAGTGTCGGCGAAAATTTATTTCTGCATGAAGGAGGACTGTTTTAAAAGTGAGAATTTTTAAAATAATTGTAACAAAATTTATCAATCTGTAAATGAACTACTTTTCAGCGATTGTTAAGTGAAATATTTTTCAAGAAAATTTCTTTAGTTTTAAACCAACATCAGGTGAGTAATTTTTACATATGCGAAGTTGCTTGTGAGCAACTTTGGGCAATTGTGGTATAAAATTTTTATGACTTTAGTTATGAGGCCTCAAGATAAAGGTTTGTCAAATGAGGACATACAACGAGTTTTAAACTTCGATTGGGATGTTTCAACTGATGAAGAAAGTGGTGATGAGATAGAGGATGTGTCTGCAGTGCTGGAGCAGAATTTGGAAGGGATTATGGAAAGAGGGGAAAGTATAGAAATCGGACTTCTTGACAATATAATTACGGAAGACAACGAGCATGAATCTTGTTCTAGTGAAGAGTTTTGCATCGAAAAAATTTATTCGAAGGCATTAAAATGGAGATCAAAGCCATTTGAAGCTCCTGAAAGTGTGTGGAAGGCAGATGCCGACTTGGAAATTCATGACGTCATGATGCCCGTGGAATATTTTTCACAATTTTTTGACTGTCGTGCTATTGATTTGATCACGCAGCAAACTGATTTGTATGGACTTCAAGAACTGGGCCTTGAACTTAAATGTACCAGTGTAGAAATAAGACGATATATTGGTACTCTACTGTACTTAGGTGTTTTAAAACTACCCCAATTTAAAATGGCATGGTCTCAAAATATTAAGCTCACCGCTATAACAGATTCAATACCTCGTAATAGATTTGACAAAATTAAACAGTGTTTACATTTTAATGATAACAGAAAGCAACCTAAAAAAGAAGATTTAAATTATGACAAGCTATACAAGATACGTCCACTGCTCGATATCATCAGAGAAAACTTCAAAAAACTCCCTCAAGAAGAACATCAAAGCGTTGATGAGCAAATAATTGCGTTCAAAGGTATGTACTTACACATGTGTTGTATTTTTGTTATTACTTTTGCTTACAGGACGATCAACGTACAAACAATACAATCCAGCCAAGCCTCACAAATGGGGGTTGAAAATGTTTACGCGTGCTGGAACGTCTGGACTTGTATATGATTTCACGCTGTATGTTGGAAAAGGCACCTGTCAATCATAGGGATTGGAATTTTCCTCGGATATAGTTCTCTATTTAGCGAAAACTATTCCCAAACACAAGAACTTTAAACTTTATTTTGATAACTGGTTTACATCACTAAGCCTTCTGATTGCATTGAAGGAAATGGGCATATTCGCCACTGGTACTATACGTAAAAATCGAATAAGCAACTGCCAGTTACTTTCAGAAGCGGAACTCAAAAAACGTGGAAGAGGATCTTATGACATGAAATGTGAAACCAATCATAATATTGTATGTGTAAGGTGGTTTGACAATAAGCCGGTCCAACTTATATCATCGCATATAAATCATCAACCAGTTGGCATTTTCAAACGTTGGAACCTAAAAGAAAAAACATACGTAGATGTCCAAAGACCTGCGATAGTTGCTAGCTACAACAAAGGCATGGGAGGTGTGGATCAAGCGGACATGTTGATGGAACTGTACAAAGTTAACCACCGCTCAAGGAAGTGGTATATACGAATTTTTTATTGGTGTCTGGGAACGTCTGTTACAAATGCGTGGCTGCTTTATAGAAAACATTTAAATTTGCTTCATCCGAAACAGAAACACATTCCTCTAATAAAATTTCAACTGGAAATTGCTGATGCCCTTTTGCAATCTACGTCTTCTGCAGTTTCTATGCAAAGACAGCGAGGCAGACCGTTCAACGCAGAGAGGAATGATAGCGATACAAACTCTCCATCGAGCAGTGTGCCATCGAATAGAATAACACGAAAAAGTAGATTCCAGCCGAACCCTCCAGAAACGAAACGATATGATAAGACGGAACATTGGGTAGTATTCGGTGAAAAAGGGCGCTGCAGGTTGTGCAAGACAGGAACTCCAATGTCCAAATGTCTTAATGTAAGGTCCATCTTTGCTGCAATAACAATAAAAACTGTTTTTTGTCTTTTCATACCTAATTTTTCCCCAATAAATTAAATAAAATGCGATTAGAAAAAAAAATATTAATAAATTTTATACCACCATTGCCCAACGTTGCTCACAGGCAACATTCTGTAGCGCTCAAACGGGTGGGAGTGGCGAGTTGAAAATTTAACTATACGTTTCTAGAATAAATATATTGAGATTACAACTAAAAAAAAATTTTAAGATTACAGGAACAAAATCGGGGTCGAAAGGGTTAAGAGATACTTCAAAAACAATATATCCACAGTAACATTTTAAAGCAGTTTTTGGTAAATAAAATAATACAACAGTTATATATCGCGTTTTTTTCTAAACAAAAATCTTCATATCAAAAAAACATTGATGATAGAAGAAATCAGTAAGCTACTTTCTGCATTTGGGGCATGTCACAAACAACAAGTGGATTTTTTACACTAGTAAACAAAGTGTAATTGTAATAAAACCATAACATAAGTGTACATATATAAGACATTATATCACGCCTTAACAATAACAACCTAGCATATGTGTAAATGCGACATAATGTTAAGTCCTAATATAAATCTATTACTTAAATTTAAAACCTCATTGTAATAGAGTAGAAGCGGCAACTACAATAGGAATTTCGTTGAAATTGGCTGAGTAGGTCTTCAGCACAGTATATACAGTAGAAAACCGTTTAGAGGAAGCTTTCTCAGGGGTGAATAGCGACCATCTTGGATTATGAAAGGTAGCAACGCAGTGCTGTATATATTGAGGTAGTAAATACTTAGCAAATTTATTCTATTGAATAACAAAAACTAAATAAAAGTTAATTATTTATTAATGATATATATTTACTATTATTTGATTTAAGCGCTATAGCAAGCAATATTTCGCTCATAAAAATATCATTTACTGATAGTCAGATATTCTTTATGTAGTGATTTCTTATTAATAAAATGTAGCCCTATTTTTAGATTTCTCTATGGTGAGTTTTCTTCTGAATGCATTTGTTTACAATTGACAGACAGAAAACATAAAAAGGTTTGTATTCGTAAGCTTTTGAAATATTATTACCAATAATTTTAATTTAGAAATCCAATCCCAAAATATTTAGGCAATCTTACTGCAAATTATAGAAAATAAAAGTGAATGAAATTTCCTAAAAATATTGTATACTCCATTTTGCCATAGGCCTTATAATTTCTGAGAAATTGATTAATCACTGCGTGTTTGTAAATTTTTTTATGAAAAAATTAAAAAAAATAAACTTTGGCAAGGAAAAAATTTTAAACAAAAGATATTTTTTAATTTTTTTTTATTTTATATGAAGTCCTGTTTCTTTATAAAAAACTAAGCTACCAACGAACAAAATCCATGGATAAATAGGAAAGTTGTACATGATAAAATAAATATATCCAAGTCGCGCAAAGTCAATGTATACGTATATGTATGCGTATGCAGTGTGTAAAGTAGGGGTGGGATATCTAGCTATGCGCTGTTTCTGTTAAGTAAAAAGTAAATTTTCATGTCGTTTTTAGTTTTTATAAACTCATTTATTTATATATTAGTAATATATATTAAAACAATGTGTTATTTTTGTCTTAAGTTGAGGTTCTTACATTATAGTCGAAATGATTATGTGTTTTGTTTTGTCGTTTATTTAGTTTAGGATCGGTTTCTCTTATGAGAAACCAACAGTAGTCACCATACCGACGTCCCAGAAACTTTGGTATCGATTCTCAATTAATTTCATTTGCTGGTGAAACCTTTCGCCATGCTCGTCATTTTCGTCTCCGAGATTTGCCGGAAAAAAACTTAAATGAGAATGCAGAAAATGAATTTAAGACATATTTACGCCTGGAGAAAAAAGAAAATGTAAATAAGTAAATTAAAAAATTTTATATAATTCAATTAAATAAGTTTTGAATATTCACCCATTTCTGCATAATTTTTGATTAAGTTGCTCACTATCTTCTCGTAGATTGGACTTTTATGTTTACCGAGAAAAGAAGAAACGACCATTTCGAAGGAATCCCACGCAATATACCTTTTTTTATCTTGGCCTGGGAAATATTTGGGAAAAAATTTTGCAAATAATTGAATGCTTTGCTTTCTTTGTCCAACGCCTTAACAAAATTTTTAATGAGGTCGAGCGTGATGTGCAATGGCGAAAGAATGATTTTTACCTTCTTTACAAGTGGGACGTATTTGGTATTATCCACACCAATTGTAAATTCAACTCTTTCCGGCCAATCCTTAATACAATAGTGGTCTTTACGAGCTCGGCTATCCCATTTGCAGAGAAAGCAGCAGTGTTTTGTGTAGCCACTTTGTAGACCGCATAACATTCCAACGACTTTAAGATCGGCACATATTTTCCAATCATGCCCTTCATATTTGATGAATTTTAACAATTTCTCCATTACCTCGTATGTTTCCTTCGTGTTTACTGCATGCGCGATCGGGATCGAGGGCTTTTTGTTGCCATTATGCAGTAATACGGACTTCAAGCTCAGTTTATTGCTGTCTATGAACAATCGCCACTCCTCGGAATCATATGGTTGACCAAACTCTTTGAATAATCCTGGAATGTCTTTGTAATAGCATACATTGTCTTCCTTCGTATAGTGTTTGGCAAATGGTTCGTGACGATTTCTATAATAAGTCACCTTAACATGGGGTGACACGAATTGAAATTGTTGCATACGAGAGGCATGTAGCTCAGCTTTTTCCTTGGATAATTCCAAATCACTAATCCAATCGTTTAGTTGCGCTGGTGATAGAACGTTTCTCTCGTTTTCCATTAAAAATTCATTACAACTTGATTTCCCATATTCAGATGATCTTTCAGATACTGCTGTTGACAACGAAACTGGATACGCAACTTCAGCTGAATGTGGAACTGGCAATGAAACGGTAGGTACGTTAGCATAAATCACTTTTCTTGATTTTCCAAAGCCAAGTACTTTTGTCATACAAATATAACAATCTTCTGAGTGGCATGTAGGTTCTCGCCATATCATTGGTACATTAAATTTCATGTATCGCCTGAGAAAAAAAAATTAAAAATTACTATTAAATAAAAAGAAGCATAGTTTCATAATTTTAATACGTACTTTGTTGATCCTGAACCTGAATCCATTGAACCAATATTATTCGACACAAGGAACACAAAATATTCGGAGTCCATGGTTTATCAATATTTTTAGGCTCAATACCAAAATATTTTGAATATATAGATTGGATCGAATCTCTAAACTGCCTCCGATGCCGTACAAGAGTATATTCACCGCATATGTAACAGAACATATCCGGGTCGTTGGTACACTCAAATGCTCGCGTACGTTTACTCATTTTATTTTTAAAAATAGCTCACGGTTTCTTATATTGTAATTATAAACTGGAACCGGCGAGCCTTACAGATATTATGAGCTTTCAAGGGGCATTTATCCTTATATATAGCTTGATCGCGAAAAAATAAAAAAAGGCGAAACCTTCCTAAACAAAAAAGTTCCTTTATATTAACGAGCCGGGAAAAGAAAATACTACCTGCTGTTGATGTTGGCCTTAAAAAAATTAATGAATTTACCAAGATATGTGTGTGTGCATGTAGGTATGCATGTTTGAAATAAATTTATTTGCATTAGGAATTTTCCGCAACTAATTACCCTTCGAAAATCTGCCTGTATACCTACACACATGTTAAGCAAATTAACATGACTACAAGGGTTTCGAACCTGACACCTCTTGCTTTCGATGCAAACTACCTACTACAACAGTATTTGAGTACAGTATTAAACGAATAGCGTTATTAGTTTATTCTAATGATATTCGAAAACAATCCAACCCCTACTTTACACACTACATGCGCATATACGTATACATTGACTTTGCGCGACTTGCATATATTTCGAATAACAGTAAATTGCAAATATCCCAAAAACGAATCCATAAAAAAAAATTTATTCGATTTTCGAAATCAGCGAGCGATTCCACATACAAATTGGATAGTGGCGTTCATGGAACATTTTTGCTGTAAACCAGTGTAATTAATAAAGATTCCTAAGCTCCCTATATACAATATGGTAATTCTCGTTCCAATGAGAATCAATAAAAAGATTCAGCTCCTGCACATCTACACACACAATATTTCTCCATTCTTCTGTAAACACAAACTTATTAAAATCTTCGACATATTTCCAACATATTTATACATCTTACCTTATCAAGTTTGCTTTGTTTAAGCAACAACACTAATATGGATTATAATATAAGTATGTATTCTATTCAAACTCAATTTAAAATTGATGTTTTCATATAACGGCTAACGATTTGTCAATTTGTATATGTCAAACGACAAATTACCACCCAGGATTGTATCCTATTGTACTTGAAGCATGTACAAAAAACACAACTGATTTACCATTAAACAACAAATAATTTCCCAATAAAATTGACCAGATATGCAAAGTAATACAATATAATCACTTAAATAGTCTAAACACTTGCATTATTTAATATCTTTTAAAGTGTTGTCCATCAAAATTTTAAATTTATATGTATGTAGCTTCAATGCTAACACAACACCCTGATTACCATGAAAGTAGCAAAAATCGTGTTACACAACATCCCAAGATTTTTTAGAGTTGAATATATGTATGTAAACAATGCAAAGGTTTATTACTGTATATACTGAGGTCGCATAATTTAGCAAAAATTTACTCACAACAAATATTTTCATTATTTATCATATGAAAACAAACACGAAACGGATGAAGCGTATGATGTACTGTTTTCTTATAAGAGTTAAAGCAAATTAATGTTAATAACTAGGAGCTTAGAAATCCTAAAAAATTAAGCTGATTTCACAATTCGAATTGTCTATTTGAAAAGTCCAAAAATAACGGAAATAAATAATGTATTTCAGATGTCTGTGGATGTCTGTGATGTTGATATTTATTTGAGTTACAAAAATAAGTGTGTCGTCGTTCTTTAATAATTGAAGTAAACATCTTGCAACTATATTAACCGAACTTAGTAGAAACATTTCAGTACAAGTTGAAAACGGTTGAAATTGAAGTGTTTCAACACTAGCCATAAGAGGGGATTTATAACAGCCCACGTCCGCCATGCTAAGATTTCATAAAATTTTCCTCAACTTCCTTCCTCATCTAAAGAGTTTGGCGAGAAACATAATTTGTTCTCTCACTTACTTCTTAAAAGACTAGCCATTCAGTATTTAGTATTTGTTTAAAATCATTGTAATAAAATTAAATAATAAATACTATGACAAAAATTAATAATATATTTATCCTTATCAGGTCATGGAACCTCAACTATAGTTTTACGAGCGTCTACTAGAACGAAAGCATACAAATACAGGGTAGGCCATTTAAAGTTGACCCATCTGGCAACGCTGTAACTTTTAACAGCGCTGACAAATCGGCTAATGTCATACCGCGTTAGAAGCGTCATTCAAAGACAACTTATACCATGGAACAGTACACTCCAAAAGAACGCGCTGAAATTGTTCAGCTTTATATTCAAAATAACTTTTCAATTGTGTTAACTCAACGTGCGTTTCGCAAAAAAAATAAAGTGAAAAGTGCTCCAGTTAAGAACACAATTAAGTCTTTATACGCAAAATTTGTGAACACCGGTAATCTCAGTAATGCCAGTCATGCATCCAGACAACGCACAAGACGTTCTGATGAAAATATCGAAGCTGTACGAGCCAGTATTGAGGAGACTCCATCGACATCGAGTTATCGCCGCTCTCAGGAATTAGACATCTCTCGCACCACTCTCCGACGCATAATTCATAAAGATTTGAAGATGTTTCCATATAAAATTCAAATGGCACAAAAACTAAACCAGCTGATTATCCGCGACGCCTTAATTTTGGCAAAAAAACAATTCTGACCTTAGCAACTTGAACTTGAATTGAGACAATGGGAATGTCTCAATCACTGCGGAAGTATAGCAAGGCATCATATTCGACGCAAAAATGTTGCAATATAAGTATCAGCTGAGTTTCTGCAGAAAAACAACACTGTCGCAATATTGCTGCAGTTATTTGTTTGCTCGAACATCCCCAATTCCTTTTCGCTAATAAATGTGAATACTTATTACCTTGCCTCAAGACGGTATAAGCTGAAGAGTATTGAAATTGTCAAAAAAGTATTTATTCGAACACACCATCAGCTCATAAATGAAAAAATAATAATAATTTATATGCCCAATATAATATTTAGATTTTCTATCCTTTTCTTGAATTAGTAAACTCACCGCTGTCCGATCTCGGAATCATTTGCACTGAACCTATAGAAAGAAAAAGCAAGTGAAAAAGAAGACAAAAACTTTATAAAACAACCAAATTACAAACAATAATAAAAATACTTCCCTTAGGGCTTAGGTCGTTAGTGACCTCAAAGAAGTAAAATTTGACCTGGGCATAAGGAAATCAGAATAGATTTTCTCTTTACCATAAAAACTTGCTAGTAAATAATAAATACGATGTGCTTTGGCTGTAATTTAAAAAACAAATCAAAAATTTGGATTATTTTTATTTGGTCCTTTAAATTTTTTTACATCAAGTCGAGAATATGATTGTGGCACGTGCAGTGGGTGCCGTTGCACCGTCCTGTTGGAACCACATGTTTTCCACTCTCAATTCATCAAGTCGCGGCTAAAAGAACTCGTTGATCATTGCTCTGTAGCACTCACCACTAACAGAAACCGTTTGGCCCGCGACGTCTTCGAAGAAAAAAGGTCCGATGACTCCTCCAGCACACCGTACAGTGACTTTGACCAAAAGCGTAATTTTTGCCGCTAAGGTGGAAATGGGCCTCATCACTCATGACTGTTTTTGATGAAAAATCATATTCCTTTTGGTGGTGATTAAGGATGGCTTGAGCGTACGTTAGACGCGATTGGCGGTCAGCAGCTAACAGCTGATGCACCCTCTGGACTTTTTACGGAAACGTTTTCAAATCTTATACCAAAATACCGTCCACTGATACCCATGTGCCTGGCACGTCGTCTGGTCAATGTCGACGGCGCTTCCATGACATCCTCGGCAACAAAAACTTTAAAATTTATTTTGATAATTATTTCACAGCCTTCCATTTGATAAAAATTTTGCAGCAACATCGATTTTTGGCCATATGCGCGAGTCGGAGTAAAAGAATGGGCAATGCTCCACTTGCTTCCGAAAAAGACCTTAAAAATATTGGTCGTGGAATAGAAATAAACAACAACATTTTCCTTTTAAAATGCTCAATTATTTATGGTGCAGAACGCATTAAAGCAGTTTCACAATTTTGTGCGGAGCAAAAATAATATTTGAATTCCACTGGCAAAATTTCGTGAAATTTACAATAAAAACATGAGTGGAGTAAATAAAATGGACTTTCTTGTCTTGTTTTAACGAATTTCTTTTCGTTCAGGGAAATGGACTCTCAAATTTCAAAAATCATTTTATTGACTTTGCCGTTTGTAATATAATATTTGGTTAGAGTACCAAAAATGTATAACTAAATATGAATTTTTAATTGAAAACAAAAAAATGAAGCGAAGGGGTTAAAATAAATATTTTTCTTAGTTTTGAATATAAGTATAACATCTGAATATTTAGTTTTGTATTTCGTACATTACAATGCATAGTGAAATAAAAATTTATTGTAAGGATATCTTTTATATCAAGAGTCATCCGAGTTGACTGAACACGATGAACCTGCTCCAAAGCGTAGAAAACGCAAAATTTGGCTGGCAAAATTATGACGACTGTATTTTAGGGCGCGCATGGAGTAATTTTAATTAACTACCTGGAAAAAGGAAGGACAATCAATAGCGACTATTACTTATTGTTGTTGGACTTTTTGAAAAGCGAAATTGGCAGACGCACTTGAAAAAGTCACATTCAGTGAAAACGGTGGCAAAAATGTATGATTTGGACCTTGAATCGCTTCGACATCCACCGTATATGGTGCCCAGCGATTATTTCCTGTTCTCTAATCTCAAAAAAAAGCTCGCTGGGAAGAAATTTTCGTCGAATGAACATGTGACCGGCGAATCTGAGACGTTTTTTGAAGTAAAAAACAAATCATATTATAAAAATCGTATCGCAAAAATAAAGGGTCGCTGTATCTATCATTATTGCCCTTGAAAGGAACTATGTTGAATAAAAAAACGATTTTTTCCAAAACAAAGTTGTTTTGCTATGATAGGCCGGAAACTTTTCAATTGACCTGTTGCTTATGCCAGCCACTGCATGGTTATACATTTATACATATAGTACACTACTGTTATCAAATTGTATGTATATATGTATGTATTGTGTGAATTTTCAATTTATACTTCGCGTGTTTTTCGAGTCCGTAAATTTTTTTCTGAAAGTTGGTTGTTAATGACATCTACGCTAAATTTCACGTCAAAATATTCATTAGTATTTGAGATACGCGTCGTTTTGTGAGGCTTTAAAAGTGAATTCTTCGATTTTTACTAAGTCTTTTGAACAAAGAAGTGCGATAATGCACCATCTCATACTGCATTGGATATTCGTGATTATTTCGCCACATTTTCAAGTAATATCGTGCCGCAACCACCGCATTCGCCTGATTTACCTTCGTGTAACTTCTGGCTATTCAGCAAATTCACATGACCACTCCGAGGACATCGTTTTGACTCAACTTAAGATATAAAAATTGAATCGAAGAAGGCTGTGATGGCCATCACGGCGGAGGATTTTTTGAAGTGCTATGATGACTGGAAAATTTGTTGGCAAAATTGTATTGCAGCGGGAGGGGATTACTTTGGAGGAGATGAAATGGAATTGCAAGAATAAATAAAGGTTTTAAAAATATTGAATCGAAGGAGGCTGTGATGGCCATCACGACGGAGGATTTTTTGAAGTTCTATGATGACTGGAAAACTTGTTGGCATAATTGTATTGCAGCGGGAGGGGATTACTTTGAAGGAGATGAAATGGACTTGCAAGAATAAATAAAGGTTTTAAAAATATAACAATATGCACCTTTCAATTTGATCACAGTAGTATGTTGTGAGTTAGTTAAAATCAAGATAATCTGCTGTTTTATGTTTTTGTTAGCAACGTTCTTTATTTTACGCAGGTATGACACCGTTTACAATATATTACGTTGTCAAAAAAGTCTTGTGGTATTTTCGATAATTGGCGCTGAAAGCGCGTAGTTCTAGTTTTATTCGTCGCATCGGGTCATGCTATACCTTTTTGGAAAGCTCATTTCACGCGCTAACACGTGTTTGATTGATTGTTGTTTCTTTTAAGTCGTTCGTGAGTTATAGCGTCGCAAACATGGAGCAAAATAAAGAGAAAATACGGCATATTTTACAGTATTACTAAGCCGCCAATAAAATTTGTGCGGTTTATGGACCCGATACAGTTTCCATTTCCACCGCACAACGATGGTTTCAACGTTTTTATTCTGGTGTAGAGGTGGTCGAAGATGCGCCACGCTCCGGAAGGCCTGTCGTCGAAAATTACGATAAAAATCGCTGAACTGGTCGAAAGAGACCGGCATAGTAATCATCAAACCGTTATAAACCATTTGAAGAAGCTTGGGGTCACTAAGAAGTTCAATGTATGGGTGCCACACGAATTGATTCAATAAAAATACCGCAAGACTTTTTTGACAACACCTTATAAAGATATAAATTATATACTATAATTTATTACAATACTAATAATAAAATAATAATACTTTTTTTTTTAATGTATTGCGAGTATTTTTTTTCTTCTGGATTTTCAAAATAAATATTCATACTTCTGTTTTACTTCTGTTTTCATTTTTTGAGTTATTTTTTACCCTATAATTAATTTTCCCATTGGAAACATCGATATGTGCCTCAATCTTTTTAAGGAAATTGTATCCCAAAAGGAGATCCGATTCTAATCCTTCTATTTCATAGAAGATTTCTTCAACTTCAAATAAGGTAATTATGTGGTAAAATTTGATTATGGAATAGCCATTCACGGTTTTTACGTGCTTATAAATGGCTAATTCGTTTTTATTATTATAAACCCTAGGCTTAATGTAGCATGAGGTTGCTCCCGTATCAACTAGAGCTTTTAATTTTTTATTTAATTTTGAGTCGTGTAATTTGAGATAGGGGAATTCGTTCCCTCTTCGCCTAAAAAATGGCTCTCGTTCATATTATTAATTCTCTGACTCTTTTTAGCGGGCGAAAGCTATTATTACTTTCTCTATGCCGCTTTACCCCATGTGCATCCTGATTTTGCCCCCTATTGGCCTGAAAGTTTACATTCGCTTGCATAGGTTTTACATTAGGTTTGGTTTCGGAAAATTATAATGTGTATTGTTATTGGGAAGGTTGTTCCTTTGAGGAAATCTTAAGTTATTGTTTGTGTACGTTGGCTTCACCCTGTTTCTGTCATACATGAAGTTTTGAGCAAACCGGGATCTTTGATTATTTGATTCGAGTTCCTGATTTAGAGAAAATATTATGTGTCTTAGTGGGGTGTTTAGTCCTGTTATAAAGATTCATACGGCATGTTCCCTGTTCTTTTTGTTCAATTCTTTTGTCAGGTCTGCGTTGTTTCCGTGTGTCATAATTGTTTTGTTTATTAATAGCGTCAACTTTTTGTTGACGAGGTTGTAGTATTCTACAACCGACATTGCACCCTGCCTTAAGATGCTTATTCTTGTTCGATTATATGTATTAGACGTTTGTCCGCGTATGCAAAGTCTAGACGAGATAGAATTGCATCGAGATTTAGGACTGTTCCATGGTTTGTAATTCATCATTTGCATCATGCGTTATTTTATTTCTGAGTATTGTGAGTGCGGCAAAGTATTTTCTACTGCCCCTCACGTATAGGCTCATAGCGTTAAGCGCTGCCTCTCTCCAACTAACATATGAATTCATCCTACCGGTAAATTCAGGTACGGATTTAACTACATCTAACGATTCTTGACAGCCTATATTATAGTCTATCGTCTGTGTTAGAAAATCGGTTGCACTAGTGGTATTGACTACTATTTGTGAGCGTAATTGCTCTACCTCCTCACGTAATGCTATATTGCTGTCAGCAATAAGGCGAGTTATTAGGTCTATCGTTAGCCATTTTGTCTAATGTTTAGTTTCTGGTATTTTTATTAATTATTTTTTATTTTCTCCCTTCCAGGAAGAGGTGTTTTTTTTTATTCTGGAGGGTCTGGAGTTCAGAATCGCAGAATTAAGCTTTATTATAAACCGAAGGGTCCCCCTTGCGGTAGTGAATCGCGGTTTCAATATATTTTTATTATTTGGCTGGTCGAGCCTTTAATGATTGTTTTATTAATTTATCGGTATAGGCTCTTTGATACCTGGATCATAGCCACACTTTCTGCTTCTAAAGAGTCCTTGTCATAATAGTCTATTTTATTTTTCCCTATGTAATTAAATACTGCGTTCATGCAGTTTACTTTCTTATCTTCGTCGTGGAAGAAATTTGGTACATATTTTTTTGAAAGTTTTGTTTTATTAGAATTGCAAACGCTTTTAACTATTATGTCATAGTCCAAATTATTCGGTAGGGCGTCCGAGTCTGGCATTTTGTTTTGATTTAAAAAAATATTTTGGTTGAATTAATTTTTTATATTTCTCTGGAGGGTCCCTTGGGTGGTGAATCGCAGAAAATTTTAAATTGTTATAAGCTGGAGGGTCCCCCCGAGGGTGGTGAGTCGCAGCTTTTAATTATGTAATATATTGGTTGTACAAACCATTAGTTATAGTCTTTATTTCTTTATTTTTTTAGTTTAGGACATTTCCTAATATCATGATCGCCCTTACAAAGGTCGCAATATGATAGTTTTTTATATTTAATACTTGGGCTATTTCCCATTTCTAATATACATTTTAAATGTAGTTAATTCTAATTGAAACTTACAAATGTATTCTCTCGCTGTCTCTGCTTTAAATTCTTGGCTTGGCTATTTTTGCAGCTATTGTTGCCTTTTGAGTAGAATTTTGGCGGTTGGTTATGCGGCGGCCGTGTGTGAGGTTTAGATGAAATAAGATGTTTTTGGCGAAATTTCTGATTTACAGAAATTTTTTAATTCTTTTGTTTTTATGATGGGCTTTCAGCGTTTTTTATGTGAATGTCTTAAGGATCCACACACTTCCTTTTATTTCTTTGAAATTTTCACAAATGTTCATAAATGTTCACTTTCAGTTTTTTTCTTCAACTCAAACTTTGAAATCACTTTATATTTGCTGTTGTAGTTTTTTGTTTTGCTTTTTTACTTTTCTTCCTATTTTTGGGAAACTTGTTTTTTTTTTTTTAATTTTTAAAGCGTACTACCTCTCACACGAGGTTTATGTACGTTTAATGGTTCCGGCACCGGTGTTCATTAAACCCAACCGTTACGAACACGTGCCCCACGTTGGGCGCCAATTAATTCCCGCAACGCGCGAACGCGCGTATGAAATGAGAAGTCGTGTAGTTCTTCTGGATTGCCAAATAGAAATCAATCTTGATTTCTGAAATACTAATATATATACATTTTGGTATTATTATCTTAAAGCTAAAGCTGAAGTTAAGCATCAGCTTAGTTGAATCCAGAACAAAATTACGCCAAATGCCCTATGCATCAAAGGCGAATCAACAGATGAACTTGGAATTTGCAAAAAAGTATACAAATCAGGCTGAAAGCTTCTGGGAAAACATTTTTTATACGGACGAAAGCAAATTCGAAATATTTGAATAGAAACAACCTGATTAAATTTGGCGATCCAAAAATAAAGCCTTTAATTATAAGTGTGTTACCAACACCGTAAAGGACGGTGGAGGATAGGTTATGGTCTAGGGCTGTAAGGCAGCATCTGGTGTTCGGAATTTCGTTTTTATTGAGTTCACGATTAACAAATTGGATTATTTCAAGATTTAAAAAAATAGCGTTACTCAAAGCATTGCATAATTTGGCCTATCAGGAAACTGAATATTTCAACAGGATAACGATCCTAAACTCGAGTCCAAAATTGTTAGTGGGTGGCTGTTATACCGAACACCACAACTCTGGATAACCCTCTACAGACCCCAGACATTAATCCAATCGAGCACCTGTGGGAGCACCTTGCCCGAAAAATCAGGCAGAGGGCCATTTCAAGCAAGGACGACCTAAATAAGGCTTTGATTGAAGAATGGAGCAAAGTCTCTCCAGAATTTACAAAAAATGTTGCAGAATACATGCCAAGAAGAGTAAGTGAGGTCCAGAAGTATAAAGGAAAGTAAACAAAATACTAGAATGAATATTACTTTACTTTATGTACATAGATTGTAACTTTACAGTACTCTGTTTACTTTTTTTTGACGTGAAAAAACGAGAGTATTTTTAGTTTTAGCTAATTATTTTTGGCTGTGCTTAGATTTTGTTTATTATTAATACTAAGTTAAACCCTTATAATATATGCCTTGAATTTTATAATAAAACTTTTTATTATGGTATTAAAAACTGCTTGGTAATAAACACTTTAATACTGATTGGATGGCTGTTTACTTATTTTTGACGCTCACTGTATATTTCACTTACTTATCTAACAAGTGTAATTGCTATATTTTAGAGATGGGCAAATGAAATGTATGGATGTATTGGTAACCGCGAGCGTAAAGTGCCTACCATGGGACAAAGAACATTTGCAGTCAGTTGATTAACAAACAACATCGTGCGCCGCTTGATTGTTTTTTGATACTATTTATGCGCGTACCTATATGCGTTTGTTCAAAATGAATGACAAATATTGCTTTATGATTTCCCATGCCTTTGGTAATATGCAATGTTTATTGTGTAATTTGTGTGTAAAGGGGAATGGGCATATAATTTTAGGAGGCACTATAATACCTTCCATAAATACTTTGAGAAATATGAGGTTATTGAGAGATATAATATGTTTTTTGAAAAAAAAAAAATACCCTTTTGCAGAAGTATAAGGATTGAGTTTTCCAAGTTGAAAACGATGGTCAAAAAAATTATACAGGTACGGAAACCACACTAAAAAAAGATATCTCGAGCATAATTAGTTCAAGCATTGCTATGCATGGAAGACCTTTTTCAGACGGTACTTTTATGAAAGAAGTGGTTGGAAAAGTTTTACAAATACTCAGCAGCCCATTAGCAGCTTTTTTTGAAAAATTTCCTCTATCACGTAGAACTTTAACACGAAATGTAGACGGAAAAGGGACGTTTGTTGAAAAAAAGATTTAATGACTGCCAATTTTTCTCCATATGCTTGGATGAAAGCACTGATATAAATGACATATGTGAAATGGTCATTTGTGTTCGATGCGTAGATTCAAACTTTGAAGTTTTTGAATCAATGCTCTCGTTAGAAAGCTTCCCCGGAAATGTAAAAGGTAATTTAATTTTCGAAACCATTGACCAAAAATTACTTTCTGAAGTGGACTTAAGGAAATTTGCTGGGGTTTGTACGGATGGGGCCAACGTAATGATTGCTAAACTGGAAGGCTTCGTTGGGCAGTTAGAGAAGCATAATATTATGGTTTATTCTTTTCATTGCATAATACACCATCTGTCTCTTGCCTCCAAATTCCTGAGCGCGCTTCCATATATGAAAACTGCAGAGAAAATAATTAACAAAATAAGAGAAGGTCATCATTCACTTACGCACCGGAAATTTAAGGAGTTCTTAAAAACTTCAAATAATGAATACAGTGACCTAAAGATGTTCACCGATGTACGGTGGTTAAGCCGGGGTGATTGCCTGAAGAGATTATTTGCATTAAGGAATGAAGTGCTAAAGTTTTTAAAATTGGAGAGTTTAGCTGGGGCAAATGAATTAATACGGGCATTAGAAGATAGCCAATTTATTTTTAATTTGGCTTTTCTTTCTGATTTGAAGAAGAAGTCACTCATTTTCAAACTATTTTATTTTTATTGCTTTCTGAGATCAAAAACGGAGATTATTCAAGTTTTCCACAAGCCTACTCCCTCATGAACAGTACTGATGTCTTAAGTGTAAAACCTGCGCACACTCAGTTATTAGAGACTCTGTTTTTTAACTTTGAGGACAGATTTGAGGACTTCCGAAAAATTCAACCATTAATCGATATATCTGTAAACCCGTTTAAATGTGATGTAAACCCATATGAATTAATTCCAGTCAGAATTAATAATTCTTAGAAGTGAAATGTCATTCAATGTTAAAAAGGTTATTACCGATTTCTGGAGGAACTTAGAAAGCTCATTTTATCCTCAACATTCTTTTGTGAACACATTTTTTCTGATATGAAATTTATCTGTTCCAAGCAAAGAAGCAGGTTAACTACAAGAAATTTATCGAATGCAATTTTAATAAGAAACTGTCACAAAAGTACAGAATTAATGTAGGCATTCAAAATAATTAAAATAAAAAAAATTTAATTTTTTGGGGCGCCCAGAAACAACCCCGTTTTGACGAAAAGCTTTATGTAAGTGAATATATTTCAAAGCGAAGGTGTTTTTGGACGCCGAGGCAAGTCTTATTTTTAAGCATGATTTCTCGAGAACTTCACAATTTTAACTTTATCTTAAAATTTCCGCTAACTAGTTTGCTGGTAAAAGTAGTCAACTCCCAATTTACCCCACCAAAGGTATCTGAAATTATAACATTTTATTTATGTTATACATTTCAAATGGGGCAAAAATAAACTAGGGCATAAAAAAACATCAACATACCGACTACCTATGTTACCTCGTTGCTGTCTGCAGCGCAACTGGCAGGAAAATCAATTCATTATCCCACATTGCAAAACTGGTTTTTTCGCTCTCAATAGCGACTGAAATAAGAGCGTAAGAATACGTGTGCTGAGAGTAACTGCTCATGTGAGTCAAAACGCCCATGTATGCTATATTTATACATTAGGTTAGTTTCGCGGTATTTTCGCTAGTTAGGTCATGCTATACCTTTTTGGAAAGCTCATTTCACGCGCTAACACGTGTTTGATTGATTGTCGTTTCTTTTAAGTCGTTTGTTAGTTAGAGCGTCGCAAACATGGAGCCAAATAAAGAGAAAATACAGCATATTTTACAGTACTACTACGATAAATTTGTGCAGTTTATGGATCCCATACAGTTTCCATTTCTACCGCACAACGATGGTTTCAACGTTTTCGTTTTGGTGTAGAGGTGGTCGAAAATGCCACGCTCCGGAAGGCCTGTCGTCGAAAACTGCGATAAAATCGATGAATTGGTCGAAAGAGACGGGCATAGTAGTCATCAAACTGTTATAAACCATTTGAAGAAGCTTGGAGTCACTAAGATGTATGGGTGCCTTACGAATTGATTCAATAAAAATACTGCAAGACTTTTTTGACAACCATATGTATACTAGGGTATGTTTTTTTTTAACTATTAATTTTTTTTTAACCCCGTCACGAAATTTCGTTGGAAATACCCTAAAATACTAACTGAATGTTTTAGCCGTTAATATTAACATTAAAAACTTGACCAAGGTATGTAAAAACTTTCTATTGAAAATACAATACAATCGTGATTTTTTATCTTTAAATTCTTACAGCTCAGAATCATTTAATGGCATCGCTTTGGCTTTAGGCGCATATTTCTCAGAATTGTTCACTCTACAAAAGTGCCCAGTGCAACAAAGTGGTAACGTCCGAGGTTAAATCGCTATCATTAATACTTATCGAGATATTCGGTTTAAAAAAAACACCCTAATGCATAGAGATATCTACATACCTATATGTTTCAATTACTTTACTTAGCAAAAGTTCTGATATTGATTTTAACTAAGATACTTTAAAAAATATCTCATTTTCAAACAGTGACAAACAAAATGTTTCTATTCTAAATTTAAATTGAAATTTTCATACTTCCATCCTACAACCTACAATACAACACATGTGTGTACTAAAAAGTTTCTTACCTCCTTAATACCCGAATTTCATTTTCAAGCGATTCTTCTTTTCCTTTTAACGCCTTTTTATCGATAATCTTAACTGCGAAATGTTCATCAGGATTCTCTTTGCTCTCAGCCAGGCGTACTTCAGAAAACGCACCTCTAAAAATAGAGTCAAGAAATTTTTTTATAGTTTAGTTAACTACGTACTAAATCAATTTTAGAATATACACATTAACAAGTAAGGAAGTTCGGGTGCAACCGGAAAGTTGGAGGAATCAATGCCAAAGAAATACCTTAAGGTGTAAATCGTCAACCAGAGGATCGGTATCCTAGCAACTTTATATACACCTCTATATACATACATATATAAAGAAATACCACTTTTGGTTGTAATTTTATAATTTAAGAACGGTCTTAACTATCCAAACCAAATGTTTAGGCTTTATCCGAACAATTTAGTAGATGGTTTAGTGGTTCCTCATTTACGTTCACATCTTTTGTAATAAATGAATTTAATAAATGTTAATGGGGGAATTGAAATTTTTAAGATAGGGATTGTGCTGTAAAATTTGTATGTTGTTATGTCATTTATGAGGTCATTTCATTTCGGAAGTGCTTCGATTAAAGCAAATTGACAGTGCTTTGTGTTTATATTTTTAAAACATATTGCTGAATACATTCATACAAACGGTGAGACTTAAATTACTACGCATATATGTATGTGATGAAATGATGCGTGTTGCCTTAATTACAACAATTAGATTGGTTGTAGTATGAATGGATACATTGGAATGATGGACGTAATTCGTTCACATTGTTATTCGGCTAACTTTCAAAGCGAAACATCTCAAACGTCGAAGCCTTTTTTGAGTCTTGTTCATCAATATAATTCGACATTTCGAATTTATACTCTTCAAACATGTTTCCGTTGACTGTGAAAAAGTTGTTGCTAAACTTGATTGAAGCTACGATCTTAACTGTTAAATCAACAGAAGTTTTTTGATACCGCGTATTCCAACTGATATGCCATTTCATATCAAACGATTACAATTAAGTTAAGATACCTTAGCAATTATTTCATTTTATACATAGCAAGGCACGTACCGGGTCGCTAGTATACACTATATAACTCATACACTGACCGACTTATTCGGCATAACATCTGTAATACAAGGTGGGTTTCAAAATAAACAGGACTTTTAGAATCTAGCACCCCCTGGTGGCGTCTTCTATATGTCGACTAGTGCGTTAGAATCTGCTATTTTTGTCGATTGTCGAGTAAAAATTTCACGATATTTTATAGATTGGAAGTGAAGTTAATGCGTTTTAAGTGTCAGTATGTTTGTGTTATCGGTGCGAAAATGAGCTTCAAACAAAGAGCCAACATTAAATTTTGTTTTAAAATTGGTAAAATTTTTACCAAAACGTTTCAATTGATGAAACAAGTTTAGGGCGATGATTGCCTATTCCGTATCAGGGTGCACGAGTGGTTTTAACGTTTTCAAAGTAGTCGTGCCAAAAACACAATCAAATCAATTCAGTTCAACACAGACAACATTGGTAATCAATTCGAGTAGCGTCCAGCATCAACTGATCTGATGCAACACGAGCAATCTGTTCTTCGGCAATCACGATCGAGTAAACGGTATGGCTGGCTTCGGTTCCAATCGTATTATGTCAGTTCATAGCGTTGCGAGGATTGTTTGAATTGATGTGAAACTTTGGGTAAACTATAAGTAAATCTACAAGTAAATCTATACCGAGTAAGATTTATCCATCTATAAGAACATCAAACAACAACAATTTCTTGCTGGACTGATTTGAATCATGTGTGGCAAAAAATGTATCAGCTTTGAAAATGTGCGCATGTTACAAATTGTCGATGCGTAAACAATGGAAATTCCATCGAGTACGCACTCGATAAAAATTTCATTATATATATATAATTTGTATATACACGCATACATGTCCATATAAACATATGTATTTGAAATAGAACAGAAGTGCCCGACTAAATCAGTGTTTAGGGGAATGTATACAAACCGAACGCTGTCGATCATTTCAATCATTGAAGCATGAGTTTACATCACTTTGGGTATTTTCTGCCGATGCGAACGTTCATAAAAAAAATCAGGTATAAGCTGATCGCTAGTTATTCAAAGTTGTTCTCCATCGCTGATTTGAAGACAAACGGTGCGCTTCGTGTACGTGAACCGAACTGGCAGAATCAGACAGAGTAACGAATCAGTACTAAAGTATAAATAAAAGTTTATCACTCGTTGCAGTTCTCTGCCACACATCATCCAACACCTAAGCTCTGCACTACGTAGAATGTAAGATAAAACTTTATATCTAGGCTTAAAAAATCAATTGTATAAAAGAATGTGAAATAATTGGTATGTTAACCCAACTCACTAGATTTACGTCATGTGATCTTTTTAAAAACAGCCCCCCGTTCGCGCAAAACATAATTTGCATGTCCTTAAATGACAAATTTTTTTACGAAGACACTATACAAGGTCCATTCCAAAGTAAACAGGACTCTAAAAAAACGGAACAAATGGGTTTTCGGCAAAATAAATTTATTTTATTCAAAATAAGTAGTCGCACGGTGCCATCTCAGGTGAATACAGGGAGTGGTTGATGGTTAAAATGTGACAGTTCACAGTTAAAATGTGATCAGTCAATTTGTGTGGAACAAACCGTGTACACATCTTTCGTAAGCCCAAATGTTCGGTCGAAATGCGAAAATCGATGTTTTGGAGATGTTCAGATGTTCAGGCAGATTTTTTATGAGTTCACGCACAGATTCGATGGAATTTCCGGTGATTACGGATTTTGATTAGCTCACATGTTGATCGTCATTTACATATGTATGTCCTCACGACCACTTTGAAAGCGTTGAAACCACTCGTGCACTCTGATACGGGATAGGCAATCATCGCCATAAACTTGTTTCATGAGTTGAAACGATTCGGTAAAAGTTTTAACAATTTTAAAACAAACTTTAATGTAGTCTTTTTGTTCGAAGCTCATTTTCGCACCGATATCACAAACATACTGACACTTAAAACGCAATAAAATCACTTCCAATCGATGAAATGTTTAGGTTAGGTTTAGCGGATTAAAGCTCCGAACTCTGGCTCCTACTATAAGAAAACATACACAAAATATTTAATTAAAAAAGTTAGATGTAAAAATTTCATAAAAAGACAAGGAGTTCAATAATTAAATCAGTATGAAAATATTATCACTTTGTATAAGTTTTTTTTTATCCCCGTTAAAATGTAAGCAGTAAAAATTCAACAAAACAATCAATATACAAAATCCTATATTAAAAAAAATATAGGTAAGAAAATGGCCTGCTAAACACACACTCAAAAATAGAACTCTAGTTAAATGTGCAGGCAATACCAAGGCCTATTATTAATACAAACAACTTACAAAAAAGTAGTACAAATCACAAATTCCAATCACAAAATGACAATTACAACCACAAAAGCCGTAACAGTAAAAACCTAACCGCAGGGTTCTATCTTTATGACAAAATTAAAAATCTTCATGTTCAAGATGAGAATTGAACACCTCAGGCCGTTTTCGACGGATGTTCTCATGCAAACGACTCAATATCGCCCAATGGAACTCTTTATTAACCGTCTGTCCCTCCGGGAAAAATTCATGATATACCCAACTACGAATATCGACAAAAACAATGAGCATCACCTTGATCTGTGAGCGGCTTTAGCGTGATTCTTTGGTTTCAGCTCGTCTTCTGCCCTCCATGTTGATTGTTGACTTGTTTGCATGTCAAACCCAAGTCTTATCGGTAGTTATAACGCTCTCCATGAATGTGGGAGCGGAATTCGCAAGAACAAGTACGTACAAGGGAAACTTTTTTAGAAGTAAAATATTTCAGACGAACCCTTTGTTCGATATGTTTGTCCACTGGACAAATCGCAATGCACTAATGAAGTGTACCGACTTAAGCAGCTGCTGTAAACTTCAGTATATCAATATTTTTCTGTCCTTATGTCCCTCTGTATGCTTAAATCTTTGAAATTACGCAATGGATTTTGATGCGATTGTTTTTTTTTATAGATAGAGTGATTGAAGAAGAAGGTTTATATATGTAATAAAATCCATTAAATAGTGAAGAAATACTGATATATTCGGGATTTCTAATATGATGTCGTAAATAATTACATTTTCCGCTTATATTGCATACGCAGGCTCAACCTTACGAGATTTATCAAAATAAGTTAGGATGAAGTCATGTGTAGAAGTTCACGCAAGTGAGAAAGTTCTCTGATTGCCATTCACTTGGGAGTGGCCAGAAACGATTCTTTTACATATGACTCAAGCAGCTCACGACTTCCGGTCTTTGACCAAGCATCCTCTGGGTAGCCTAAGAACATCCGCTTAAAAGTGAACTAAAGTGAGAAGGCGAAACATCCCCTACATAGTGTTGTGCGCTGGGTTTAGGAGCCGCCACGTAAAAAGCGCTCGTAATGAAAGATTACCAACTGCTTCGGATGAGAGACCCTCATTTTGATGACGACCATGGAAAACGAAGGGAATATTCGAGCAAGCAAATAACTGCAGCAATATTACGACAGTGTCGTTTTTCTGCATATACTCAGCTGATACTTATATTGCAACATTTTTGCGTCGAATATGATACCTTGCTATACTGCCGCAGTGATTGAGGCTCGAACATCGCCGAAATAAGGACTACGATTTGAGGGAATGCACCTGGAATGTCCGCTCCCAAAATGGGGAAGGTGCCGCTACCGAGCTGGTTGATGTCCTCGTTAGAGTGAAGGCTGACATCACCGCCGTCTAAAAAATGCCATAAACGGGACAAGGACTGAGGTGAGTAAGTCCTTGTGGCATTTACTACAGTGGCCATATAAAGGAGCGCAAGTTTGGTGTGGGATTCGTAGTGGGAGAGAAACTCCGTCGCCGGATGAACGTCCAGCCACAATCCGCATTAAAGCGAGATTCTTCAACATATAGCTCATTTGCGGCCACGCTCCGACGGAAGCGAAGGACGGTGTGACCAAAGATGCCTTCTACGAGCGCTTGGAGCGCGCCTATGAGAGTTGCCCCACAACGATATCAAAATCATGCTTGGCGACTTTAACGCCAGGGTCGGCAAAGAAGGCACTACGGTCGGTAAATTCAGCTTCTACCACGACACGTCCCCAAATTGACGAGGCTGATCGACTTCGCCTGGACCCGAAATAGCCGAACGATTTTCTACTCGGCTTGCACTCCTGCTCTCTGAGAGCACTCGTCAACAACTCTTCATAAGGGAACAGTGGGACGGCATTACAAGCTCTTTTTGTACAGCTGCAATCGAAACCATTGGTTTTCGGAGAATGCAAAAGAACTGTTGGTACGACGTGGAGTGATGTGTCGCATCGGAGAGAAACCGACTGCTAACCTCGCAACTTTACGATCGATCAGAACACGTGCGAGATGAGATAGATACCGAGAGTTAAGGAGGGAAGTGAGACGCATTTGCCGACAGAAAAAGAGAGAAGCCGAAATGTGTTAGTATGAAGAGCTGGACAAGCTGGCCGACAGGGATAATGCTCGAAAATTCAACGAAAAAATGCGGTGGGTAACAGAAGATTTCAAGGCTGGAACATATTCTAGTAGAACTCTGGTAGAAGGTGATCTAGTGACTAAACTTATGAAGGGAACACTTCTCCAGCCTGTTGAGAAGGTGAACCCGATTCGCCATTCGACGACGATGGCGCAGACGTTCCATTGCCCGACCATGAAGAAGTTCGAATAGCACTTGCCCGCCCGAAGAGCAACAAAGCGGCAGGGGCCGATGGATTGCCGGTCGAGCTATTCAAACACGGCAGCGATGAACTGATAAGCAGCATGCATCAGCTTCTTTGTAAAATATAGTCGGACGAAAGCATGCCCAGTAATTGGAATTTAAGTATGCTCTGCCCAATCCACATAAAGGGAGATCCCACAATCTGCGCCAACTATCATGAGATAAGCCTCGTCAACATCGCGTATAAGTTTTTACCGAGCGTCTTGTGTAGAAGATTAAAGCCCACCGTCAACAAACTGATTGCACCTTGTCAGCGTGTTTTTAGACTTGGCAAATCAACAACCGACCAGATATTCATCATGCGCCAAATCTTGGAAAATACCTGTTCAAAGAGAATCGACATACACCACCTCTTCGTTGATTTCAAAGCTGTTTTTGACAGCACCAAAAGGAGCCACCTTTATCCAGCGATGTCTGAATTTGGTATCCCTACAAAGCTAATACGGCTGTGTAAAGTGACGTTGAGCAACACCAAAAGCTCCGTCAGGATCAGGAAGGACCTCTCTGAGCCGTTCGATACCAAACGAGGTTTCAGACAAGACGACTCCCGATAGTGCGACTTCTTCCATCTGCTGCTGGAGAAAATAATTTGAGCTGCAGAACTTAATCGAGCAGGTATAATCTTCTATAAGAGAATACAGCTGGCGTACGACGACGATATATTTTTATCAATGGCCGCCGTTAGTTCTGCTTTCTCCAGAATGAATAAGGAAGCAAAGCAAGTGAATCTAGCAGTGAAGAAGGGCAAGACGAAATATCTGTTGTCATCACACAAACAGTCATCACACTCGCGAATAGGCTCCCACGTCTCTGTTGACAATCATAATTTCGAAGTTGTATATAATTTCGTCTATCTTGGAACCAGCACTAAGAGCAACAACAGCGTCAGCCTCGAACGGCGAGTATCGCATTCGATGGAACGAATGAGATATACAACTACATTGACATTGGTCAGCGAATTAAGAAGAAGCGGCTGCGCTTGCTAAGTCATGTCGCACGTATAGACGAAAACACTCCAGCTCTGAAAGTATTCGACGCAATACCCGCCGTGAAAGCAGAGGAAGACGAAGGCCTCCACTCCGTTGGAAGGACCAGGTGGAGATGGACCTGGCTGAGCTTTGAATATTCAATTGGCGCCACCTAGCGAAAAGAAGAAACAATTGGTGCGCTGTTGTTATCATGTTCTAGCAACTGTTACTTATGGCATGCTTCCCAAAACATACATATATAAAATCAAGGCATTGCCGAAGATAGCAATGTTCTCACAAACGGATCACTGACGCAAGTTGAAAAAAAACTAGTCAATGTCAATTTTGTTATTGGCGGTGTTTCCGCTAGCTGTACTGTGGGTGGAAATACACTCCTTGGCCTTCTACAAATGAACTGCGAGATGCACAACAGTCGGAAAACGTTCATGAATTGCTAAGGTAATGTTTTACAAAACGCTTCATTGCAGTTTACGTATCAACCTATTTGATACAGTCTGGTTCACTTGATTAGAGGCAACAATTTTTGTGAAAGGAAATGTTGATTAAAGTTTCTATATTTGATCTTTCAACAAATAGTTTTCTGCTAACTCAAGCTAAGACTGTACTGGTTTAAAAATACAAACACATTGAAATATTATTTCAGCTAACGGTATTTCGTAGCGGTAAAAGTTTGGCAGCTGCAATATTCTGCTTGATTTATTGGTTCACTTGAATAGAGGTACTTAGTTTGCTTACATCATTTGCGCAATAAAGGTGTGAAACTAAATATATTTTTTAAGCATTCATTGTGTTAAGTCGTAAACTTGTAAATTAGAATAAAATGGGAAAGCGGAAAAGTTTATCAGACCGAGAAAAAGGACAAATTGATATATTGATCTCTGAAGGACTTTCGAATCGCCAAATTGCCAAAAAGATTGGTCGAAGTCCAAATGTTGTTGATCATTATGTGAAAAAGGGTGCCTCCTACGGTAAGAACTACAAAGGTAGGACTGCGATGGCTTTAACACCAAAGGAAACCCGGAAAGTCCCTAGGATTGCATCCAATTCCGCACCTTCAACATCAAAAATTATAAAATTAGCTGATGTTGCAGCTAGCAAATCCACAGTTAGAAGGGCTATTCTGAAAGCACCACATCTGAAATATAAAAAATTACAAAAAAAACCGCCTTTGAAAAAACTTCGCAAGCAACGTCACCTCGATTTTGCAAGAGACCACATGGCTTGGAATTCTGTCACAAATGACGACCCTGGTGAATGGAAAAAAGTTGTATTTAGTGACGAAAAGAAATTTAATCTGGATGGGCCGGATGGATACAATTACTATTTCCATGATTTAAGAAAGGAGGAGAAGTACTTGAGTCGCCATCACAGCCGTGAAGGTGGAGTTATGGTATGGGGAGCAATATCGTACTATGGCGCGTTCGAGCTGAGAATTGCAGAATCCAGAATTACGGGAAACAGCTATAAAATGATGTTGGAATCATTTTTTCCAGAGATTCGGGAAACGTTTGGACCAATTCCATGGATCTTTCAACAAGATAATGCTCCTGTTCACACTGCAAGATTGGTCAAAGCGTGGATGGCGTCCCAAAACATTGAAACCTTAGCAGGGCCCCCGTATTCCCCAGATCTCACTTGTTAGGTTTATGAGAACGGACAAAAATTTGAATACAAAAATGATTTAATTCGAAGCATTAAAGCGGCCTGGTCTGAAATTTCGCTAGTCTATCTCAAGAGTTTGTACAAATCCATTCCCCAACGTGTTTATGAAGTAATTTACAAACGAGGTGGCAGCACAAAATATTAATCTTTAAAAAATAATGGTTTAAAAACTTTGTTCTTGTATCCATTTATATATTTTTTCTAAATTTGTAAGTGCCTATATTCAAGTGAACCAATAAATCAAGCAGAATATTGCAGCTGCCGAACTTTTACCGCTACGAAATACCGTTAGCTGAAATAATATTTCAATGTGTTTGTATTTTTAAACCAGTACAGTCTTAGCTTGAGTTAGCAGAAAACTATTTGTTGAAAGATCAAATATAGAAACTTTAATCAACATTTCCTTTCACAAAAATTGTTGCCTCTAATCAAGTGAACCAGACTGTACTTGCTGATATCATCTCGTTCAAGGCCAATAACCGCCATGTTGTTTTCTTTGGTGACGTAGTTGCAAAAGTATTTGATCGATTTCACCAAACTGCAATAATCGACAATGATATTAGTTGATATGAGTTTTGAATGTGAATTAGACAATAATGGCGAATATGGTACGATCCATGTGTTGTCAGATTTGATATTCACTCCTTTAAATTGAGTGCTGAATGTTCTGCCATTGTCGGCTGGTGAGCGACGCCGATACAATGGAAATCCATCATTTCCAGTTTACGTTTCCGAAAGAAAAGCACGTGGATAGTATTTCGTACATTTATTGTCAGGCATACGAACCGAAGTGCGATCATGGTGTCCGCAAGGTCCATTGGTTCGATGGCAAAACGAACGCCGATCAATATTAGCGCGACCTCTTCGTGGCATTGTAACAAATTTCAAACTTTAATTGATCACTTTGAATGAAACACAAATAAAGTTTTCATTGAATAATTTTCAATAATTTACGTTTTGAATAGCCGAAATAAGGAAAGCAAACGACAGAAATTGAACCATTCAAATAATTTACAAATAAATCAATTTGAAAACAAAACAAAATATAAAAAAAAAAAATTGTATGAAAAGGTCACTTTCTGGAAATGTACGCTCATAAGTCGGTTAAAAATTAACATTTTCTGATTTTGTTTTTTTACAAATCATCCTTATTAGATTTCCTTCAAAATGGTTCAGGCCATTTTTTATTTTATGCAACGGTTTAGTTAGCTATACCGAACAGACAAAAGCCCAACTTATTTTTATATATAAGATAATTCAAAAATACTGTAAAAAATTTTAAGATATTGTAAAGAAATGTAAATATTATAAACGATTTGTAAATTATTTAATGTAACTCTGGTTATTATCAAAACAGTTTATTTCCATCCTATTTATTGTGCTCGCCGCGTTTTAAAATACAGTGGCTGAAAGTAATAATGGAACAGTAAAAAGGCAGACGTTTCGATCGGTATAATTGGTCGTAAAGATTTAGTACAAATATTTTATATTTTATTTTAAAATGTATACATATATCATATGCTTAAATAAAAAAGATTGTAAGTTTCACATTTGTTATATTTTAATTTACCACTTTTTCGTAAAAACATATATTTTAACCCCAAAGTAATAATGGAACATTATATGGCAACTCTACTTATGCATTGCAGAAATCGCCACTAACTTCAATTTCTTATTAGTTAGAACAGAACAAGTAAGGGGAATCCCAAGAATTCGGTATTCAAGTTAAACTAGTTCTGTGTTTAAGTGCTATCATATCAAAATCAAAATCGGGGACAACATAACAAAAAGGTACAAAAATAATGGTAACTTCAGCAAGAGACAAGTGCTCCAAAATTAGCTTTCTTGGCGGAGAAGTATTTAGGGAAAAGTTCGGATCAAGAAACTGTACGGAATGTGTTGCGGAAACACAATTATAATGGAAGAGTTTCGAGGAAAAAGCCGTTTGTAAGCAAGATCAACAAGCAGAAACGGATCAACTTTGCCAGACAACATATTCGCAAACATTTTTTCATCTGGAAAAATATTTTATACACGGACGAGAGTAAATTCAACATATTTCGATCAGATGGGCAGTCATATGTTTGGAGAAAGCCTAACACAGAACTCAAACAAATTAACCTACAGTCAACTGTGAAGCATGGCATGGGATCGGTAATGGTATGGGGCGCGATATCTGCTAATGGACCAGGAATAATGCATATAATAGAAGGGAATATGGATAAGATGGCTTATTTGAACATTTTGAAAGCGAGTGCGAAGCAAAGTGCTCGAATATTGGACATAGAAAAAGATTTTATATTTTATCAGGATAATGATTCAAAGCACAAGGCTTACGTTTTGCGAAGCTAGCTGCTGTACAATTGCCCTCACGTGCTTGAAACTCCGCCACAATCCCCCGATTTGAATGTAATCGAGCACGTGTGGCATTATTTGGGACAAAAATTAAATAGTCGCCACATTACGAAGAGACTAGAGTTGATAGCAGCATTGAAAGATGAGTGGAACAATATACGCCCTTCCTTCTGCCGTAAATTGGTGGAATCTATGCCAAATCGCTAGAAAGGTTTACAACTAAAAGAACTGCCCACTAAATATTAAAAGAATCCATATTTAATTTTTTACTTAATTTATTTGTACTTATTTATAAGTGTTCCATTATTACTTTGAGCCTGAATTCTGTGTATCTCTTATTATAGTTATATTTTTCGTGGTAAATATGAAATATTTTAAAGTTTTTTGGGTTGATGTGTATGAACATTAAACAGGATTTTAAAAACAAAAAAAAATTTTTGTCGTCTTTCAATTTAAATTTTTTGTATTTAAGATAAAATTATTTTAATCATACTGTTCCATTATAACTTTGAGCCCCTTTATACATGAGTTCTGCTGTTGCTCTATCAGAAATATTTGGAAGGATTTGAACATTCCAGATCAAATAGATGGTAAAAATTAGACGACTCTTTGCATGTTTTACAAATAAGAAGGTTTCAAATATAGCAACGCAAAGACTTAAGGAGGATCGGAATGTATAGTGCGCATCTGTAAACTTGCACATATAATTTAATTTTAATGATCGCTCATTTCTAGGAAAATGAATTTATGAAATTAAATGATTTCGATTATGGGTGCATAGAGCACTTTGACGGTAGTTCAAATTATAGAGCTGGAAAGGTCTGCGTTTTCAGTCATGGATGTGTCCAGCAATAATATCGAGTGAAAGACGCCAATAACAAAGGCTCAAAAACTTTATGACACGACAGTTTTCACGGTGGTATCAGATAATGCTGTTAACATGTCGAAAATGGGTAAAAATAATGTCATAATTGCAGTGCACATACTTGCATTGCTAATTTGCTGCCTAGAGGTATCGTTGACAAAGAACTTGTAAGAAAAGTGACAACAGTTTTAAGAGTTTCGTCACACTGTTTTGAAAAACTGCATTTTGTTAAAAGGTGACACAAAAGTTGAAATCACTGCGGAAACACGTTGGTGTTCACAGTTTTTTCTGTTTAAAGCAAAATCTGCATGTAATGCAAGGTTTATTTGTCGAAACTGATACAGGGGGAAAAAATTAAACAATAAGTAAAATTGTTATAAAGATTGTTTTACTTAATCCAGTTTGTGAATTATTGAACACAGTGCAAGCAACGACGACGTTGACTCCCGATTGACTTAATACCTTCTTAAAAGAATTATATATACAATTTTTTTCAGTGTATCTCGTGAATTACTAACAGTAAATTTTTTCTAATATGCAGTATTTTTCGTTCACATATTTTGTTTGTATATAATGTTTAACATTCTTTCATTTGTTTCATTTGAATTACCGTTAATTGAAAATGTCATTCATCTATTTGTGCTCTGGCAGCTGAACAGACAACATAAAAAGTTTGTTTTTTAACTTAAATCAAAAATTTGGAAATTGAGTAAAAAATTAATATATAATTAGAATTTTGTTTTTGTTTAATACATTTTATAAAGCCATAAATAGAACTGTAAGCCATCAAAATATATTTTGTGTTTTTGATTCTTTAAATTTAAGTTATTGTATTGCGCATATAATTCTATTACGAAGATATATGGCTTTCTTTTGAAGTTCCCAAGAACCAAACGGCTTTTTCCAAAAAGTAGATCACACTTTGGAAAGACGCTTTGCAGGAGCTCGTTTTATTGTTAAATCAAAAATTTTACTTTGGAGTATTAGCAAAAAATGTGAAAAAGTATGCTAATTTGTGCCAAATATCACATCAAAATAATCTCTTAGTGTTTAGTATACGCTTGTCTTTCTGAAGTATATAAAGAACATTCCGCGATTTTTACGATGAGTGAAAGTATTAAAAAAATTCATTAAATTTTGTGCAAGTGTTTTTGATTAGTACAAATTATTCAAAGAGGGTCGAGAACGCGTTGACGACAAACCACGTCCAGGACGACCATCAACACCAACTGATGATCAACACGTCAATAAAATAAAGGAATCACTACACTTTTTCCAAAAAACAACGTGGTTTAATGTCTGTCAAACAATGCTTTCCGACTACAAGGATGTTGTGAAACGTACTATTATTGGCAATGAGTCTTGGATCTATGCTTACGGCTCGGAAACATGTATTTAATCAAACAATCAACAAGTAATACTATTTCAGTGTTATCCGACGTTTGCGCGTAGCTATTCGTAACAAGTAAGGAAGCAGGATAAGTTCGGGTCCAATCGAAAATTTTATGCATTTTATTGCAACTTACAAGAAGGTCAAACCACCTCAAGTGGTCCATGATAATTCGGAAAAATCTCCGATTTTGAAAATTAGCAGTTCATTAGAAAGGGGACCATACGCATACCCCATGCTATAAATATTTGTCAAAATAATTTTTTTTTTTTGTTAAAATTATTGAAGGTTGAAATTTACAGCATGATCAATTTAAAATTTTTTTTTTCATAAACTACTTGAGATAAATCGATGCAATTTTGTAGAGCCGGAGAAAAATGTTCGTGTTATATTATAAAGATATGTATATTCATGGTCTTCTTTTTAAATAATTATATTTTATATAATTCTTTGTTAAACAACTTTTATTACAGTACCGTTATATGTGGAATGAAAGGGGTTTTCATCCATTTTCACACTATAGAGGGACTTTCTTGTAATATTCGTGCTAGACGAATTTAATTGTTGTAACTCCCATGGTTGAGGATATATGTATGTATATACATTAAACTTATTAGAAGGCGGGGTCACGCTCTCTTTTTCAAATTTTTTTACCCAGGTCACACTTGCTACTGTAATCCCCTGTGCTAAATCACAGTTTTATATCTTAATCTAGGATTTAATTATAGCACTTTATATGGTTTCAGTTAATGGCGATTTGTGGGCGTGACAAAGGTCCCGCAACCATAGTGTTCGCCTTATTTAGCTTCGTGCGACTTCTGGCCATTCAGAAAATTCTAACAACACCTCGTCGAAACCATAGCAATAGACCGATTTCTTCAGCCTAAAATGAAAGACTTTTTCCTAAATGGTCCTCCAGAATTGTGCGCAGGGTTTCGGACTCGCCAACAATACTAACGAAAACTAAACGACAGCCTGGGAAGACAGACTCCCTTTTGATGACGACCACTGTAAATGTGTTAAGGATAAAAGTGCCTATCCTGCTGCTTGATGTCCTCGTTAGAATGAAGGCTGACATCACCACCGTCCAAGAAATGCGATAGACGGGACAAACACAGTGGCCACATAAAGGAGCGCAAGTTTGGTGTGGGATTCGTGATGCGAGAGAGACTCCGTCGGCAAGTACTATCATTCACCCTGGTGGATGAACGTCTAGCCACAATCCTAATCAAAGCGAAGTTCTTCAAGATATCGCTGATTTGCGCCTACGCCCCGAAGGAAGACAACGACGATGTGACCAAAGATGCCTTCTTTGAGCGCTTGGAGCACATATATTAAAGCTGCGTCCCCACGATGTCAAAATTGTGATTGGCGACTTTAACGGCAGGGTGGGCAAGGAAGGTATTTTGGCAAAACAGTCGGCTGATCCAATTTTCCGGTGATCGAATTACGGTTATCTGTGATACTGGATTCCAGCACAGGAAAATTTATCTAGTTACATGGCTGTCTAAGGATCGAAAAGCCACCAACCAGATCGATCATGTTAGGATAGATGGAAGACACGTCTCCAGTGTTCTGAACGTGCGTATGCGCTGAGGTCTTAACATCGACTCGGACCACTATATTGTTGCAGCACGTTTCTCGTCGGCCTCTGTGCAGCAAAAAACGCACGTCAACAAAATAAAAGGAAGGTTCAACGTCAAGAAGCTGTAGTTACAAGATATAACCGAACGATATTCTACTCGACTTGCACTGCTTCTCTCTGAGATCGCTCGTCAATAAGACAGAAAAAGAGAGACAAGCTGACCGACAGAGGAGAGGTTCGAAAATTCTACGAAAAGATGCGGCGACTAACAGAAGGTTTCCAGACTGGAGCATACTCTTGTAGAACCCCCAGATGATCTAGTCACCGATGCCCAGAACATATTGAAATTATGGAGGGAATATTTCTCCACCCTACTGAATGGCATCAATTCCCCAAACGATGACGAAGGAGCAGACGTTCCATTCTTGATTTTTGATTGGACCTTATCAGCTTTAGACCTGGCAAATCAACAACCGACAAGATATCCACCTTTTCGTCGACTTCAAAGCTGCTTTTGACAGCATGAAAAGGAGCTACTTTTATGCCGCGATGTCTGAATTTGATATCCCCGCAAAATTAATACGGCTGTGTAAACTGACGTTGAGCAACACCAAAAGCTTCGTCAGGATCGGGAAGGACCTCTCTGAGCCGTTCGATATCAAACGAGGTTTCAGACAAGGGGACTCCCTATCGTGCGTCTTCTTCAATCTGCTGCTGGAGCAAATAATTTGAGCTGCAGAACTTAATCGAGCAGGTGCAATCTTTTATAAGAGTGTACAGCATTTGGAGTATGCCGATGATATTGATATCATTGGCCTCAACACACGCGCCGTTAGTTCTGCTTTCTCCAGACTGGACAAGAAAGCAACGCAAATGGGTCTGGCAGTGAACGAGGGCAAGACGAAATATCTCCTGTCATCAAACAAACAGTCGTCGCACTCGCGACTTGGCTCTCATGTCACCAATGACAGTCATAACTTTGAAGTTGAGGATAATTTCGTCTCTCTTGGAACCAGTATTAACACCACCAACAATGTCAGCTTGGAAATCCTACGCAGGAACACTCCTGCCAACAGGTGCTACTTCGGACTGAACAGGCAATTGAAAAGTAAAGTCCTCTCTCGACGAACAAAAGCCAAACTCTATAAGTCGCTCATAATTCTTGCTGGTGCAGAGACTTGGACGATGACATCAACTGATGAGTCGACGTTGCGAGTTTTCGAGAGAGAAGTTCTGCGAAAGATTTATGGTCCTTTGCGCATTAGCCACGGCGAATATCGCATTCGATGGAACGATGAGATGTACGATATAGACGACATTGAAATAGTTCAGCGAATTAAAAGACAGCGGCTACGCTGGCTAGGTCATGTTGTTCGGATGAACGAAAACACTCCAGCTCTGAAAGTATTCGACGCAGTACCCGCCGGGGGAAGTAAAGCAAGACTAAGACCTCCACTCCGTTGGAAGGACCAAGTGGAGGACCTGGCTTCGCTTGGATTCTTACAGGTGAGAGTCAGCAACAGTGCACGTTTTAAGCAATTTCGAACATTCCATTTTATTGTAAGGTATCATTTCTGAACGCTATTTAAAACTGAAAATAGGATACAAATTTTAATTTAAAAGAAGTATTTTAAATACTTATTTGTAATTACAATTAGTATAATTTGCATTTACATACAGAGATAAACTGTTACCAATATTTTTACCGAAAATGACCTAAAAATTTTAGAGATATGTAACTAGTAACTCTTGATTAATGCTGTTAATGGGGTTTAACGCTGCCGTCTGGCAAAGCTACAATACCTAATAGTTTAAAGCTTGATTAAGGGTAGAGGAACGTGTGGACTGGTGGCAGTAACTTTTGACATTACTCAATTATACTCAAGAACATGTTTCGCATTTTTTAGAAGATAATTGGCAAATTCACCAATATGTTCGATATAAAGTTATTATAATTTTCTTAATTTTAGTATTTTCATTTATTTTATCATTAAGATCATAGCAAAACTATTGAAAAAATATGGAAAAAAAATTTAAAATAATAATAAATAAAATAGAAAATTTTATTAAGCTGAGAGAGTTTTTATACCTGTTTTATATATTTAAACCACATTTTTCTCAAAACACTGTTTTCAGAGTCAATTCTCCGAAATGGCTGGACTGAGAACTTGAAATTTTCACACTAACTTCATTTGACAGGTAATGGTAATGACTCCATTTGGGATGCCGCATTTATGTTCAAAATCGAATGTTTTAGTAGTACTTCGGTCATAACCTTATTAATCTATTTTAACAATATTTTTCTTTTGTTTTCGGTTTGAGACAATTTTAAGGAGAAAAATCTTCCGCACCGCCAGACCTTTTATTTCGGAGGACATCGGTTAAGGGGTCAAGGAAGACCAAGTACAATAAATTTTGTAAACGAACAATATTTTGTTTCTTCTATTAAAAAAAATACCTCCTCAAAAGAAAAAAATCACGAAAAACTGTTGTTTTCTATATTACAAGTGCATACCTCCTTTACCTTATATAGGCTTTACTGCAAATATTAGATTTTACGGCCAGTTTCAATATCAAATTCAAATTCGCTTGACGCCAGAAAAGCAGACGCACAACTATCATTATACAGTCGTCAATCACTTCAATGTTTAAGCATTTGTTAAATATAAAAATATTACGACGTACGTATTGATGAATGTTGCATAGCGCTTTCCAAATTGTATGTATTGTTATGTATCGATTTTCGGAAGCTAAGATCCGATTCGTCGTGTCACTATACCATCATCTTTGGTTTGATAACCACTGCTTAAGACAGTGGGTTAGCATCGCAAAGACCGAGAAACAATGTTTGAACGCGTGATTCAGTCTTGGAAGCATTAAACGATTCTGTCAAAAATTTTCAAGTAATGGGTAGCCTCAGATAGACGCGCCTGTACCACCTCGATTTCTGGTTGGAGTTTCTAATTCTTGCCGTTGGTTCTGAACCACAGAGGAAATATCTTAATATCTTACGCAATGTTGTGTGATTTACATTGTTACAGGTGCCTGCCATGTCATACATGATGGTATTTAAGCGGTATAGGCGATAACGCCTTCATCGTTACTGGATAGCGTCGAATCCTGCAGCATTGGATCTACCCGTTGAATGCTGCATATTGAGATGAAGGATTTTTCTAGATTGTAATGTTGCCGAAACTCCACGTTTATACAATATATTAGTGTTTTTTTTTTATTGAACTAAAAATTTTTTTCAGTCCCGTCGCGAAATATCCTAAAAAAATTCCCTGCAAATTTTAGCTCTTAATATTAAAAATAAGAACTGTACCGAGGACTATAAAAATTTTCCATAGATAATACATTACAATTATGAGTTTTTATCTTTAAATTTCTACAGACCAGAGGTATATAATGGCATCGCTTTAACTTTGGACGCATATTTCTCACAATTGTTCACTCTACAAAAGTGTCCAGTGCAACAAAGTCGTAACTCACACCAACGAGGTAGTACGGCGCTCTAAACCCGATTTTTCCAAGAATTTCGCATTTTTTTGGTATACATATATCTCGTAAATGACAGGCGCTATAGAAAAAATGTACATGACAAATTTGTAGGAAATTTTATTTGCTATAAAAAAGCAAGATCAAAATCGATATCATAAATACTTCTCGAGATATCCGGCTTTTTAAGTAAGGCTTTCTAGAATTTTTAAAGATGGTAAGTCTATGAAAATAGCTTACGAGGTATCTTCAAAATTGTGCCGTAAACCAAGGCAACGCTACAATCTCAGAACATTTTTTCCAAATTGAACGATTATAAAATATAGTTTACATATAAACCGATCAATCAAACCAAACTCTCTGTATTGGTAACTTCATCTTTTGACAAGGTACTGTTACAAAATTTAACGTAGATTACACAACTCTACAAGAACATGCTTTTTTGTTGTCTTCGATAATTTAGCAAATTTTGATGTTTTCAAGTGTCCAGATTAAGATATTTGCATTTCTTATATATTGATAAGTAGTTTAAACCTTCTTGTAGAAGCACCAAAGGTGATCTAGCGAGCGATGCCCAAAGTATATCTAAATTATGGAGGGAATACTTCTCCAGCCTGCTAAATGGCAGTGAAAATACAACGCCAGGCGAAGGCGAACCCCATTCCCCAATGGATGATGATGGAGTAGACGTTCCATTGCCCGACCATGAAGAAGTCCGAACAGCAATTACCCGCATGAAGAACAACAAAACGTCGGGGGCCGTCGGGGGAACGATCGGCCTTTTTACCGCGATGTCTGAATTTATTATCCTCCCTATCGGGCGACTTCTTCAATCTGATGTTGGAGAACTTAATCGAGCAGTTACAATCTTTTTTAAAAGTGTACAGCATCTGGCGTATGCCGATGATATTGATATTATCTGCCTCAACACTCGCGCCGTTAGTTCTGCTTTCTCCAGACTGGACAAGGAAGCAGAGCAAATGAGTTTGGCAGTGAACGAGGGCAAGACGAAATATCTCCTGTCATCAACCAAACAGTCGTCGCACTCGCGACTTGGCACTCACGTCACTGTTGACAGTCATAACTTTGAAGTTGTAGATAATTTCGTCTATCTCGGAACTAGCGTAAACACCACCATCAATGTCAGCATAGAAATCCAACGCAAGATAACTCTTGCCAACAGGTGCTACTTCGGACTGAGTAGGCAACTGAGAAGTAAAGTCCTCTCTCGACTAACAAAAACCAAACAAAAGAAGACACGACTGACTCGGCTATAATCGCGTAAGCGGTGTCGACGGGAAAAAGAAGATTTTAAGTATCTAAGTATTATACAAATGACAAGACCGGTTGTTTATAAGTTTATAATGTTCTTTATTTCCCTCGCTTCGGAGCAAAGGCAGCCGTAAAGGCTGGGCGAGTAAATACAACTGAACTTTTAAAACTATTGCAGCGCCGACTACGCCTAAATACCTGTCTGAATAAACTGCACACGCTCTGCCGCGTGACTTGCCAGCGCAGTAGCAGCGATAGGTGTTTGTTGTTGTCACGCGCAACACGTTGAGCGCGTCGTCAGCAATATCGTTGGCAGTGGAGTACCTGGCTTCTGTAGTTTGAAAAATAATTTTCGCACGGTCAGCTCCAGACGCAGCGTCAGCGATTTCGGTGGAATTGAAATGTTGTCCGGAAGCGTGTTGTTGCTCTTGTTCTTTTGTTGTTGGCTACTATGGTGTGTTAACTTACATATTGAAAAGGTCTACAAAAAAATTCGCGATGGTATATGTATTTCTCTTACCCACATTCCATAATAACATTTTTTTGTTATGTAATTTTATTTATCATGTACGAGAGTGTTCAAAGTGTACGGACGTGCTGTTTTAAATGCCTCCGTGAATTCAATCTTTACAAAAAAAAAAAAATTAGATAATAAAAATCAAGGAAAAAGCAAAACAAATAAACAATTTATTAAATTGTAAACAAACATAAAGAACAGTGCACTCAAATAATAATAATAAACATTAACAAATAGTGCACGAATTAATAAGTGAAAACAAAAATTCAATCAAAAAATAATGAGTGCTTTGCAGCCTCACCAGCAAGGCTGTAGGCATTCCTTAAATGCCTACTTCAGCTTTGTCGACCCAACAATAATTACTGGCAATAAAAAGGGTAACGGCGATGATGAGTCAAGTCATCGCGGCGATCAGCAGAAAAAGGAACGCAGCGAAAAACGCAGTCAGCAGAAGCAGCAGAAAACAACAATCGGGCAACAACAAGTACACTGACAGCATCTAGTCTGCAGGTACCAGCAAGAAAATGACAACGCAAGGTGAGAACGTAATAAAAAAAGGTCCGTCTGTACAAACAGGCATTGACCGCTACGTCAATATAAAAAGGAAATTAAGTCCTTCAAAGTCAGCGGTCAATCGCAAAAAGTTAACCAAAAAAAACATAAACGGAAGTTTTAAATGGCAACAGATTTACCATACTAAGCAATGGTGCAGACGACGATGCGAAGGGTACCACCACAGTCGTTAATGCCAAACCACCTCCAATATATTTGCGCCAACGTAGCAGTAATGCTCTTGTTGCGAAATTAAGTGAAATTGTTGGCACTAACAATTTTCATATAGTGCTTTTGAAAAAAGGCAATATAGACGAAACAAAAATTCAGTTCTACACTATAAAAAGTTTCATGGAAATAGTCAAGTTTTTGTCAAATAAAAACAAGAATTATTATTCGTATCAACTGAAGAGCTCTAAGTTCCTAGTTGTTGTAATCAAGGGTATAGAGTCCGCCGTAGACTCTAGTGAAGTCAAAGAAGCATTGGAAGAATGCGGTTTTGGAATTAAAACAGTTGTAAATATATTTAATAGAAACAAAGTACCTCAGCCAATGTTTAGAATTGCATTATTGCCAAAATTCAAATAAACTTAACAAAAATGAAACACATCCAATATATAATTTGAAATATTTGCTGCATCGTAGAGTAACTGTGGAAGAACCACATTAAAGAAACGGTCCGGTACAATGTACTAACTGCCAAGAATATGGGCATACTAAATCATACAGCACTCTATGCAGTGTTTGTGTGGAATGTGGTGATTTGCACTCCACTTCTAAATACACCATTTTGAAAGAAGAATAACATACAAAATGCAGCAATTGCTGAGGAAATAACCCTGCTAACTACAGAGGTTGGCCTGTATATAAAGATTTTAAATCGAAGTTGTCACAGTTCATTCAAGCACGTCGTAACCAATTGTTACAAACACCCCGTAATGAAATTATAGCAACCTCAGAAAAAATTTCAAATCCTATTACTTCTAACAATAACAATATGCAAGGAAGCTATGCAAATGTGGTGAAAGGCAACACTGTGCAAATGCAACTGCCGCAAAATCCTCCAAATGGAGGTATTGAAACTATGATTATAAATCTTACACAGTGTATGTCACAATTTATGTCTACCATGCAAAACATGATCCAAGATTTAATAAAATCAAAAAATCAAATGCTGCAAAATTCATTAAGTAAAAAATGAGCTTACTAATTATCTGTATATGGAATGCTAACGGTGTTAACCAACATAAATTAGAGATTGTCAGATTTCTGTCTGAAAAAAATATAGATGTAATGCTTATTTCAGAAACTCATTTAACAAATAAAAATAATTTCAATATACCGGGATTTAAACTATATGTTGCAAATCATCCGGATGGAAAAGCGCATGGTGGTACGGCAGTGTTGATTAGAAATCGTTTAAACCACTATGCTCTAGAATCTCATGCTACACCACAGTTACAAGCTACAACAATATCACTAAAAAAATCGGGGTTGTGACTTAAACCTTACGGCTATATACTGTCCACCTCGTTTTAAAATTACAAAAATCGAATTTAAAGACTTTTTTGGAACACTATGTCAAAAATATCTAGCAGGTGGATATTACAACGCAAAACACGCGTACTGTGACTCACGTCTTACTAATCCGAAAGGAAGACAGCTGTATCAAACTTTTATAAACATGCACAGTAACCTTGAAATAATATCTTTTAGTAAGCCGACATATCGGCCTAGTGATCGTAAGAAAATACCAGATTTAAGTGATTTTGCCGTAATCAAAAATATAGATAAATCGCACATAACAGCTGATACATGTACTGATCTATCTTCTGATCACTCTCCTGTTCTAATAAAGTTGTGTGAACAACCCATATTCGTTAATCCAAAAGTGGGTCAAACTTCTTATAAAACGAATTGGCTAAAATATAAAAAATAAATACAGGAAGAAATATTGACGAAAGCATAAGAGAAGTCAATGATATAATAACCAGCGCAGCTGTCTTAGCAACACCAAACAAAAGTTATAATCCGCTTGGTTTCAGAAAAATCTCTAATAAAGAAATAGAAATGCTTGTAAAGGAAATAAATATAGTTAAGAAAAATAAAAAAACACGCTTTTAAAGCATATCAAACTAAGAAGTCAAAAATAATTCTTTGTATAACTTACAGTAATAATGAAGAAAAAATTCCTGCATTATTGTGAGAAAAGCGTGGTATACTCGATATATGACAAATATGTCGCAAAGCACCCCAGTCAAAAATAATTCTTTGTATAACTTACAGTAATAATGAAGAAAAAATTCCTGCATTATTGTGATAGCGTGGTATACTCGATATATGACAAATATGTCGCAAAGCACCCCACGCTTTTCTCACAATAATGCAGGAATTTTTTCTTCATTATTACTGTTAGTTATACAAAGAATTATTTTTCACTTCTCAGTTTGATATGCTTTAAAAGTGTTTTTTAGTTTTTTTAAACTATATTTATTTTTGAGTTTTTAGTTTGATGTGAGAAACTCCAAATTCGTTAAAAAGTGAACTATAACATGTAGTTTTGGTTAAGTAAATCGATAATTAGGCAGCATTTAATATCTACTCGTAATCTTTTATGATTAATTGTTACATTATTTGTGACCAAGTTCTATTGACGCCTTTACGAATTATTATAAATCGAATTATTTCTTCTAAAGCTTCACTGTTACATTGGGTTTTACCTGTCAACTTTGAACAGTCTAGTTCTTCAATTCGAATACCGTCCAAAGATCTACAACGATTAGGTGCTACATAAGCTTGTCCAGCAGCAAACACTCGAGAGCCCAGATAAATTACTGCATGTTCTACTGTATAACCTTGCATTTTACGAACGGTCGACGCCCAACTCAGTATGCTATTTAAATGTCACCAAAACAAGTTTTATATAGATGTTGCATACTTTTAAGCGCATCTTTTAGGTGAGCTGTTTAAACTTACTATCGCCTTTCTACAGTGTCGCTCAAGTATTCTACGTTTCAGTACCACTTAAAAAAGTTACAAACATACATACACACAAGCGAAGCTAATAAAAGCGTATTAAAAAGGCGTGCAAGACGTGAATGGCAGATAAGTCGCTCCCCTTCCAATCAGTTTCAATTGAAAGCTGCTGTACGTAATTCAAAAAAAGCGCTCAAACGTGAGGAAGAATTGAACACCGAAATGTATATAAAGAAGCTGTGTCCAAATTCAAACAAGCCAAATTAACTTTGGAAAGCCCAAAAGTCCATGAAGCCACCAACTGTCTCCAACATGCCAATACGAGACTTGGGTGGAAATTGGGCTCGAAGTGACGAGGAAAAAGCTAATCGTTTTGCAAATCACCTAGAAAAGGTATTTGAACCCAATTTGCTGTCAATCTTGCCCAACGCAGCTAAAGAGTCGCTCGAGTCTCTTAAGACTTCACCTTCTGAAATTACTGGTATCATCAAAGATCTTAATCCCAAAAAGGCGCCGGGACACGATAATATTTCCCCAAAAATGCCAATTATAGCTGAAGAGGTGCTCTCGTTGCTCTTCAATGCAATTCTTAGTTTCGGATACTATCCAATTTCATGGAAAAAGTCGCAGATTATCTTGATGAACGACAGATAAGAGCTGGTGCACCCCAGGGCAGTGTTTTAGGCCCAACACTACACATCATATATACAGCAGATCTTCCAACAGCTAATAATTTTTTGCGGATGTCACAGCTATACTGAGCCGTAACAAATGCCACATTTTAACATCACGAATATTAGCGAAGCATTAAAGTTCTGTCGAAGAGTGGCTAGCGAACTGGCGTATAAACGTGAATGAACAGAAATGTAAGCATATTACATTTTCGTTAAGATCAAAGATGTACCCGGCAGTAAAAATAAACAATATTTTAGTACTCCAAGCGAACGAAGTAACATATCTTGGTATTCACCTAGCTAGAAGGCTCACGTGGAGAAAACATATCTCTGGTAAAACAACATGTATGAAGATTAGAGCTGCAAATTTAAATTGGCTTATAAATAAAAACTCCAAACTTAGCCTAGACAACAAAGTGCTTTTATATAATGCGGTCATAAAAAGCCGATTTTGATGTATGGCGTTCTATTGTGGGGTACGACCTGTGCAACCAATATTGACATATTACAAAGGTTTCAATCAAAAATGCTTAGAACAATCACGTGTTCACCATGGTACATGCGTAACGAAAATATCCATAAAGACCTTAGTATCCCTATGGTAAAGAAAGAAGTAGAAGACAGCAGAATTAAATATATATCTAAACTCCGAGATCACCCAAACCCTTTGGCTAATGCTTTGGTACATTCCTGCGATCAAACACGACTTAAAGGAAGAGATATGCCTTCGTATTAAAGAGCGACGTATCACCAAAACAGCTCAATCACTTGCTTGAGCCTGTCTAGTTTTTAATTAGATTTAAGATTTTATAACTTACTGTTAGGCCTTAAGAAAAAGCAGATTCAATAAATAAAATAATTTTGAAAAAAAGAATAAAATAAAAATTCTTAATTTTCTTAATTAATTTTCGAAGCGATTTTGACCAATACAGCATTAATTAAAAACCTTACAATGGTGCTCATTGCGCCTCTTTCCAACTTAGCAAATCTCTTTTCAACGGTTGCCTCACAAAAATTCTATATGTTTTATTAAAATTGTTTAATGAGAAAAAGATGCAACTGTACACCTGCCCTACTTGGTTACATTTTTGACCTTCGTCCATCTAGAAAGACGTACAAAGAAATTCTGCATCAGGCCAAAAAATATGTTTTCAATGTCCTTAAGCATATGCAGAATTTTAAAATTATTTCCAATGTTACACATAAAGAAAAAAAACCTTGAAAACTTCAACAGAAATAGACCGCTGAATTACTACCATCGCCCGAAGAGACCCAAACCAGAGTTCCAATAACATTTTACATAAAACTGAAGGCGAATATAATGTTCAAATATCCACGAAAACAATTTCCCGTCGTTTGGTCGAATTTTGACTTTACGGTAGACCTGCACGCAGGAAACCACTTCTGACTAAAATTCAAGGTAAACAACGCGTAGACTTTTCCAACTCTTATTGATCTTGGACAACAAATCAGTGACATTATGTTGTTTGGAGCGATGTAACCAAAGTTAGTCGGATAGATGCTGATGATCCTCGCTATATTTCACGCGTAGTGAAGCATGGTGGAGGATCAATCATGGTGTGGGAATTTTTTTCCTGGAATAGTGTAGGTCCGCTCCATACGATTGATGTAATTTAAAAAACAGAGAAACACGTCGACATTTTAAAATATATCATTCCGCCATGGACTAAGGAGGAATTTGCCTGTTATATGGAAATTCCAACAAAACACTAATCCAAAGAATACGGGAAAGAAAATTCCATGAATGTTTTGGAGTGGCCTGAAAAGAATACATCTGGGTTGATGTCTAAAAAGCCGTGGGTACCTAAAATATCACAAATATGGATGTCCTTTTTGATAAAATTAGGGCGGCATGGCAAGCACTACTACTGGTGCGCTGTCAGAGTCTTATAACGTCAATTCGCAATCGATGTGAAGCAGTATTAATGTAAAAGGGTTAAGTAACAAAATACTACCTGAAAACAAGCAATTTTTAATAACAGTATTTTTTCTTATAAAATATTTTCCTTTCTAATTAGCTGTCGCACTCAAATCGTTGATTATACACATTTTTTTTTAAATCTTTAACAAAAAATTATTTTTAATTAAAATTTTTACTAACCGAGTTTAAGTTTAACGTAAGTTTTAATAAAATGAGTGAAAAAGCAGTAGAAATAAATGATTTATTGGAAAATGACATCATTTACTTTAAACTATGTAGCGTTTCTAATTAGATATACAATGTGTGTATACTCAACTCCAGAAAATCTTAGCGTGCTGTGTAACACGTTTTTACTCATTTCATAATAATTCGGGGGTCGTGTTAGCATTTAAGCCTCAAAAAAATTTTAAAGTTTGATGATCAACACTCTAAAAGATGTTATATAATTTAAGTGTTTATGTTATTTAAGTAATAATTATTATTCCAAGCCTGTTCAACTTTATTGGGATATTACTTGTTTAAGGGTCGGCTTTAGTATACCGTCCCAGGACTTTGGGAATAAAATGAGTATGGTCGGATAGAAGAGATTCCCTTGATCAAAAATACAGGAAGCCGCAGGAAGCTTATAGTTTTCGAGATAAGTTGAAAATTATCACTATTTGAAGTACGTATTTTCTCGATATAAAATTAATTTTGCACCTATATTTTGCACTTTTATATCCAATAACACATCACTTATTCGTTTGTAAACATTTATTTTACATAATATAGTGCAAAAATAGCTTTTATTATACATTTAACTTATTGTTGAATTCAACGCAAAAAGGAGTCCTACGCGAAAAAAATTTGATGCACCCCGGTGTTTGTCCGACCAGGGTTATTTTTTTTTAAGCGCGGCCGAATGCCGCCCACTCAAAAAGGAGTTCTACGCGAAAAAAATTTGATGCATAATTTTTTTTTTTAAGCGTGGCAGAAGGCCGCCTATGCAAAAAGAGCCTTATGCAAAAAAGTAGCAATGTCACAGAGACTATAACAACCTCTCTAACATCTGATCATATTTGATCGTTTGTAGCTCTTTCATTATTGTTGGGTAAACAAATTTGAACAATAAGTTAAATATCGAATTAAAACTGTTTTTGTACAATATAATGTTAAATAAATGTCTACAAACGAATTAGTAAAACGCTGGTGGATGTAAAAGTGCAAAACTAATTTTATATCGAGAAAATACGTTTCAAATAGTGGTAATTTTCAACTTTAAACGCAAATATAACTATATATATTCTTGATCTGGAGAATCTCCTCTATCCGACTATGCCTATATTATTCCCGAAATCCTGGGGCGGTATACGAAATCCTTCCCATGATTAATGTTGTATCAGTTGATTTTTTTTGTGCAACTGTTAAACACGCTTAAAGTATTTTTAAATATTTGCATGCTAAAAAATAAAAACCTGGGTGGTGAGTTGTCGTATGACATATACAAATTGACAAATCGAAATTTTAGTAATAAAGAAAAACACATTTCATTGTGTTGTGATGAAATGTAATTGTAAACTCATTTAAAATATATCTGTGATCAAATTGAAAGGTTTTTAATTTATGTTTCGCGTGTTTTTCGAATAGGTAAATTTTGTTTTCTGTAAGGTGTTGGAGGATGGAGTCATGTGTAGAAGTTCACGCAAGTGAGGACAGTTTTCTGATTGCCATTAACTTGGGAGTGGCCAGAAATGATTTTTTTAGATATGGCTCAAGCAGCTCACGACTTCCGGTCTTCGAACAGGTATCCTCTGGGCAGCCTAAGAACATCCGTTTGAAGGCGAGCTAAATTGATACGGCGAAAAATCCCCTCTACAGGGTTGTGCGCAGGGTTTGGGACCCACCGCGTAAAAAACAATACCAACGAAAACTAAACAACATCCTCGGATGAGAGCCCCTTTTTGATGACAAAAAGGCAAACGAAATAAGGACTACGATTTGAGGGCAAGCACCTAGAATGTCCGGTCCCTTAATTGGGAAGGTGCCGCTGCCCAGCTGGTTGATGTCCTCGTTAGAGTGAAACCTGACATTTCCGCCGTCCACGAGGAAACATCCCCACTGGGTTGAGGCTGATCCAATTTGCCGGTGATCGAATTACGGTTATCTGTGGTACTGAATTCCAGCACAAGAAAATTTATCTAGTTACATGGCTATCGAAAAGCCACCAACCAGATCGATCATGTTAGGAGAGACGGAAGACACGTCTCCAGTGTTCTGGACGTGCGTACGCTCTGAGGTTTTAACATCGACTCGGACCACTATATTGTTGCAACCAAGTTTCTCACCCGCCTCTGTGCAGCAAAAAACGCACGTCAACAAAATAAAAGGAAGGTTCAACGTCAAGAAGCTGTAGTTACAAGATATAACCGAACGATTTTCTACTCGACTTGCACTGCTTCTCTCTGAGATCGCTCGTCAATAAAACAGAAAAAGAGAGACAAGCTGACCGACAGAGGAGAGGTTCGAAAATTCTACGAAAAGATGCGGTGACTAACAGAAGGTTTCCAGACTAGAGCATGCTCTTGTGTGTGGCTTTAGACCTGGCAAATCAACAACCGACCAGATATTCACGATGTGACAAATTTTGCAAAAGACCAGTGAAAAGAGAATCGACACACACCACCTCTGTGTGGATTTCAATGCGGGAAGGACTACTCCAAGCCGTTCGATAACAAACCAGGTTTCAGACAAGGCGGCTCCCTAGCGTGCGACTTCTTCAATCTGCTGTTGGAGAAAATAGTTCGAGCTGCAGAACTCAACAGAGAAGGTACCATCTTCTATAAGAGTGTACAACTGCTGGCGTATGCCGATGATATTGATATCATCGGCCTCAACACCCGCGCCGTTAGTTCTGCTTTCTCCAGACTGGACAAGGAAGCAAAAGAAATGGGTCTGGCAGTGAACGAGGGCAAGACGAAATATCTCCTGTCATCAAACAAACAGTCGTCGCACTCGCGACTTGGCACTCACGTCACTGTTGACAGTCAACACTTTGAAGTTGTAGATAATTTCGTCTATCATGGAACCAGCGTAAACACCACCAACAATGTCAGCCTAGAAATCCAACGCAGGATAACTCTTGCCAACAGGTGCTACTTCGGACTAAGTAGGCAATTGAGAAGCAAAGTCCTCTCTCGACAAACAAAAACCAAACTCTATAAGTCTCTCATAATTCCTGTCCTCCTATATGGTGCAGAGGCTTGGACGATGACAACAACGGATGAGTCGACGTTGCGAGTTTTCGAGAGAAAGGTTCTGCGAAAGATTTATGGTCCTTTGCGCGTTGGCCACGGCGAATATCGCATTCGATGGAACGATGAGCTGTACGAGATATACGACGACATTGACATAGTTCAGCGAATTAAAAGACAGCGGCTACGCTGGCTAGGTCATGTTGTCCGGATGGATGAAAACACTCCAGCTCTGAAAGTATTCGACGCAGTACCCGCCGCGGGAAGCAGAGGAAGAGGAAGACCTCCACTCCGTTGGAAGGACCAAGTAGAGAAGGACCTGGCCTCGCTTGGAATATCCAATTGGCGCCACGTAGCGAAGAGAAGAAACGACTGGCGCGCTGTTGTTGACTCGGCTATAATCGCATAAGCGGTGTCTACGCCAGTAAAGAAGAAGAAGAAGATTTGTTCTTTTCTTACCGAAGCGTAATAAATAAGCTACTACTCTTTGTAGCTTTAACCAGCTAGAGTATCGATTTATTAGGTTAGCGATGAACTGATTTTCGGTTTTTGATGTCATTAGTATTGTTGCTGTGTTGATATCTGCAACTGTTGGCCATTGGTTTTCCGACAATGCTAGCCATTTGGGTCCATATCACCAAATATCCATGCCTGGTAATTTGGGAGATGATATACCTTTTGACGCCAAATCAGCAGGATCTTTTGTGCTTACGTGTCTCCAGAATGCTTGTGATATAAGTTTTTGGATTTCTTTTACTCGATTTCTAACAAACTTATCTTTGTTTCTGATTTTGATCCAGCCCAGGGTTATTGTAGAATTGCTCCCTGCATAAACTTTATGATTTCTTGTGATGATTTTACAAATTTTACTTATTAATTCCGCCAGCAAACAAGCTGCACGAAAAAAAGGAATATGTACATACGTATGTAGCAAACAAAAAACCCAACCAAATAAAACAGTGCAGTGCAAAACCAAAAAAGTGCAGTAAAGAAGCAGAACAAAACAACCAACATTATTATTTATTAGAAACAAAAAACAAGAAACAAAAGAAAGTGCAGAACAGTGCAGTGTCTTTATGTAAATATACATTTAAAGTCGGTGGATAAAAGAGAAGTTTAAGTGACAAAAACAAAAACAAATTGAATGGAAAAATAAAATATAGAAAACAATTTCAATAAACAAAAAACTAAATAACAAAAAACGAAACAAACGAGTGCCAACATTAAAACAAATATACATACAAGCAACAACACCAAGAAGAGCTGGAACAAGAGAGGAGAATTGGCGATAAAAAGGGGCATGTACATACATACGTTATCCCTAAATCAAAGTGACTTTACATTTAATGTATGCACATAAATATGTACATATGTATGTTTTAAGCTACGGGTTTTCCTATTTAAAAACCTAACAAAAAATCAGTACCCAAACTGTATGTCTTTAATTCAAATTGCCACATTATTAAAAACAATTAAATCAAGTACATAAATACAGCTTGATATTCCAAAAAGAAATTTTCTCAGCAATATCTCTTTTGTTTAACAACAGCAATAAGCAGGATTGTATAAATTCAAATATCAAATCAAATGCGAAGAGAGGAAAACAAATAAAAATAAATACAAACATACATATGTATGTATATGCATATTAACCCTCATCGAGACCAACGGGTCTGGGTATTTTTTTTTGAATGTTATTTAAATATATTCAGAGTGTAGCAAACGACTTGCGCTTCCAGGTAACTTCCTAAAATTTTATTGTCTATAGAATTCAGAAAAAAAAATTCAAGGTTATCGTATCGAAAAGGACGAAAAAAGGATGTTATAATATTATAGACCAATGGTGCTTGGCTAGACCCATATATTTTGTATGAAAATATATGAACTTTGGTATGTTTCTATCACTTCGCACGGTTGATTTATCCGTTTTCATGTTCGTTACATGTCCAAATTAGTTTGTATGTTTATCTAGCACTCATATAAACATACTCACATGCATAAATATGTTCATTCGGGTCTATATCGAGTTCTTTGCGCTCGACTTGTTCGCGCGAAAGAAGAGTGTGTTTACAAACAAAACCAGGATTTTGTGTGTTTATTTTTGCTACAGTATTCTTCTTCTCTTTCTAATGAATTGTTTTCTGTATTCTTTTGTATTATGCAAGTCAGTTGATGACAGATAGTAGAACGCACCATATTACTGTGAAAATACGCATATTTCGCACCAATTCTTATCTTGTTTTTTATTATTCTGATAGCTTTGGTTATAATAATGGGTGATGAAGTGGAATATGTGTATAATACGCGATTACGTTCTAGAAACATCAGTGCAGATTTTTATGATCGCTTAACATCAGCATTGGTAAATGACATTCAAAATGAAAATAATGATGTTGTGCGTGAAGAAGTGGATCTATTCGAAAGCGATGACGATGATAGAGATGTCGATTATGTGCCATTTGAAGATGCATCGGATATTAAAAATGAAATAGAAATCGAGCCGAATGAAATATTAGATAGCGACGAAGAGGAAGTAATCGATGGTGAAGAAGAAGAAGAGCGTGAAACTCCAGCTGCTACTGAAACTTCTTACTACGGTAAAGATGGGACAGAATGGAAAAAAGAGCCTAATTTAGGCATGGACCGAAGCAACAAGACTCTGTTCCCATTGAGGTATTTAAACAGTTTTTTACTACCAATATTTCATTCATTATCATCAGTCAAACAAATCGTTATGGAAGAGACCTACTTGCAAAATGGAATGCAGAAAATCTAACCTCAAAACCTAAAGTTTGGGTGGATTTCACTAGCACCGAACTTGATGCATTTATTGCCATTCTTATTGCTTCTGGTGTAACGCACAATAATATGCAGTTTACACCACTTTTGTGGCAAACAGATGCTCTTCCCATCTTTCGAGCGGCGATGCCACTCAAACGATTCAAGTTATTGACGCGATATATCCGTTTCGATGGTGGCCGCACACGTTCATTCCGACTACAATCTGATAAGGCTGCCGCAATTCGCGATATATAGAATTTTTTAAATGAAAACCTCTCCAGAAACTATGACTAAGACAAAGTTTACGCAATTCATACCATCAAAACCAGCCAAATACGGTGTGAAAATCTGGTTAGCATGTGACTCACAAACAAAATACCCATTGCAAGGTATATTGTACACGGGAAAAAAGGATGGCGGAGAGCGTGAAGTGAACCAAGAAGAAAATGTATTGCTCAAACTTGTGAAACGGTACGAAAACACCGGCAGAACAATAGTAGCTGACAACTTTTTCACAACACTGTCAGGAGCCAAACGATTGGCTACCATTGGACTTGCTTTCGTTGATACTATTCGAGCCAATAAGTGTTTACCCGAAGAATTGAAAAAAAAAAAATCCGTCTCGTCCATTGCTTTCTAATCTTTTCAGGTTTCACGATAATCTCGTTTCGATTTGTAGCTATGTTCCGAAAAAGAACAAGGCAGTCAATTTGATTTCAACCCTACACTACACAAAGGATTGGGAAGGTGAAGCCAAAAAACCGAAAGCAATTTTATTTTATAGTTTAACAAAAGCCGGCGCTGAATGCATGGATCAGATAGTTACCCATTACACTACAAAACGGCCAACGAAACGATGAACATTTGCCTTTTTTCAACTTGTTGGATGTGATGGGATTGGCTGCTTTCGTAGTTTGCAAAGAAATCGACCATCTAGATAAAAAGGAAGCACGAAGCACTTTTCTTTACAATTTATCGAGAACATTGGCAACGCCCAATATCGAAAATCGTATCAACAATGTCAATGTCACCAAACATCTATCTTGTCGTTTGGCTTTTGAATCCTTTTTCGTTCGTTCACTCAACATCCCATCACGATTAGTAGCTTCAACATCAAAAGGTGCTGACACACTCAAAGGAAGGAGAGATTGCAGACTTTGTTTGCAAGAAAGCTATAACTTGCGTCGTGAAACTCGATTTTTCTGTTCTAAATGTTCAAATTCAGTTTGTCAACAGCATTCGAAAATTGATTACATATGTTTTTTTTTTTTTGTATTCCTCAGGACCCATCATCACAAAATCAATTGAAAAATCGCTCAAAAATGATTCATATGCTCCTAAATACATCAAAAAATGAACGAAAAGGAATGCGTTGTATTTCATTTTAAAAGCCGCATACGAGTTTAATTTTTCTTTTTCAGGTAGTTCAGAGTATGCCCAAACCAAATCGAGAGGTAAGAAATTTTAAAAATTTATCTATATTGTACATATACATATGAGCGTAAATACAACACGTATTTCCATACAAATGTATGTAAACACATAGGCCTAGCAAAGCACCATTGGTCTCGACCAGGGTTGAAATACTATACAAAAAGTAACCGTATATAGTCACATATTGACATACACTCCCTAGAAAAAAATAATAAATAAGCAATATTCATTTCAAGATAGAGTTCGTGTATGAAGACTTCATACACGAACTCTGAACTTGAAGCGAATCAAGTTTACTTACACATTTACTGCTGATAAAACAAATTCTTCTGACATGCATGCAGATGTGTGTATGCATATAAGTAAATATAAACACATATATAAGTGCCTGCGCGCACTTCAAATTAGAATATAAACAACCAATTGAAATAAAGAAAAATTCAGTCGAAGATTAGACCTAAGCAAAGAAGCTCAGTGTTTTTATTTTTAACTGTAGAGTTGACATAAAGAGCCAAGAAGAAGTTGAGCTCTTTATGACACCAAAACTGGCGACGAGGATAAACTAACAGTTTTGGGAAGTTAGTAAGTGAACCATAACTGGCGATAAGAAAATCAAGAATTCACAATTAATCAATTGGAAAAGAGTTAATAACGCACTCTTAAACTAACAATTTTTAGGAAGCTAGTAAAAGCGACGGCATTAATAGTGCAAAGAAAAAAGCAGAAATATTAACAGAATTGTGGAAAACAATAATATATTTATAGAAAAGCATTAATAGAACTATACAAAAACATTGCTAAAATATTACAAAAACATTTAAATCTTGTTAAATTCACAGCAAGAAAACCTTAAACAATATCAGCAAATAATGAGCCTTCAAAATATAAATAAATAAAGTGTGACTTTTACTGAAAAATATTCGTACAACGGTAGCGGTTATCTGAATTTGGATGCAACCTATAAAGCAACAGCAGCAACAGTAACAGCAATTACAACAAAAGCAGCAGAGGCAGTAACAGCAACTACAACAAAAGCAACAACAGCAGCAGTAACAGCAATTACAACAAAAGCAGCAGCAGAACAAATAAGTGTAAGAAAAATGCATATATATATAAATATATTAATATTTTTTATAGTAAGTAAGAAAATACAAAACAATGTGTAAAAATTATCGCCCAATAGTGTAAAATAAGAAACAAATAATAATGTTTCACTAAAAAAAGTGACTCTAAAGCTGTAATGATAAAATTGCTAATGTGTCTCGACTAGAATTCTTCTCAAACTATACAAGAACAATTAAAATACATAGTAGGAACTTATTACATAAAACTAAGTTGAATCAAAATAAAACGAACATTTTTTTATATAATTTTCACTCGAAATAAAATTTTCTCAAAATGGAAGCATCCACCATACCATTTTTTCAACTCACTTTGAACTGTATTAACGGAATTGCAGACTTTGATGGACGAGATCCAAACCAACTAACATATTTCATTAAGCAAATTACCCACAATACTAAATTTTGATGTAAGTAATCAAAAAAATTTTATTCGATTTTTTGAAAGGAAGATGAGTAGGAAAAACTAGGGCAATAATTCACAGATATGGACAAGTTAATGATTGGGAAACATTGAAAGACATCAGCGGAACTTATGTATGAGTTGAAAATCATCAGTCTTGACTCAACAATAGAAAATTACTATTTTAAAATAAATAAATTAGGAATAAACTACTTAATAGAATATTAGGGCATAATGATCTAAATTTCTCAACGAATGAAGTTAATAGGATATCACTGAAATCATTTAAGGAACATCTCCCTGAACCCACTTAAGCTATGATTATAGCTAGAGACCCGGATAGCCTAGAAAAGGCATACAAAATAATATTAGAAGATAGACATCAAGGCTTCACAGCGCTATGGCAACAAAGGAAAGTTCCTAACCCAAATAGCTATCGCAGGACTAATTTTAGCGATAACTTTAACAACAGAACATTTTCCAAACCCAACCAAAATATAAATAATATCCCCACTTATAATAGTAGTTATAATAGATTATATGCCACAAACAGGCATAACGATGGCTATGTCTCAAGGAACAAAAATAACTATAACAACAATTATATGCCACAAAACAGGTATAACGGTGGCTATGTCCCATGGAATGTAGGTAATAATTATAACAGTGGCAACGGATCAAGCCAAACTAGGAAGTCATACCAGAAAACAAACACAAATTATAGCCAACAGGGAAATTTCAACCCACAGATAAACTTTAATCAACAAAGAGACGGGAATCAAACGGAGAATTACAACCAATCAGGAACTTATAATCGGTCCGCAATATTAAATCGCAATAAACCAGAACCTATGGATATTGGCAATGCAAATACAATTTTCAGTGGGATCCACAAAACAATTACCCTATATAATAATAGATACACGCATAAAAAGTTATATTTCATCATTGACACTGGAGCAGAGTTCAGTTTGATCAACGAAAATGTTTGTAACCCGAAATGGAAGAGGGATGTAGATGTGCAAGTCACAGCTATGGGAAGAAAAACGGAAGTTAAGAAACTTTGCAGATTTCCAATATTTAAAAAATTTAATGACGGACTCATTGGTAACAATATCTTAACGAAGATAAATGCGATAATAGACTACCTAAACAGAATTATAAAAACAAATAAAACAATACTGACTTTTTATCTAACAAAAGGAGAAGAAATATATAACGAAATGAGCTATAAAGACAATGAGGTGGAAATCTTCTGTAATGACATAAAAGATAAATGCATCACAGAATGCATTGACACCAATCACCTTAACGGTATAGACAAAAATAAACTTATAAAAATACTAAAAAGATATAAAAGCATATTTTACAACGAAGAGGATAATTTAACATTTACAAGAAAAACAAATAGACTAAATGTTAACCCAAGGTATAATTAGAGCATCCTCTAGTCCTTACAATAGCCCTATTTGGCTGGTACCAAAGAAGCTGGACGCAACCAATGAACAAAAATGGCGTCTTGTGATCGACTACAGGAAGTTGAACAGCGTAGCTACGGAAGACAGATTTCCAATTCCAAATATAGACGATATATTACGATGCAAATTGGGAAGATGCCAATATTTTTCCACTCTAGACTTAGCCAAAGGTTTTCATCAAATTGACAGTCGGGTCTACGTAACCGGAACGGACCCGGAGTTTTATCCGGCCAAGAACTGTCAACTCGGCAGAATTCTGCCGCTACAACAATAACAACATCAAATTGAAATGGACGAACGCGACATACATAAAACAGCTTTCTCCACTGCAAATGGACATTATGAATTTCTAAGAATGTCCTTTGGATTGCGAAATGCACCGGCAACGTTCCAAAGGCTAATGAACGATATATTAAAAGAATATATCGGCAAAATCTGCACTGTGTATATGAACGATATTCTAGTATTTTCTACAAGCGTAGAAGAGCACCTAGAATCATTGAGCAAAATTTTAATGAAAATAAAAGAAAAAAATCTAAAGATCCAATTAAATAAATACGATTTAAAGGAACCTAATTCAAAATTACAAAGGTGGAAAATTAAACTCAATGAATTTGATTTCGATATTTTATACATTAAAGGTAAAGAAAATGTAATTGCAGATGGTCTAAGCAGACTAAATTATGAAAATAATAATATGGTTGAATTGGACATAGATGCTGTAGATAGTGCAGAAACGGATGGTACATACTTCATAAAAATAACAGAAAATGCAATCAATATATGTATATAAAAATCAACTTATAATTCAAAGAGCGCAAAGGCAATCAATAACAAAGAAAATAATACATCAAAGGAAAATAAGAAACATAATAAATGTAACACTTGAAAGCGACATTTTAAAAATAATGCAAGAGAACCAAACGGAAAAAGGATTAATAGTAATTTAATGCCCAGATGACAAATTATTTCTGCAAATTCAAGAGTTATATATAAAATTTTTCGCAAATAATGCAAATCTAAAAATAATGAAATCAAACATAATTTTAAAAGATGTAACAGACAAAGGAGAACTCTTAACATTGCTAGAAGAGAAACATCTGGAAAATAATCACAGCGGAATAAATGAAATATTTGAGGAAATAAAAAGACACACCACTACCCCAAATTACAAAAAGAAATACAGAAATAATTGTGAAATATGCAATAAAGCGAAGTTCGACAGAAAAGCTATCAAACATAGTTTAAATATTACGGAAACTCCTAAAAAACCATAATGAAATTGTTCATTTTGATATTTGGTACCCACAAAGATGCATAATCTACCTTACAAGCATCGAAAAATTAACAAAATATGCAACAGCCAAATTATTAAAGGACAGAACTTGGATATCAATTGTAAATGCCATAAAGGCAAGAATTCAATATTTAGGCAAACCGGAAACTTTAGTAACAGACAATGAATTAGATACAGACCAATAAAACAATTCTTAAAAGATAATAAAATAAACCTACACCTAACGACCACTTATAACAAAACAGGAAATGCAGATGTTGAAAGATTACACTTAACTTTGAATGAACACTTAAGACTTGTAATGCTGATGCAAATAACAACAATTTGAAAGAGATAGTATTCAAAGCAATAACTGCCTATAATAAAAAAAAGACAAAAAAGAGGCCAATTGATTTCATAAATACTTACCTTCCGAACAAGAACTAAACAAACTCGCGGAAAAATTACAAAAGCAAAAAGAAAATATAATAAATAATATCAATAAAAAAAGAAAACAGGGTAAACATACCAAGATTTTCAGAATAAATATATAAAGAATCATAGAGTTAACAAAACACAACCAAGATACAAGGGAGTAGACAACTTTAAAGAAGAGAGAAATCATTTAATATCTAGAGATTCAAAGTTTAAAAAAGCATACAAAAATCAAGTTAAGCGAAAATTTAAGTTTCAGGATTAATATAGCGAAATTTACAATACTTTTAATGATAATAACGGCAATCAATGGACTTCTACAAATAAATCAAACGAAAAAATTATAAAACACATGCTTTAAACCGATCAGATGCTTAAACTTAAACACTTAGAAAGTAAAATTGAACAAATTTAGGAAAACATAGCTTCAGCAAAGCATAATATGTATATTACACCCTAGTATATTATCAACAGAAGAAATTGAAAGATTCAATATTGACAATTTTAAATTATAAAGACGACGCATAACTTTAAGCTATAAAAATACCAATTACACACGTTAAAGCAGATCTAATACTAATAACGCCATTACCTAATAGGCAACATTTTGAAATGATAGGAGAACAGAAATATGAAATTACAATAGTAAACAAAATATATAAATATACCAAAGGAGCACATGTCAAAAACTTAAAAGAAATTAACGTCTGTTCGTTTAACCAATGTAATATAACAATTACACAACGATCGAAGATATCGAAGACATTATCCTGATTAAAAAGGCGTATAAAATAGAAATGAAACAAAACTAAGACAGTAGAGAAATTGTACTCGAAGGAAATGCATTAACAAATTTTTGTAATTTAAAAAATAAATCATTCCAAAACCAAAAAGTTACTGTAGAAGAAAGATATATTGTCCCTGAAAAAGAAACTGATGTATTACATTTTGAAAAAGTAATATATTTCTCAGAGATAATAAAAAATAAGGAAAAAAAATATTAACAAGTTAGAAGAACTAAAAATACACAAAATTGTATATTATGGCATAAGCATACTAATAATATTATTAATAGTTAGCAATAGGAATATTGGTAAAATGTATAATATATGAGAAATAAAAATACGAATTTAAATGTAGAGCTACAAACTCAACCCCTTTCGAATGAGGAAAACACAAGAAAAATAATTGGTCCCATGTCAAGCTCTTAATTATAATTATACTTTTACAATCATAAGTAAGTTTTATGATCACTAGTAATAATAAGAAAACTTGGCAGCTTTCACTGGAGACCATTGAATCTAGGGGTGTAGGAGTCACATATTGACATACTCTTCTTCTTCTTAATTGGCGTTAGCACCGCTTACGCGATTATAGCTGAGTCAACAACAGTGCGACAGTCGTTTCTTCTTTTCGCTACGTGGCGCCAATTGGATATTCCAAGCGAAGCCAGGTACTTCTCCAATTGGTCGTTCCAACGGAGTAGAGGTCTTCCTCTTCCTCTGCTTCCCGGGTACTGCGTCGAATACTTTCAGAGAGTTTTCATACATCTGGACAACAAGACCTAGCCAGCGTAGCCGCTGCCTTTAATTCGCTGAACTATTTAAATGTTGTCGCATATCTCGTACAGCTCATCGTTCCATCGAATGCGATATTCACCGTGGCCAAGCGCAAAAGACCACAAATATTTCGCAGAACTTTTCTCTCGAAAACTCGCAACGTCGACTCATCCGTTGTTGACATCGTCCAACGTCGTTCTCTGCACCATACAGCAGGACGGGAATTATGAGTGACTTACAGAGTTTGGTTTTTATTTGTCCTCTCTCGACTTTGCTTCTCAATTGCCTATTCAGTCCAAAGTAGCACCTGTTGGCAAGAGTTATCCTGCGTTTGATTTCTAGGCTGACATTGTTGGTATGGTTTATGCTAGTTCCAAGATAGACGAAATTATCTACAACTTCAAAGTTATGACTGTCAACAGTGACGCGAGTGCCAAGTCGCGAGTGCGACGACTGTTTGTTTGATGATAGGAGATATTTCGTCTTGCCCTCGTTCACTGCCAGACCCATTTGCTTTGCTTCCTTGTCCAGGCTCAATATCATCGGCATACACCAGCAGTTGTACACTCTTACAGAAGATGGTACCTTCTCTATTTAGTTCTGCAGCTCGAACTATTTTCTCCAGAAGTAGGTTGAAAAAGTACAGGAAAGGGAATCGCCTTGTCTGAAACCTCGTTTGGTATCGAACGGCTCGGAGAGGTCCTTCCCGATCTTGGCGGAGCTTTGGGTGTTGCTCAACGTCAGTTTACACAGCCGTATTAGTTTTGCGGGGATACCAAATTCAGACATCGCGGCATAGATGCAGCTCCTTTTCGTGATGTCGAAAGCAGCTTTGAAATCGACGAAGAGGTGGTGTGTGTCGGGTCTTTTCCAAGATTTGGCACATGGTGAATATCTGGTCGCTTGTTGATTTGCCAGATCTAAAGCCACACTGATAAGGTCCAATCAGTTTGTTGACGGTGGGCTTTAATCTTTCACACAATAAGCTCGACAGAACCTTATTTGCGATGTTGAGGAGGCTAATCCCACGGTAGTTGGCGCAGATTGTGGGGTCTTCTTTTTTATGGATTGGGCATAGCACAATTAAATTCCAAACGTTGGGCATGCTTTCGTCCATATTTTACAAAGAAGCTGATGCTCTTTACCAGCTCTTTGCCGCCGTGTTTGAATAGCTCGGCCGGTAATCCATCGGCCTCTGCCGCTTTGTTGTTCTTCAGGCGGGCAATTGCTATTCGAACCTCTTCATGGTCGGGCAATGGAACGTCTGCTCCATCGTCATCGATTGGGGAATCGGGTTCGCCTTCTCCTGGCGTTGTACGTTCACTGCCATTCAGCAGGCTGCAGAAGTGTTCCCTCCATAATTAAGTATGCTTTGGGCATCGGCGACTAGATCTCCTTTGGGGGTTCTACAAGAGTATGCTCCGGTCTTGAAACCTTCTGTAAGCCGCCGCATTTTTTCGTAGAATTTTCGAGCATTACCCCAGTCGGCCAGCTTATCAAGCTCTTCATACTCACGCATTTCGGCCTCTTTCTTTTTCTGTCTTCAAATGCGTCTCGCTTCCCTCTTCAACTCTCGGTATCTATCCCATCCTGCACGTGCTGTGGTTGATCGTAACGTTGCGAGGTAGGCAGCCTGTTTTCTCTAAGCTGCGACACGGCAATCCTCGTCGTACCAACTGTTTTTTTGCACTTTCCGAAAATCAATGGTTTCGGTTGCAGCTGTACGTAAGGAGTTTGAAATGCCGTCCCACAGTTCCCTTATACCGAGTTGTTGACGAGTGCTCTCAGAGAGCAGGAGTGCAAGCCGAGTAGAAAATCGTTCTGCTGTCTGTTGTGATTGGAGCTTCTCGACGTCGAACCTTCCTTGTGTTTGTTGACGTGCGTTTTTTGCTGCACAGAGGCGGGTGCAAATCTTGGCTGCAACAGATAGTGGTCCAAGTCGATGTTAGAACCTCGGAGCGTACTCACGTCTAGAACACGGGAGACGTGTCTTCCATCTATCACAACATGATCGATCTGGTTGGTGGCTTTTCGATCCGGAGACAGCCAGCTTGATGTATTTTCTTGTGCTGGAATCTAGTACCACAGATAACCTTATTTCGGGCCCCGGCGAAGTCGATCAGCCTCAACCCATTTGGGGATGTTTCCTCATGGAGGCTGAATTTACCGACCGTCGTATCAAAGATACCTTCTTTGTCCACCCTGGCGTTAAAGTCGCTAAGCACGATTTTTGACATCTTGGCGGGGCAGCGCTCATAGGTGTGCCCCAAGCGCTCATAGAAGGCATCTTTGGTCACATCGTCCTTCTCTTCCGTCGGGGCGTGGGCGCAAATCAGCGATATATTGAAGAACCTCGCTTTGATGCGGATTGTGGCTAGACGTTCATTCACCGGAGTGAATGATAGTACTCGGCGACGGAGTCTCTCCCAGCATGAATCCAACCCCAAACTTGAGCTCCTTTATATGGCCACTGTAGTAAATGTCACAAGGACCTACTCGTCTCTGTCCTTGTCCCGTCCATCGCATTTCTTGGACGGCGGTGATGTCAGCCTTTATTTCCACGAGGACATCAACCAGCTGGGTAGCGGCACCTTCCCAATTAAGGGACCGGACGTTCCAGGTGCATGCACTTAATTCGTAGTCCTTATTTCGTTTGCCATGGCCGTCATCAAAAGGGGGGTCTCTCATCCGAGGCTGTTGTTTATTTTTCATTGCGGGTGCTTTTTACGTACCGGATCCCAAACCTATGCAGGGGATGTTTCGCTTTCTCACGTTAGCTCGCCTTCAAACGGATGTTCTTAGGCTACCCAGAGGATAGTTGGTCAAAGACCGGAAGTCGTGAGCTGCGTGAGTCGTATGTAAAAGAATCGTTTCTGGCCACTCCCAAGTGAATGGCGATCAGAGAACTTTCCTCAATTGCGTGAACTTCTACACATGACGCCATTTTCCCATATTGACATACACTCCCAAAAAAAAAAAATAAATAAGCAATATTCTTTTCAAGATAGACTTCATACACGAACTCTACCTTGAAACGAATCAAGTATACTTACGCATTTTCTGCCGATAAAACAAATTCTTCTGGCATGCAAATTAATTCCCGCAACGAGAGAATTTTGAAAAAAATATATATTTTACATCCGCGAACGCGCGGGTGAAATGAGAAGACGTGTAATTCTTCTGGATTGCCAAATAGAAATCAATCTTTATTTTTGAAATACTAATATATATACATTTTGGTATTATAATCTTAAAGCTAAAGCTGAAGTTAAGCATCAGCTTAATTGAATCCAGAACAAAGAGTTAGGTACAATGTTAGCTGTGACAGCAAATTCTTGCAGAACGTTAAGCGTTCTGTTTTCTTTACGATTGTTATTGTTATGCCTTCTTGTAAGGGCGAGCGATGTTGTTTTGATAATAATGGATTATTGGATTCGGAACGGAAAAGCATAAAAAGCAAAGATTCAATTTTATTTACAGTTATGGTAAGGTTTCTATGTGGAGGCTATCGTGAACTCCCCCCTTCCTAAAATGAATCGTCCCCGATTCATTTAATTTATATATTGAGTTAATTTATATATTTGATTTAAAAGAGCATTATAAGTGATTTCTTAAAATTGCGCATTTTCGATTGGTTAGGGAATTGCGCGAGATTTCTTTAATTTTAGTTAAGTATGTTATGAAAATTATTCCCAAGATTAAAATTATGTACGAAAAATATGAATGAACTGTTATGTTCTTGTTCCGTTTTGCTAAAATATTTATATTATCTAATTTTAACAGTTTATTGGTTGTTTCAATATATTCTAAAATTTCCAAATTATTTATATGATTATTTTTAAAATAATTCAAAATTTTTTTTTCAAGGTTTTCATAAGATTGACTATTTATTGCAGTATAATTTTCAAATGTTATTAAATATGTTTCATTTAATGTTTGATTATTTACAATATTTTTTCCTGAAACTAATGTCGCTCCTGATTTAATTTCTTTAATTTGTAAGTTTTTTTCTTTTAATTTGTTACAATATCCTTGTTTTTTGTTTAAAATGTCCGACAAACAAGTCCTTTTTTTATTTAGTTTACAATAGGTTTTTGAAATTTCTGTTTTACAATTCTGAATATTAAAAAATTTATTAGTACAGTATTTTATGTTCTGGTCAATAATAAGCTTATCTTCTAATTGAGCTATGCCTCTTACATCGTAGTAATTACATGTTAGTTCTATTTTAGAGTATTTTATATAAATTATAATTACGTTTCCTTTTTGGGCTATTTTAAATTAAGAAATGTCCATTAGATCTGTTATTGTCACCGTGTTGGTAGTATGTTATGTTTTTTTGTTCATCAAAGTGTAAAAATGTTGGATTTAAAATTCCAACTTTATTAAAAGTTATTGTATTTATTAAATTTTGCAATTCGTGTATAACATATTGATTTCGTTTTCTTTTAATTTTGTGTCATTTAATTCTGTTATTATTTTATTTGTTTTTTGTAATTGTCCTTACAAAGTCTTTATAAATTCTATTTCAGGTGGACATTCTAAATTTTTATATCAAATACATAATTTCTGTTAACTTCTAACTTGTACTTCATTTTATCATAATAATAATTTTTATCTGATACCATTATCTCTTCAAAATATGTTAAATTAGCTACGTGAAAAACTCCCCATAGTCATTACATAAACCTAGCTTTTCGTCCTGTGTTAATGCGTAATTTTCTCTCGTGAAGTCCCTAATATCTTCTTCTTCTTTACTGGCGTAGACACCGCTTACGCGATTATAGCCGAGTCAACAACAGCGCGCCAGTCGTTTCTTCTCAACGTGGCGCCAATTGGATATTCCAAGCGAGGCCAGGTCCTTCTCCACTTGGTCCTTCCAACGGAGTGGAGGTCTTCCTCTTCCTCTGCTTCCCCCGCCGGGCACTGCGTGGAATACTTCCAGAGCTGGAGTGTTTTCATCCATCCGGACAACATGACCTAGCCAGCGTAGCCGCTGTCTTTTAATTCGCTGAACTATGTCAATGTCGTCGTATATCTCGTACAGCTCATCGTTCCATCGAATGCGATATTCGCCGTGGCCAACGCGCAAAGGACCATAAATCTTTCGCAGAACCTTTCTCTACTTTTGGTATTTTTAGCAATATTAAAATTATTATTGTCATCATTTTCTGAAAATGTAAATAAGTATACGTTTAGGACTTTATATTATCCTTGTGCACTATTCTATTTCTCTGCTTAATTGCAACCTTATTTCCTAAATCCTCTTTTACAACCTGTTTTTTATATCTAGGATTCAACATATTTCTTCATCCTATCATTTTCTCATAAATTATTTCTTCAGGGCGAAATGGGAAGCTGTCTCATTACCTGAATACATTTGAGTAATTTTGTCTTTTATTTTTGTTTTAAGTTCAGTTAATTTTTTATATTGATTTTCAGTATTTAACTTTTCGGAATTCTTTTCCGAACAATAATCATTATCGGTGTTAATTTCTGAGCCTCTTTCACCCAATATCGAATAGTTATCATTAATGTTACCGGAAAATTCATCGGCTGGCGTTGTAGAACATTTCTGTTCCACAATATCTTCTTTATAATTACTTTTTTTTATTCTGCTGGTATAAATCTTCAGCTGGCATTTTAGGACCTTTTTTGTCCCAAAAGAATTTCTTTAAATAAAATATTGCCGGTAAAATCTTCGGCTGGCTTTGTAGAACTTTTTCGTTCCATAATATTTTCTTTATAATTACTTTTTTCATTACGCTGATATATATCGTCAGCTGGCGTTTTAGGATCTTTTTGTCCCAAAATAAATTTTTTTAGTATAATATTGCCGGTAAAATCTTTGGCTGGCGGTGTAGAACTTGTTTGTTCCACAACTTTAATATTTCTTTCAATTCTACCGATACTTTCCTCGGCTAGTTTTTTGGAAGCTTCTTGTTCCTTAGTTCTGTTTTCAAAATAAATATTCATATTTCTGTTTTCATTTTTTGAGTTATTTTTTACCCTATAATTAATTTTCCCATTGGACACATCGATATGTGCCTAAATCTTTTTAAGGAAATTGTATCCCAAAAGGAGATCCGATTCTAATCCTTCTATTTCATAGAAGATTTCTTCGACTCCAAATAAGGTAATTATGTGGTAAAATTTGATTATGGAATAGCCATTCACGGTTTTTACGCGCTTATAAATGGCTAATTCGTTTTTATTATTATAAACCCCAGGCTTAATGTAGCATGAGGTTGCTCCCGTATCAACTAGAGCTTTTAATTTTTTATTTAATTTTGAATCGTGTAATTTGAGATAGGGGAGTTCGTCCCCTCTTCGCCTAAAAAATGGCTCTAGTTCATATTATTAATTCTTTGACTCTTGTTAGCGGGCGAAAGCTATTATTACTTTCTCTATGCCGCTTTACCCCATGTGCTTCCTGATTTTGCCCCCTATTGGCCTGAAAGTTTACATTCGCTTGCATAGGTTTTACATTAGGTTTGGTTTCGGAAAATTATAATGTGTATTGTTATTGGGAGGGTTGTTCCTTTGAGGAAATCTTAAGTTATTGTTTGTGTACGTTAGCTTCACCCTGCTTCTGTCATACATGAAGTTTTGAGCAAACCGGGCTCTTTGATTATTTGATTCGAGTTCCTGAGCTTTTGCTAAAGCGACAGGTAAATCTTGTGGATTTAGAGAGAATATTATGTGTCTTAGTGGGGTGTTTAGTCCTGTTATAAAGATTCTTAAGGCATGTTCCCTGTTCTTTTTGTTCAATTCTTTTGTCAGGTCTGCGTTGTTTCCGTGTGTCATAATTGTTTTGTTTATTAATAGCGTCAACTTTTTGTTGACGAGGTTGTAGTATTCTACAACCGACATTGCACCCTGCCTTAAGATGCTTAATTCTTGTTCGATTATATGTATTAGACGTTTGTCCGCGTACGCAAAGTCTAGACGAGATAGAAATGCATCGAGATTTAGGACTGTTCCATGGTTTGTAATGCATCATTTGCATCATGCAAATGTTCATAAATGTTCACTTTCAGTTTTTTTCTTCAACTCAAATTTTGAAATCACTTTTTATTTGCTGTTGTAGTTTTTTGTTTTGCTTTTGTGTTTTTACTTTTCTTCCTTTTTTTGGGAAACATGTTTTTTTTTGTTTAATTTTTAAAGCGTACTACCTCTCACACGAGGTTTATGTACGTTTAATGGTTCCGGCACCGGCGTTCATTAAACCCAACCGTTACGAACAGGTGCCCCACGTTGGGCGCCAATTAATTCCCGCAACGCGCGACCGCGCGTATGAAATGAGAAGTCGTGTAGTTCTTCTGGATTGCCAAATAGAAATCAATCTTGATTTCTGAAATACTAATATATATACATTTTGGTATTATTATCTTAAAGCTAAAGCTGAAGTTAAGCATCAGCTTAGTTGAATGCAGAACAAAATTACGCCAAATGCCCTATGCATCAAAGGCGAATCAACAGATGAACTTGGAATTTGCAAAAAAGTATACAAATCAGGCTGAAAGCTTCTGGGAAAACATTTTTTATACGGACGAAAGCAAATTCGAAATATTTGAATAGAAACAACCTCGTAAAATTTGGCGATCCAAAAATAAAGCCTTTAATTATAAGTGTGTTACCAACACGGTAAAGGACGGTGGAGGATCGGTTATGGTCTAGGGCTGTAAAGCAGCATCTGGTGTTCGGAATTTCGTTTTTATTGAGTTCACGATTAACAAATTGGATTATTTCAAGATTTAAAAAAGCTCATTTCACGCGCTAACACGTGTTTGGTTGATTGTCGTTTCTTTTAAGTCGTTTGTTAGTTATAGCGTCGCAAACATGGAGCGAAATAAAGAGAAAATACGGCATATTTTACAGTACTACTACGATAAATTTGTGCAGTTTATGGACCCCATACAGTTTCCATTTCTACCGCGCAACGATGGTTTCAACGTTTTCGTTTTGGTGTAGACGTGGTCGAAAATGCGCCACGCTGCGGAAGGCCTGTCTTCGAAAACTGCGATAAAATCGATGAATTGGTCGAAAGAGACCGGCATAGTAGTCATCAAACTGTTATAAGCCATTTGAAGAAGCTTGGAGTCACTAAGAAGCTCGATGTATGGGAGCCACACGAATTGGTTCAATAAAAATACCGCAAGACTTTTTTGACAACCCATTATTAAATTGCAAGTGACATATCCTAGTGCTGCATTGGAGACTTTTGCCAGCAAAAGCATCGAATACAACATTGCCAACGTGCTTCGATTCAGCTGTTTCGGCATTGAAAGCGGTCCCGCACATTAAGCAGCGCCGTTTGTTAAATCGCGTTTGTCACTGCTCACTCAGATTTCATCATCCTACTCGTAAAGTTCTAGTTGATTGTGTTCCAAAACTTTATTTAATAAAAAACTGTAATTTGTTACAAAATTATTATTCAATAAAATCTATTATATGTTATAAAAATATTACTGGCGCAGTCGGTAGGATCTGCGCAAAAGATCCTAAATAAAACAGAACCTATTCGTCTAAAATTCCCTGAAGGAGTCGGGCTATACTTTTTTGTTTAAATACACACATTCGAGTAAAGGCCAAAAATAAACTAAAATAAATAATAAATAAATAATTCTGATACAATTTAAATAAAGAAAGCAAAAAACACAATATATGTAGTGAAAAAAAAACCATATCGTGAAGGAAAAATTTACATACTATAGAACAAAAAGATCAAATTTAATATCATGAAAAAACATTTTTTTAGTATATCGTACAAAGCAAAAAGATTAAAACCTTAACATCGTACATTCGGTTCAGTAACTCAAAACAACGTGGTAGTGAAAGCACGTGGAAGTGGAAAGGTGAAAGGTATCGTTTAACATCGTGGAAAAGAATGTATGTCGTAAAAAAAAAACAATTAGACTAAAACTTAAACATCGTAAAATATACATTTGGTAACTGTATACATCGAAGGAGAGGAAAAGTGAAAGAGAACGTTTACTATCGTGAGAAAAAATTGTTTATCGTATAAAATAAAAAGATCAAAACTTTAACATCGTAAAACAAACATTCGGTAACTCTAAAACAACGTGCAGTTAAGGAACGTCGAGGCGAAGAAAAAGAAAAAATTATCGTAACAAATAAAAGTATATCAATATATACAGTGTATAATATATACAGTGTATAAATAACCTAAAAGAGAAACGTGAAAAGTGAAGAAAAATATCGTAAGGAACAAAACGAATAGTTTAATAACAAAAACGGTTGAGTGGAACGCCTAAACGAAGAAAAACAAATATTACACCGGTAGACAAATAAAATTTTTTTGAACGTTGTTTGTATTTGAGCCACAAGTATCACCAATTTATACTATTTTAAACACGAAAACTCCTACATATTTGCCCTATCACATCAGATTTTTTTAAAAGAAGGAAAAAGCATTTTTTTCAAAATTTTAAGAAAAAATCAATAATCATATTACAAAAACATATATTTGAACATTTACAAAGAAAACATTGGGTCTAAACAATGCTACAGGACTATTTGGAGTGACATCTTTTACGCTTCGCGACAAAATTACGTCTAGGTGTAGTTTTTTTGTGAGTATCTTCAGTAATATCACGTGTCAGTGACCAGCAGTAATCAGCCATCATATTCACATTCCATCGATCTTGGTACCTTGTCTCCATAGTTTTTATGTCCTGGTGGAACCTTTTTCCCTGCTCTTCACTGTAATCACCAAGATTATCAGGAAAAAAGTCCACATGTGAATCTAGAAAGTGGCGTTCTATGCTCAAATTACACCCCAATTTTCGATATTTGCAACCTTATTTTTATAGTCGGGGTGTTTATTATTTCCTAGAAAATTGTTGACAACACCTTTGAACGCCAGCCAAGCTTCTTATTCAGTGTTATTCATTGTAGCATCAAATTTTTCATCAGCCATCAAAGATCTGATTTGCGGTCCATCCTTTTTTAATTTTTGCATCAGCGAAAACTTTTTACACAGGTATTCAAAACTAGCATTGCTTTTATCTAATTCTTTAACGAACTGTTTCATCATACCGAGTTTGATATGAAGCGGAGGTAGTAGAATTTTTTCAGGACTAGCTAAATTTTTTTGTATAACGTTTTTTGTTCCTACTTTGAGATTTTTACGAGGATTCCATTGTTTTTGTACGTAGTGCTTGCCTCGTGCTCTATTGTCCCACTCTAACAAGAAGCATGGAAAATTTGTATAAGTTAACACAATATTTTATGAACTTCTACATAAATTCCATTCCTACATTATATGCTAGAAACATACAAACCGTTTGCATACTTTGGATTCCTATTACAACCAAAAGTGCAACTGCGCTAAACGCGCATCCGCTAAATTCTTAAGTGAGCGAAACACGCGCAAACCCTTTTAGCTGACCAAGCATCTTTGGTCACGTAGGCCGGCTCAAGCATAGGTTAGATTATAAACTTTAAAGTTAAATGTAGTCAGTTTTATAATAAAGCTCAAGAGAAGCACATAGTGCTGATTAATAAACGCTTTGTTTTATTTTTTATGTGGCGCCCGAGCAGGGACCGCGAAAGTTAAAAATCGTTCACTGATTTATATTCGCGGCTTCTAAAGGAAAAAAATTCTGGTAGTTGGCCCCGTAGTAAGAGCACAACACGTGTTCACGAAAAGGACGGTCCGTACGGACCCGCCAACCGGAAGATTAACATAATCAATAAGAATAGAAAAAAAATTTTTTTTTTTTACATTTTTAAAGAAAAAATAAAAAAAAAAAAAAAAATTTTAAAGAATACTAAAATTAAACGAACTTAAAAGGCTAAAATCATCAAATAAAGAAATCAACAAAAAAAGTTAAGTGCAAAAGAGACAAAAAAAAGTGCAACAACATTCATCAACCCAGGAAGAGAAAAAAAAGGGTGCAACAACATTCATAAACTTACTATTAACCAGCAATCAACCATCTAAGGACATAATGCAGTGGCTAGGATTATTGTAAGTTAGTCTAAATAAAATATTTGTTACTAAATAGATAATATAAGGAAAATTATTAAAAATAAATTTTTTATAAAGGAAAGGTTCATATTTTACATCTTTCAAACGTAAAAGAAAGGTAGTGAATCAAATGACATTGTCGAGATTAAATCTGCACTCATCCAGCACTAACGTTTCCCCTCCTAACATCCCTTCCACTTTTACTCCTAATCAAAAAAGAGAACTCGTTTCGTTAATATCGGAAACAGTTTCGACCATATTACACCCACAAATCGAAGAAGAAGTTGAACATCCTGTAGATTTTAGCATTAACGTGGACGCATCCGAAAGAGTTCCGGATGTGGTACAATGTTTAAGAGAATTTTCGGGTAAAAACGGAGAATTCAGTTCATGGCGGAAATCGGTAGATAGAATATTATTAATGTACGGACAGAATAAGAACACCCCAAAATATTTTGCTATCCTGCATACAATAAGACACAAGATAGTTGGCGAAGCTGACACGGCCCTTGAGTCTTACCGCACCCCATTAAATTGGGGTAAGATAAAAAAATGTCTGATGTTACATTACTCAGACAAGAGACACGTTAGCACGTTGGAATATCAAATGACAACACTTGCACAACGGGGTAGCACTGTTGAAGAATTTTATCAACAAGTCTATCAATATCTCTCGCTTATCCTAGACAAAATCCATTGCCTGGAGTTAAGTGAAGAAGCTTTGTATGCCATGACAACGACATATAGAGAAAAGGCCCACACATTTATAAGAGGTCTGAACGGTAACTTACCCAGTCTGTTAAGTGTAAAGGAACCAACCAGTTTACCACAGGCTCTCAATATGTGTCTCAAATTAGGCAACATGAATTACAGGACGAACCATACAAATAGTATCAGTCGCTTGCCGACCAATACCAAACCTATTAGCCACAATCAACCCATTAGCCACAATCAACCAAGGTCATACTCATTCAAACCCCAAGTAAGACCCTTTTACCCAGAACTTACAAATGTTCACAACCAATCGCTTGGACCAAATTCGTATCAACAGTACGGACAAAACCGACACTACGTCACAGTGCAACCAAACTTTAGACCACCTCTTCCTCCAAAACCTCCTACACCAATGGAAGTTGATCGCTCTGTTCAAACGAAGCAAATAAATTATCAGAATAGGCCTCAGTATCAACAAAATCAAACATTTTATAATAGGCAGCAAACATTCAGTAACAAACCACAAGCATTTAGTAATGGACCAGCGCAGGCTAATAATAATCAAGCTAGTAAGAGACCACCATCACAGATAATACAGACTCCTAATAAAATGCAACGGATCTACAATACTGAAGTTACAGAAACTGACCCAATAGAATACAATAATGAAATATTAGAATACCCCGAAGGGTACTACGAGTCTTCACAGGACTACCAACCCGAATACAACGAAGAACAAGAAGAGATCGAAGCAACCCCTAGTGACAATATCAATTTTTAAGACTAAACTCCTCATTGCCATACTATCGTTTCAAAATGAAAAATGGCAATGAACTAAAATTTTTATTAGATACCGGATCGAATAAAAATTATATTAGTCCAACTTATATTAGGAACCCCATTCCGAACAAACCCTTCATTGCAAATTCTGTTAGTGGACCCGTCAAAATTACTCATCATGCTAATATCAGTGTTTTCGGTGATGAAATAGGTAAATTAAAATTTCACATTTTGCCCAAGTTAAGAACCTTTGATGCCATAATAGGTAACGATACAATGAAAAGTTTAAACGCAGTAATTTTTACTAAGGAGAACTATTTTACATTACTCATTAAATATGAATACCCCATCCACCAGTTAGCAATTAACTCTATTGCACACACTACATTAAGGCTAAATCATTTGAGTCCCGAAGATAACGAAAGATTAAAACAACTCTTTAACTCTTGCCCAACATTATTTGCTGAACCAGATAAAAAATTAACATATGTCACGAACGTTAAAGCCGAAATTAGGACTAAAAGCGATAGGCCAATATATTCCAAGACATACCCCTATCCAATGCCTTTAAAAAAGGAAATAGACAAACAAATTGAGGAATTACTTAAAGATGGCATTATTCGACCATCGAAATCTCCCTACAATTCTCCGGTTGGGTCGTACCGAAGAAAGAAGACGCCTCAGGATTAAAAAAATTTCGTATGGTTATCGACTATCGTAAATTTAACGAGGATACCATACCAGATAAATATCCCATTCCAGATATTACCACTATTCTAACTAATCTAGGATCAAATAAGTATTTTTCTACAATTGACCTTAAGAGTGGATTCCATCAGATTGCTCTCAACGAAGCAGATATTGAGAAGACAGCCTTCTCTATTGCCAATGGGAAATTCGAATTTACTCGACTTCCATTCGGCTTAAGAAATGCGCCTGCCATTTTCCAACGCACTTTGGATGATGTGCTACGGAAACACATCGGCGTTCGGTGCCACGTTTATGTTGACGACATAATTATCTTTAGCAAAAGCAAAGAAGACCATTCTAGAGATCTTGCAATTATATTTGACACTCTCGAAAAAGCGCATTTAAAGGTACAGTTCGATAAATGTGAATTTATCGAAAAGGAAATCGAGTTCCTCGGTATAATAGTTGGCCAAAACGGAATTCGCACTACACAAAAAAAGATAGAAGCTATAATAAAATTTCCACGGCCCAAAACTGTCCATGATTTACGTCCCTTTTAGGAATGACCGGACATTATCGCAGATTTATAAAGGCGTACGCACAAATTGCAAAACCCCTGACTGAAATACTGAGAGGAGAGCTTGGAAGAGTTTCCAAGAATCAGTCTAAAAGGACACTTTTAAATCTAACAGCACAACAAGTAGAAGCTTTTAAAGACCTGAAAAATTGCTTGACGTCAGACGATGTTATACTTCACTATCCAGATTTCGAAAAAGCTTTTGAGCTTACCACGGATGCTTCAAATTACGCCCTAGGAGCCGTACTCTCCCAAGACGGTAGGCCAATATCCTTTCTGTCAAGAACTCTAAGCAGAGCAGAGGAAACTTTTGCCGCCAATGAAAAAGAAATGTTGGCAATAATTTGGGCACTACAGTCCCTGAAGTGCTTCCTATACGGATCAAAAAAGGTTAAGATTTACACTGATCACCAACCATTGACCTTTGCTCTCAGCAACAAAAATACTAATGCAAAAATGAAGAGATGGAAGGCACAATTGGAAGAATATAACCACGAAATCATTTATAAACCAGGCAACACAAACATCGTCGCAGACCTACTCTCACGACCACCAATCGCTAACTTAAATTCAATGACTGTCCACAGTAGTGACAGCTCTTCCGAAAATTTAATTTCTTCAGTAGAAATACCCATTAACGTTTTCAAAAACCAAATTTTCATATCAGAAGATTCCAAAAATTCATACAAATTCGAAATAGTTTTCCTTACGTACCATAGGCACTTAATAACTGAGACAACCTACAATGAAGAATCGCTAAAATCGCTTTTAAAGAAATATCTTAATCCATCGGTAATCAATGGTATAAAAACCACAGAGCCCATTATGCTAAAAATCCAATCAATCTACCCTCTACATTTCGCAAATTACAAAATTCGTTTCACACATATAGTAATTGAAGATATTACTCAGACCGAGGCCCAAGATAAAATAATAATCGAGGAACATAATCGTGCTCACAGAAACGAAAAAGAAAATAAGCTACAGATTTTGGAAAAATATTATTTCCCCGCTATGTCGAAAAAAATAAAAAAATAACAAAATTATGCAAAGTTTGTAAAGAAAATAAATATGATCGCCACCCAAACAATGTAAAATTAGGAACTACACCCTTACCAGAATATTCAGGTCATACTATTCACATAGACATTTTCTCAACAGACAAACATAAAGTACTGACTTCTATTGACAAGTTTTCCAAATTAGCCATTATAAAGAAAATAGACGGGAAAAGTATAGACAGTATAAAAAAAAAACCCTTAAGAGAGATAATATTTTATTTTGGAATTCCGAAGGCTATAGTTTTCGATAACGAAAGGACATTTAATTCTCAACCAATAAAATTCATGTTAGAAAACGAATTCAATATAAAAATATTCACTGCACCACCCCATAAAAGCGAGGTGAATGGACAAATAGAACGGTTCCATTCAACAATATCAAAAATTATGAGATGCTTAAAACAGGAACACTCTGATAAAAATTTCGACGAATTAATGGAATGGTCTGTAAACGAATACAACCATTCTGTTCATTCTGTTACAGGAAAAAAACCCGTTGACATATTCTTCGGTAGACCTACCTCAAATGCCACTAACAGAGAAGAAACTATGAAAAAGGTTCTAGAAAAATTAAAAGAGAAACAGGAAAAGGACCTGCAATATCATAACAAATATAGAAAGGAAACTATTGACTATAGAACAGGAGACAAAATTTTTGTTAAACAGAATAAAAGATTAGGAACAAAACTTTCAAAAAGGTACAAAGAGGAAATAGTTAAGGAAAACAGACATTCCACGATAAAAACAGAATCAGGCAAAATAGTTCACAAGGACCGCATACGAAACTAACTCAGAACATTTTTATTATTTTTAGATCTCTCTTTTTCCTGAACTTTATTTTAAGCGATGGTTCGGTTGAGGTGTTAGATTACACTCAGTCAGAAATCGTAATGATGGAGGAAGGAATTGGCAAAATTCAAACAGGAACATACCGGATTATCCACATGACAAACATAACAGAATACTCTACAATATTACGGGAACTGAACAGAAACTTCATACGAAACATTCCAGCTAACAACCCTCTTTACCCATTTATAACAGACGAAATCAGTAATATTCAGTAATATCAACATAACAATTAATAACATTTTACCTAAATACAAAAATAAAAGATCACTAGACTACATAGGATCAGCCAGGAAATGGATAGCTGGCAACCCTGACCATGACGATTTAATAGCCATCAACAGCAAATTTAAAGAAGTAATCGAGAATAACAACCAACAATTAATAATCAACAAAAACATTTTAGAAAGAATAAACAATATAACAGAAATTAGCAACTCAATAATAAAGTCTCTAGGAAGTAGTAACGAATTTCAAACCGCCCTAATACTTCAATATAAATTTAAAATTGACATAATCAAAGATGAGTTAGAAAATATTAAAAGAGCAATTCATTTAACTAAAGCGAACATTATTAACTCAGTTATTATTAACAATCAAGAAGCTCATAGAATAAATAAAATTTTTGTCGAAGAGAATCTGCAATTTGGTTCGTTAGAAGAATCTCTGAATTTTGCAGATGTTCAAATTGCTGTAAAACAAAACTTACTAATTTATATGATAAAAATACCGGAAACCGGTAAAAAAATTTGCAAATCTATTATAATTAAGCCTTTAAGTAAAAACGAAACTATTTTAAAGATAAATTTTGAAAAAATACTGAAATGTAATGAAGAATATTATGGTATAGAAAAAGATTGTAAAATAATAAATGAAATAAAAATTTGCAAACAAACCCAAATTGTTAATTTGGAAAACGAAAATTGTATAAAAAATTTAATAAGGAATAAACCATATAAGTGCACCGTAACAAATACGGAACATGTTAAAAATATTGTAGAAATAAATAATGGATTAATACTTTTAAATAATTTCGAAGGAAATATTACTACAAATAATAATACTAGAAAATTAAGAGGATCATATTTGATAAGAATCTTTAATGAAACTATAAGAATAAATAACATGAATTTTACAATTTTAGAACAACATAGCTTGAGACCACTGCCTGCTTTAATCAAACATTCAAACTCAAATTCAGAGTTCGAGGAAGTTCTATCCTTAAAACTTATGAAAGAGCTTAATATAAAAAACATTAAAAAAATAAGTTCTCTGAATCTTTTAGTGAAATCCAGTTTATTCACTCATTTTGGACTATTAGCCCTAGTACTTACCATAATTGCAATTTTCAGATGCAAAAAGCACGTAAAGCCTGAAATAATTATTAGCAAGCCGGAATCATTTCAAATGCCAGTAATTAAAAGGACGCAGCATAGAAGTCTTAACGACATCCCACTTTTTTAATTAATCAAGCGGGGACGCTTGATATTTCGGAGGGAGGAGTTAACACAATATTTTATGAACTTCTACATAAATTCCATTCCCACATTATATGCTAGAAACATACAAACCGTTTGCATACTTTGGAGTCCTATTACAACCAAAAGTGCAACTGCGCTAAACGCGCATCCGCTAAATTCTTAAGCTGATTAATAAACGCTTTGTTTTATTTTTTATGTTATATCTTAATATCATAGTTATAATTTTTAGATCTCCACAAGGCTGCCAATCGTGTTTTTCATATCCAATTTTATCTAACATTTTTCAAAATTTTCATAAATCTCTTTCAAATGTACAGAATGGGCGACTGGAATAGAAACATACTGATTAGTGTTGTGTAAAAGTACACCTTTTAGACTACGCTTCGACGAATCTATAAAAAGTCTCCAATCTCTAGAATTATATTTTACTCCTAACTTTTCAATAAGATCGGGGATATTCTTTCAATAAAGTAAAGATTCTACGTGACTAAAAAAAAGGTACAAATTCTGCTTCACGTTTTCTATACTATGCAAAATATGTATTGGGAGCTAACAGATGTTTTGCATGAAGTCTAGATCCAAGAAGTTGAGCAGATTCTTTAGAAAGATTTAGATCTCTAACTAAATCATTTAATTCACCTTGAGTAAATTTCTGTGGTTGATTTAAAATTGGTTCATATGTAAACTTCCGTCGATTCTTGACGCTGTAAATTTTGTTCTGATGATGTTGAACTAAGATCAGTTATTGAGCTTGGAAGGGCACTGGCATGTCTGGACCATGTGGAATCGGCCGTGTAACTGAAGTTACATTTGCGTAGAAAATTTTATTTTTATTTCTAGCATTAAAACCTTTCACATTTGTACAGCAAAAATAACAATCATCAATAGATTTGTCTGCTCTCTCCATATCACAGGTCTACCGAAAGGTAGTTTTGTTGTTTTTATTTAACCTGATGTAATACGATAAAATGAGGTATAATTTCGTGATCGGCACTACCAACTTAGTGGAAAAAAATAAAGAGAGCTTGAACAAGGAAAATGATATCGGCCGGTGTTATCGTAACGAATAAAACTAAATTGTTTAGCATAGAGTGTTTAGCCAACGTAAAAGAGAAACGTGAAGTGAAGAAAAAAAGTTGAAGAGAAAACGAATGCAGAATGTCGTAAGTGCGACTCCCTATTTGGTGAAACAAAATCAAAAGTAGAAAGGCAACATTACAAACGAAGGTGAATAAAAACAAAGCAGACGGTTTATGGAAGAAGAAGTGGAAATTTAAAAAATAATGCTAAGCTATTATGCGAAGAGATTAATTTAGAAGTTTGTAAAGTAAAGGATGTTATCAAACTAAAAAATGAAAGTTGCTCAACCAAAATATTTTTGTATAATGAATTAGATCAGATAAGTTTGAAAACATTAAAAAGAAAATTGTCAGACTATTTAACTGCGATAATAAACGCAAATCTTGCTACTGACCTTAAGTCAGCAATTAAAATATTAAAAGAAAACGATGTTTATGAAAATCATGAACAATTCTCTAAACAAAAGACAATTCAAAGAACTAACGCAAATTCGAAACTACCTAATTATATGAATTACAAAAATAATAGTAATATAGAATATTTTGCAACCAATACGAGTCAATTTCCAGTTCGTTCCAATTACAACACTTTTTCAAAAAACTATCCATTGTCCAATCAAAATAATTATTATAAAAATAAACCATTTTTCAATGAACATAGCAATCAACAATATAGTTTACAAAATAATAATTTCCCACAAGTTAGCCATACACCTTTCAATTCTGCAAACATTTATACTAATAAAAACTTAAATAATTTAAAACAAGGTAAGATTCATGGGTCAAACCGATCTCGATTAAGACGCTTTGGCTATCCTGAATAAATGGAGCAAGATGAGGTAAATTCTCACTTAGCTGCCTCGGCAGGCTCCCCACAATTGAATTGAAATTTAATAAAAAATATTATAAATTTTTAGTCGACACAGGTTTATCAGTTAGTTTAATAAAGCCTGGAATAACCAACGAATAGCTTTAACAACAGCGATAGGAAAAGTTTGTCTAAATGAAACCCAAGGATTGTTTAGCGATGAACTATGAAATAACTGAACTTTTTCGTTTATAATTTTTCGAATAATTACGACGGTTTACTTGGTTGAAATATACTTAAGCTACTTAAAGCTAAAATTGATCTGGAAAAAATATAATACATATGAATGTTGTTCGGTATAACTTTTCCAAGAATAAATCAAATTCTGAAAATTTTGATAATTGCCTTCAAGAATAAAATATATGAACGAAAATCATAACACTAAAGATAGTAAATTTAGACTTGAACATTTAAATTCAGAAGAGTTAAATAAATTAAACTTGTAAATAAATTTAAAAATATATTTTATAAAGAAGGGGACAAACTCACCTTTACTCATAAAATAAAACATAGAATTAAAACGGTTCATGAAGATCCAATATACGTAAAGTCGTATAGATGTCATGAAATTCATAAATCAGAAGTAAACAAACAAATAAAAGAAGTGTTTGAAAATCAAATCATTTCTCATAGTGATTCCCCGTATTCAGCACCATTTTGGGTGGTACCAAAGAAGTCAAATGCTTCAGATAAAAAGAATTGTTGCCGATTTTCGCAAGCTCAATAGTATTACTATCGATGATAGGTATCCCATTCCAAACATGGATGAAATTCTCGAAAAACTAGGTAGGTGTATGTATTTTTGAACAATAGACTTAGGCAAGACTTCCATCAAATAGAAATGGATCCGGCAGATAGGAAAAAAAAGCTTTCTCTACTCAGAGTGGACATTAAGAATACCATTTGGGCTTAAAAATGCACCAGCCACCTTCCAGAGACTGATGAATATGATTCTAGATGGTTTAATAGGAAGAGATTTTATGGTTTACTTAGACGACATTGTAGTATTCAGTACGTCATTACAGGAACACATAGAATCTCTAGACAGAGTTTTTCGTAAATTAAACGAAGCAAATCTGAAAATTCAGATGGATGAAAGTGAGTTTTTTAAAAGAGAAACCGAATTTCTTGGCCATATCATAACGCCAGAAGGTATTAAGCCTAACCCTAATAAAATCAAGGTAATTTTAAATTATCCCATTCCTAAAACGGAAAAAGAAATAAAACAATTTTTGGTTTGGCGGGATTTTATCGTAAATTTATTTCAAACTTTTCTGAAACAACTAAACCTTTGACTAACTGTCTTAAAAAAGACAATAAAATAAATAGCTCAGATGAGAAATTCGTGGAAGCTATAAATACTATAAAAATTTTAATTACTAATGATCCAATTAGGGCATATCCAAATTATGAGCAAGTATTTAAATTGACGACTAATGTGTCAAATGTGGCATTAGGGGCAGTGTTAAGTTAACAGGGGCATCCAATTTGTTTTGCTAGTCGTACACTCAATGAACATGAGCTGTACAACTCAACTACTGAGAAAGAACTTTTAGCCATGGTTTGGGCTAAAATATTTTAGACCATATTTATACGACAGGAAATTTTTAATAAATAGTGCTCATAGACTATTGCAATGGCTCCACAACTTAAGGGAACCAAACTTCAAGTTACAAAGATGGAAGATTCGACTTAATGAGTATGACTTAGACGTAAAATACATATCAAGTAAAGAAAATCGTGTAGAAGACGCTCTTTCTCGTATTAAAATTACGGAATGCTTTTTTAAGAAGAATCTGAATCTTACGTAGACACTGTTCATTCTGCCGATAAAAATACCGAAAGTTTTATTAAGATAACGGAGCGACCATTAAATGTATTCAAAAATCAAATTAAATTAATCACAGATGGTAAAGACTCAACTACAACAACGAAAGTTTTTTTAATAACCTAACTGTAATTACATACAAAGAATTAATTATATTAAAGATATAATTAAAACCCAATTATTAAAGATAATGCAACAATTTTTATGCCCAATGATACTGATTTTATACAATTTCAAAACGTTTATAAGACACTAATAACAACAAGTCGCAACAACATTTATCGGTGTAGAAAAGAATTAGAAAACATTACAGATTTTGCAAATTTTAAAAGTAAAGTACTTGAAATCCATTTAAGTGGACTTCATCAAGGTATAGAGAAGGTTGCAAAATGTTTTAAATTACAGTATTATTACCCCAATTATCTTAAAGAAATCACCAAAATAATAAATGAATGTGAACTGTGTAATCATTGTAAGAACGATCATATTTCTAACAAAATGCCGACCAAAATTACACCGCCAATTTACAAAATAAGAGAAAAATATGTTGCAGATTTTTGGAAATGGAATGATGAGTATAATTTAACATGTATCGATTTGTACTCTAAGTTTGCTGTGATAGAAAAAGTTAAGGCATTGAACTGGCTGGAATCCAAAAAAGCATTGCTTAAAATTTTTAATTGTATGGGTCCTACAAAACCTTTAAAAATCGACCAAGACCAAGGTTTAAATAATGTAAACATTAAACAATGGTGTAAATCATTATATATAAAAGTAAAAGGAACTACCGGTAAAACTGATATAGGTGACGTTGAAAGACTACATAAACCTTTAAATGAAAAATTTAGAATAATCAACACATCAGGTGATAAAGAATTAAAATATTTAGAAATTGAACAAACACTTTTCACTTATAACCATATAATTGTTCACTCTACTACCAATGAAGTTCCATATACAATCTTTTTTAATAAAGAGGCACTAAAACAAGATCCTCAAATTATTAAAGAACCAAGATGAAAAAAAAATGTAAATAAAAACCGTTAAGAAAAAGATATTGACACAAATTTTGTAAACGCAGAAATTTCGAGGAATAGATTAGACAAACTTAGTAATCCATACAAAAATGTTAGTCTTATTAAAACTAAAGAAGATGGCGAACATCATATTGTAAAGTTTAAAAGTCAAAATGTAGGAAAATATAAAAACCAATTTAAAAGACAAAAAATCCAACTAAAACTAAATCTAATAATTTAAAATTGTATCTTATCAATGTTATCATGCCTTTTTACTTATTCATTATTACTTAATCATTTTTATATGCAAAAAATATCTTTAAATATTGTAAGAATTCTATTTAAAAACTTTAACTTGTAAACAAACAAAAATTGCAATGAGGACGCATTATTTTAAGATGGGAAGAGTGGCATATCCTAATGTTGCATTGCAGACTTTTGCCAGCAGAAGCATCGAATGCAACATTGCCAACGTGCTTAAATTTAGCATTTTCGCCAATGAAAGCGGTCCCGCACATTAAGCGGCGCCGTTTGTTAAATCGCGTTTGTCACTACTCACTCAGATTTCATCATTCTACTCGTAAGGTTCTAGTTGATTGTGTTCCAAAATATTATTTAACTAGCAGCCCTTCCCGGCATCACACGGGATAGACAGTTATTTATTTTTGGAAATTTGGATATAAAACACTTTTTTCACAAATACGAGTATTTTTATTAGTATTAAAAAAAAAAAATCCCACAGTTATATTTGTATGTAAGTCTATTTATGTTCAATTTCTTTGATGGTTTAAGTGGCGGGCACTTTTGAAAAATTAAAAAATAAAAATAATAATAGTCAAAAAATTAAAATAATAGTAATAAATAATGAATTCAGTCGTTTTACATGTAAGTAATTAATAAATTATTAAATAAATATATTAAATAATAATAATAATAATATTCTTTAAAAATTAGCGTATAAAAATATTATAAGTTAAAGTAATAATTACGAAAAAAATAAAAATAAATAAAATAAAAATACTAATTATGAAAAATTAAAAAGGAAAAATAATAATAATCAAAAAATTTAAATAACAGTTATAAATAATGAATTCAGTCGTTTTGCAAAATAGCAGCGACAACGTCGAATTCCTTTCTTTGATTCTATCGGCTCTGTTAGCCGCCAAATCGAACATCATACAGAATTCAAATTGCAACTTCTCTATTCTCTATACTTTACATTCTCTGGCCCGGCGCGCTTTTCAGAATGCATCGCAAGCAACGGCCACGGAGCTATGGCGGTTTTGTTTACTTTTTGAATTTTTTAATTCGTAATATCTTTTGAATGGAAAGTCCAATTTAAAAACTATTTTATAGGTAGTTAAATGGTCTTGACCATAAAGTAATTTATTTGGATAAGGATTCATATAAACACATAAATAGCATGGCTTGAATTTTGTTATCATTTTCATTAATGTTTAAAATGAAAAAAGTTGTTGTAGTGACATAACTACAATAGTTGGACATATGCTACCAGGGAGTGTTTTGTAGACATTATGATGTTCTTCAATATTGTTGTACATTATTTTGTTCTATCGCTAATAGTTTCGACAGCGCATTCGACGAAAGACATTTTAAGACTCATTTTTCTACTCCTTCGGTTACATTGTTCAAATTTTACCACAATGAAATGTAGCCTATGTCAAATTGGAAGAATGTAGCATTCTATTGGTGAAAGAATTTTTTAAATCGGCCCAGTACTTTTTGAGCCTATTCATTACAAACATACAAAACAAATTATTGAACATATATATTATATGCAAACATATTCGCATATACATACATATACATTTACATATTCAAAGTCCACATTGGCAATTTTCCGGCAATACCTCTTGTTGCTTGGCAAACAAAAACAAGCAGGATTGCGTACAAAAAGCAAATTGATCTCTCTAACGAGCTCTCAATTGCTTAAGAAAACCATACTTATAAATACACAAACAATTCGTGCTTCCTTAGGTAAATAGCGCGTGGATCTCCTCAGCGAGCTCTCAATTGCACAATACATAAGTACCTTCATAAACACATACATACATATGTACATACAAGTCCAATTATTAGGGTGTACCCAAACACTAACATACGGACGTAAAAAGTGTTTATAAATTAAAAGTGCGGATATTTGCATACTTAAAACTAAAAAAAAAAATAAATAAATAATATTATGTTGCAAAAATGGTTAATAACGACACTAATCAAAATTCACCTGCAGGAGTTACACGCCCAAAACAGGTTGCCACAGCAGAGTAGAGCTGCCACAAATAGACATTCAAAGGGCAAGTTCAGGCATCCACCTCGAGGTGCCCGCATTTGACACAGAAACCTTTTACGGAGGTTATGATGAATGGCCGTCCTTCCGGGAGATGTTCACGGCCATGTACATAAACCATCCTCAATTATCACAAGCGCAAAAATTGTATCATCTCAGATACAAAACTGAAGGTCAAGCAGGTATAATGGTAAAACATTTGAATTTGGCTTGGGAAGCTCTAAGAGCAAGATACGAAAATGAAACAAGTAACGACACTAATGAACTTGCTAAAAATTAAGAAAGAAACCAGTCACCGACTACCATTTTTCGTGTGTGCACGTGACTTTTCTTTTTTGCTTGAGTTTAGCGTAGTTTTTGTGTTCGCCATTCTTCAGTGATTTCAATTTATTTTACGTTTCGTATTAAAAAATATTTCGATTCAGTGAGTGACAAAGTGATACACAATGGCCCCTGGGCCCCCTTTTTAGGGGATAACAGATTTGCCCCGCTTGCTGTTAGCCCCCAACCAAAAAGGAAAAAACCAACTAAAAACCAATTATACGTTTTTCCCGAGTTACCAAAAATACAAAAAGAAAACCTAAAATATTTGGAGATATCTTCACTTGAACCCAACAAACCCCTAACGAAATTCTCGTGTTTTGCAGTGCAAAAATCTCTACAAGTGATTTGCAATGACATCGTGTCTATATCCGAATTACGTGACGGCAGCCTCCTGCTTCTAGTAAAAAACACCACGATCGCAAAAAAATTTCTTGATACCAAAAGATTAGCAGGCCTCTGTGATGTAGAAGTGAAATATCACACCAACCTAAACTCTACGAGAGGGACAAACTTTGCACCATGCCTCAATGACATAGCCGAAGAAGAAATTATTGATAACTTAAGTGATCAAGGTGTGATCGCAGTTTTCAAATTTACCAAATTAATAAATAATAAACCTCAACCAACTGGTGTATGCCTGTTAACATTTGACGGCTACCACCTACCTAGCTGTGTTCAAGTCTCGTGGCATTCAGCCCGTGTTAGGTTGTACATACCCAATCCAATGAGATGCAAAAAATGTCAAAAGCTTGGTCATACAACCAAACGCTGCAATAATGCCTTCATTTGCGACACGTGTGGCCTCCCCCCGCACGGCCCCGAAGCTTGCACACGTAAATACTGCGTTAACTGCGCAAATGATCACCCCTCCTCGTCAAATTCATGCCCTAAATACACCCAATCAAAAGAAATATTACGCATCAAAACCGAAAGAAAATGCACTATGCGCGATGCAATAAAATTTTATAACGAAAGTAATATAACACCTTTACCGATCACCTCTTCTAATTAATTTTCTACCATCCTCAAATAAACATATGTACAGGAAAAAAGTAAAGAAAGAAATGTCAAGCAACCTGTCAAAACTCCAAAAATTACATATCCACGACAAAAATCTGAATTACAATCATCAGCTCCTTCTACCTCCTCTTTCACTTCTAACTCAAACCCTACACAAACGACCATAGAAATGACTCCACCAATAAATCACTCAAAAACCAGTTTTAATGAACACTCACCTACCAACAACTATTCAAGCCTAAGATCACAAACAAGCCTCTCTCCGCACTCAAACTTCACACAAACGATCTCAGATAATAATTCACTAAAAACTTACTCAGAAACCAACACTCACGAAAGCTCTTCTACTCAACCAAACACAACTTTAAACTCACCGACAGAAATTAATTTAACCCATTCTAACTTCTTTCCCTCCGAATTTCTCAATAACTCAATTCTACAATTAAACCCTTCATTAGCCCCCAATACTGATATGACTAACTCAAAAAAAAACAGAAAAAAATAAATAAATAAATAGCTTTAGCTCTTTCAGTTCTCACCAAAATGTTCTCCATCTTACAGTGGAACATCAAAGGCTATTACAATAATTACGATCACCTTCAAATTCCAATTAAAGAATCTAACCCATCTTTGATATCTCTTGCAGAAACTCATGTGGCATTCAATAAATCCGCCCAGGCCCCTAAACAATATCACAGCTACTTATAAACTCATAATCATAAACTTATTGCTGTCAACTCAGATATTTCCTCTATAGTAATCGAAGTAAATTTAAGATACAAATTCACCATTATCTCCATGTACATTCCACCTCAGCAGCATTTCACTGCTAGAGATATTAATAACATTTTGAACAGTTACAGTACGCCAATCATTCTGTTGGGAGATTTAAATGCTTGGAGCCCTATGTGGGGCTCACTCACCGTCAACAGAAGAGGCAAATCTGTTGAAGACGTAATTTTATACAACAATCTAGTCGTTTTGAATGACGGTCAACCAACTCACTTAACCACGCATCAAACTCTTACCCATATCGATGTCATCGCCAGCTCTGCCTCATTGGCACCCAAACTTTCCAGCAAAACTCTTCAAGATCTCTATTGTAGCGACCACTTCCCTATTCTGACAACTTTTCCTCCACAACAACTTAACATTAAAACCTCCCCAAAACCGAAGTTCATTTTGGAAAGAGCTGACTGTCGAAAATACCAATATTTGGCGTCCCAGCTAAACCTACAACATCCAACCAGCATCAACATAAACAAAGAAGCCTCTTCTATCCAAAAATGTATACGCTCAGCTGCCCATTATGCCATCCCCCAAACCACTAGGCGCCCTGTTAGGAAAGTTGTCCCGTGGTGGAACCCAGATCTTCAAAATTTTAGAAATATTAAACAAAATGCTTGGGAAATGTTCAAGAGAAATCGGTCTACAGCTAATCTCCTTAGTTACAAAAAAGCCAATGCCAATTTTAGGAGAAAATTGAAAAAAGCTAAGTGCTCAAACTTTGAAAATTTAACTCATAATATAAACCCATCTAGTAATCCAAAACAAATTTGGTCCAATATCAAAATGCTTGTAGGACCCTACACCCCATCCCAAATTAAACTTTTGGTGGAAAATGGCAACTCTATTTCTCACCCATTCGAAATTGCAAATCGTTTTGCCTCAAATTGGTCCCAATACTCCAGCGACACAAACTTTCACCAACGTTTCGTATCCGAAAAACCGATATTTTAACTCAACATACCATTTTAATCCATCTCCCACAGCAAAAACACTAGAATTCTCAATAACATACGATGAGCTTAATTCAACACTCACCTCAATGAAAGGTAAAACCTCTGGCTTTGACTGGATTTCTTACGACATGTTAAAAAATCTTCCAGTCGGACTTAAATGTAGGCTCTTGGACCTTTATAACAACATTTTCGACAAAGGTGTGTATCCACAAACTTGGAAAATGGTCACAGTCGTTCCTATTCTCAAGCCTAACAAGCCAAATACATTTCAAGCTACAGACCCATATCTTTAATTCCCTGTATGGGAAAGGTGATCGAAAAATTTATTTCCAAACGCATTATGTGGCTCGCTCTAAAAAATAATCTAATCAATCTACACCAAGTCGCCTTCAAAAATGGACATAGTACCATGGAATATTTTAAGTCTATCGGCAGTTTCAATAATTGTATTAGTCAAGACCGTAGTCAATTTTTTGATAATATAATAGATTTAGTGATGTTTACGAGGGTGGTTACAAATACAATTATTGAAACTGCCGATAGACTTAAAATACTTGGTATATTCTTTGATAGAAAACACACTTTTAAAGTGCACTGTAACTGTTTAATTTCTCGTTTGAATATTGTAAAGTATCTATCATCCAAACATAGTTTAATTCATAGTACCACCCTCGTAAACATCACTAAATCTATTATATTATCAAAAACTTGACTACGGTCTTCCAGTTTACGGTAATTGTGCCAAAAGTAACATCAAGCTTATATCCGGTCCTTATCATATGGCCATTCGCAGAAGTCTTCGTGCATTTCCGACGTCACCTACAAGTTCTTTGCTTACGGAAGCCGGTGTTCCTTCAATCGAGCAGAGGGTGTTACAAAACTACATCCGAATTTTTCCTAAACTGCTAAACGATTAGAACAAAATTTTGTACGGAACTATAAAAAAGGTGGTCAACTACAAACGCAGTTTCAGCAAAAGTAATTGATCTCGCTACTCGCCTTCAATTAGCTACAAACAGCGCATCGCTGTCATGGCTCCTGAGTAAATCTTCGTTTGTTACTAATCTCATGCAATACCCGAGGAACTCAACTAACGCATCCACCTACCACCAACTTTCCTATGAAGCAACTCGTGCTACAGCTTTTGCAGTGGTAAAAAAGTAAAAAAAAGGTAAGGTTCTACCATATATTCCGGTATACTTCACCCCTGCAGCTCAGTATTCTCTGCAGAAGCGTCAGCAATTCTTGAAGCAGTGTCATACGCAGTAAAAAGCAACCACAAATACCTAATTTGTACAGATAGCAAGTCGGTAGTCTCAGCCATTCAAAATGTAAATAATCACAACATAATTATTTCAACTACAAGAGATCTGTTAATCAAAAAGTAGCACCAAATTAAAATAATGTGGGTACCAGGCCACGTCGGATTACCTGGCAACGAAGAAGCAGATGCCAGAGCCAGACTAGCCGCAAAAGAACCTCTACACTTATACCCTTTTTTAGATAAGTCGGACATACTCCGCTTAGGTCTAGATTTCGTCAAAGTAATGAAAGGCACATTACAACCTCAGAATTACTATTACGCGAGCATCAATCCAGCAGGTGTTAAACCAACCTTTCCTATTACATGCTCATACCACGATGCCCAAACTTTCACCCGTCTTCGCATCGGACACACAGTTTTGACCCACGAACACCTCCTCAAGGGTACGAATCCACCACCATCCTCCTATGCAATGCAAACGCTACATCAGTGGACCACATTTTGCTAAGCTGCCCTACACTTGCTGCACACAGACTCACCACTTTTGGCACAATAGATCCAAAACAATTACTAAAAAATACCAATGCTGCTAACATAAGACTTATAAATCAATTTTTATTAAAATGTAAAATTAAACATCTTATATAATTTAAATTGCAACATGTACAAGTATACTTCACCCTAATTCAATTATCGCTATTATGTATAAATAATTTTAAAAATAAAAAATTGTAAATAATAAGGTAAGCCGAAAGCCTCAGTAGCTAGTGCTTCTTTCCAATCAAAATGTAAAATAATAATTGTATTACTGTTTTACATCTAATAATAAATAAATAATAAGAAAGAAACAAGTGTAGAATGTACCGCAGCATTATCAGAAAATTCGTTACTTTTGTGGGAGCAATTACTCTCATCAAGAAGAAGATACCCAAAGTGGCAACAAATGAGAGATTTTCTCACCACCCAATATGAAATTGCGGTAAGGGTAGAAGAAAAAATAATTAAAACTAAGAATATTAAACACGACCAAAGTATAATCTTAAATAGACCCCAAGTTAGCAACAAAAACTTTCAAAAAACGCTATCGTTCACATTTGAACAACGAAAACATACGTAAAGCGAACTATGTAAAAGAGGGCATAAACTTAAATCTTGCGAGAGGTTTAAAAACTTAAAAGTTAACAAACGAAATAATTTTGTCAGGTCAAAAAGACACAGGCAGCCTGTCACATACGCATACATATAAAAATTGCAAAAGCAAATTTAATTGCTTACATTGTCACAAAAGACACCATTCAATGATTCATTACAGCAGATATCCTAACTTACTCCAAACAAGCGCTTATACAAAAAGAACCACGGGTTTAATTGCAAAAGCAAATCCCGAAATCCAAAATTCTAAAAATACCAAGGGACACCATGTTGCTCAAAGGCACAAAAAGCTCAAAGGCTGCACAGTGAAACACAAAGTGAACTATTTACAGAACCAATTATCCATGACAACTCAAGCTCAGAAAAAATCAAATCAATACCTTAATTCACAATTAAGGAAATTCCAAGATATAGGGAAACTTCCTCCAATATTAAATACAACTCTAGAAGATCAGTATTGTAAGGCTTCTCTAAAGCCACAAGTACTCGATCAAATAATGGCCGGTACGTCTACCACTCAAGCCACCATTTTCAAACACTCCACAAATTGGTATAAAACACAAAATCAGAGCTTGCTCTAACAGTCTTTACACATACAACCTTTCGGCCCCGCAGGATGGCTTTCGCCAAAAATTATACAAAATCCTGATTCAAAAAATCTGAAGTTATATGGCGCGCTGCTAATTGCACGCGCTGCTTTAACAAAATTGTCTCAAAAAGTTTAAAAATCGACACATTTTATAAAATATTGGCCCATAGAGGCTTAAATTTTCAAATATAAATAAAATCAAAAGGGAAATTAAGGGATCACAATACTCCCAATGCGATGCATTAACGCACCTACGCTTGCAAAGTTAAGGTCGCTTTTATCACATCTATCCAAGTGCTCCTCATATGGGTGAGTTATGAGAATCAGCTATACAAAGCATCAAATTAACTATGAAGACCTTTTTACTCTACAAATCGAAGCCGTTCTCCATTCACGGCCATTCTCTCGCAAGATACCTCTAATTACATAGTCCTAGCTCCAGGGCTAAGGAGTACCCATTCTGGCCACATCTGAGCCAGGCGTGGAGTTACTATCCTTTATAAGCTGATAACACAGACAGTTTAACAAACCGATGGTAAAGAAATTTTGAATAAAACCACAAACCTATCAAGGAAACAAAAGCAAATGAATACCAAATACGTTTTAAATCAAAGCCGTTTTTAGCATTTACAGGTATTCTGCGCCCTCAGCTATTCTACTAGAAGTACTCCGCTCCACATGCAATCGCATATATCGCTCATACATGTAACACTAAGCTAGGGAGCCCAGTATGATTAAATGAGCTAAGCCTCCCCCACTCTATCCGGAAAAAACCGGCGCACCCTAGTACAACTCAACTCCGCTGAGAAGAACACCACACTTAGCATCTGAAAACAACATGCACTAATACAACACACCTGGGGCAAATTGCATTTCACCATAGCAGATAACGACTACCTAAATAACAAAAGGATTGGATCATCGCTGCTTTTGACACATTCGCTTATACTTTCGAATAGAAAGGTTGCAACTCGGTTCCTGCGCGCTGACCCCTTTCTTCAAAGTATTATTTTTTCGCAACAACAACTCGATCTCAATCTGCATCAATCCGAACGCCAGCACCCGCAAGTGGTAATTGGATTCTCGCCGCCTTACTCGTCCATATTTAATTTTAATTAACTGCATCATTTACTATTTCTTAAAAGATATTGTTTGTGAAAAAACAAACAAAATTGATTTTTACTTTAATTAGGGCAGTACTGTGTACTATTTTAACCACCAGTCAGATTGCTGCATCCAAAGCTTCTGAATGAATAGCTTAGCTATGATTGTTATTGGTAAGAGCCAACCCAATGGATCAAATATTTGAGCAAGCTGTGAAAACGCTCCTTTAGTGGTCTTTTTGGCATTTGTGAAATTAATTCTGAATTAGAATTTATCTTGTTTTGGATCCCAATATAGTCCAAGGATTTTGACTGCTTCATTTTCTTTCAATTTGAATTATTTCATTATATACTTTTGCTTTTATATTTCGTGTTATGCTACTGCAGTTTGAAAGCCATTTTCGAAGATAAAATCCCAATATTTGAAGATGGTTGCTGATGCCTTCTTGAATAGCTTGACATTGTTCAACTAAATCTGCAGCAGTCATAAGATCATCCATATAGAAGTCGTCTTTGATTAGTGTTTGGAGCTGTTTATTTGTACTCATATTATTTCAAATAATGTACGTACTGCTAAATATGGAACTGATGCAGTACCATAAGTCACTGTGGTCAACTTATATTCCTCAATTTTGTTCAAAGGACTTTCGCACCATCAAATTCTATGATACTCGCGATACTTTTCAGCAGTTTTTATTTGTCTGAACATTTTTTCCACATCAGCAATGGTAACTACATACTTTCCAAAGTCTCCATTTGAGAAGAATGTCAAATATGTCTTTCTGTAGTCTGGGACCGGAAAACATGATGTGAAGCTTTTTCCGTTCGAAAATTTTGAAGATGCATTAAATACAACGTGTAACTTCGTTGTTAAACTGTTTTCTAGTATTATTGCATGGTGCGGTAGATAATATTTACCATTTAAGGACCACGGTCCTTATATTCATTGATGAACTGATGTTAGTTCTCTTTTAGTTTATTGCTTTTTTGAAAATAATTTTCCATAAAAACGAGGCGCACCACAGCTTGTTTGCGAGAATCACCCAAATCTTTACCTTCTTTGAAAGGATTTCTACAATAAATTGCCCATCATCATCTTTGATGGTTTCCTCAAACTGCTTTAAACATGCATCACCTTCTTCGATATTCTTTTCATATGGTATTTCCTCCATTTCCCAAAATCGCTCTAGGTTGGTAGCCGTGGATGTTATCTTACTGAAATTCTTTTGTTTGATAATTCCGGATAAAGTCCAACCGAATTTTGTTGCTTTTTAAAGGACTCCGTCACTTTTGACACCGTCTTCAATGACTCGGCTAAACATGTCTCCAACAATTACCATGTCTATTCTCTCTGCCTTATTAACCAATGGTTCAGCAGGTGTATAATTTTTCCATTGTTTCATATCATATTTAAATGATTGATCTGATTGAGCAGTTGTCAGCGATGATAAAACTACTGCATCTACTTTTTCCACATGTTGGCTTAGGGATCTTGGTTTAATTTGTTCCTGAACATTGAATTTTGATTCGCCAACCACAACACCTCCCAGCCAATGGTGTTTTGTTTGGATTTTTGTCCTTGGTACACCTAATATCTGCGCTGCTTCTTCAGATATTGATGCTGTTTGAGACCCTTAAAGCTCGTAACAATATATATTCGCCATTCGCCGCTTTCGCTTTTATCTGAGCTGTGGCCAGAATTACTTTTGTTTATGTTGATTTTGTAGGCATTGATGCTTTACTATCCCCAGACTCTAAATGTAAAAGTTCGTTATGATTTTTATTGCAATTTTTGCATTTTAAATTACTATCGCAATTTTCGAACCAATTGTGGTTAAGGCATCTGTAGCAAATTTTTTTATCTTTTGTATATTTACGTCTTTCTTCTAAATATATATTCTTAAATTTTCGGCAATCGGTAATTATATTTAATACCCAATGTCTTGATATAGGTACATTGTTTACTTTGCTGTATTGCGTTGAAAGACATATGGTTAGCTTTGTTTGTTTGCAGCTTGCGGCTTTTGTACAATTGTTGTTTATCCTCTACTACTTTTAATGTTTGGAAGTGCTCGTCCAGGAATACTTTTATAAGATAATGTCTGAATATCCCTGGTTTTTCTTATAAACGGCTTATATAATCTGAACCCTTCCTTGTCCAGCTTCCGTACAGTGACTCGAGCTATAAAGGACTGAGCCTCTTCTGTTTTAATGAGGAATTCGTTTGTAGTATCTAGCAGCTGCCTTACACTTTCGGCGTTGTTACTATTAATAACTGGCTGATCCATTATTCTTGTGTCGTGAACAAAATACTTTTGTTGTCGTACCTTTCTTTACGGATAATCCATGCTGCTCTGTAATTATCTACTGATATCTGCAAATGTTGAATCAGACGAGCAGCTTCACTTTTCAATCGAATATCGCATTCGATGGAACGATGAGCTGTATGAGATATACGACGCCATTGACATAGTTCAGCTATTTAAAAGACAGCGGCTACGCTGGCTAGGTCATGTTGTCCGGATGGTCGAAAACACTCCAGTTCTAAATGTATTTGATGCAGTACTCGACGTGGGAAGCAGAGGAAGGGGAAAACCTCCACTCCGTTGGAAGGACCAAGTGGAGAAGGACCTGGCTTCGCTTGGAATATCTAATTGGCGCCAAGTAGCGAAAAGAACAAACGACTGGCGCGCTGTTGTTAACTCGACTATAACCGCTTAAGCGGTGTCTGCGCCAGTAAAGAAGAACAAGATTTGTCGATAAATTTTTTCGACATCTCCATTGAACGCGTATTTGTATATGCGCCAATTTAAAATGAGGAGCATTAAGTCTGGCTGTTGTATGGGTCCCGTGAATAGAATGTCATTCAGGGAATTTCCCGAGCTGTTGGATCTTGAAGCATTGAAGACAAGTGAGAGCACTTTTGTCGATTTTTTGTCTGGCTTTACTACTGCATGATGTAGCGAGTTGAATGAGTAGTATTTGCCTTTTATGAAAAACTAATGCTTCTATTGTTAGTTGGTCAAATATCCGCCTTTTGAATTTCGCGGCTATATATAAAGCGCTACAGAGCTCGTAACTGGCAATACTATACATCTTTGAAATGTCTTGACATAACGTACAAAACGACGCTATGCATAATTAGTTTGAATATTGCGTTTAGCAGTAATAGACGTATAAACTTGGAGTTCACTAACGCAAAAATTCGCGATATTTTAAAGTTTTCCTTCGTTAAAGGCAAAAGAGAAACGTTCCGTGAGATTAATGTTGTTTTGGGGGATGGCCCTCTATCTTTTCAAACCGCGGACGAATGGTTTCAACAATTCAAAGCGGATGAAAACGACACCATGGATAAGCCAGTCGGCGGAAGACCTGTGACGACGAATACCAATCAAATCATGGAAAACATCGTGTTAGACCGGCATGTGGCATCTCGTGACATCGCCCAGAATATGGAAGTTGTTTGCTAAACCATTTGAAACCATCTGCAGAAGGCTGAATACAAACAAAGCTTGATGACTGGGTGCCGCATCATTTGACGCAAACAAACTTCTTAACCAAATCAACGCCTACGATATGATGCTGAAGCGGAACGTACTCGACCCATTTTTGAAGCGGATGGTGACTGGCGACGAAAAATGAATCACATACGACAATATCCAGCGAAAATAGTCGTGGTCGAAGTCGGTGAATCGTCACAAACAGTGGCCAAGCCGGAATCGCCGGCCAGGAAGGTTTTTGTTGTGTGATTGGAAGGGAAGCATCCATTATGAGCTACTCCCATATGGCCAAACGCTTAATTCTACCATCTACTGCGAACATCTACACCGTTTGAAGCTGGTGATAGACCAGAAACGTCCAGAATTGGCCGCACCAGGAAGGTTGTAGTGTTCCACCAAGACAAGGCCAGACCACACACTTCGTTGATGACTCGTTAGAAACTACGGGAGCTTGGATGGGAGGTTTTATCGCATCCGCCATATAGCCCGGACATAGCGCCAAGTGATTATCACCTGTTCCTGTCCATGGCGAACGCCCTTGTTGGTGTAAAGTTGAACTCCAACGAGGCTTGTGTAAAGTGGCTGTCCGAGTTCTTCGCAAGTAAGGAGGGGGGCTTCTACGAGGGGGGTATAATGAAGTTGCCGTCAAAATGAAAATAGATTATCGAACGAAATGGATATTTGAACTAAATCCGATCACAGTTACACTTTTTATAAAGCATTGAATAAAAAGCAAAAGAGCGGAAGGGAGATATTTGACAACTTAATATTTTAAAGAGCTCCCTTGTCTAAAAAATGGCTTAAAATTTGAAGAGCCAAAAGTAGCATTTCATCAGAATTTGGAATTAGAGAAACTGAAAATTACAAATTTCTATGGAAAAATAAAATAATGGGCCAATTTTTTCAACGTGTTCCAAGACATGGTACATAACAACGAACAAATATCTAGCTCTGAACAAATGCTTTGTTTACGCCTTCGCTTGAAGGGTGAAGGTGCTCGTCTGATTAAACATTTGCAGATATCACCCGATGATTACAAAGCAGCATGGAGTATCCGTAAAGAAAGGTACGACAAAAAACGTATTTTGTTCACGACACAAGAATAATGGATCAGCCAGTTATTAATAGTGACAACGCCGAAAGTGTAAGGCAGCTGCTAGATACTACAAACGAATCCCTCAATGCAATAAAGTCATTGGACGTTAACACAGAAGAGGCTCAGTCCTTTATAGCTCGAGTCACTGTACGGAAGCTGGACAAGGAAGGGTTCAGATTATATAAGCAGTTTATAAAAAAAAAACCAGGGATATTCAGACATTATCTTATACAAGTATTCCTGGACGAGCACTTCCAAACATTAAAAGTAGTAGAGGATAAACAACAATTGTACAAAAGCCGCAAGCTGCAAACAAACAAAGCTAACCATATGTCTTTCAACGCAGCAAAGTAAACAATGTACCTATATCAAGACATTGGGTATTAAATATAATTACCGATTGCCGAAAATTTAAGAATATATATTTAGAAGAAAGACGTAAATATACAAAAGATAAAAAAAATTTGCTACAGATGCCTTAACCACAATTGGTTCGAAAATTGCGATAGTAATTTAAAATGCAAAAATTGCAATAAAAATCATAACGAACTTTTACATTTAGAGTCTGGGGATAGTAAAGCATCAATGCCTACAAAATCAACATAAACAAAAGTAATTCTGGCCACAGCTCAGATAAAAGCGAAAGCGGCGAATGGCGAATATACATATATTGTTACGAGCTTTAAGGGTCTCAAACAGCATCAATATCTGAAGAAGCAGCGCAGATATTAGGTGTACCAAGGACAAAAATCCAAACAAAACACCATTGGCTGGGAGGTGTTGTGGTTGGCGAATCAAAATTCAATGTTCAGGAACAAATTAAACCAAGATCCCTAAGCCAACATGTGAAAAAAGTAGATGCAGTAGTTTTATCATCGCTGACAACTGCTCAATCAGATCAATCATTTAAATATGATATGAAACAATCCTAAACTATAAAAACTATACACCTGCTGAACCATTGGTTAATAAGGCAGAGAGAATAGACATGGTAATTGGTGGAGACATTTTTAGCCGAGTCATTGAAGACGGTGTCAAAAAACGTGACGGAGTCCTTTAAAAAGCAACAAAATTCGGTTGGACTTTATCCGGAATTATCAAACAAAAGAATTTCAGTAAGATAACATCCACGGCTACCAACCTAGAGCGATTTTGGGAAATGGAGGAAATACCATATGAAAAGAATATCGAAGAAGGTGATGCATGTTTAAAGCAATTTGAAGAAACCATCAAAGATGATGATGGGCAATTTATTGTAGAAATCCTTTCAAAGAAGGTAAAGATTTGGGTGATTCTCGCAAACAAGCTGTGGCGCGCCTCGTTTTTATGGAAAATTATTTTCAAAAAAGCAATAAACTAAAAGAGAACTACCATCAGTTCATTAACGAATATAAGGACCTTGGTCATATGATATATGATCAAAGCAAATAATCACTTAAATGGTAAATATTATCTACCGCACCATGCAATAATACTAGAAAACAGTTTAACAACGAAGTTACACGTTGTATTTAATGCATCTTCAAAATTTTCGAACGGAAAAAGCTTCACATTATGTTTTCCGGTCCCAGACTACGGAAAGACATATTTGACATTCTTCTCAAATGGACACTTTGGAAAGTAGTTACCATTGCTGATGTGGAAAAAATGTTCAGACAAATAAAAACTGCTGAAAAGTATCGCGAGTATCATAGAATTTGATGGCGCGAAAGTGCTTTGAACAAAATTGAGGAATATAAGTTGACCACAGTGACTTATGGTACTGCATCAGTTCCATATTTAGCATTTGAAATTGCAAATAAATGTACAAGTAAACAGCTCCAAACACTAATCAAAGAAGACTTCTGTATGGATTATCTTATGACTGCTGCAGATTTAGTTGAACAATGTCAAGCTATTCAAGAAGGCAACAGCAACCATCTTCAAATATTGGGATTTCATCTTTGAAAATGGCTTTCAAACTACAGTAGCATAACACGAAATAAAAAAGCAAAAGAATACAATGAAATAAATCAAATTAAAGAAAATGAAGCAGTCAAAATCCTTGGACTATATTGGGATCCAAAACAAGATGAATTCCAATTCAGAATTAATTTGACAAATGCCAAAAAGACCACTAAAAGGAGCGTTTTCACAGCTTGCTCAAATATTTGATCCATTGGGTTGACTCTCACCAATAACAATCATAGCAAAGCAATTCATTCAGAAACTTTCAGCTATCAGAAAGTCTACAATCAGAATGGTCGATCTTCCTAGAAAATATAAAAAAATTTAGAAAACTTGCGTATCCCACGATGGGTAGAAACACATTTGCAATTCGAGGTTGAAATTCATTGATTTGGTGATGCTTCCGGAAAGGCGTATGCTGCAGTCATTTATGTTAAAATTGGCAATTCCGTAAAGCATATAGCAGGACGGGAATTATGAGCGACTTATAGAGTTTGTTTTCTGTTCGTCGAGAAAGGAATTTAATTTCAATTGACTACTCAGTTAGAAGTAGCACCTGTTGGCAATAGTAATCCTGCGTTGGATTTCCAGGCTGACGTTGTTGGTGGTGTTAATACTGGTTCCAAGATAGACGAAATTATCTACAACTTCAAAGTTATGACTGTAAAAAGGGACATGAGAGCCAAGTCGCGAGTGCAACGACTGTTTCTTTGATGACAGAAGATATTTAATATATTTTATTTATTTTTTCTCATTCACTGCCAGACCCATTTGCTTTGCTTCCTTGTCCAGCCTAGAGAAAGCAGAACTAACGGCGCGGGTGTTGAGGCCGATGATATCAATATCATCGACATACGCCAGCAGCTGTACACGATTAAGCTCTGCAGCTCGAGCTCTTTTATGCAGCAATAGATTGAAGAAGTCGCACGATAGGGAGTCGCCTTGTCTGACACCTCGTTTGGTATCGAGCGGCTCGGAGAGGTCCTTCCTGATTCTGACGGGGCTTTCATGGTGAATGTCTGGTCGGTTATTGATTTGCCAGGTCTAAAGCCACACTGATAAGGTCCAATTAAATATCAAGAATGGAACGTCTGCTCGATCGTTATCGATTGGGAAATCGGGTTCGCCTTCTCCTGTCGTTGTACGTTTACTGCCATTCAGTAGGCTGGAGAAGTATTCCCTCCAAAATTTTATTATGTTTTGGCCATCGGTGACTATATCACCTGGGACTTCTACGAGAGCATGCTCCGTTCTGTTAGTCGCCGCATCTTTTCGTAGAATTTTCGAACATTACCTTTGTCGGTCAGCTTGTCTCTCTTTTTGTGTCTTATTGACGAGTGATCTCAGAGAGCAGCAGTGCAAGTAGAGTAGAAAATCGTTCGGTTATCTCTTGTGATTACAGCTTCTCGACGTTGAACCTTGCTTTTAGTTGTTGACGTGCGTTTTTTGCTGCACAAAGGCGGGTGAGAAACTTGGCTGCAACAATATAGTGGTCCGAGTCGATGTTAAAACCTCAGAGCGTACGCACGTCCAGAACAGTGGAGACGTGTCTTCCGTCTATCCTAACATGATCCATGTAACTAGATAAATTTCCCTGTGTTGGAATCCAGTAGCACAGATAACTGTAATTCGAACACCGGCAAGTTGGATCAGCCTCAACCCAATGGGGATGTTTCCTCGTGGAGGCTGAATTTACCGACTGTTTTGCCAAGATACCTTCTTTGCCAACCCGGCCATTAAAGTCGCCAAGCATTATTTTGACATCATGGCGGGGGCAGCTCTTATAGCAAACATCTTTGGGTACATCGTCCTTCTCTTCCTTCGGGGCGTGGGCGCAAATCAGCGATATGTTGAAGAGTCTCGGTTTGATTGGGATTGTGGCTAGACGTTCAGCACCGAAGTGAATGATAGTACTCGGCGATGAAGTCTCTCCCCCATCACGAATCCATACCACACTTGCGCTCCTTTATATGGCACCTCTAGTAAATGCCACAAGGACCTACTCACCTCAGTCCTTGTCCCGTCCATTGCATTTCGTGGACGGCGGAAATGTCAGGCTTTACTCTAACGAGGACATCAACCATCTGGGCAGCGGCACCTTCCCAATTAAGGGACCGGAAATTTCAGGTGCATGCCCTCAAATCGTAGTCCTTATTTCGTTTGCCATGGTAGTCATGAAAAGGGGGGTCACTCATACGAGGCTTGTTGTTCCTTTTCATTGGCGATTTTTTGCGTTGCGGGTCCCAAACCTAACGCACAACCCTGCGGAGGGGATTTTTCGCCTTCTCACTTCAGCTCGCCTTCAAACGGATGTTCTTAGGCTACCCAGAGGATACTTGATCAAAGACCGGAAGTCGTGAGCTGCTTGAGTTATATGTAAAAGAATCGTTTCTGGCCACTCCCAAGTAAATGGCGATCAGAGAACTTTCCTCACTTGCGTGAACTTTTACACATGACTCCATCCTACCTACCCATGACTCTATCCTCCATAAATCAACTTCAACTGCATTAATAATTAAAGATGCACACCACGCTACAATACATGGTGGAAACCGGTTAACAGAAGCAATTATCAGGAGACAATACTGGATAATCGGGGTTAGGAACACAATAAAAAGTTGTATGCGAAATTGTTGTAAGTGTTTACGAAACAAACAAGTCTCTGAAAAACAAATAATGGGCGATTTACTAGAATTTAGAGTATCAAATACTTATACTGGAGTTGACTACGCTGGACCATTCCAAATAAGATGCTCAAAAGGACGTGGTCAAAAGTCCTTCAAAGGGTACGTAACAGTTTTTATATGCCTTTTAACTAAAACTGTTAATCTTGAGGCAGTCAGTGAGTTATCATCAGACGCGTTTTTGGCACCACTAAGAAAATTTTTCGGCAGAAGGGGAAGGTGTCTTCATATCTTCTCGGACAATGGATTCAATTTTGTTGGGGCAAATAAGTGGCTTGATAAAAAGTTTAAAGCAGCAATAAAGCGAAATTCAGATGTAGTACTATTTTTGCCAACGAATAAATAACTTAGCATTTTATTCCCCCAGCAGGCCCACATTTCGGAGGAATGTGGGTGACAGGTGTAAAAGGTATGAAATTCCATTTAAAAAGGGCCATAGCAGATACAAAATTAGCTTTTGAAGAAATGTCTACAGTGTTAGAAAATAGAGGCATCCTTGAACTCACGGCCATTGTATGCAATAAACGACGATAATGGAATAGATGCGTTAACACCGGGTCATTTTCTAATTGGAATACCTATAAATTCAATTCCATCTCTCGAACCAGATGTCAACACCCCTTCATTAAACAAATAGAAGTTTGCACAAAAAATTCAACAAGATTTTTGGAATCGTTGGAAAAATTAATGTCTTCATACAGTTCAGCAAAGAAATAAATGGAAATCTCCTTCAGATAATACTAAGATGGGCGATGTAGTGATACGAAAAAACGAAAACACACAACTTGCCAAGTGGCTTCTTGCTAGAATTATGTAAACTCATCCGGGAAATGATGGTCGAGTTCGTCTGGTAACGTGTAGTAGCTACAAAAAAGCATATTGAGAAGACCAATTCAGAAGTTGTGTCCTTTGGTAAACGCAGCAGAATAGGACCGCAAGGAACAGGTAAAGGAAACTTACTTAGCCATAAATAGTCAAAAGAAAACAAATAGTTCAAAGATGAATATAATTGGAGTTACACGTGTGGTGCTGTTTTGTCCTATACCGAGCAATCTCGCGAACGTCTTGAAAGTAGTGCCAAATAGGATTGGAGCTGGTAATTACCTCTACTCTGGATTTGGTAATATACTGCGATCTTCGAGCATATTTTGAACAGATGAATGTAATACCGAATTGTTTGACTAGAATAAAAAATCAGTGTCATCTCTTAACTCAGTTCGAAGAAGCATGTAATGTCATATCATTATCTCTTGGAAGGCGCCTTGAAGCAATAACGCACAATTACAATTTTATTGTATATAACAAGAGACAAAAAAGAGCACCTTTGGAATGAGTTGGTTCCATTTACAATATGCTATTTGAGTTGATGGATGCCGATGACCAAGACCAAATCTAATTTTAAAACTCTACTCAAACAAAGATATTTAAAAGAAGTTTCGAAGGCGCAAATGAATTGGACAGCAAATATTATCAACAAGAATATGCATATATGAAGTAAATTAGCAATTTACAAAACTTCAAACTCAATTTAATAAGTATCATTCTGAGATAATAAAAGATATTAATCGAGATAAAATGGCTATAAAATTTCAAATGCTGGTAACACAAATAAACATTCTTATGAGCGAGTGTGAAAATACACAAAGATCCATAACTGAATTACTAATCGATTTGAGTCATAAAAGAATTAATTCAGTTTTTTAACTTCCTTACAACTAATTGAAGAATTGATGCTCATTAAAGAAAAATTACCAGCAAAACTTCAAATTCCTGGACACCAAAGCGACAGTCAATTACTTGATGTTTACAACCTCATGCAAGCAAAAGGTATTATTATTGACCAAAAATTAATAATTAAAGGAGGGATACCATTGATGCAGTCAGTCTTCGGAAGTTTTCAAATTGATAGCCATTCCTTCCGAATACAAAGGACGTGTCGTAAAAGCGAAATTAAGAAATGAACTTTTAATTTATAGCTTTGGGCTTAATTCGTATTTTTTTATATCCCACGCTCAGCTGAATAGGCGTACAAGAAGGCTAAACAAACACCTTATCTGTAAGGGAAAAACACGACAGTATGAAGAAACAAAAAAGACACCGTTCTGGGCGGAACTTAATCCAGACAACACGTGAGTTTTCAAAGTATTCAAAAGATCTACATTAGATGTCGACTTTCTAGGTTGTAAAAGAGAAATAATAGAAATCCCAACACAAGGGGTTCTTAACATTGAATCTGGTTACACAGCCCAATACGAAGGCATCACATTGTCAAGTCATCAAATATTTACAACGCAAAATACAATCAGCTTAACACAAGATCCAATTTTAGCAATAATACATGATATTACAGAAGACAAAATAGTGCCGCTTGACCGCACCAACAACAACAAAGATGTCGAACAAATTAAGGAGCAGATCAATAGAATAAGTAATAATGATTTAAATTTAAGGGATTTAAATCTAAATAATCATAGCGGACGCAGATCTCTTATATTAGTTATTATAATAATTGTATTTTTATTCATATGTTATGTACGCTACAAGTCCAAGCCAAAAAGCAAAATTACGATTAATCTTTCTACTCGCACAAACACATAATTTATAATTAATTGCATAAATGTACTGAAACAAAAAATTATAATTATTATATTATTGTAACCACATTTTTTCCCCTCGGCAGTATGTTATAATATTACAATAATTTACAATAATATATGTACAGTTCACCATCAGTTCACTGCAAAATGCAGCAAACAAAAGAAAGATATGCTATAAGAATACAATGCAGAAAAACACCAATGGTGGTTATTGTATTCTTCATCATAAATCTTCAACCCTGCCAACCACTTGTGTCAAATATTTCAATACAACTACACATTTTTTCTCTATGCACTAACACCAACGCACATTTTCGGGTTATATTTTGATTAGCTAAATGGGATGAAAAAGTTTCTTTCATTTCTTGATTTATTTGAATGAGTGCGAAGAAAAAAACATAATTGTCAATAGTGCCAAAAGAAAATCCCAAAAAGGGTAATAAAAAAATGATTGAAAGGCGCTGTCATTCGTGATCATACCATGGTAACAGAAGCTCGTACAACAAGAATGTAAGTGATTTTTATGTGATTTTTTTTTTTTTTTAATAATTTGCAAATAATTACTTCATTTGTTTTTATAGCATTGGAAATCAGAATGAATTGGAAATAGCAGCAGCAGCAAATATAAATTGTTAAGTAAGTATGTGAAAATAGTGTATGTTGTTAGAAATTGGATTGCGCAGTCCAATATAATACGCAACAACAAATACATACATAAGTATTATGTTTAAGGCGACCTGCACAATCCAATATAATATGTGAAAACAAATGTTTGTTTTATATTTTAAATAATCATATTTTATTTTTCACATATTCACATAAAATTTATTATAATTTATATAAATAAAAATATATTTAATTTAAAAAAACAATTAATATCTGAAAAAAGATTTATTGAAGAGAAACATTATAGATACCTGAAAATAAAAGACAAATATCTAAAAAAAGATAATAATGAAACGAAGGTTAATACCTGAAAATAAATAATAATTATATTCAACTAGCTGACCCGGCAAACTTCGTTCTGCCCAAAATAGATTTTTATTTCATTTGAAAAATTACACCGGTATTGGTTTTAATAGAATATGAAAGGTTTTTCCTTATTTCATTGTGTATACTTTAAATACCGCATTTTTTGTCCTTGACAAATTCCCAATATTGAAAGTGAAGAAAAAATTATTGCTGTGTTTTTTGAACTGTTTTTGATAAAAAATTTTATTAAAAAAACATGATATACAGGCAGGTTCTGCAATTTACTTCCGAGTGAAATTTTGTGGAAAATACCTTTTGTACCTAATTTGACAAAATTTTTACAAATTTTACTCGGAAGTGAATTGCCAGAACTTGCCTGATAAACATTTTTTTCGAGGGTACATTAATGCTTTTTGAATTTAATTGCTTGAAAACTGCTACTCTTTTCAATAATGCTGACACATCGCGTCCAGGATTTGTTGACAATTTAATAAAATTAAGTTTGTACTATTCTCTTTCAATTTTATTAGTTTTAAATGAGTCTCGAAAATATATAATTTTAGTACATATTTAGTTTATGTGTTATCAACTACGAAATTCTTTCCTTTCAATTGAGTGATGAATGTTCTGCCATTGTCAGCGGGTAAGCGACGCCGATAGAGAGGGTATCCGTCGTTTCTAGTTTGAGTTTCCGAAATAAAAGCACGGGGATAGCGTTTTTTGCATTTACTGTCCGACATACAAACCGAAGATGGATCGTGTTCTCCGCATGCCCCATGAACTATATTGGCCATCACCACTTCGTGCAACTTTGGATCTATTTCAACATCAGGAATTTCGGCGGAAATGATGTCATCAATTTGGTCAGGTGTAATTTTCTCCACCATCCAAAGAAGAATGTGTGCGTGGGGCAAACCTCTCTTCTGCCACTCCACTGAGTACATCCAGCATCGAACAGTGCCATATACACGTTGTTTCGTAATAAAGTCCATCAAACATCTGAGTTTTTGTTTAAACAGGCGTGCTGTAACGTCGTGGCGATCGCTTGGTGATTGACCGGGATGCAATAGATTCGTAATGTCTGGCCATTTTGGATTGCAAGTAAATGTAACAAACAAATCCGGCCGTCCATAATTGCGCACGTAAGTCATCGCATCCTGGGAGTACTCATGTATGTGTCTAGGGCTGCCAATGTATGTCGATGGCAAAATATAGAGTCGACCAATATCTGTAATATCCGCATCACCATTCATTGCATCTCTTAAGTGAATATACTCTTCAGATCGCAACTTCGACTGATTGTATCGCATGTAATTAAGTCGTTCTGTCTCAACTTTAACGTACATGTCAACTGCATACTGTTGAAATAACCGTCCATATCTCAGTAAGTGTTTGTCATAGTTTTGGCGAATCATCATTCGATATGCGTAAAACTTCATTGAACTGACTTTTTTATTTGTCTCGACACCTAACAGCTTAAATTACCTATATGAAGTAGCAAACAAAATTTTTTTTACTAACCATTTACCAGATTTATCATCTTATATCCTAAGTGATATCCGTTTTCTCCACGGCAGAACATGAGCGGATATTGCATTGCGTCGTAAGACTGATGTGTCTCACTTATCCGTTTTAGTGCGTTGTGATTTCTACGTTTGATAACAATATCACGCGACTGCAAATTTTCAACAACAACTATCACTGATATTTCGCTAACTGTAGGTGCATTTTATTGTCTTTCATGTGTCCGCTTGTATGATTATACTATGATCATCTGTTGGCATACGTTCCAACGAAATCGGAAACAGTTTAATGAGGCCATTGTGTTCGTGTAACATTTGCTGCAATTGTTCGATTATTTCTCTTTTCGTTGTATTGAAGATAGCACAACGCCGATTTACTTCATCATGTGAATCTCCCAGAAAGTAAATTTGGAGATATTTGTGTTCTTGATCTGGATGCGATAACAGCGATCCAGCGAGATGAAAAATTTGCCCATGAACCTGTATAATTGGAGGAAAGCTCTATAGTTTCTGTCGAATATTGTTTGGCAAAAATACCTTAAACGTTGGATTGTAGTTTTGTTCATTTAAAATTTCAGCGCCAAACGACATCATTTGAAAACAATCGTTGTACATTTTAGTGTGCTTTAAGAAATGGCTCGAGTGAGGAGATTCACCGTAAAGCAGCTAGAACAATGGCTGTGGTGATGGAAGCAATTCTGGCAACTTAACCTTTCCCCCGGCGCAACATAAACCTGGCGTTTCATTTTTAAATTTGACTGCATTGCAATATTGTCAAACTACTCACATCTGACCGATTTGAACAGATGCGCTATATTGAATGTTTGGATCATATCGAAAACCTGCCCGTTCAATGTACACAAAAGAAAGATGTTGCCGCTGTTGTCGTCGAATAATCGCATGTTATGATCTTACCACATCACTTTGGCGAGCACGAACTTCCCTTTTTCTCGGTCGTTGTTGCTGATTGTGAACTTCCCTTCTTCTCAATCGTTCTTGCTGATTGTATGTTTGGTTGACATCTTCTAACTGGTGCGTGCTATTCTCCAGCAGTCTATTTCGGGGTGATACCCTCTCAATAACACTTTCCCTTTGACGTGCTCTGCTATTTCGTGTTCTCCTTGAGGCCCGGGAACTCCGAGAAGTGTTTCCATACGTACTGATTCTTGGCATCGTAACAAATATCTAATTGGAAATGATCATTCATATGCATCAAGTTCATATAAGGTTTTACGGACCAATAACTTACCTTTGAAAACTCCAAAAATGAATGAATTAAACTAAGGAAGCAGATCAATTGAATGATAAAGTTCAATGTACATAAATCGGTATTCGCCAACACGCTAAATCACTTTCACTAAATAACTCACTTTTTAAAACAAAATATATCAATATATCAGTAAAGCAAGGCGCATTTTTATTGCCCTCTAAATTTTGCGTGTTCGATTGCAAAGCAAAATTGACGTTAAATTTAATTTGTGTTTGTTTCATAAAACTGCCATTTCCATAAACCAATAGCACGTAACATAACCAAAATTACGATATAACCGCTACTGTCACCGATAAATAAACAAAAATAGCAAGAAACAACCAAAATGTCGTGCTAGGTGGAAAATGAGATAAATATATGGTGGATTAACAACCAAAATAATTAAAGATTGTATGGGAGGTACCACGCCCCCTTTTTCGATAACGCCAAGTTTTATGGGTGAGAATGGTGTTGTTTCCTAGTTCCATACCAATTTTCATGTTCCCACCTTAAACACTTTTGAAGATATTCACCTTGAAAAATTCAGTTTGTATGGGAGGTGCCACGCCCCCTCTTCCGATTACCCCTTCTTTTATGTGTAAGAAGGTTTTTGATACTATATAGGTCTATACCAATTTTCAGGTCCCTACCTTGAACCCTTTCACAGATATTCTGCTTAAAAAGTTTAGTTTGTATGGGAGGTACCACGCCCCCTTATTCGATAGCCCCCGGTTTTATTGGTGAGAGTGGTGTTGTTATCCTGTAGTTCTGTACCAATTTTCATGTTCCTACCTTAAACACTTTTGAAGATATTCCACTTGAAAAATTCAATTTGTATGGGAAGTGCCACGCCCCCTTAATATTTTGTTCTGATTTTAAGACATGACCTGCGCGTGATAATAACAAACAAATCCTCCAAAGGAAGTATTTCATTTGGTTCAGCCGTTTTCGAGTTTTAGCGTTACAACTATACACCATTTCATTTTTATATATATAGATTTGTAATATTTAAAAAACAAAGAAAGATTAATGGTATAAAATGATAATGATATCTGAAAGAGAAGATTAATATTATCTGAAAAAATAACATATATTAAATACAAATAAATTTACTTTGAAAGCAAAGACTAATTAAACAAAAATAGTGATAAAATCTGAAAAGAAAGAATAATTAAATAAAAATAATAATAACATCTGAAAGAAAAGATAAATACATATTATTTCATCATTTACAATATAAAACAAGCAATTGTTTTCACATATTATACTGGATTGTGCAGGCCGTCTTAAACGCATAAAATACATACTTATGTACATATGTAAGTATTTTTGCGTATTGTATTGGACTGCGCAATCCAATTTCAAACAGCACACACTTTTTTCACATACTTACTTAACAATTGATATTTGCTGCCTTTGATGATATTGCTGCGGCTGCTATTTCCAATTCATTCTGATTTCCAATTCTTTAAAAACAAATGAAAAAACAACAACAAATTCACTTGCTTACCTTCTTGTTATACGAGCCTCCTGTACGATGGTACGATCACGAATGACATGCGTCTTTCAATCTGTTTTTTATTACCCTTTTTAGAATTTTCTTTTGGCACTATTGACAGTTATGTTTCCTCTTTCGCACTCATTCAAATAAATCAAGAAATGAAATTTTTGACATAAGTGGGTAGCCGTGGTTGGCAGGGAAACATATAAAAATGCAATATATGCACACTAGCAAATGTATACAAATGCATTTGCCGACAAAATAATACGTGTACTTTTAGATAAGACCAACGTACTTATTTTGTGTTATGCTTTGGTCAGATAATTAATTCAAAAACATGAGCTAAGAATTTTGCATAAAGGTGACTGTTCAACAATAATAAAATCAGATTTGAAATACAATCTCAGCCGAAAACATAATTTTTATTTAAATTTTTTACTTCCCCCAACCAATGGTAAGGGATAAAAGAAAATAAAAAAAGGAAATATTTCAAGTAAAAAACAGTGCCTATCACTTATTATCCCCCACCAGAGGTAAGGAATAAGTGACGCAGCGCTGCAATAACTTTTACTTAACAATATTATTATTGGTTGGCATAGCTAAAGTGCCTGACATTAGATATGTTAGTAAACGGGGCCTTGCGTTAGCAGGTTTTAAAGTTTTGTAGCTTAATTCGTTACTCAGTTGTATGACTTTCTCATGTTTTTTTACTAACTCCATTTTGTGAACGTGGGTCCACAAAAGTAAGAAACCTAAAATTTCACATGTCTGTAACAGCGAGCCAACTGATTTAATGATGCACGCAAGTTTTACCGGCTAACTTCAACGCCTTTGGTGGGAATTTCTATACAATTTGAAATTTTAAATTTTTTTTTTTTTTTTTTGGGCTTTTTCCAGTATTTTTTTACTGTTCATAAATAACTAACGAAAACAGATAGTGAAAACATTAGTTC
>CM050325.1:69859937-69986926 GCA_027475135.1 Bactrocera correcta
ATTTCACAGAATATGTAATATGTATGATTCGAAATACATCTAATAAGGACATTAAGGTTGTTCTAAGAATTCGAAGAATATTTATTTTTATAATTCAAATTCCTCATACAAACTTCAGGTTAGTTTGAGATAAAAAAATTTTATTTTTTAAGTAATATTACAATAATATCTTACTTAATATTACGATGTCCTCGTGAAAATAAAGGCTGACATCACCATCGTCCACGAAGTGCGATGGACGGGACAAGGACTGAAACGAGTAGAGCCTTGTGGTATTTACTACAGTGGCCATATAAAGGAGCGAAAATTCGGTGTGGCATTCGTGATGGGAGAGAGACTCCGTCTTCGAGTTCTAGCATTCATCCCGGTGGATGAACGTCTAACCACAATCCGTATCGAAGCGAAGTTCTTCATTATATCGCTGATTTGCGCCCACGTCCCGATGAAAAAGAAGGAAGATGTGACTAAAGATGTCTTCTATGAGCACTTGGAGTGCACCACAACAGACATCCGAACGATTTTGTGTCCGACTTGGAATCTTGCTCTCTGAGAGCACTCGTCAGCAAGCCCATATAAGAAAACTGTGGGACTACATTTCAACCTCCTTACGTACAGCTGTAAACGAAATCATTGGTTTTCGTAAAATGCAAAAGAAATCCCAAATGTGGAATGGGGTAGATGCCGAGAGTTGAAGAGAGAAATGAGACGCGAGCCGAAGCCGCCAAAGGTGAGTTTTCTTCGATTAACGAGGCGTCTTGTACTCCGAATTTCTTCTGATCGAATCTGAGCCATAATTTTCTTCGATTATCGAGGCGTCTTGTACTACGAATTTCTTCTGACCGAATCCGAGCCATAATTATGGGCTGACAACTCTTGGTTTTTGCACCATGATACAGCATTGGTTCTTCGTGAGTTTTTCGTCAAATTTTGTCGTGCCGCAACTACTGTATTAGCCTGATTTAGCTCCATGTGACTTATGGCTGTTCAGCAAACTCAAACCACTTCTCCGGGAAAACCGTTTTGAGTCAATTGAAGACATTAAACGTAAATCGCTACGCGCATTGAAGGCTATTCTAGAAATTGACTTTAACAACTGTTCTGAAGGTTGGAACAAAACGTTGGTACAATTGTATTACGACCAAGTAGGATTACTTTGAGGAGGACGACAAAGATTTTAAAGAATGAATTAAGAATTTTAAAATTAATAACAAAGTCTTACTGTTTTTTACTCTTAGTAGTATTTCTCAACTTGATATAGGTTGGATACAATTTGTAAATATTAATTCAGCAATCAGTAATTACTACTCAAAGATAAGAACTTTTTAATTTTGGTTAACCTTTTGAGAGCGAAATTATATATCAAATTTGAATACCAAAATTTAAAAAAACTGGAGTAAGGTTGGAGGAATTTTTGTCAATGCTTGAGAAATTTTTGAGCAAAATATGGTTTTCCCCAAAAATATATTAATGACTTGAGAAATGTTTGAGAATTATACTCTTCAACAACTTGAAAACCCGATATTAGTTGTCACCTTGAGTATTATAAAATTGGCAAAGACTTGAGAAATGTTTTGAAAAAGTGTTAAATGTCATTTGAGAAAAGTTTGAGAAAATGTCAACATGGAAAAGTAAATTTTTCCATTACATATGTACAAAATTTTGAATAAAAAATGAGGAAATTTAAAAAGCATTTCTGGAGATATTTTTGTAAAAAAAAAAAAAAAGAATTTATGAAATTTTAAAGTTATTTATTATTGCGCGAAGGTAGTTAGTCTTGAGGTAAATTATATAATAGCTAGATATAATTATATAGTAGTTCTCTGATATTTTTTTAAAATAATTTTTTATATTGTATATTATTATTATTATTTTTATTATGTATATTATTATTTTGTTTTGTAAATATCAATTTTTAAAATTTCTGAAAAAAGCGAGCAAATATTTCATACGCCTTCTTGTATTATAAGCAAGTAAGTAGCAGGCTATTACAACATACAAGTATGTTTGTCATATACGCCACTTAACTGGAGTAGAAACTCATCACCCACAAATACCCTCGAGTTTTCTATATATGTATTTATGTATGTAAGTAAGTAATGTAAGTTTGCGTCAACCTTCGCCAGCGCGCGCTGCGGTAGTCAATTTAAGCTGATAGCTGAAATCTTACTCGCATAGCGGGAGCATGACACAAATGTGGGCGGGGTCAAAGCTTTAGTGCTCAGCGCCACGCATTGAAGTGGAAAATTGATGGCTCACTCTGTGCGCGCTGTGCGCTCTAAGCTGGTGTGATGAAAGGAAAATGTCAAATGGACGCGTGGAGTGAGCAGTGTAAATGGCAACAGACGACAATCAATTGGCGTCTGTGTATGTGTGGGTGTGCGTACATACATTAAGCTACTTTGACCATTTACTGCTGTCATTGTTTATACTTTCAAATGTGTAGCAAAGCAACAATTTGTTGAAGTTTGCTGAGGCTAAAATATTTGCTACTCTAATCAATGAGTTTGCTCTAGGTTATAAGTGGAGATATAAATACATATGTACATGCATACATACATACATATATGTGTATATTTATTTGCTGTTAGGAGCTGAATTGTGGAGCGACTCTAATACAGCAATTGAAGGATTAGGCAATTTAATTTTATTTTTATTGCCTACAACAGAGTTGGTAGCACACAGTTAGCTTGGTGTGGCGGCTAAAGCAGTTAAGATAGAAATATATGTATGTACATACATATGTATATGTGTGTGTTTGTATCAGTCAACTCATACTAACCGTGATTGTGGGTTAACGGGAAAGCAGAAAAAACCAAAAAAACATATAACATCAAATGAAATGATAACAGTAATAACAACAAAAACAAAAATAATGGCTACAAAAACAACAAAAATAACGACTACAACAACAACAACCAGTTTAGTTGTACAACATAACAACTAGTGAAATATTGATAACCCGAGGCAATGGTGAAATTTAAATGGCGCCAACATGCCTACACCATAGACGCCGTAATCACATAAAAAGCCAAAAGGCAATTGCGAAATGGCTGCGAAAGTACCAAATAACAAATAACAAATAAATAAATTTACGTATTTTTGGCTATATAGTATATTTGTTTATTTGCAAAAGCCACCACCGCCGCCAACCGAAAGCGCCAGCGTCAGCGCCCACACGCGCTAACCTCCAATCACCACCACATTTCTACGCACATTTATGACATTTGATATTATTTTTGCTGTGCTGCTGCTTCTTTCCCTGTGTTTTGTTGTTTTTTTTGTTTTTTTTTTTTTTTGAGTGCTGTTTGGAAACAATAAAAGTTGTGTGGAAAAATAATAATAACAAATAAACAACAATAATAAAAAGTAAGGCAAAAGGAACAACAACAACAACACCTCACAACAGTGAGTGAAAAATAAATAAATATCTACACATACACAAAAATATTCTAAATGTCTCTGTATGTGTAGCTTTTATGGCGTTTTCCAACTGAAAAGTGTTCTTTTGTGTCAACACTCGACTTGCAAGGACGATTCAACAAGGCTTAAATAAGTTTTTTCGGATTAGTACATAGTTGGTAGGATAAAAAGTTTCTTTGGAGTCAGCACAAATAAGTGGAAAGTCTTAGCGGCGCACAACATGTGGCCGTAAGCTTTGCAGTAGTTTCTCAAAGTTCCATGTGAAATGTTATTTAATATGATTTTGTTTATTTCGCTTTTGGTTATAAATATTTATGCAGCACTTGCGAGTAAATACGAGCATCCTTAAGCTATGTATTACCTGCTGTGTGGCTGCGTATGCTTAGATTGATACAATATTATCTTGTGGCTTGTGTTAAACGCGTCGACGCAGTTAGAAAGCTTAAGCTGCCCAAAAAGCCCATAAACTTGCGAAGAGTTGCTTATTTGCTGCAAATAATATTTTATTATTAGTTAAGTAGCTAAATTTAATTTCCAAATATTTTATTTTATTAAAAATTTGGTTTTATCAGACAGCTTATCACCAAAATAAAAATTTGGGTAAAAGAGATTAGTTTATGTAAGAAAAAAAATTTAAAAGACTGTTTATTCAAATTTATGAACCGTTGGCATATTCCATATTTAATATCCAACGGCAAGAAGTATTTCTGAAAGAGAAGCTGGTTACAACAATTAGACGAATAGAACGCATACTTTTATGGAGTTATGCATTTTACTAGAAGGATGACCGTCGAAGAAGCCCTCAAAGTATATAAATGTTCAGTATACTTTCACAAACTACCATGCATAGACTTAACAAACGTAATGAAATTTTTTTAAAAACCATAAAACTTATTTCTGAACTCCAGTTCTATAAAACAAGCTTTCATCTAAATGTCCCACTTTTAAATAATCTATAATGATGAGGCTCATTTTTGGACTATACGAATACATAATTAACCAATTTGCCGTACTTAGAGTATAAACAATCTCGAGGCTCCCTTTTTCTAGAAGAAGTTATCTTAGCTAATATTTTCTCACGTTAAAATCAATAGTGAAGACCCAAATTTTTTCTGGATGCAGTTGTTTTTAGCCTGTCTAAATTCAAATTGATCACATCAAATGCCTGGTAAGGCATTGTATGGAGAACTATTTACAGAAAATACAGGAAAAATTTATATTTATCACTACTCAACAAATCTGAAGGAAAGATTTGCGACTGTTATTCTAAGAGGTCTGTGGTCATTTTAGTAAATGGTGGTGCTTTTTCGCCGATAACCCTTCACTACAATGAAACGAAATTAGCCTCGAATTTTACATTCGCAAAATTACTAAAAACTAGTAAAATCAATGTTTTCTCCAATCCTCGGAACAGTTGTTAAAGTCAATTTCGGGAACAGTCTTCAAAGCGCGTAGCTATTCACGTTTAATAGCCTGAAATAACTAAAAACGGTTTCCCAGAGCTGTCATTTCAGTTTGCTGAATAGCCAGAATTCACGGGGAGTTAAAACAGGGATTATAGCGGTTATGGAAAAATATTGGTTGAAAATTTGGCGAAAAACTCACGAAGTATTAATGCAGTAAGTGACGGTGCTTAACGTGGAGCAAAAACCAAGAGTTGTCGGCTCATAATCCGGCTTCTTTTTACGCATAGTTTCGCCTGAACGACCCATATCATTTCCTTTTATTTTTCTTCAGCTTTGTTACGATATTCGGCCGATTGAACGCCTGTTTCCGGGACGTAAGCATGCATCCAAGACTCAACGCCAGCAATAATACATTTCACGACATCTTGGTAGTCGGAAAGCATTGTTTCACAGACGTTTTGGTAGCAAAAATTTGATTCCGTACACAAAATTTAATAAAACTGTTTGCCGTATAATTTCACTCATCAAGAAAACAAGCATATACTAAACACTAATAATTATTTTGATCTGTCATTTGGTACAGACACTCATACCGACCTTAGAAAAAAGTATTTCGACAATTTGTTTTTACTGAACGCGCATTCAGCCACATTTATTTCTCTGAACGAGTTGCTGGGATTTTCTCCACTTTATGTAGTAAACCGTTTTTCCATGAAAGAAACAGTTCTATTCACACCCCATTTTGTGGAAAATGCAGGAGATTAAGATAGATCTACTAAGGATGGTATAGATTTCAAGCTTTCTCAATATCATTTTGTCCATTGGGGTATAATAAAAGTAAAGGTAAAAGTTCAGTTTCCAACAGAAAGACATCTCTAACGAATCATGTATTTTTTTAAGCAAAACTATTTTCAGAAATTTTTTCTGAAATTATAATATAAATATGTACTTAAAGCGGTTTGCCAAAAAGGTCAAGATAGTGTAAGTTATTCGACAATTTACGAATCCCAATAGTACAGCTATAATATGGAAAACTGTTTTTATTATACGATTTTGGCAAATGTAGAAATTCTGAAAAAATTATAAATTTTTCTCAGACGTTGGTGTACATCGACTAGTTTTTTTTTCTAGTTTTTTCGGTTTACTCAGCAACGGAGCTCATTTCTGTTTTCCTTGTACTTAAGAAATTCATTATTACTCATGAGTATAATTATCTTTTTTTAATAATTTCTCTGCTTACATGCACAGAACAGCGCATTAATCATGTTTACAAATGGTTATAATCCGCTGGAATATTTTAAAAATTTCAAAACTATTGTAAAGAAATAGTGGCAATAAAATTTCGCTCGGGCGCAATTTGTTATTTTTCCACAAACTTTTTTGGGCAGCTTGCTGTAGTTGGAAAAAGAAACTGAAAGCTCTGAGCCACAAAAATGCATGGGCGGATAACGCTGACTAATTGTATGCCAATAAGGAGATGGGAGATGTGGTGAAGAGAATATGTGAGGGAGTGTGGTGGCGCAAATTCATTAGCGCTGGAGGTATGAAATGGTTGAAGAAAAATGTGAGACGTTCAAGATAAATAGTTATGCAACAAAATGGAGGAAACAATAAAAAGATGCGGGTGGTATACAATGCATGTGTACGTATGTGTGAAGAGAGAAACTAATATTGGAGAACCAAGAATCTTTGGAAAATAATAAGGCAACATTTTCGTTTTGAAATATTCGCTAAGAGTTTGGCAAGCACAGGCAAGTAATAAATACTTACAAAAACGAAAATAAATAGCAATTATTCGAAATTTACCGCCAGCACAAAAATAATGTATGTATTTGTGCCTTAAAAATCTCAGAGGCAATTAAATACGACAACACAGTCCAAGAAAATATTTATTTCCAAACCTCACACCAAAACACCCAGAGACTCTACCCACACACTCCAATAAACCGACAATTGCCAACAGCACCTCGGTCACAGTCGTTTCACGCTCATAGTTAACTGTATGAAATGTAACAACAACAACAACAACAATAAAATGGCATACTGTGTTGTGCCCGGAGCGTTGCGGAATCTCGACGCAAGCTCAATTAGTCTTGCCACAAAGCAAAGGAAAATGGCAAAACCGGATTGCACAATAATGCCACACCCACTTACCGCTGCGTGACGTTACGCTACATAAATACACACATATACAAACACACACACATGCATATTCGCCTACAATGTGTGCACGTCGCAAGCTTGTATGAGCGATTGTGTCGTCGCATTTTCGCGGTGCGCTGCATGTGCAAGCGTCCATGTTGGGGTGTGGCAAGTTGCACGGTTGCATGGTGGCGAGTTGCAAGCAATAAACGTTCAAATTAATTTCTATAACTTGGCAACAAATTATTGGACTTCATCGCTCGTTTGGCATGTCATTGTTATTGTTGTTACGCGGTGCTATTGTAATTATTGCAGTTGTTATTGCGGCGATTATGAGCAGATAAGTGTTTTTGTAATTAATGCGCAGATGTGCGATGTGCCGTGGGTGTGAATAGTTTTTAAAGAGAATTAAGGTAAACAAGAGAAAGTATTCGCTTCGGCGGCATAATATTATATATTGATTTTGATCGGTCAGATGGAATGCCTGCTCTAATGCTCGGAGATACTGTCTTCAACAAAAATCTACGCCCAATTTTTGCAGATATTTTGGCAAAAAAAAATGTTCTTATAAAAAAATGTTCTATAATGGTCCGATCTGAATAAGTTTTTTGGAGATTACAGCGTTTTTTTAGGAAATAATCTATGCCAAATTTCGTGAAGATACCTAAATTTTAATTTAACAAACTTCATGGTGAAATTAATATATTTATGGTACAATGAATACATTTTTTTTGTTATTGTAACGAAAAATCATAAGTACCTCAGGGGCTTAAAGCACTAGGAACACTTCAACAGTAGTTCCCCCTCTTTTGAACTTTTTCTTTTGTAAGATTTGCCATTTCATTATGGAAATTATTAAAATTTACTACCGAAATTCGGAGTCAGTAGCCTCAACTTTAATAGCGCTACGTCCAATTTATAGTCGTCATAATCGACTGTCAGATCAACAGTTTGGAAAAATTTGCATCCACAAGCACAGTACAAAATGTTCCCGTGACAGCGGGGCAAGAAGTGCTCGTAGAGTCGAGAATAATGCTGCCGCCAGCGCATCAATTAAGGAAGACCTAAATCAGTCTCTCGCACGTTGTTCTCAAGTGTTGGGTATCTTGGCCTATATCCTTAAAAAATCAAATTGATACAAGAACTGAAGCCGCTTGACCACCAGAATGGTCGTATGTTCGTGAATTGGGCTAAGCAACAACTTGAAAATGATCTGAATTTTCATCGAAAAATCATCTTCAGCGATGAGACTCACTTCTGGATGAATGGCTTCGTCAATAAGCAAAATAAAACTAGTGAAACTAATACCTTCGCAGTTAATTTTGTTAAAGAAGAGGACTTTCTGATCAACTTATATGTATACTCTTGGAAGAGGGAACCTCGCTCAAAAACCAGCACCATCTCAAATTATGAGTTCAATGTTCATGCTATTAGAAAGAAAGCCTATCGCTCCATCTTTATAATATTCACCGAATCAAAAGAATAGTATTCCAAAGATCTATATTCTATCGTTTTATCCAAGAACCATTCCAATGAATGGTTATGGCAAGTGACATACTTCTCAGTTCAGAGATTCATGTGTTGGTTTTAAGGCTGCTTCTGTCAACTCCAAGATCGACACAATTTTTTGTCCTCATTCACTGTTGTAAATTGACTCACTTTTTGATCCAATCAGTTCAAACTTTTAAGTAATTTCTAATTTAAAAAGGGTGACCGAAAATCATGTTTAATATCAAAAATCATGAGATTTGGTCTAATCTGATGGTGGTGATATAAACTTCTGAAATACCAAAATAAAATTTAATGTCATAAAAATAGTTTTTTTCATACAAAACACCCTGTGTATAACATTTCTCTCTCCATGCTATATATTGTAGAAGTGTAATTTCCATAACTGAAGGATTGATTGAAATATAAGGAATGCACCGCGACCTTTAGTCTATTGAGCCCTAATTGTAACTGAAGGATACTGAAGAGTTTTCTCTGGTAGTTTTATCCGATAGTCGACACTGGTCTAACAAAAGAAACTTCAAAACCTCCAAAACTTAAGGCTACCAAAATTGAGTTAATCGATATTTCTCCTTAAGTGTTCTCTCCATTTTGGCGCCATTTTGTTGAATCCAAATTGTGAACAAAATCACAAACTTCAATTTCAGGCATCAAATAATAGGGTACCATGGCGCAATAACGGTCCCCATTGACAATTACATTTTCACCGGCATCATTTTTGAAGAAATATGGACCTATGATAATGGCGTATTTGTCAAAAATAATGGTTACTGAAAATGTGCCTCTACTCGGATCATCCGTTATTTTTTTATTTATTAATGATTCCATCGACTCCGACAATTAGTATTGACCTTAAGAGACGTACATAGACGCAGCGAAGGCGGAGTTTAGAGTGTACCCTCCCGTTGAACTGGAAAAGAATTGCTGTTTTGTAGTATGATGTGCGAACTTTAAAGTTCCAGTGGCAATTTTTGGTTTTTCCACTTCTTTGTCGATCTGAGTGAATAAAAGCTGGTACAATCCTGCTGCTACATGAATCTACTGCTAATTCTATGCTAATAACAAACTTTGCATTTTAGATGGTTCTTTTGGTTTTATCGGATTGGATTAGAACGGAATTTTCAGTTTTTTAGATGGTATTTATTAAAGTTTAGGCTAAGTCAATAGTTTGTGTAATCAGTTTCGAACTTTCCTTCTTCATTTGTGATCGACTAAAATTTCTTATCTTTCAGCACTAGTACTGGTAGTGTCAAGGTATTATTTTGAAGTACAAATATATACAAACAAGGAGCAGCAAACCCCTGTCAAGAATTCCAAATCTTCGCCCTTTGATTGTTCCTTTGTGCTCCCAAGCCTTTGGTAGTCCAAATAAAAATCAATGTAACCACAACCAGCAACTGCTGTCCTGCTGTGCGCTTTTAAGCGTTAAGCTTTCGATGGCCGTCACTTTTGTGCGGACAATAAGTTTCGGCGTCCTGCTGCGCAACAACAACAAACTAATTACCTACACAAAACACCAAACACCAAAATGTAAACAGGAAAAAAGGGGTGCATTTGCCGGGTCAGTTGGTGGTAAATAAAATACGGCAGGAATGAGACTAGAGCTATGCGAGTTGGTCCTTAGCCTCCGTGTAGTTAATAGGACATTGTGAGACATAAAAAAATGCTGAAAAGCTTCAAATGTCGTTGCTTTTAATTTTGATTGTTGCAGCCGAACAAATACTTAGTTGTTGTCGGGCGCAAAAAGCAGGATATGAAGTCCCCATTGACACTCTAGCAGATGTCCAACAGCTGGGTGAATCCGGCTCTATCGCCATCCCGTCGTTTCTTTGGTTTTGTACATTGTGCATTGACATCATTAATTCAACGGCGGCGAGTTTTTCTGGCTGTCATTTCTGTGTCACCGCCTGTCATCATTTTATCATTAAAACGCGCCCAATCTTACAGTCCGAGAGATAAAAGACACAACAGGGAATTTTAATAAAATGCGAAAATTGTCACCAATGATGGCCGTTTCTTTGTGGCTCCTTTAATGGTTTGAGCCCTGGCTTTGTTCGCGTCCGGTAGGCAATCATGCAAAAATACGTCTAAATAAATATGAGTTATATAAATGAATGTATTTGTGTATAGCTTCTGTGCAAAAGGCAACGCTTTAAATACATTTGCTATTTTATTAATTTCATTGAAACATGCCTGAGAAGAAAGGCCGCTGGAAACGCTTAAATAACAACTAAAAGGTTTGTAAATTTATTTGGGTTAGCAACAACTCGATCATCCGAAGGTGTGGTGCACATTCTTTGGATGGAATTAAACTTTAATGATTTCTATTCGTGAACGTGATGACTTCAACTTGTATCCACTCTTTGTATCCTAAGTTATGGGAATATCACTATTTATGTAATATTCTCCATTAAGGACATCTATTGAAGCTGCTAGCAAGTATAGTTTGGCGAAGATTGGTCAATTTATAATGAAAACGTTCCAAAAAACTTAAAGTCTAATAACATTTCTAACCCTCTGCCAAAAAGTTCCCCAACCTTTAAGACTCGTGATGACAAATGTTTACTTAATGAAAGTTTTTTGCGAGTTGAAGATTTGTGAACTTACAGAAACAGAGTAATGGAATTTGAGTCTCTTCAGGGCTGAACATCTTCTTTACTGACAATGATTAAGTGGTTATAGCCGAGTTAACAACAGCACACCAGCCGTTTCTTCCTTTCGCTATTTGGCGCCAATTCGAGATACCAAGTGTAGGTCCTTCTCCACTTGATTTCTCCAACGGAGTGGATGTCTTCCTCTTCCTCTGCATCCACCGCGGGTGCTGAATCGAAAACGTTAAAAGCTGGAGTGTTCTCTTTCATCCATCACTGAGCCAGCGTTGTCGCTGTCTCTTGATTCTCTGAATTATGTCAATGTCGGCGTTTATCTCGTACAGTCCATCGAATGCGGTACTCGCCGCTGTCAATAAATCTTCTGCAAAATCTTTCTTTCGAACACCCGTAACGCCGACTCAGATGATATTACTGTTCATGCCTTCCCATCATATAGCAGGAATTAAATGTTGAGGGACTTGTAGAGTTTCTTTTTCGTCGGGAGACGACTTTCCTTTTCAATTGCCCACTCAATTAAAAGAAGTACCTGTAGGTAAAAGTGATTCTGCGTTGGATTTCAAGCTGAACCTCTACCATACATATTATCGGTTCTATCGCCTCGTCGCCTTTTAGGCAGAGTCGAAAAATGTTGAGTTGAAAAATTGTTGTCCATGAAACTATTTTGCTTGGAGTAAAGCTTACTGAGAATATCTAACTTTTAGAATAGAAACTTTCTTTTGTAACACTGATGGTTTTGCAGCTGAGACGCTTTCGATCTTGCAGCTGCTGGAGCAAAAACATACTACCATTGTCCTGAATAAGGCTCCAAGACTGTGGTTGGTTAGTTTCTTAAATATTGCCGTACGGGGAATAATGCCAGGACTTTTGAAACATTCAAATTTTTTTAATGATTTCTAGATCGAAAGTATTCATTACTAAGACTAATGTGCAAGAAGATTTCTGCTTAGACAACCAATTAAGGTGGTTAGTTATCAGCTGACCGATGTCTATCGCTCATTGTTACTTTCCTTTGATTTGACGTAAGTTTTCTAACATAGGTGTAAACGCGTTTGAAAGTCCACGCGGATTAATTTGAAAGTTTTAGCAGACCTTAAAGGTAAGCGATCGAAGATTGTAGCTTCAACATTGTTTTCTTTAACTATGGCTGGAGCATTTGTACGCTCCTCGATGATTGTTTACTTGTCGCGATGATTACTCAGTAAGTCCAAAGAGAGCAATGCCAGTGGTAACTTAGCTACTGGCAGGGCCTACCAAGAATGTAAAGCAAAAGTAAGTACCTTAGGTAAACCTATCCACATAACACAATCCTTCTGCGAGAGAAGTCACTACATCTGTTTCACATGATAGTGATGGCTGTAGTAGACGCCTGTCTTGGACAGATTAGTGGGCCAAGGTAGCAACCTTAATTTTATTGATTTTAATTAACCACTTTGTATGGCTGTTACATCTTGTTCAGGGGAAGAAAAAGACATGTGCTCAATTCCAAGTCGATATCTCTAAAACTGAGGAACTGGTTCGCGTCTCTACAGGAAGACGGACGAATATAGCTGATTCTACTCAGCTCGTCACGCTGATCATTTACGTGTTTATTTTATAGGGCTTCCAACGGTTTCTTCTCGTTGGTACAAATTTCGTGGCAAACTTATCATCCATAGTACTGGGTATAAAAATAACAAAAGCTCGGATCCTTTAATTTCCTGAAAAGTATACATATATATAAAAATATATACATATATTTACTAGTTTCAGTTTCACAATAACAAGCTGTTGGCAGAAGGGATAAGCCGAACGAAATACAACGCGAAATTAGACAATGGCCAAGCCGTTTTGGGGATTAAAATGTCCACGTGCCGAGAGCTGCTATGTACACTGCTTTCGCTGTCAGTGCGACACTAATGCCGCTGCATAAACACGCGAGGTGCGATAATGTCGTGAATGCCCGGCACAGGTTAACGGCATAAGCAGCGGCTAAAGCTAAAGTGGGCGATTGCAGGTGGCGGGCAGGTGGACGGCTAGCGATTGTTCATGTTATTAGCGCCTTTTATTACAACGCGCACTTGATAACACCAAACCGAAAATTTTACTATCTTGTTTTTGTCTTCCAACGCACGGGAACTGTGCGCCAACCCATGTCTTCTCTCTCCCCAACATCAGAACTTCCGTTGTGACAACCGCTTAATTAACTGATGTTCGCATTCGTTGGATGCCAAAGTCACCAGCGACAAGTATAATCACTTAACAAACAACGCAATAGAATTTCGTTAAATAACTAACGGTACAGGCGGAAGCGCGGCGTGGGGATGACACAATTCGGTTGGCAGCAGAAATATGCCGCCAGCTTTATTGGCCAAACGACCACATCATTATTCCCCTGTGGCGTCATGGAGCTGCGCTTAATATCTCAATAGGATTTACGCTTGTCAAGAAGCGCTCATACACCCATACATACACACCAAAGCAGAAATTTTTGTTTACAGCTTGTAATGTCGCCGGCAGCGTGCACCTTTGCGCCGAGTTTAATTGCCTATGCAAAGTCAGTGGATTCATTTATCTTCGCTAATAAATGAATTATGGCCAACAGATAAACGCAATTTCTTGACACCACCACTCACAACAACAACAACAACTACAACACTGACAGCATTAGCAACCGTGTGACAACAACAATAATAACAGCTGGGTAGCGTTTTCTGCCTCCCGGCTTAATAATGGATTTTTTGTTGTTGTTTTTATTTATTTTTTCTTGTTTTGCTGCTTCCTTTGTCCTTTCCAGCTAATGGCGCATTCGTCGCCTCGGCAGTTGCTCACCGTGATGGATTATCACCACCGCTGATGGCTATTTTCGGTTCAATTTGACAGCCTAACACTTTGGTATTACGTTATTAAATTATCAACAACAACAAAAACCAGATGAATGTGTACAAAATGCTGTAGAAAAGTGTCAGTGACAAGCCAACTTCACGCGCCCTCCCTTTGTGGACCCGATTGGTAAACAAAATAATGCCAATTAAATGAGAGAAGTTTTTATAAATTTTACTAAATTCAAATCCATCTATTTTCGTTGCATTCATTTGGTTTTTATTAGCATATTTTCGCGTAAAAGTTTTTAGGTTAGCTTACTGAAATGTTGACAGCATTACTCTAACGCTTAAATCATCACTGTCAATCAGAGCTAAGTCCGCTTTAATACGAGGCTCACTATTATTTTCGTAAACAAAAACAGAACTCGATTAAAAGCAAATAAAATATATCATTACTTTGTCTCGATGAGTCGTTCCAGCATTTTAACAGCTAACACGCTTGATGCTTTGCCTCCAAGGCATGAATCGAAGCGGGATTGTCCTCACAGACTTAAATTTTACATATCTCCGCGGGAAAATGTCTAACGGTGTGTAACGGCGACCAGTACAAAACGTGAAATTATCTGCTCACTAAAGTGACCGAGATCACGACCTTCAATTTCAGGCATCAAATAGTGGTTATCATGGCGGAATAACGGTCGCATTGACGGTTACGTTCTCACTGGAAAATTTTTGAAGAAATATAGACCGATGATTCTACCAGCCCACAAACCACACCAAACCGTTTTTTTCTGGATCAAATGGCGGCTCTTGAATATCTTCAAATTACTCTTCGTTTCAAATGCGCCAATTTTGCTTGCTTACATACCCATTGAGCCAGAAATAAGCCTCATCGCTGAACAAAAATTGGCTCGAAATCTTCAGATCTTCTTGAAACTTTTCAAGAGCCCATAGAGTAAAGCGATGTCACTTGGGAAAGTCGAGCGGCTTTAATTCTTGTACAAAGTGTATTTTCTACACTCTAAATTTAAGATCTCGAGGTAAAATACGTATCTTACGTCAGTCCGAATTGGTGCAAACGGTGCGGAATCTGGGAGTCTAGATGGGTTGTTGTGTTGGGAATTGTATTCTCAGTAGGTAGTACCGACAAATGAGGCACTTCGATAACTCAAAAACTGAGAGACTATACTATATATAAAATGTTTTTTCCACGAAGTTTCATCTTCATAAGTAGCCAAACGTTTTCCATCGTGTTCGCTATTGGCGATTGTGAGAGCCAACCTAATAAAGCTAACCCCTTTTCGGCTTTTCATATACGACACAAACGACTCCGATAAATAGTTGTCCTCTTAGAGAACTCTATCTCGACTTCCTGCTCCAAACCACATATCTGTTGATAGGAGAAGTTCACGTCGTTGAATCGTTGTCCTCCAAATTTTTCGGGAACATGATTAGTTTACAAACCCTAGTGTTGTGAAGAATCCAGAAACATGAATCTTCCCTGGGGGTTTAACTTCGCTGGTGTTGCTAACCTGTTCTGAGATGGATGCGTAAATGTCGCAATGTAGCAAATCGTCGACAGTCCACCATAAAATGTTGGTTCCATAGCTGGAGAAACACTTCCAACTTTTATAACTACTTTGCAGCTCGCAAGTGAGACATCTTGGACTTTCGCCCAATTAAATAGTCATTATGTCGTTAATTTGTCTAGCCCTAACTAACTATGAAGACTTTTATTTAAGTTTTTGTTAGAACCGGGCGCTTGCTTCTAGATGTAGCTTTATAGAGCTTAACTTTAATACTAAAATAGCAGCATTTATTTTAATACTAAACAACACTCGAGATTTGTTTTTTTCAGAAAGCTTTTAAAGCCCACAGGTTTTAATTTGGCAACTACGTTTTTTTTTGTTATGAACTGGCCTTTGAAGGGTATTAAAGAGATTTAAATGTTTGTGACTTGTGCAACAACTTGTTTGATCTTCTGATATATAGGTTAATAGAATTGACTTTTCCGATAGGGGCTTTTAGAGAAATTTTATAGCATTCAAAGCTCGGAGATTTAAAAAGGTATTTGAAAAGTATAATTTTATTTTCATTCGTCCTCTTATGGATGGAAGATTCGGTTGACACCTAGAGGTTATTTGATCCCAGAAAAGCTCAATTACACAGAGTGTTTTTCCAATGAACCACATGACATTCAAGAACAAAGGAGTCTTATGTTGCTATATATCTTAAACTTAAACTATTTTGTTTAGAAAAAGTGGAATCATCTTTTGAAATGGTCAAAAGTCGTTAACCGAGTTGTAGTAGTAGTAATAGATCACTTCATCTCAGTCATCTTTGAAACAAACTTCCACATCAGCATAGATCCATGAATGTTTTATTTGTGACCATTTAAAGAAAAAGTCAACAAAGTAAAAAAAAAACCTGCAGGCAATGGCTTAAGCAGCAGCAGCAAAACCATAAATTTCAAAATCAATATACATATCTACCTCATCATTACAAAATTCCATAAAATGTCTTTCAAACATTTATAAACCGTTAAATTTTGATGACATTTTTAGCTTAAAAATAAAAATAACTTGAACTGCTCTTCTAACCCCTTCGTACTCAACTTGCTTACATAGCGTCTACAATCAGCGACTTTAAACTTTACAAAGCCTGCCAGACCATAATTACTACAACCTTTGTCTCTATTGCGTCATTACAACAACATAATTGTCGAAATAATTATTATGAGTGTCATTTTGTGATATGCTTGCTATCTAAGGAACATTTCGGTTGATTAGGGTTCAAATAAATTAAGACTTGAAAATTACGGGCATTAAATAAATATGAAGGCAAGTATTGTAGATGGGACTTGGGAAATTTTATTTCGTTGAAGAAGGTGAAGTAGAAGAATAAGAGTATGCTGCGGTTTTCTAACAATTTAAAATATTTTGATAAGTCCACAATAGCGTGATAAGCATTTTTCTTTCTGGATTGAAATGACTTAGTAGTGTTTTGTTAATTATATAGTATAAGAGTGCTAATAATGTAATATGTACATATGTATATAGTATATATTTTCTACGGAACTAAGGCTTTTCCATATGCTTCAAGAGATTTTTAAACGAATTATAGTATAATTCAGTCTTATGTGTACTCTTTGTCAGGGAGCAGTTTGAGGAAAAAATCTTTTGACTTGACAACATTTATACAAATGATTCAGGTAATCTAGTAAGAATATGGCATAGATTCGCTTTATATCCAAACATTAACCAAAATGTTTTGAGTCGATCAATATGACTTTATTTATGTCACTCAAATACGACCCCCCAAAACATTTCTGCAACACTCCCAACGATTATGTAGCCAGTTTTTTTCAGTTTAAAAATCGCCAAACACAAACTAACATAAACACTTAAAAAACAAAGAATGCACCAATCTAGGAAAATAGTTTATATTGATCCGGTTTTCGTGGAGTTAAGTTTAGCAGTCAGACTTGAATTTTCTAGGTGATATAACGGATTCTTTTTGCAGGTATGAAAATTCCTTTTAACTGTCGATAAATTTATAAACTGGACCTGGTCGAATCTAGTATCGTTTGACTGTTAATTTCTACTATCTCATATAAGACTACTTTTTCCAATAATGCATTGGTTTGACTTAAATCCCTTTACAAAATGGAGTCCAATGAACTGAATTCAAATGACTAAGGTTACGAATTTTTTGATATGGTTCCCAAGAAACTTGATTTTGACTCCATCTGTAGTTTTAAAAAAGTGTAGAACTATAATGCTTTTTGGATGCGAGCATAACCAAACAACTTTTCCTGAAGGAAGCCTTTTTAGTCCCGTTTTACCTAAAATCACCCTTTATAATAGGATCTAAAATATTTTCCATGCAGTGCACAGCATCTTCTTCTAGTTCAGGATTATGTATGTTTGAGGCTTCAACGGATAGGACTGCCTATGGTACAATTCAATGATGGGAAAACTTTGGATCGAATTTATAGTTTGCGGAATGGTAATACACACCGACAACCACTATCCGACAAGTCTGAGGCTAAATTTATTTTGCTCATCTTCGAATCAAGATTAGGCTTCCTTGTAGAAAGTTTGGTTGCGGCTGCAGGAGAAGTGGCTGTCAATAAACATACATAGTCGATTTAAGGGGGGAGCCTGCTTTAGGAGCTTCAAAAAAACGAATATTTTTTTTTTTGCTTAAATCTCTTGAGAAATTATCTAAGAATATGTCCACAAAGTTATAGATGGGAATTCGAAATATTTTCGAAGCTAGAGGGGAAATAGTGACCGAGCGTTTAGCAGATATATAAGCGCTTAGGCAGAAATCCTCAAAAAAATCGCTTTTGAAGCCTCTAAAGCAGACTCCCGCCTAAAGGATACACTGAATTCTTAAATCGGCGATTGTACAATAAGGGCAAGGTTGGCCATGGATGCCGCTCTGTTAGAAAAATTAAAAAAAAAAAAAAATTCAGTGTCTTAGACCTATGGTCTATCTTAGTTTGTCATTACTGGGATAATTTATAACGTGATCTGTTTCAGTTATAAGGTCATCCAACGTTTCTTCATAATGATTAACATCTGATGAGATTTCATGAGACAATTTATCGGATAATGTTTGAAACAAACGAAGTGTTTCAGCCTTATCAGTAATTTTTTGTAGTGGCAGGGTTTACCTATAAAACTCAGAAAAGGCGGTTCTTGTTATTCCCAGAAAAGGGTATATTGCCTCCAAGTATGATACTCTTAGAAGGAAACGTCAGGACCCTACAACGTTTGCATATGTGGTTTATAAACTAACAACGTTACGACCTGAAACAATTTAGCCATGTGAGTCCCCCATTCGTCCTTACGTCTGCATATACCCGAACAAGTCGCTCAGTTTTTGAGATATCTCTATGAAATTTTCACATATTCATTTCGTCCCAAGAGGTTGGAGATATGTCGGAAATCAACGATTCCCGGACTATAACATATAGCTGTCATACAAACTGAGTGATCAAACTCAAGTCCTTGTATAGAAAACATTACTATTTCAGGAGATGTCTTCACGAAATTTGGTACAGTTTATTGACCAAGGAAATGCTACAATCGCCGAAGCAACTGTTCAGATCGGACTATCTTAGCATATAGCTGTCATACAAACTGAGTGATCAAAATCAATACAAAGACCTTTCTTTGCTGTTGTGTAATAAATGCTCCTGCGAAGGATTATAGTTTCGGTGCAGGCGAAGTTAACGGGTTTCTTCGCTTTAATCATCTTTAGATATGTTCGACCTTTAGTAAGCTTCGTATTTTTAGTAGTTTGTGTTTGAAGACTGCCATAAAAACATACGGATTTAACGGATTTTCCAACCTCTGTTGATCTCATATGTGTTTAAGATGTTATTATGTGTATAATTATCTTTTGCTGTATTTCCTTCCCATCTTTTATATTTTGAACAACCCGACTACCGTTATATTGCTCAATTTGCTACTCAGAGATTGCGTTTCTTGCCAACAGGGGATGGTTGTTGTTATTGTTTTTTTCTGCAATTGACACTTTGTGGTTGGTGCACAAAGCGTGACAGAGCGACACAGCACGCAACTACAACTAATGCAACAACAACATGTCGATAAACCGTTAAACTCATTGGTGAAGTCCTTGCCATATGCCGTTATCCGTTCATTTAGTCGCTTTTATTATTTTTTGGTTTTGCTGCGGTTTGATGCGCGAACAAAGGAGCGAAGTGCTTTTCACGCACGCACACATACACTCATATATAGGTGTACATACACACACAAGCGCATATACAAAACCGGGCACAGCCTTTTTCTCATTCATTCATTTACATTGAATGCCGATTTGTAATCAATCAATGTCAACAACGCGAACAATGCAACAACAAACACATGCGGAGAAAGAAATATGATAATAACAACAATATAACCAGAGGAAGTGGCTGTGACGTTGGCACACACACAACATCCCCCACTCCCGCCTGCCAACAACACTCGTGCGTCTCATGCATGCAAAATAAGTAGTCCGAAAGTGCACACACACACACACACCCACGCGTCGGTGGCACATCGACCCAGTTAATAGACAAAATGATTGGCCGTCGGACCTAACAAATGACTGACTATTTGCTGGTGTTGCTGATTTTAATGATGTGCCAGACATTGCATATGATCCGATTCGTTATTGTTGTTGTTTGTTTTTACATATTGTCACTGCGCGTCAGAGGAGTACAGTCACACACACACATACTTATGTACATCCATACCCACACTCATAGTTTTAGTTGAGCGTGAAGTGATTTGCCTAAAATGTCCATTAGTTTTGTGGCAGCCCACACGCGCCAAACTAAAAACCCACCCCACCCCCTCCTAGCTAACCCAAGTGATGTTTAGATCATTCTTCTTGAGTGGATTTATTAAAATGTGCATTGGTTTGAGGTAACACACTTGGGAATATATAGTCAGTTTAGCATCTGCCGTCACGCATTATCTCACACACACCCTCACACGCACACAGAAAAAAGAAGAAACTGCAGCGGCCACGCCCAGTGTGCAATAATGTGGCAACAATGTTTTCAGTAAATATTCGTGGAAAATTGTCATTTACTCAAGCACACGTGACCACATTTGCTCATATGGGAGTAAGTTCAAGGGCAGTTTGGACAGTAAGAGAAAGTCAGATATTCCATCTTATCAAAATTGACACAGACTGCCAAAAAAGAACTATATTTTCACTTATATTGATGCCCAAAAAATAAGGTGACATTATATTTATTTTGAAAATTCTTTATTTATTCTTCCAAATCAATTTCAACCCCTTCCAAGTAATCCCCTCTCGATGCAATGCACTTATGCCAACGGATTTTCCAATCTTCGAAACACTGGTTGTTGTCACTTTCCGGGATGGCCTTCAGTTCCGTCTTCGCTGCGGCTTGAATCTCCTCTATCGTATAAAAACGGTGTCCCCGAAGCGGTCTTTTGAGCTTGGTGAACAGCCAGAAGTCTCACGGCGCCAGATCAGGTGAATACGTTGGTTGTGGAACGATATAGGTTGAATTTTTGGCGAAATGATCACGAATTACGACGGAAGTATGGAATGGTGCATTATCGTGGTGTAAAAGCCAAGAATTGTCTTGTTGACTGTTTGACCGGTTGGAAGGAATTCATAATGCACAACACCACGATAATCGAAAAAAACAATCAACATGACCTTAATTTTTGAGCGACTTTTTCGCGATTTTTTGGTCTCGGCTCTCTTTTGGCAAAATATTCGCTCAATTGATCGGTTGTTTCGGGATCGTAAGCGTAGATCCAAGTCTCAACGCCAGTTATAATGCATTTCATGACACGCTGGTAGTCGGAAAGCATCGTTTCACACACTTCAACGCGACGCCTTTTTTCCAAAAAAATTCAATGTTTTCTGTGCCAGTCGAGATTTGATGCGCTTGAGGCCTAAAACATCCTTCAAAATGGTATTGGCTGAGCGTTTCGATGAGCCAACTTCATCAGCAAGGTCTCTAATTGTTAATCGACGGTTTTCAAAACCAAATCTCTGATTTGTTGAACTTGAGCTTCGTCGGTTGAGGTTGATGGTCGCCCTGGACGCTCTTCGTCTTCGACGCTTTCACGGCCGGCTTGGAACTCACTATACCACTTGTAAACATTTTTTTTTAGACATAGCCTCATCACCAAAGACTTTCTGCACCATCCTCAACGTATCCGCAGCAGAAAATTGATTCCGTAAACAAAATTGAATGCAAATTCTTTGCTCAACAAATTTCGACATCGCAAAAAACGAAAAACTCATTTCTAGAAGCTCACAAAACGACATGAAATTTAACATAAATGTGACTGACAGTACTATCAATCTAAAAAAAATAATACTCCAAATCCTTCGACGCGCGCAGTTTAAATTCAAATGTCACATTTTTTTTGGGCGCAGTAATATGTCAATACAAGCTTTACGCTTTATCCAATTTTTCGTTTACTTGTTATAAGTCTCACCTAGAATGGCCCTCAGTCAGATCTTCAGCGAATGACTTTTAATGGACTTGTGTTCCCCGAAGCGGAAGAGACAAAAGAAGTAAAAACTGACAAATTCGATGGCTGAGCGATGCCTTTGATTTCGTGTTCGTCCAAAAAGAGAGACACAATCACACAAACTAGAATTTAAAGGCCTATGTATTATCTCGGTGAAAAATCCATGAATTGTCTGTCAACAAATATGGTCGTAGGCACCAGAAAGGGCTAAATAATATTCCTTATTGACCGTTAGACCATGTGGAACGAATACATGATGGTAGACCACACGGTAATCAAAGATAACGATGATCATCACCTTGATTTTTATCGCGTTTGATAAATCTAGGGTCCTAGGGCTACATTACCAAGCTCCATCTTTGGCGAAGTGTTAGAATTACAAAACGTACTTACGTAAATGACAACTTTTGTGTTTTTTTACAACTTTATGTGACCGTTAAGTTTTTGACATACATAAGTGCTCACCAAAGCACAGTCAGAAGTGCCTAATTGCCGTCTGATTGTCAAGTTGCAAGCCATGGCATGGTGTTGAGTGATAAATTATATTTTATAAGCACGCCCACCAAAGTAAGCCTTCAAAGAGTCACTTTTGCTAATAAGAAAAAGTTGGCATTATGACCTCAACTAACGAAGAAACTCGCCTCTGTGCAGAAAAAAACGCATGTCAACAAAGACAAGGTTCGACGTCGAGAAGATGCAATAACAAAAGACAGCCGAACGAATTTCTAATTTCTACTTGCAATCCTGCTCTCTGAGAGCACTCATTAGCAACACGGTATAAGTGAACTGTGAGACGTCATTTCAAGCTTCTTACGTACAGCTGCAAACGAAACCATTGCTTTTTGGGAAAGACAAAAGAACAGCTGCCAGGATGAAGAGTGCCGTGTCGCAGTGAAGAGAAAACAAACTGATGAAGTTCGAATAGCAATCACTCGTCAGAAGAATAACAAACCGGCGGAAGCCGATCGATTGCCGGTCGAATTATTCAAATATGGCGATGAAGAACTAATAAGGAGCATACATCAGCTTCTTTCTAAAATATGTTCGGACAAAAGCATGCCCAACGATTGAAATTTAAGTATGCTCTGCCCAATACACAAAAAGGGAGACCCCACAATCTGCGCCAACTACCGTGGGATAAGCCTCCTCAACATCGCATATAAGATTCTGTCGAGCGTATTGTGTGAGAGATTAAAGCCCACCGTCAACAAACTGATTGGACCTTATCAGTGTGGCTTTAGACCTGGTAAATCAACAACCGACCAGATATTCATCATGCGCCAAATCTTGGAAAAGACCCGTAAAAGGAGAATCGACACACACCACCTCTTCGTCGATTTCAAAGCTGCTTTCGACAGCACGAAAGGGAGCTACCTTTATGCTGCTATGTCTGAATTTGGTATCCTCGCAAAACTAATATATCTGCTAAAACTGACGTTGAGTAATACCAAAAGCTCAGTCAGGTTCGGAAAGGACCTTTAGGAGCATTTCGATACCAAACAAGATTTTAGACTAGGCGACTCTCTATCGTGAGACTTCTTCAATCTAATGTTGGAGATATATGTAATTCGAGCTGCAGAGCTTATCTAGTAAACTCCCTGTTTTTTTCATATAGAAATAAGATCAATTCTAGTGAGATTTGTTACTAAATCTGTTCTTGGTCTGAGAGAAAGCGAATTGCTACCGCATATTGGAAGATGCATGCTTTTTTTTTATTTCTAACGAAGAATTGTTTCATGAAAACAGAGTGAACGCATTCTATTTATAAGTGAAAATCACAGTAAAAAGTAGAGTAGTAACGGATCTACGAGCTCTTCAACGTTTAGAGCTTCAAATAAAGAAATGATTAAGATTTCTACAAGAAAGAATCTATTAAAAGCTTCAAAAGCTCTTGACTCTCAAAAGCTCTCCACGTAAAGTATTTCTTAATTAAATTTTTTGAAATTTTAGCTGTCTTGTTTTCGAACATCTTAAATAGCTGCAGTTTAGTGAATGATTATCACTTTTTCCTAAACTCCACACGCAGATTAGTCACACGCGCTGCATTATACGCGCCTTCTCTTCGCTGTAATCCACGTGTTTACAGCCACTTCCGCAGCAGGCGCAAATCTTTGAAGCATTTTATTGCAGCCACTTGATTAATATTCAATATTTTATAACCACGTGCAGATAACTCTATTTGGGAGTTGTTGATATAAAAGACTGGCGTTCGTGAGCAAAGTGTGAGCTACGCGCTGCCGCCGCTTTGCCAATGAGTTTGCAAGTGACGATGATGACAATCGTAAAAATTTATTACAATTAAATGAACAAAAAATTACAAAGAGCATATGTAGACAAACATGTGTGTTTATATGTGCAAGTGTGTATATGAGAACGTAGGCAGGCTTAGGTGATAGGCGGCAGATCAAAAGCAGGCTGTAGCGTAAAGATCGCAAAATGTTATAAGCTTGTGGCAATGTGAAATTATTTATGAGCGCAAAGTGTATATATACAGGGTAGGCCATTTAAAGTTGACCCATTTCCCCATTTGCCAAAATTAAGGCGTCGCGGATAATCAGCTGGGTTTAGTTTTTGTGCCATTTGAATTTTATATGGAAACATCTTCAAATCTTTATGAATTATGCGTCGGAGAGTGGTGCGAGAGATTTCTAATTCCTGAGAGCGGCGATAACTCGATGTCGATGGAGTCTCCTCAATACTGGCTCGTACAGCTTCGATATTTTCATCAGAACGTCTTGTGCGTTGTCTGGATGCATGACTGGCATTACTGAGATTACCGGTGTTCACAAATTTTGCGTATAAAGACTTAATTGTGTTCTTAACTGGAGCACTTTTCACTTTATTTTTTTTTGCGAAACGCACGTTGAGTTAACACAATTGAAAAGTTATTTTGAATATAAAGCTGAACAATTTCAGCGCGTTCTTTTGGAGTGTACTGTTCCATGGTATAAATTGTCTTCGAATGACGCTTCTAACGCGGTATGACATTAGCCGATTTGTCAGCGCTGTTAAAAGTTACAGCGTTGCCAGATGGGTCAACTTTAAATGGCCTACCCTGTATATATAATGTATATGTATATACATATGTAAATGAATATGTGTTTTGTTACATATGCGTATGCTTGCATGTGTGTATATATGCAACCATATGTAAGTGTCTGCACGCCATACTTCACCTGCAACTAAGTAAGCTTAAATTCAGCTTTGGCGCATTTAGTGAGCATTAATTTAGCTGCTGCCGCAACATAAATTTCCAGCAGCAAACGCACTTCAACGCCAAACAGCCTGCCACAGCGACGAGTCTACATGTGTGCACATATGTTTATAGATACGTATGTATATATATATATATATGTGAGTAATCAAGCCTATAAACATACATTCAACGATGCATAAGTATTGTTTTCAGAGCTCCGTGCCCAGCATGTGTCTGCCTCCGCTGTCAATCCGACATTTTTACCTTCGCACCCAGCCAAAGAAGACCCTGAGTGGCAAGTATGACCTGGAGTGGTATAGAAGACCTAGAGAGAGGTATGCAAAGACAGCAGCAACCGCAAATGCGACAAAGCGTAGTGGGTATATAAAAAACGTTTGTCGGCTGATGGTTAGCTGGTAATAATCCTCGAGCGTTAAATTTCTTCAGTTAAGCGCGCACGTATGCATGAGTACTTCAATTCATGCCATAATGCGGCACAGCATACCCGACGACCCATAAAGAGCGGCTGCCACGCAGTTACATACACACACATGCACACATAGACGGCGCCCACCTCGTGTCGCCGCAGCGCCACGCACATGCCACCTTAAGCTCTTGACCCATTCCACTCGGAACGTATGTTTGTATTTTGTAAATCGCGATGTCAACTGGCTTGCCAACCGTTATGTGTGGGTACACACTCCTTTTGGTTGTCTCCACTTTTGTTGTTTTTGCGCTTTTCGGTGCCTTTCCTGTATGTGTGTGTGCGGGTGTTTTTGTCTTTTGCACTCGAAATTGTAACGTAGCAGATATCCTTGTCATAAGATAAGGATAATTCCGGCATTTTCGTTTCGTTTTTATACCCTGAACAGGGTATATTAACTTTGTCACGACGTTTGTAACACCCAGAAGGAAGCGTCGGAGACCCTATAAAGTATATATATAAATGATCAGGATGTTGAGCTGAGTCGATTTAGCCATGTCCGTCTGTCTGTCCGTCTGTCCGTCTGTCCGTCTGTCCGTCTGTCCGTCTGTCCGTCTGTCTGTATATATACGAACTAGTCCCTCAGTTTTTAAGATATCCTTTTGAAATTTTGCAAACGTCATTTTCTCTTCAAGAAGCTGCTCATTTGTCGGAACGGCCGATATCGGACCACTATAGCATATAGCTGCCATATAAACTGAACAATCGGAATCAAGTTCTCATATGGAAAACTTTCGCATTTGACAATGTATCATCACCAAATTTGGTATGGATTATTTTCTAGGGAAAAAATGTAATATCCGAGAAAATTGTTCAGATCGGTTAACTATAACATATAGCTGCCATACAAACTGAACGATCGGAATCAAGTCCTTGTATGGAAAACTTTCACATTTGACAAGATATATTCACGAAATTTGGTATATAATATTTTCTAAGGCAAAAATGTAGTCTCCGAAGAAATTGTTCAGATCGGTTGACTATAGCATATAGCTGCCATACAAACTGAACGATCGGAATCAAGTTCTTGTATGGACAACTTTCACATTTGACAAGATATATTCACCAAATTTGGTATGGATTATTTTCTAGGGAAAAAATGTAATATCCGAGAAAATTGTACAGATCGGTTAACTATAACATATAGCTGCCATACAAACTGAACGATCGGAATCAATTCCTTGTATGGAAAACTTTCACATTTGACAAGATATATTCACGAAATTTGGTATATATTATTTTCTAAGGCAACAATGTAATATCCGAAGAAATTGTTCAGATCGGTTAACTATAGCATATAGCTGCCATACAAACTGAACGATCGGAATCAAGTCCTTGTATGGACAACTTTAACATTTGACAAGATATATTCACGAAATTTGGTATATATTATTTTTTAAGGTAACAATGTAATCTCCCAAGAAATTGTTCAGAACGAGTTACTATAGCATATAGCTTCTATACAAACTGGACACATAGTTACTAACAGAAATGCACCTGTGAAGGGTATTTAGCTTCGGTGCAACCGAAGTTAACGTTTTTTCTTGTTTTTGTTGTTTTTGGTTTTTGTTTTTGCACGCTGTTGCAAAGCCATTGTCAGCCGTAGCCACCCACACAGATATGACTTTTACGTGCATTTTCGCTAAATACACACACACATCCACCCTCACTCGCAGAGAATCAGACATCTGCGTGGCAGTGTGTGGGTGTCACGGCGTGTTTCTCTCATTTTTAAATGCCTAATGGCAATTTTATTCACTTAAATGCCTATAATGTGCGAAATTCACGTTTAGCACATTTCGCCATCAGTACCAGACGCACTCATGCATATGTATTTGTATTTAAATATAGACAACGGTACATTATATGTATATATGTAGTAAGGCGTATCGGTTTTTACGACAGAAATTAAAATTCCTGACACAGGATGGCAGTGCTAGATTTGATCTACAATTAAACTGACTAGAATAATATATTAACAATCTCAATGAGATACCAAACGGTAGGCGTACAAAGAATCGAAAACCGATTGGTCTTTCCAATGAGGGATTTCAGTTTTTTAATCGTAAACAGATAGCGCATATAAAACACTTCGAACTGAAGTCTTCTTGCTCATTCACGTGACTTACGAACACGTCTAGGACACCTACAGCCAACAAGCTCTATAATCTGCATCATCTAAGAAATGTGCTCCAAAAATAACAAAATTTTATTTTTTTTAGTCATTCGTTTGTATTGATACTGTCGTCTTCAAAATAGTCCCCATTTGATATTATGCATTTTTGCGAACATTTCGTCCAACAGACGCAACTTCTTCTCAAACTCGAAAACTCGATTTTTGGAATAGCTTTGGCATTTCCTGAGATTTTCATCTATCTTGTAAAACGACGATACTTTAAGGTTCGCTTTATTTTTGGCAATAGGAAGAAGTCACACAGAACCATGTGCGGGAACGCTAGGACATCGTTGCAGTATTTTTTTTTTACTTAGAATTTACGAGCAAGCAACGAACTGAGAACTTTTAACTATGGAATATCGCTAAACACAAAAAAACACATCTGAAAATTTTGACGTGTTTCAGTGGCATGTAAGGGTGATCGATTTTAAGGTTCCTGTTTTTTAAAGAATAAACACAAAAACTTCAAATTTAATGGGATATGTTTATTATCATTCGTAAGAACATTCTTTCGCATTTAATTTTTGAAGAACATCTCTTTGAAATGTTGGCCGCGACATATCCCAGCTGGTCCATCCGTTGAGTCCAATTTTGGGAATGACTCGGGTGACGTTTTTGCCAAAGCCTGAAACGTAGCGCGATTGTCCACATAAATTTTAGACTTTACATATTTCCCTCAGGAAAAAGTGGGCCGTTGTGATATCACATGATTTTGGTGGCCAATCGACCGGCTCAAAACGTGAAATTATCTGCTCATCAAAGTGTTTTGTCAATAAATCCATTAATTGATGCGATGTATGGGAAGTGGTGCCTTTTTGATCTTGTTCAAACCAGATATCGCTGCGATCACGAGCTTCAATTTCAGGCATTAAATACTTAGTCGTTTGTCATGACGCGAAAACGGTCGCCATTGGCGGTTTCGCTCTCGCCGGAATCGTTTTTGAAGAAATATGGATCGAAGATTCCACCGGCCCACAACCCACACCAATCTTTGGTTTATTCTTGGTTAAAACGCAACTCTTGCATCTCTTCAGGTTGCTCTTCGTCCTCAATTCGAAAATTTTGCTTGCTCACATACCAATTGAGCCAGAAATGATCCTAATCGCTGAACAAAATCTGGCTCGAAAACGTAGGATGTTCGTGCAACTTTTCAAGAGCCCATGGAGCGAAGCTATGTCGCCTGGAAAGGTCGAACGGCTTCAGCTCTGAAATGCCAAAACAGTATGGAACAAAAAAAAGTGACAGCTTGACACGCAATCTGTAAAAAAAGGCTTTCGAAAAAAGTACTTCCACTTGGGTCACCCATATCAACATAATAAAAAAAATTTACAATTGAATTAAACTATCCAGACCCGCGAAATATCAGAATTCCCAATATTTTCTGAGCACACCTCCTATAAGGACATGCCGAGAACTTGTCATACCAAAAATATTATTCTCGGTTCAAAGTATTTTTGCGTTTCCAATCTATCTTCTTCATCAGCCGTATAGTTATTGCTCAAATGATTAGTCTTTTAAGAATCGTAGTAAAAGTGTTTTCGAAATAGATAAGCCTCTTAAAAGCATAATTTCGCGATAATGCTTTTGCGTATTCAGGGGTGAACCAGAGATCGCTATTAAGAAATCGGAATCGACGATGACACATAGTTCACTGAGACTTTAGTTATATTTGAATATATCCGCTTGATCTCCATTAGCTTTATAACCTATTAAGTCACATTACTTACCGTTATCGGATAGGGAATAAATCTATACTATCATTTTATAATTCAATATCTCAGCGGTTCATTTCTAATCTATCACAGCATCGTCATTTTCCATAACTGAGATTCAACTAAATGACTACAATTCGTTTTTTCAGGCCGAAATTGTGGACATAACAGAAAGTGCCAATTGGGCTTCTGTTCTATGCAGCAAGTTTATGGACTATTCTACGAGTATTCATTCTATTGGAAAGCTAACCGGCAATTAGGGAAATCCGTAGTGCCAATACAAAGTGTTAGGTTAAGCAGGAGGGCAATCAATAGACCTTTAGCAGGAATCACAGTTAATACCATCGGGGTACCTTGTCATGAGCTGCCTCAGGCCATCCAGTTCCTTCAACGGTTATTTGAAGCAGTGGGCCCTAGAGGAACACTTCAGTGTTGATGGCGGGCAGACAAAAAGGTCATACTTTTTGGCAAAAGGGAGCTTAGCATCCTGGTAGGGGTCATTAAAGGGCGCCTACCCTTAAGATCCCACCTTCAGAAAATGGGAAAAATTGATTCGGCGGAATACTGTCCATGCGCTGAGGATGATGTGAGGATAATGGACGCTGGGTGAAAAGGGATATATTCCACCGCTCCCAATACTTTAACTTTAGATAAATTGGCCAGCTTAGTTAGTTGGGTATAAAAGCATAAGGTAAATTACCAAAGCTACAAAGTTGCTTAAATTTGGGACACAATGGACCTAACAACAGCCTAAGGGTGGCCGCAGGTGGTCCGGCGCGTTCCTTTTTACTTTCTCATCTCTCTAAATATAGATAATCTAATATAAAATTAATAAACGAATCGCTTTGGGTTCTCCGATAGAGCACAGAGCTAAAGCGCAGACGGAATTTTGCTTCGTTATGCGGTCCATCTCATGCTTCGCAGTCCGCTTTATATTAAAATTTGCATTTCCGTATTTCGTGTAAATACTTTTTTTTATAAAATAGCTGTCTCTTAAACCCAAGAGACACATTTTGAATTGAACATACCAGCGGTCTCTTAATACCGCACTTTTCGATTTTGTATCTACGAGCTTTGGAGGTTACAAATTATTCATATAGGGGTCTCGGAAGGTACTCTTATCTATAGAACTGCAGAAATGGTAAGTTTTCCATCCGTTAACAAGTACTCTGTTTGAGCGATCTCAATATTCATATTTTTGCTAAACAAGTTTTGAAACTAGTTCATTTTAGGATGACACTGGTACGCAAAGATTTTGTAAATTATCTCTTCTTCGGTCCTGAATCAAAGATATATTTGTTACTCACTTAACTTATCAATTCTGGAATCAGGTAATAATGATGTCGCTGAAAAAGGATAGAGAAGATAGAGTATTATACGTTTTAGTGACAAAAATTATTGAGAAATATAGGTCCTTTAGGTTAATATATAGAAATGTATATATCTTTCTGTGCAACATTTGAGAAACATTTTTATGCAGCATAGTCAAACATTTCGACCAAATGCTGTGTTATTTACTTATGCACACGAAATGAACCGGAAATTATAAACGGTCAGGGGTTGCCACAATATTCTAAGGTTCTACAACAATAACAAAGAGTTGCGAACTCTCAGGCCAAGAAGTTTTTCACATAAAAACTCGTTTATAGTTTCATCATTCACTATTTAATATGGTACCTCCAACAAGTTCTCTAAAATCTGCACGAAAAAGAGAACGAGTGGCAAAGTATCAAGTACAAAACATGGTTATTATTTTAATTGAAACTAATACCAATGTAATTGTGCGCATAATGACCGAAAAATATTTACGACCAATAGCAAATAACGTGAAACTTAATAAATAACCAAATTATTACGCCGACCTAAGCACAAACTCAATAAAAGCTCAGCGGGAAGTCAAAACCGCAAGCAAAATATGGCAAGTGAGTATTTCGGAAATTTAAATTTGACAGTGAAAACGAAAAATGGCCGTCGGCAAGTGGCGTTAATTTATGTATGAATGTGCACATGCTCGCATATATGTATGTGTGTGTGTGTAGCCATGAATATGTATGATTTAGAATGTCAAAACACAAACAACAGCAAGAAGAATAGAACTACTGTAGCTCCAACCATTCAGCCGGAATTTGAGGTGTGCAAATAAAAGAGGAAGGATATCATAAAAACATTTTTCATTTTCAAAAGTGATGCGACATATCGTTTATCCTAGTTGATTTATCTCAAAATTTTTTACGGCACACAAACCGAAAGCGTCACAATGAGCGCCCAGACTAAAAAGTGTGTAGCTGTCGCAACGGGTTTTTATGCAACTTGCCAAGTTAAAGCTTTTTGTGGTCACACTCAGTGTTTTTAGAGTTTTCAGATAACTTGTGTTCGGTTAAGTTAGAGTTTCAGGATATTAGTGTGACTGCTTTACACTTCTGCTTGTAGATATTCTACTTTGATGTTTAACATTTGTGGTAAATATTTGCGTAGGTTCCAAGCATACAACTTTAATTTTGAATATATTCTTTAACTGGAATATGAAACTAAAGTTGTGGCTAGGTAACTAAAGAAGAGATTAAGAGGTTGCAGTGTTTGAAATATTTTTTTTAAATCAATTTTTCTTCTTATGCTGAAAAGTTTGTAAAGTCCGAGTCTATCACTATACGAGTATTACAAGGTTTGCCAAGATATGACGTTCCAAGCTTCGGAAGTCCACTGTCCCTCTTTATTTTTTTCATGGTATGTTTTTTATTTGAAGCGTAAGAGTGATCCAAGTACAGGAAATTTTTACTATAACCTTTTTTTGATAGATCACGCGTGAGTCTGATAAGCTGCCTTCCCAAGCGACAGCGGCCGAATATGGTTCAGCGATGAACATCGGTATTTCTTCAAAAATGATGCCGTCAATGGAGACCGTAATCGCGCACTGATAACTGACTATTTCATGCCTTAAATTGAAAGTTGTGAACTCAGCGACATTTGGTTTCAGAGAAACGGCGCTAGTTCCCACACATCGGATCAGTCAATCAATTTATTGAGAAAACACTTCGATGAGCAGATAATTTCTCATTTGTTCCTGCCGATTGGCCACAAAAAACGTGTGATATCACAATCCCGCTTCGATTCAGGACTTAGAGCAAAACATCGCGCGCGTCATTCGCCAGTAACCAGTCGAACAGCTCCAACGACTCATTGAATATTGTACTCAACGGATGGTACATCTGAGACGCAGCCAACATTTGAAAAAGATAATCTTCAAACAGTAAATGCTAAAGAATGTTGCCTTTGCGGAGAGCTCTTCTACATTTCTTTAATATGAAGAAAACCTTAACCAAAAGTCATCGTATTTGGATGGAAGATTATGGTGAATATGCTCCAGCAGAGCCAAAAGTGCCAAAAATTGGCTTGGAAAACAAATGACATCCAAGGTAGCCAAAAAAATTTTACAAGCATTACTCTTTGAAGATTGTTGCCAAACACAAGAATAACTTGCAGAAGCTTTGGGACTCACTCAGGCACAATTTCAAAACAGCCGGACACCATTAAAAACATAAAAAGTGAGGGCCATATGAATTAAAAAGGAACGCTACCGACAACAACTCTTCAATTAAGCGATTGCCGCAAAGCGCCCGGAATTTCCGACTTAACACAAGTCAAGAATTTGCCATCATGACCACACTCGGCCTGATGTTGGTAAACTGATGAAACTAATTGGAAAAAAATGGCTGAGAGTTTTGCCTCACCGGCTTACAGCCCGGACCTTATCTCTTCTGCCGAACATTTGTTCCCCTCGATGCAGAATAGGATTTAAAAATTAACTTTTTTATTTATTTTTCTTCTTCTTGATTTATTTTTGACTGCCTATCAGACAAAAATCTTTTGGAACGGAGTTCGCAAATTGCTAGAAAGATGAGAGAAATATTGTAGACCCAGATGGGAGGCATTTATTATATAAACATTCAAAATAAAAACCAAAAACTTTCTTTCTTCTTTTCGGAAGCCTTTACGCACATTATCAAAGAATCACAATAAAGATCGAAGTTCTTGTTATATGCTTTTCTAGTAGATTAATTGGAATTTTTAGTGATATTTTCTGAAACTTTGCTGATTAGTAGAGAAAGGTCTCTATTTCAAATTTATTAGACCTTCCTTTGATCTTCACCTGATATCACTTTAACTAGTACCATCCAATATTCATTTGACATTCAACTGAAAGACCTCACTTGACATTCATCTGACATCCATTTGACAGGTACCAACTGTCATTCTTCTGACAGGCTTCCCTTGATACCAGTTTAGAAACTGCCATCTGTTATTCATGTTATTCATTAGGCATCAGCTTGACAACTATCATCTGATATTCGATTGAATTAATTATTATTTCAACAACATTTATCTGATATCAGTTCGACATGCCATCTGACATCCGTTTTAGGGTAATTATTTGACAATTATCTATCATCGGTTCGACATACATCTGACATCTGTTTGAGAGTTATCATTTAATAATCAACTAAGATAAATTTGATATCCAGTAGCCACCCGTAATTTTTTTTATTATAGTCAAGTTTCTAAATCACTTTAAAATAAATGTCAAAATTACGTATATACTTCTTAGATCCGTCAGTGAAGGCTATAGCTATGGAATTTGAGGAGAAAGATTTTAGACCTCTCTTTAGACATCAACAATATAAAATTGGAGAACTTTTTGGTGGTTGAGGGTGTTTCGAAGTATGAAAAACTGGCATAAGATGACACAGCCATTCAAGACAATATAAAATTGGTCAGTCAGACCTTGAAAAACAGTTTTTAGCAGCCCATTTTTCCAACCTTCTTATACACCTTCCAAAACTCTTTTGTTGTTGCTCATAGATTTTCGTTTAGACATCTATATACTTATCAGAGAATGAAGCTAAATGACAGGACTGTAATGTGTATTATAATGTCAAAGAACAAAATCAAATTTTTTTAGCCTGCAGAAACTAATCAAGCTACTCACGCCACCGCTCCTAAAATTATGCAATGTCAAGATACGAAAGTGAGTGGAATTTCGAAATTGTGCTGCCAAAAACTAAATCTTTGAAAAATTAGACAATTTGAATACACACGCACGTATGTATGTACACTCTTCAAAACATACAACAACAACAAATCATCTAACGCCGAAAACAGACTCGTGCATCGTGTTGTGAATGGCAAGCATTGCTGCGCAGCTATCATTACCGAGGACATTTGTCAAATGTTTTGGAACCACTAAAGTGCTTACTTAATTCCCGTTATAAGCAAAATGCAAAAAAAAAGGAGCAAACGAACAAGAACAACAAGCGCCACAGAGCAAAATTGCTGAAGCTAAGCTGAGCAAATCTGCCAAGGTATATTTCACACGTTTATCCGCTCATGCTGGATTAGCGCGCTCAGCGATAATAAAAGTGAGAGTGAGAGTGGGCGTGAGCCTGTTGGTGTGTATGTGTGGCATGTGCGTTCACCAAAGCCAAACAGCCTGCGGAGCAAGGGGAAATCGCTGGATTCGCACGTTAATCAAAACAAATGCAATTTAAGCGAAACAACAGCAAAGCAACAAATTACAATAATAATAATAATGCAAAAGTACTGGCGAAAGTGCCGTCAGAGTATGGGTGCATAGAGCACAGGCAGCAGCTGCTGATGGCCACGACGCTGGTGGTGGGATTGGTGGAAAAATTTTTATTGCCCAATAAAATTGCCATTTACGCTAATGTGTCCGCCCTGTCCCGCATTTAATGCGCAGCCAGCATCGACAAATAAAATGCGAAATGAGAAAGAGCAGTTAAAAACACGCCGAAAAAAAAAAAATGCAGAAAACCAGCAAAGGCATTGGGGCACCAAAAAAGACGTGTTTCCTGCAGCAAGTATGCGCAAATGGTAATCTAATCGCAGGCAAAATATCTCAACACCTGTAGTTCGGCAACCTATTTCAATATTCAGCCGTTGGCGGAGGCAGCGGATGCTTGAGCTACAGCTTCTTTGCATGCGATAAATGCAAGGTAACAAAAAGTCATTAATCTACAATTGGCAACTTGGCATTTCGCATGCGGCAGCCAAGATTTGAGGCAATGTGGCGCTGCCACCATCACCACCAGCACCGTCAAGCTGTTGGAATCTCTTACTCCAGCATTACGCTGCGCTTGGCCTCTTGGGGCTGCGGCATTCGTATATTTGTATTATCATCAAACAAATAGAATCGAAGAAGCCATAAAGCCATTTGGCTAAAAATATTTGAATTTTAAAACCAAAAGGAACATAAAAAAAGAAGGGCAGTGAGCGACATAATCCGGCAGTAACGAAGCTGACATGCGCTACATTTTGTTTTTGACACTTACTTCCTCTTCATTTCATTAAACCTGCGAACTACCAGGACTTTAAAACTCGATTATCGGCAAGTATAAAAAGTTGACAAGGTTTTCAGCAGATTTCTTCTCATTTCTTCCAAAAGCCGATTTTTGGACGAGGAAACCCAGCTCAGCCTTTAATTTCCCTAGGTTGCACCAAAGCTACAATGCCCTTCACAAGCACTTCTTAAAGCAAATATACTATACGTAACGGGTTTTTCAATAGGAACGCTGAAAAAGTAGACTCATAGTCGATTTATTGAAAACCAAGTTTGGCAAACGTGTTATCGCACGAAATTCCTCAGTCAATTGCCGCCTCGGTCGTGCGATTTGACGCCGTTAGACTATTTCCTGTGGGGCTACGTCAAGTCTATAGTCTATGCCAACAAGCCAGAAACGATTGATGAACTTCGTACGATATCGAACGAGAAATTGCAACAGTATCGGACGATTTATGCTTGAAAACCGTCAAAAATTGGGTTCAGAGTCTAGACTTGTAAAGCGTGCTCGTGGCCCTGCAAAAACAAATCGAGATCCATACATTATGGCATCGAATGTACTTTCACAGGAATATCCCAATATTTTTTTTTTTTTTTATTTAAAACTTTTTTTCCTTTGTAGCGCTCTTATGTAAAACCCGTTATAACTAAATCTAAAAAACGTAACCGGCCAACTGTCGGCATCCAACAGAAAACTTTTTCCAAGTTCTTTCTATCCACATTGTTTGATATAAACCACCTTCGTGGGAGTTAAAGTTACTAAGTATGGAGAAAATCATTTATGAAAGCATCTATCTTGATTTTGAACGACCTGAAGTAGATTGAATCGTTACCTTTGACAATAATCTATGCCAACTTCATGAAGATATTTTGTGAAATAGATATCTAAGTCCATACGAGGATTTGATTTGGACCGATGATGGGTTTATATGACAGCCATATCCTATAGTGATCCGTATCAGTGGTTCTGACAAATGAGCAGTTTCTTGGGGAGAAAAGCATGTGTATAAAACTACAGATCGATATCTCAAAATCAAAGGTACTCATAACAAGCAAACAGACATGCCCACCTGTCTAAATGATAGTTGGTGGGCATGTAACTCATTTCTTGATATTTTTATACCTAAAATTCTTATATATTGATCGTAATTATGTGGGTCTATAAATCGAAAAATCGATAAATCTCTCCTCGTTCAGCTATCTCACCTAATTGATCGAAAGTTTGACTGCAGAGATGTTTTAAACTGAGTTTTGCAAAAGTTGGACAATGGAAACTTGCTTGTTTCTATCCCACCTTCCTCCGTACAACCTTCGCAATTTGCGTCTGATACTCTTTTCAGCCCATGGATGCCAATTGGACAATATTCAGTAAAAACTCCTTCAATTGCGGCAAGCTGAACTCTCTTAAGACCAAGTACTTCAGTGGATCCCTCTATCGCGCAATGCCTGGTAAGCTGAAGAAGCTGGTCCATAGGTCTAGTGCTAGAAAGCACGAGTACTACGGGGATCCAAGTCCTTCCTATTCAGATGAAAGTGTGACAAGGGTGCCACCTCATATGCGCTCATCAGCCTGCAGCTTCCAGCGATTCCGCCGTGGCTAGACACCTAAAGGAGTCTGATAATGAAGTAGCTTGATGCTATTGGTAGTAAAGAATAAAAATCCTTGATTAACTTTGATTGGACAGTAAGCGAGCTCAACGCCGCTATGTTGTAGAGTGACTGCGCACTTCCCTGAAAGGGGCTGCACTTCGAAACGACAACCCGAATTCACCTCATCAACAGTGTGAAGATGTGAGCCTGCGCATCAGGGGAGTGGAACGTCTGAAAAATAGTAATAAGAAATAAACTGTTATGTACGTGAAGAAAGTTTCAATCGACCAGATTCCTTTTTCGGCAAGATTATATTACGGTTCTAGAAAGAAATGATGCCGAAGTCCATTTATTCATGAAAGCGACAAGAGTACAGCTGAGACAACAGATCTTAAGCAGATATAAACCCAAATCCACTCCACCTACATAGGCTTAGCCGTCGTGTGATTACATCAAATATTAGTGGAAGATCCGCTCTCCAGCTTAATCTGATATTTTCACACGTTTTTTAAAGACCACATCGCTTTCTAGAAAATAACGGATCGTTAAACCCCTCACAACACACCATCGGTGAGTGTAGGGTACCAAAAAGTGCAAATCAAAGAAGAAAGAATTTGGTGGATATAGGCGTGTCCTTGATAACGCATGCCACCCGTCACTGGCGACTGCAGCCACGACCAAAAATATCAATAACAACAACAACAGCAACTTGGCAAACAAGATTTAGGAAAAATGATAAAAGACACCCTCGCGTAAAGCGCAACAACCAAGCGCACAAACGCCACTTAAGTGCAAATGTGTTTGCATCAATGCTTGTGCGAATGTGTTTGTGTATGTGTGCATATCTCTGCGTTTGCCTGTTTGTATTGCCAAAAACGCATTTATTACATTTTTCTAATCGAAGATTTATAACAAAACCTGAACTTTAGCACCTTTGAAGTGGCAACTCGCAGCAGTGTCTGCCAAACACACACACACAACGCGCGCGTATACATGCAAACGAACACAATTACATTTACATTTGATAATCTTCCTTTGTACCTGCGCGTGTGTGTGTGATATGCACGGTCTTCAAAAAGCCATTTTAAGCATTAGCGCGCATCCGTCTGCCCTGCTTTCGCTCCATAACCCCATTTCACATTGCATGCATATGTATGTGTTTGTATGTATGTTTGTGTGGGCAAGCGTGTTCTTTAGCACGCATTCGCCAGCAGTTGCGTGCCTCACGTGTGCGAAATTACCAAAGCTGCAGCGCCGTTTTAATATGCTTCCACAACTACATGCACATGTGTGTGTGCTAGTGTGTGCGTGCGTACTTCAGAAGTCCAAAGACAACGCCTTAATGTCTATTTTGCATATGAAGGCGAAGCGCCTCCAGTCATACAAATGTTGGAAATTTGCAAATTGGCACGAAAAGTGATTTTCATTTGAGTGAATTTCTTATTTTAGCGCTGCCACTGATGCTTGCAGACAGCTTTTTCTAAAGTAATTCCACGTGGACGGCGTGCACATGGAGAAATTGTTCAACTTTTCTTTTCTGTGAAGGATTAGAAATCTAATAAGGTTGTTGTTGCAGAGAATTTTTTTTACAAATATGATAATTCGGGAATGGTTTCTCGAATTCCCGGAAATTCCGAGTAGACGCGAGGAAATAATTTTCCATCATAACAACGTTCGGCCTCACGTTGCGAGACCAGTTGAAAACTATTTGAGAAACAGCGGCTGGGAAGTTTTGCCTCAAGCATCTTATAACCCAGATCTTACCCTTTCTAACTAGGTGAGTTGATTCATGTTGGCCGACGCAGTCTTTTCCATCCATTACACCATAACCTTACCTTTGTGTTAGGCTCTCATTCATATCAACGAACGTGTTCAGCTATCGATCTGTTCATTTTTTTCGACATATTAGGTATACGCGCCATTGACTCCTAGATAGACCGACTTAACCGTAACTTAAACTAATTTTTTTACTTCCTTCCTTCCTTCCAACGTCAGTTCGCTCTGACCTGTATTACAATGGCATTTCAACCGTTTAACAATTTGACCAAAATTTAGTCGTCCTCAACGGAAATCCTCAAGAACGTCGCTTAATGATTCTCATGGACAACTCTTAAGATCGCTTTGTTTCCTATTACCCATAAACTCAAGTCCTGTAAGTTTTGCAAATTTAGCTCCTTCCATTGACCAGCCCTACCGTCAGTTATCTCCGCTTAATGCGAACCTCTAGTAAGCACTCTTCTCCTTTCGAGGTTTCTTCGGAATCTCTCTTTTTCTATCGTTTAAGGTTTTTGGTCACTGTATACTCTTTATGACCATTAAGTTACCAGCACACTGTTAAACTTAACCGAGTCTTCTATTTATAACCTAAATTAGCTAACATGTACTATATACGAGTATAAAATACAAAAATCCACAAAAATTTCGGACTATCTCAAGATTCAAACTGTACTCTTAAAATTTACTGAACTCGAAACAAAAATTAGTATAGAAAAACTAATGTTCTCAGTCTTTGCGAGTTCTCTTCGCTTAACTCGGAACCATGTCCATGCCTCTGCAGCCTATAGCAGGACGGAGTGACTTGTAGAGTTTGGTTTGAGTTCGAAGAGAGAGGAATTTACTTCTCAATTTCCTACTCAGCCCGAAGTAGTATCTGTTGGCAAGAATGATTATTCATTGGATTTCAAGTCTGATGTTGTCATTGATGTTCAAGGTGGTTCCAAGATAGACAAGATAAAAATTATCTACGACTTCAAAGTTATAACTGCCAGCAGTAAAGGACGAGTCAAGTCGCGAATGAGTTTAGGTGGTCATTATTGCATGAAAACATATTTTATAATTTTTTCTCAGTGCAGCCATTATTTGTATGCTAGTATCATACAATAAGTAGTAAAAATGATTTATAACGGATTCGAAAAATGCCTAAATATATTGGTTATTAATCAATCTTCCTCATTGTCTGATTTTAAAACCAATGATATTTTTCCACAAGTATGCAAAACTTTGCATTAACATGAGACCAAACAAAAGGCCGAAAGGAGTGGATACGTGAAATTACTCTTGAATAGAATGCAAGATAGGTATCTCTCAAAATATGCGAAATATGTAAATGTATTAGGAATATTAATGGTCATAAGGAAGTCAAGTGATGGGTTGTGGTGAAATGATACGCGTGTGTAAATACAATTGAATATTGCGTATGGTATATGTTAAATATAACAGCTAATAGTTCGCAATACGTTTAGATATATTGTGTGAAATACTTTTTTTATTATTATTAATAATTTTTAAAAGAAAAGCATAAATAGCTTAGAGATAGTAGAATTAAAACTATTTATTTGTATAACCAAAGAGAAAAGTACGAAATATATAATTAGCTTAAAGAAAAAAAGTAAAAATATGAAAAGTTTAAACCTCAAAACTGGTGTATAGTAAGTTACTACGTCCATACCTTCCCAAAGGACATAAGTAACAAAAATCGTACTTTAATGGAACGCTTTCCTGTACCATATAGTGTTTTCTTCGCATAAATTTCGCAAAATATTTTTAAGTAATGATGCCAAAAGGTAAGAAAAGCTTTTATTTATTGAAAATAGTATATCTGTTAGAACTTTAAAGGTCACATCTAGTGCGACAGGCTAAAAGATAGAAATTTGATACTTTGATCAAATTTAATTTTTACATTTCATCTCCTTCAAAGTAATCCTATAAAATATTTTCACATGAAATTTAGCATAGATGTCACTACTTTTAGTACCAACATACAGTAAAAAAATGTATCGATTCGAAAAACACGCGAAGTATAAATAAAAAATTGACCTTTCAAATTTGATCACAGTAGTAAACAAAAAGGTTAAATTTCATATATTGGGTATATCTGTAAGATCAATCAGAAGATCGGAAATTAGTATATTAGGGATATAAGGCAATTGAATTTATATACTGCCCTAAACGACATTATGTATAAGGAAAATTCTCCACTTAAATTTATTAAAATGTCACATATTTTGACCAACATGAACCCTATGAAAACAGATGGAAAATCGAAAAGTATGGTAATCACCATAACGCGTATATTGGGGCTATGCGAAGGTCTTGGACTGATTGCATTAATATTTGCTTTTAGTAAAATACTTGTATACTCAAGAATATGTTGAAGACATTTTGTGAAAATAATTCACACACTGGCCGATGTATTGAGCATAAGGTCTGTTGAAATAACATAAATTGTTGTAGATACTATATGGAGGCGGGTATAATTCGTGTATCAATTTCACACATTTTCGGCTTTCAACGATGGTATATCCAGTATTTTTATTTTTATTTAATTTTTATCCGATATATACGATATAAAGCCAACTGGAAATTTTAAATTCTTATATTAGATGTATGGGAAGTAGTGGTAATACCGATCCGAATTTTCGCATTACAGCGTATCATCACAGGAAAGCTTTGCTCTCTGAGTTTGATTGAGATTACTACCAAATTTGTAGATATACTATATGCGATTTTAAGTCAATCGGAAGTTCGAAAATCTTTATATTAGGTAGTTAAAGGAAGGCCCATTTAAATCCATTTTTTCCGTAGAGGCACACTATTATCAGAAAAGGCTTCTTTCAGAATTTCAAATATATTTATCTCGTAGTCCAGTTCGGTGTCTGGTGGCTTGAACAATTGGTTTATTACAATTTTAACAATTTTTAGTCATGGTAAGATATATCTTAATGGTACTATATATTCTGCTTTCCCCCAAAATATTCATTGTACCTTGATATATGGACGGTAAAGCGAAAGAATCAAATGTTATTTAAAAAATATCCTATATGGGAAGGAGAAGTAGTATTATCAAACTTAAGACGTGGTTAACACCTTATTTTTACCAATTTCACTCCCTTAGCAAAAGTATTAAAAGAAATCAAACTGAACAAGTTTTGGAAAAAGCCTTAGAGGTTAGTGAGACATATACATTAAAACTATCAGAGGGCGGAGCTAAGCCTAATTTTTAAAAATTTTCAGCCCACAAGCCTATCATCTTTGTTATAGCGCTTTATAAGATTTCATAGAATGGCGTTACAATAAAATAATAAAAATAAGAACTTTAATACTTTTTTATTAAAATTATAATTTTTTCCCTGAATTTTTAAAAACATTGCCTACATTTGAGAGCCAAATCAATAAATAGAATTTAGCGTAAAAATAACGGTTTTCAATTTTTTGTTCACAAAAAGCATAGAAATACCAAATTTAAAGAAATCACGCGCATTCATCCTGCTAAAGTTCGAGCCATCGAAGTTGCATTGGAACTAGAATTTGCTTTTATATTCATACGAGTTGCATGCTTCCGCTTTTCCGTATGTGCTTGGCCGGAAACGGAAACTAACACATGCTAACATATAACATTTTGTGTTCATGTCTGTGTGTGTGTGTATGTGCGTAAAACTTTGGCATTTTGCAATAGTAACAATTGTTAGGTGACGCCTTAAGGCTTCGAAACACCGAAAAGTATGCAACGCAACGCAAATCCTTCACACATACTAGAGAGCGCTTGGTCAGCGCTAGATGTGCAATAGTGAGAGCAGCAATAAGCATAAAGACATGTACAAAAGAAAATATGGAAATTGTTGTGCAGACAAAGTTAAGAACGTGTTTTTAAGAAAACTTTCTCCTTTTGATTGTGCCACAAAGTCTCCTTTGGCGAAGCGGATACCCCCCGCGCATAGACTCTATAGTGCACAAGTTGCAATCCTCTTCAGCACCAAATACTTGGGAAACTTTATAAATACAAATTCATTGCATGCTTACAATAGTATTTATGTATATATACATATATATGCATGTATGTAAATGGAGCCTCAAGTGCAAGTGTAATGGACAATTGTTTATGCGTTTTAGGTGAAGTTGACGTCGTTAAATTTTCGGTGGGTTGATGTAGAAGCACATGAACTGAGACCCACTAAAATAAAGGTACGTTTTTGGAGATCGGCAAGCTTATAAGGCAAATTTCGTTTGGTTCTTTCTTTCGGTCATACTTTATACCTCAAAAAATGAAGTGTTGCATAATATCGAAAATATTTAATTAAATAAAATTTTCGAAGACTTTGCACTTGAACTCATATAAATGTATGTAGGTAATATCACTAGCGGAATTCTTCAGTTATCTGATATATCCTTCCATTTTCTTTCTTGTAGATAAGTAGAGAGACCTATCGATAGATTTTATGATACACATTTTAACAACACAGTCCTCAGGACCTTGTTGTAACCCTGGAGCTTATTCAAACCTTAAACTTTATTCAATTAAAGGTTGAGGAAGATATGGTTGAACCTTTGCTCTAATAATTCTACCACCACCCTTAAAAATTCTTAAAATATTCTACTCGTACGACATATTAAGTTTTTAAAGGTAATGATTTATATTGAGACCTAGGACTATAGAAAAATACTGGAAGGAAAAACGATTTTAAAACTCCTTCTTATATGAATGATAGTAGCGGAGATCAACCTACTAATAACCGTTTTGGGACAACATAAACATAATCGCTGAATGCGCTCTTAAACCTAACTTCTCTATATTTCATCGCATAACCTATCCATTGTTAAATCTCAGATAATCATGCTAACTTCCAATATCTTCTTTCAGATGTTATTTTGTTCGTTCTGGACTTCATTAAACGTCTATATTAGGTATATCCATCTGCCAAAAAATTAATAATAATAAATAATTTACTTAGTTGGCTCTAATGAAAGCTCATGGTTATGCAAACGCGCTCTTTTAGATTCAAAGTTCATCAAGGGAAAGTAAGGTTTTATTATGTGTTTGGTGGGATTGGCAGTTAGCCATCAAATATGAGATACCACCCTACGTGTAAATTTTTAATTCGTATCTGTATTGTCAACAATGGAAACATTTAAAAAAAAAACAGTTGTCCAGAAGTGAGGAGCTTTGAGGTATCCATTATGTTCCATAAAGACAACGCCAAGCAAAAGTGATTCCCCAAAAGCTCTTGAAGCTTTGTTGTGAGATTCCTATGCGTTCCTCTTTTAGTTCGGAACTAAAGTCAAGTGATTACAGGTGTTACTATCTATGACAAATGATTTTGTTGGAGAAAAATTCGCCTCAAGAGTCCCAAGCTTCTCGACAGATCCAGTTTTTTTAAGAATGAGGATAGGGTTTTGCCGTTCCCACAAGCTTCTCTACTGTTCAGTTTCTTTTTTAGTCAATAGGAACGAGAACAGTATAATGCCATTCCCACGACAGTCGGGTCTACGCAGGCGTAAAAAAAACAGTTTTTTATGCGGCCGAGGACTGTTATACCTCCAATATACTTCACAAATGTTTTCTGCCGCTACAATAACCAGAGATTTAGTATAGTTCTATAAGCTTCTAAATGGCAAGAAATTATCGAACGAAACGCTTGACATTTACTTAAATATTGCCCCTAATTGTAGGCAACGTTTAAAATTCTAGTTTCCATACCAACTGCTCCTCTGCGACTGCAAAATTTTTTTGAGCCAGATCAGATTTCTGGCAACGTTTGTAGTTCTAGTTTACAAACCAACTACTCCTGCTCGACTACAAGATCTTTTTGATCAAGGGTAGGACGCAGGAGATTTTCTAAATTACTTTCAAAGTACATCTTCCTGCAAAATCGGGGTTCTTACTGGACATTGTCCAATAGGCGGACGCAACTTGTCAAAGTTATATGAAGGAAGGTGAGATGAAGCCAGCCAAGCACTTTCTCCTCCATTCTCAATAAGACTGAAAATGAAAATTCTCAGCAGTCTTACCTTCTGCAAATCAAGAAAGTTACTCGAAACTGACATTGGTCGCCTCAAAAAAATGATGACAGGCTCAAAGGGCTTTGTCGATTTGTAAGTATCTTATGATCTATTAAATATATATATTCTAAGCTGTCAAGTGAGATCAATATCAGGATCAACCTCGTAAACTAACCTAACCATACCAATCAATTAACAAAGCATATGTTTAGGGGCAATAAAAATGCAAACTTAAAACACGGGTTTTCTCACCAATTAATAACTTTTAATTTGTTGACAACTTTAGCGTATAAATAACGGATATAGAGTTTCAGCGTGCATCATTGCTGGATAATTGCAACAAATTGTTTATTAAATTTTAAATTACCAACAATCAATTCGTAGATAACACGAGTGATTTATGCGCCACCACAAGACAAGCGCTGACCAATTTCCAAACTAAATTAACGGTCTCTATACGCGAGCGATTGTTGTATAGCTAAATTACCTTGAAAGCAATTAATTAAGCCATTGATTAAGTTAATTGTAAGGTGAAGGCATGCAAATGGATGATAACCCATAAATTGGCCGTCAGGTATGCGCGACCCTTACGAATGACACGCAGCCGAAACAGGTGCGAGGCAACCAAATGGTTGGCAGAAAAAATCTAGTGAAAGAGACTTGAATGTATGCAGAGCAGCATATGGGTGTTCTATTGTAGGTGGGTGTGTGTCTGTATGTCGTGAGTATATAAATAGATACCTGTATGTAATGCCTGCCACAACTTAGGGATCCCACTAACGTTCGCTATGCATACATACATATGTATTTGTGTCCACTCCATTAAAATCACATAGCAAATTCCCGACACGTAGTGTTGTCGATAACAACCTTTTGGCACCAAATGTCGTACCGTAAATTACTACAAGGACCATCGTTTCTAATTAAGTAATTGAAGGCAATAGCTGGGATTTATTGCTCGATTGCCGCGCGCTCATAGAGGCTACTCCAATAGCTGCACGGCGCACAAATAAGCACACAGACATATATATATGAAGACACACACACACATACGTACACATGATGGTTCCATTAATAAACGCTACTGATTGGGTGCGCGCGTGCTCGACGCATCAAGCTTGCTACTTGAGCTGCCTTGATTGTTGCCGCCACCGCCACCGACGGTGCTGCTGCTGCTCAGCTTATTTGGCTGTTGATGCGGGCGCTGTACACGCATCGTACAATCATCAATGGCGTAGAGACATAAATATTTCTGTGCATGTGTGCATAAATACTCACACCTATTGATGGAAATCACACACATATTGTCAGCCACTCGGTTTTCCAATAGAATTAGTGTGGTTAGGCGCAAGCACACACATTGACATAAACTGACACACACATACATTCACACCCACTTGTATGAGTCCAGCTTTAGATATGCTTGTACATCGGTTGTCAATAGCTGACAGGCAATAACAACTTGCTTTTGTAGAAGCGTTTATCAGTGTGGCAACGTGGCAGCGTGGAATGGTTACAGAGCGTTTACCCTGCAGCGCGACAGTTTATTGATGTGCCACATTGACACTGTCACTGCACTAGCCAAGTGTGTGTGTTTACATGTATAACTGTGTGTTCGTGTTTGTAACTGCAGCTCGGTATTTGACTTCACTGGGTTGACATCGATTTGGCTTTGGCTTCCCCTATGGCCACAAGGTGTGGCAATATCAATTTTTGTATTAATTGCCTGGACAATGGGAATACAAATCGCTGTATTTTGCTTGCACGGAAATGGCAATGACAATAACAATAACAACCACACGCCTTAAATTGGTTAAACGGTGGTGAAATGTAGCGGGTTTTTTATACTTAACGATAAGTGCTAATTGGTATGCCACCGATCATTATTCGGCACATGCTAATTGCGGTTGGGAATGTCAAATGAAATCTAATAAATAAATCAAGTGATCATGAGATTTCTTTAATCTCATATGACTTATGTTAAACCCTAGCTTGAGTTCGTACTTAGACTAAAAAGGTTCGCTAGTGTTATCTCCTAAGAAACAACAATTTGAAGGATCGTTAGAGCTTAGAGATTGGACTCCGCATTCGTCATATAAAGAATTGTCGTATTTTCTTTTTCTCTGACTGTTAGTATTGCCTAAATTGATTTTTTTTTTTTTTTTGTGGGCTATGACTCATATTCTGCTTACTATATATCCAAAGAACACGGATTCGGAGGGATTAACACACAACTGGAATATTCCTTAGGGAATTTCTGTCACCTCGTGTGATAATGATTGCACGATAATGACGTCCGGAAATGAAGTAAACGGCTATCTCTCCGACATTTCTATCTTCCTCGCCTCGGAGCCTAACACTCTCCGAAATTCCAACAGACAATAACACTAAAATTTTAAGAAATACCCTAAACAGCGCGTACTCATTCACTCCTCATACAATCGCGATTTTTGCCAAAGTACAGAGCCGCAACGCAATCCTCAAGTCGCTAACTACACCGCACTAATCAGGCCATCGAAAATCCACACAGTAAGACCATTATTCTCCCAGTTAAGGAGCATAATGAAGCAGTTGCTGCTGTGATGTTTTCGTAAAAAACAATCCCTGCGGTCTCTTGCTTAAAGCGGAACAGAAAGGTGTCCTTCCTTAACTACGTCAACGATATAAAACAATACGCCTATCAAATTTCGAACACGAAGTGAATTGCATACTTGGAGTCAAACCACCATCCATTACAAACGACAAACTCGAGTTGCCGCGAGTATCAAGAGTGACCCTTGCGCAGCTTCGTATCTTCTGAAAATCGTATCAGTTAAACTACTTATCTTACTTAACCAGAACCGAACAAGATATATCAAATATATGCTCAGCATGCAACGATAACCACCTCTTTGCATGCCCAGCTAAACCTACACATCTGACACCCCTCTTCCTATAGTCCGACCCCGTCGAAATAGCAAATTTCTTGGGCCCATCATTGTTTGCTCTCGGTGACAACTTATCTGAACCTTGCCACCCTAACGGGGATTAGACAACAACAACCCTTTAAAAAATGTTTGTCTTTCCTTTTCCTCTGACTGTTCCTAATATCTAATTTGGTTCTTATGTGGTTCGAATTCGGATGGTTCGATACAATTTGATTGCATTTATAACATTTTGGAAGAGAAAGTTAGAAGAACCGCTTGAGCGACCTCTTTTCAGGGACAACATTCTGTAAAACTTGTTTCAATTGAAATCCTTGAAAATAAACTAAGCGATAGCACGCATCTTTCGCAAGCCAAACATTCTTCTTCTTCTTCTTTACTGGCGTAGACACCGCTTACGCGATTATAGCCGAGTCAACAACAGCGCGCCAGTCGTTTCTACTCTTCGCTACGTGGCGCCAATTGGATATTCCAAGCGAAGCCAGGTCCTTCTCTACTTGGTCCTTCCAACGGAGTGGAGGTCTTCCTCTTCCTCTGCTTCCCGCGGCGGGTACTGCGTCGAATACTTTCAGAGCTGGAGTGTTTTCATCCATCCGCACAACATGACCTAGCCAGCGTAGCCGCTGTCTTTTAATTCGCTGAACTATGTCAATGTCGTCGTATATCTCGTACAGCTCATCGTTCCATCGAATGCGATATTCGCCGTGGCCAACGCGCAAAGGACCATAAATCTTTCGCAGAACCTTTCTCTCGAAAACTCGCAACGTCGACTCATCGGTTGTTGTCATCGTCCAAGCCTCTGCACCATATAGGAGGACGGGAATTATGAGAGACCAAGCCAAACATTGGGCCGTTAAAAGCTCTTTGGGTAGAAGTTTAACGTAACGAGAGCGGACCCGGATTTTTTGCGACCATGTGCTGTTAAGTCCTTTAAATTACTTTAGGGTTGTTTTCTGCCGCTATAACAACTATATAAGTGTCTGATCTGCCGCTCTCTCACAGTCGTAGGGACATACTGCGGAAAGTTGCGGCATCTCCCTCAAAGATTTTAAGAATCAGTTAAACACACCTTACTGTTAGTGAGCTATAACAAAGATTTAGTGGATTTTATTGTTAGTTTTAGGTATTCATCCACAGTACGGTTCATAGTAAGTGAACAGAAGTTTGTTGTCCCGACTTGAATTCTACCGTACTTTCGGTTATGTTTGAACCAAATCCGTATATGTGCAACTACTCTACTTCTGTTCAGTGTCCGACTTTGATACGACATGTATTTATCAAACACAGCTTTGATATTCAGGTACTGTGCGTTCCGTCTCATCATTCTTACTATGGGTTCCGCGGTTTGATTGAACTGCCCGATCATTGATACGCAAATAGGCGTTTAATTTTTATAGAATTATTTGTTGTCAACTATCCGCTTATCTATCTGCAATTAGGACAATATTTCTTTCCTATATTTTATAATCTTTCCTTGTCGGAGTATTGAGATCATAACGCTGTTCGCTCTCAGGACTTTACATGTCTTGATGGTTCGCAGTGCTCATCGAAATACTTTGTTCTTTCCTCCTTCTTTCCTCCCACCTTCCGGTTCGACTGTCTCTCCTGCGAGGTTTTCAAGATACCTAGACTACGTCCGAGAAATGTACGTTCAGTGGACTACTTTCTCTGTTTTCCAAGCTGTTAGAGTAGGTAGGGTTTGTAGCAGGGATGTAAGTTGTCATCTGCAGAGCTATAGGTCCAATAATTTTTTTGAGCATCTAGGTTTCTTCCCGACTCAATACAACTGTATCACTTTCCACTTTTCTATAATTAACTCAAATTGAGTTTCTTGCATTTATTGTGAAGTAATATCAATTTACAAATATATGGTGTTAATTCAAGTCAAATGCTCTAAGGATCTGTTAGAGAAGATTCTGTTTGGAACATTCTAATGCGAGATCATAACAGAAAATAATATCGAGGAATTCCTAACTGTTCGTAATTCTTTAGTATTGACTAGCGCCACCTGTTGCGATCCTTGCTGGTTTATTCTTGGTAATAGAGCTTGTAATTGGGGAAGCTTATTAAGCATATATAGTGGTACTCTACCAAATTTCCATACTTCTGCAGGTTAACAACTCAACCGACTACCCGGTAATATATCAATCCAACAGCCGACATTGTATAGTATTTATTTTTTAAGCATTTGCTTGTTGAGTCTGAAATTTTTATGACCAAATTTTTTTCGCCAAACACAGATTTATTTATATTTATACTAAAAACGAAAATATTTATTTGTTGAGCGCTCGAAACAATTTCAATTTGCTTAATTGAATTCGATTTTAGGATTTTTTTCACAACTCTTTTCCAACTTTTTATATTATTTTTTATAATAGAATTTTTTCAGTGTCCCCAAAAAAGCATTTTTTCTTGTTTCCTTGGCACACCTCTGCTGGAAATAATCAGCGTTTTTGTTTGCCATTTTTTGCCAGGTGTTAAGCACTTAGAACGCCCTCTCAGCTGGGCCAGCACCACATCCGAATCAACTGGTATAAATATGCAGAAGATTAACACCAACTCCAGTGATAACATATTTATTCATTTACATTTTTTCCACCGTTCACCGGCAATTCACCGGCCAATTAAGCGCCGCACAGCAAATGCACTTAAACACATTTGTTGCTTCCCCCCGCCTTCCGACCGACCTGTAGCTGCTTCCGGCAAAGACACACCTACAACTGCAGTTCGCCCAACGAAATATTACTGTGAATGGCGCCAACAACGAAGGCATCGCATTTTCTTTTTTTCGCTGAGCATAAAAAATAATTATCATTACCGACGTTGGAAAAAGGAGAAAAGGATAATCCGACAGTATTAAAAAATCGTATATTTCTCACTTGTCAAGCTTTCCTTTTTGCAACTTTGCAATTTTCTTATTTCCTTAACGGTAATTAATTCAAGCGTTTCACTCAGTGTGGGTTGGGTTGTGGGCAAAGTGAGCAGGCAGACGAGTGTGGATGCAATTATGTTTGTCGGCGGACGCTGAATGGGAAAATTTTAATTTGTTGTTGTGTTCGTAGTACATATGATTTGCAAAAGAAGTAGTGAATTGGTACTTTAAGCGTTTTGGTTCATAATTATTGTTTGTGTAGTACAAAAAGTATGTAATCCTGGGTATTTTCATACCTGACATAACTTACGTAGATGCTTCATGAGCTTAAACAGTCTATGTTGAACCGATTTCTGATACTAGATTTAATTATCGCAAGTATCAGAAAAAATTTTCAGAGATGACTCGCAATGGCACCTAAAATAAAGGATATACATTATGCTTCCTTCACTATCCTTGCTTGAACTTGATTCCTTATAAAAAGCTATAATTTTTAGTCCCGGAAAAACGTTTCAGAAAATCATGTAAGATTTGAAACTAAATAGAGTTTCAGACTAGAAAAAAATTTGCGACATCTACCTCAAAGATTTTAAGAATCAGACAAACACAGCCTTTTGTAAATGAGCCAACCCTATGTTTGGTGGATTTTATTGTTTACTTTAGATACCCATCCATAGTATGTTGTATAGTAAGTGAACAAAAGCTCGTTGTCCCAATTGAACCAAATACATATATGTATAACTACTCTCCTTCTACTCGTATTCAGTGTCATACTAGATTTAATAAGACATGCATTTATCAAAAACGGCTTTGATATCCAGGAACTGAGCCTTCCGTTTCACCATACTTGATTGAACTGCTTTTGCTGATTCGACTGTGAAAATAAAAACCCATTTGTATCGGAATAAATTTAATTAACACTCCGATCTTTGGTTATTGCCCTAACCACTGTACTCGGTTGCAGAAGATTAAAGACGTTCCACTTGTCGGAAGTATTGCCAAACGTTCTTTTATTATTAAAACTGGTATCTAAAGAGACCACATAAGTGGTGGAAGTAGTTCGAAATCAAAAAACACATAGAAGCAAATGCTGGCGCACCTTAAACTTGGACAAAGGCTCAAGCCTCAAAAACCGGAATTAACTTTTCGGAAGTGTTCTTTACCTTGTTGCTCTCTGTTAACCATAAATATATAGTATATATAGCACATATAATACCGGAAGTATGTTGATTTTGTAGAGATCAGAAATCTTTCTAACAAATAAATTTTAAAAAGACTTCAGAGCCTTTAATTGGCGCAGCTTCCATTCTGGTTACGTGGTGGCAAACGACTGTCGTGGGAGTGTTTCAAGACCATCAACTTCAATGACTTCAAAAATCTTACTAGAGGCCACGTCGAAAAGTAATAAATCAGCATTGTTGTATTTTATAAAGATGAGAAAGAAGTATCCATGATCAGAGCTGTAGTTAACATTTAGTTCAATAAATCAGATAGCAAGTAGGTAGTAAAATTGGTTAACTTAATTTTCTTCCATAAATTAAATTCTTGAAATCTCTTTACTTTTTCCCACCATGCTTAATACGACGAATATTGTGATTTGTTCTATTTTTAAGTTCTGAAGAAGCTTCTGATAAATAGCGTTCCGCTATTTTATATAGAGAGTAATGAGATTGCCTGCTTCAGAAACTGTACATTACAGGTTTCACTGGCGATAATGCAAACAAGATTCTTCAGACAAGCTTCTTCATACGTATTTTTTTTATTTTCTGAACATGGTTTATCAGGCAATTTCAAACACTCCCAAGAAAATGTCAAATAGCTCTTAAAATATAGAGAAAATATATCAGAATTAGCTTGTCAGGAGTCGATGCAATCATGTCAATCTGATATTCTGTCAGTTTTCAAGCTATTGATCTGAAATTTTGCACACCTTCTTTTCTTTACAAAAAGCTGCTCATTTGTCAGAACCGCCGGTCTCGAACCACTATAACATATAGTTGCTATACAAATTGATAGATCAAAATCAAATTATTGTATGGGCAAGTTTTATTTGACGATTCGGCATGAGTTATTTTCCAAGGCAAAAGCCATATTGCTCGAATATATTGTTCAGATCAGAACACTAGTTATTGCATACAGCTGTCATACAAACTAATCGCCAATATTTATATTTGTGAAAGGTTTTTTTTAAATTGTAAAATTTGAACTTACTTGAATTTTTTTAAACTAAGCCCCATCAAATATAAACCACAATCCCCTAAGATATAATATTGTACTTAAATCCAGAAATCTCTAGAAAAAAATACTCCGAACTCTGCCCACAACGCAACAAATTTGGCTGCTTTACAACTGAGCGCCACTAACGAGTATCTCGTAAAACTAAAATTTTAACAAATCAAAATGAAATTACGTAACGATTGAGATTGCCAACAGTTTATTTTGCTATAAATCCTCACAATCAAAGTGGAGTTGCGTGTTGCGCGTCAGCGGATGAAGTGAAAGAATGCTTGGCAAGACTACAAAGCTGCATGCCTTACCAAATGTAGCTCTCAAATCAACACACGCACATTTACATATATGCAATGACTGGTGTATGTGTATGTGTGTAAGTGCAATCGCATAAAACAATAAAGTTAAAATGACTGATAGTAAAGTGCACGAAAAAGTCGCAAGCAGCGCAAGGATGTGCGGTTAGTGCAGCAGCTAGCCAGATAGCGGTGTCATTATGCGCATTTATCGCTGCGCCATACCCTGAATGGCCCACAAATCTATAAATAAAAGTAGCAATGCAGTTAAACGCAATCAAACACACATAAGCGCACAAACATACTGATATTTGCAATGCATTACCACACACACACGCATAAATATCGAGGTATATAACATACATATGTCTGTAAGCGCATATTCTCATCTTCATCGACTATGTACATACATACATACGACGGAACGTACGAGCGTACTGTGGATAAAGCGAACGGATCGTAAATATCCAAAGCGCTAAATTCAGAAAATATTTGCACGCAGATAGCTTAATCAGTGTGGGATATACAGAGTGCTAAAGAGCGGGAGAAAGATATTGATAAAGAAGGTGAGGGAGAGCATTGCTATAGTTTGAAATTAAAGTGTTTATTTCGGTTTATTTTGAATAACACAGCTCTTAACGTCCTTCTAATGATTTTTCAGATGCTAAAACTTCTTCTAAAATAACCGTTATATTCTTAGATGTCAGAGATAATGTTAGAAATAACGCCATCTTTTGTTCTAAAAACATTTTAAAGGCTGTGACCACTTAGTATTCTATGCATTCATGTTCCTACAGTTTCTTCTGTCTAGAATGAGCAAGAACTTTGTGTATTTGATCTCCGCTTTGCACTTGACTTCGCAGCTTACATCCCTGAAGATCATTCCATTGCCCTTTAACTTTCCTGGTCATGCTCTTGTCCAGATCATCTGGATGTATGGGTTTTCTAATGTCAATCACGTTTTCGGATGACTGCCGAGTGGTGTTGGTAATCTCGTCCACTAGACAAGTCACTTCCGACCGATATGGGAAGCAAGGTTATGGCCTCGACTGCTACGTAGATATTTTATCGGACAACTCCAGAGCCCTAGATTCTGAGAATGCATACCTCTTACAACCTTGCAAGGGCATCCTTACCCAAATCCATTAACTTGGGAACACGCAGGTGTTACCCTGCCTTCGTGCACTCTGGCTCTGGAAATTTTGGACTCGCGGAAGTACTTGTTGCAATCAGTAAGGTAGCGAAATCCTTATGATCCAGAATGAAACGCAAAAAGTCCATTGAACTACTCGCCCGTAACAAGGTTAACATGGCCGCAGTGTAAGGTGCGTCCAGTCCAACGTCCAGTTATGTATCTGACTGGCGTAGATATTAAGCGTGACTCACATCATGGAGATATATGACAGTCTTTTTGATCCGTACTTAAAAGTTCTAAGCTGTACAAAGGGTAGACGTCTCTAGAAGTCCAAGTAGGATTATTCGCGGCCTCAGGAAAATCAGCCTATTTACCTGATCTAACCTAACCATCAACCCTTAGTCGGATATAAAACCGTATACAGTCCGTTTACTTGATTTATGATTCCTCATGTTCAATTTCCTTAGAACTGGCAACCCTCATGGTTAGCCTGGAAACTTGAAAGCAGCTATAATCTAGCTATGGAACTGAGGAAATATATCACACCAAGGGATTAACCGGAGTCCTCTCAAGTCACTCAATGAAACCTACTTCATTTATTGTTGTAGAAATACTAAATACTTATAAATAGTTGATACGACTGCCAAATCTTTGACAGTGTTTTTAATACGTCCTGAGAATGTATGTATTTTAGTTCACAGATCAATTTTCACAAAGATTGATTGACTTTTGGATGTCCTTATCGATAATAATTGGTCTAACAAGTTAATTTAACCTCAGAGACTCAAGGAAACGATGTTTATTTCGGGAACCGTAGGTACTTCACTTAAGTTAAGAGATAGATTTTAATGCAAGCATCGGTCTTTTCATCGCTTCCTGCATTTTTATACAAATTTTGCACAATTTTGTTGGTTTTAGTATTCTTCAGTTGTCCAAAAATTAAAGTTAGCAAATATTTCAAAACTCCGAAAGCATGAAGGGCCATGCGGAAAATTTATGTAACTCTTCAGCGCGCTCTTGTTGCATGCAACTTGTGCACTTTCACATTAAATGACGCAGTGGCAGATAGCCGCCAGAGCAAATAAGAAAGTAGCCAACAAGTTAGTTCATTTCCTAGATTTTTTTCTTCTTTTGCTGCCGATATATTTATATATCCACACACACACTTAAACATAGCTGTGTCGGTGTGTATATGGCGAGGAGGTCTGCTGAATGTCCTTATAATGGCACGGTTGCCAAGTAGATATCCACAAACACACACACACACACATACAACAATTGTTGCGACCAGAAGGAAAGGTGAGGCGAGTTACGAACGCTGTACTTTTCAGCTTCAGCTCTTTTCACAATCAGGTCGACAGATTTACTGGCAAACAAGCCGAAGTACTGAAGAGAAAAAGTGGCTCATTTCCTCTGCAGGCTATCCGACATGACGGGGCAGAAGAGCAGTGGATTGCATGTGTACATACATATGCACCGTTAGTGCATAATGATTAGCGCGTCTAGCGTCTATGTGTATGTGTGGTGTGTGCGAGTGTGTCGTATTTAGCCCTGCGGCATTGGAAGCGTCTCAAGACGCAGCACGACTCAACGCAATGCTGTCTTTACTTTGTTGCACTTGACTGCTTGCACAATTTATTACTTTCTTGATCGCATTTAGATCTCTCAAATAAAATAAAACGAAAAAACCAAAAATGGAAAAAAAAATCCCAAAAATTTCAATGCAAAAAATAACCAAAAACTTGCGGAGTCCGCAGGCCAAGTGAGCCTCGGTCGTAAGGCCAAGTAGTGGCAATGCGCCATTCACATTAAAACACGGCATTTAAACTAAAAGCAGGAAAGGCTGGAAGGATATGCGGAACAAAAGGCAAAAATGCACGAAATAGTTTCATACATATGCACTTATGTACTTATATGAGTGCTTTAAAACATATGTATAAAAATTTTAAAGGTATAAATACTACCCATTCGCGTAGAATGTGGAGCGAACTTTAGTGAATGAAACTTGTCACCGTCAAACAAAACGATTTTCTTCTTTAATTAAATTATGAATTTTAATTACTTTAAATATGCATTACTAGTTGATTACTTGAAGAAAATCTAAAAAATAATGAAAAAAGTTGGCTGGTAACTCGACTGAAAAATTTCAAAATGCTGACACACAAGAGCAGTTGCTCAAAGTTTACCAAAAATATTACTGAATATTCAAAAACAAGTGCAACAGAAGTATAAAACGAGTTCAGAAAAAATTACTAGAGCTTGACAGTATCGTTTTACATCTGAAAGATCTTTTGCATGGGAGGTATTCATCATACATCACATATTTGAAAGGACTCCGGCGTAACGGATAGCAACCATAGTAGTCCCTTCGGTGCCGATATATTTTCATTCAACGATGTTACTTCGTAAATTCTTCGAAATTGTAATAAAAAATAAATTAAAAGATGCAACAATGAGACAAATAATTGTAGAGCCAATCAAAAGGAAGCAAGGAATCAAATCGAAAAGTGGTGTCAGCTTCGGATTTATGTGATGAGCCCTCGTTTAAGGTGATAAGTTGCCAGTAAATTGACTGGCACATACTGCCACATATTAGTAAGTTTTTTAACATTATTTGTTGTTGTATCACGCGCGGTTATAGCCGAGTTAAAAACAGCGCACCAGTCGTTTCCCCTTTTCGTTGTTTGCGCTAATTCGAGATACCAAGTGCGGCCAGGTTCTTTTCTACCTGATCTCTCCAACGGAGTAGAAGTCTTTCTCTTCCTCTGATTCTCCCGGCGGGTACTGAATCGAAATCCTTCAAAGCTGGAGTGCTCTCTTCCTTCCAAACAATATGATTTGGCCAGCGCAGCCACTATCTCCTGATCCTGGACTATGTCAATATTGCCGTATATCTCGTACAGCTCATCGTTCTATAGACAACCACATACAGGGCCCCTACGAAGTCGCTCAGCCTCGATTCTTATTTGAATTTTCCGACTGTTGTACCTTCTTTGCCCATCCTGGCGTTAAAATCGCCAAACATCGACGACTAAGTCTTTTTCCCACCACGAATATGGCCGCTGCAATAAATGACACAAGGACCTATCCGTCTTCGTCCTTCTCCAGACCATCGCATTTCGTGGACGGCTGTGATGTCAGCCTTTACTTTTACGAGGACATAAACGGCACGTTCACAGTTTATGGACCGGACATTCCGGGTGCAGGCCCTGAAATAATAATACTTAATAATTTGCTGTGATGGTCATCAAAAGTGGGATCCTTCATCCGCGGATGCTCTTTCTTTTTCATTGGTGTTTTTTTTTCTAGTGATGAGGCCCGAACTCAGCGCTCAACCTCCCTAAGCGAGTAGTAAACAGTTTGATACACATTTATACAGGGAACTTCTTGCTTCAACACTGACACCCGCTCGTAGATGCTTAACTTCTCCTTGAAGCTTCCTTTCTTTTAGCCGTTACCCCAGTCTCCACTAGGGTTACTCATGTTTCGAGGTTGCGCGGCGAGGACGCAATAGTTGGAAAACTCGCCTTAGACCCTATATAACAAACAAGTCTGCGCCTTGAGTTCCATGGCTTTAATCCTTGCAAGTTGCAAGAGTATGAAATATTCGGTGATACCCGAACTTAACTCTTTCTAAGTTGTCTTTTTTTAACTTTAATGACAGTACCTGACTTAATATCACCAAACAATATTTAAACCGCATTGCTTAAAAAATCTGAATGCTGAATAAAAAGTATTATACGGAGAGAACTTCATTTCACAGAGGATAATGTCGAGGTTAATTCTGCCCCAAAACTCACTTCTTAAAAACATAAAAAAAATAATTTCTTTGTTAGAAAGTACCTTAGTAAGAACCAATACCACTTTTGCATTTCAACAAACTTCAACCAATAATATTCCAAAATAAACAATATAAGACACTTTTTGTGCCCTCCTTGTACGGTAACAGGCTAAAATAAGTCAATCTTTACAGCAATTAAGGGAATGTCTCAATAAAACTGGATAATAAAAGGGTTAAAATGAGTCTAGAAACCTAGAAACGCCCCAAATAAGATGAATATCGAAGAGGTAGTAAAAACTATCAGTTGATCCGTAGACGATGTTCAAAATGTAAGGCCATGGACAGTGACAGAGTCTTTGTCTAATCACTGATAAATACAAGGTCTTTATTCTGCCGCTAAAAGATGTCTTAGTCGATTCTTATTTGAGAGTAAACGGTTATATTAAGCTTCCACGACAACGTTTCCGGATCCGACCAGAATTTTTAGTCAGCTAAGGACTGTAGATTCGGCAGCATTCTTTTAAATATCTTCAGAGATCTCCGATCGTCGAAAAACAGTAAAGCTGTTTACGTTTTTTACGGAAAGAAATGCCTTATCAGCCTTTGCCTTTCTTCAGCATATATTCTATTGCGCAGCTAACGATTCCGCAATTATTTCTCACAAGGTGGACCAATTAATAAGTTTGTAACTAAAATTCTGGATTGGAAGGGCTGTAGCTGTCAGTAGTTCCGAGACCCCAGAAGAACGATGAATACCGTGAGGAAAGTTTTTTTTCACATTTCATTATAAAAAACAGGAAAATATTTTTACTGCGGCAGCACCCTTCACATGTGCATTTCTCATAGCGTAAAGGCCTTATTTTCATAAAATATCATTATCTTAATTTGAATCAGTCAGTTTCTATATCAGTTATATGCTATAATTATCCAATCTAAATTCCACTGCTTTGTGTTATAATCCACGTCAAATTTCCTTTGGATATCTCGTCAAATAAGAAAGTTTTCCATACAAGAGCTTGGGTTTGATCGATCAGTTTGTATGGCACCTAAATATAATACTATAGCGATCAGATATCGAAAGTTCCAACAACGGAGCATCTTGGGAAGAAAAAGACTTGGTAAAAATTTCAGAGTGATATCTCAAATCTAGTTCTCGTATATACCCTATTCTGTGTATTATTATGAATAATGCAGTCAGTGCCACCTATATTCATGGTCTGTATATTTATTATTTATATTTATTTTCCGTTCAAAACTTAGAATGATTCACAACAAATTCTAAGTGCGTGCTGTGATTCATATGAGTTTAAATGAAAATATTTCCACTGGCAAAAGCTGAGAGAAAAGGTAAAAGAGGAGGAGGGAGGTCCTCATCTAACCAAATACACATACACAAACACAAAACTACATTTTATAACTTTACTTAAGGAGAAATGTAAACATTTTAGCCAAATTGCTGCCAGTTGAACGCAATCAGCGACAAAGCAGCAGAACAGCAAAGTGCGCTCAGCGGAGATACTCGCACATTGCGAGCAAAATCGAAATGCCAATGCATTGCGACGACACTTTGTGGTGGCGACTCGAAGATGTGACACGAGTGCATATTCAAATGTGGATGCATATGTCATAACTCACAAGCAAGTGAAAATAGAAAACTATAAAAAAAATTTAACGCCAAGAAATGCTCACACTCGCAGCGTTTTCCGCCGTCGCTGATGGCATGGCGAGCTTGTTTAGGAGTTTTGGCTTTTCAATTCCTTTCCGCGTCCTGTCATTTACACTAGACCACACATTTCGTTCTCGCCAGAACCACAAAGCTACACTTCGCAGCCAACACAGACGCGCGCACACAACGCATTTGGCTTGCTATCACTTGGCTTCTAATGGATATTCAAATATCTGCAGAATGAATTTTCACTTCGACTCGCACACACACACACACACAGCAGCACACTCATACTTTGGCTTACACGTTGCGTTTTAACCCAAATCTGCGAACGTGAGGGCCCGCTGTGCGCAACGCACCACCACTCCGCCTGCTGGCAACGCCGCACAGTGAACAGCAACAGCGTCGAAGCTTGTGCCAACAGGGCGTATGCGTGACTTTTTTTCGCCTCATCTTCTTCTTTGTCGCTGTTTTGCTGCTTGCCTGATCAGTCAGTGGAAAGTTTTGCTTTTTGGCTGACTGCTGCTTTTGCTGGTGGTAATATATGTGGCGCCCAGGCGTTGTTGCTGTTATTGTTGTTGTTTTTACTATCTGCTAGTTGCTAGTTTTGCCACATCTGCAGCGACTTTGGCATGTTTTCACCATCATATTGCCATTTGATTCGTTAGTTACTTATAAGTGTGTGTGTTTGTGATATGCAAGTGTTTGTGTATATGTGTGATGAATGTGCATATGTATATGTGTACACGTGCCTCGTTTAACCTTTTACACATTTTAATATCAAACCACATTTGTTTGTGTGCGCAGGACAAAAAAGCATTACAAAACACCATCGTATGCGCATAAATAAACTCACGCACACTTGCATACATACATACATGTAAATAGTAAGGAACACACTCATGTTGCTGACTGCCCACATTCAAAATAAATATTTTACGGTTATTTTTATCGGAAAAATATTTTTCGTTTTCACTTTTGATTTGTGTGGATTTCTTTATAATTTATAGACGTTTTGGTTTAGGAAGTGTCTTCGCTGTCGCTGCTGATTTACATTAGCAGTGGCGGTTTGTAGCCATTTGTCAATGCACAAATACATAGGTTTATAACATATTCACATACACATACGCACATAGTATTAGTATATCATACAGAATCGGTATTAATGTCGATATAACTATTTCTTGAAATAATATTTCAGTTAAAATATATTTATTCATGATTTCTTTGTAATATAACTTTTTTTTTGCTTGTTTGCTTAAAAAGTGCGCTGAGGGCAGCACTTAAGCCATCAGTTAAAATCGCTGTTCTGCAACTCAGTAGAATTAACAAAGTTTATGATTTCTTTCCATCCTAACTGCCAAATATCAATTACATTGGAACATTGATTGGCATGGAAACAATACCGTCTCAACAGACTCAACAGAAGTCTGAGATTTCACAGAAGTACTGTTCTAGCGTATTATCATCCACCTCGCATGCTCTCTATTCTGCCGTTTACTTTATCAAATAAGCCGTCTGCCTTATCATTTCGTTTCCTTCTTATAAGATTGGGTGCCCAGATGTGTTCACAGAGCTTTCTACTGAAAATCTAATTATTGTTTACTTTCAGATTCTAACATAGTGAGACTTCGTTCTGACGCAGCGAATAGCCTTTATTATCGTTTGGCTAACCACAAGAAAATTAGCAGAAGATTAGCAGATTTTCTAGTTAGAGTCCGAAGCCCACTTGGCTCCTTGTGCTATTTCAACAATTTCGGACTGTAATACTGAATTGTAGTCGTTTAGTTTGAAGCTATTTTCTGTGTATGGACCACGATAGATGAAGACTGTTTTTGTACCTGTTTCACGCTTTTATCCGTCGGTTAATACAAAAATTTTAACTATTGACCACAGTTCCATTACTTCAGTTTTTTGGAACAAATATGTTGTGTTTAACTTTCCATAGATCTCCTTTCTTTAGGCACATTGAAAAGTTTGCCCGGATTCTGCAAATATATCGAGTATAATGTCTGCTGAGATGGTTGTTTGTAACACACAAGACTATTCAAAGAAATATATTATGTAACGTTAACCTATTTCCCCAAAATAGTTTATTATTCCTGAATATTTATTTTGTCTCCTTCAAAGAAATCCCCACCAAATATAATACACTTATGCCAACCATTTTTCCAGTCCTCGAAACACTTTTCTAAAGCACTTTTTGGTGGCCCTCAGGTCCTTTAGCGAATTTCATTTTATCACTTCAACCGACTGAAATCGGTTTCCATTCCGATGATTGTTGACATGTTTGCTTGTCAAACTCATAAACCCTTGTCTCATCGGCCGTTATAATGCTCAACATCAAGCATGTCCAAATAGACCCTTTTACGATACTCTTTTGGTAAAAATTAGCTTTATCGACTTGTTATAAACATACTGGTTGACAGATCGCACTCATATTTGGCACAGTAATTAACGGCAGAATTTAATTAAAATTTCTGGATGCTTTTGGCACAATGTGAGTAATTTAAGTCCCTTTTTGAAATTTGATGCAAGTATCCCCAGAACTGTCTAGAGGTGTGTATCATTTTATGGTGAAATCAATAAGACTTAGTTCTCTATATTGGTAAAATCAATACCTGCCCCTTTGATCCCTTACATCAAATATTTATGTTAGATTTGCTCCTTTATGCTCGCCTTAATACCATACATTTTTGTTGGGGTACGAGATATAAATAATTTTAATTCTAATATTTCATATCATATTGGACATATCTCCTCTTCTATCACACTTCATCACTAAGGAATTTAGTGATTTTTATCAATTGGGTTGACTTCACGGCAAATACTTCGGACATTAGGTCAGATATCTTAATGTTTTGACTCCAACTTTTCACGTTTGCTTGAGATTTTATATATTTAATGGAATCACGGCGAATGACGCTTCAAAAGTTAGCTGAAACTGGAGAAACCAAACTTCGCTGAAAGCACTGAAAACCAACCCAGCCGAAGCATATAAGCAGTGTATGGAAAATTGGAATAAGCGTTGACAAGCTGTTTTGAAGCCGAAAATAAAGATTTGTATTAAAAGAGGCGAAAATGTAGTTGTATTTGTGTGTGGCCGGAGTAAATTTGGTGATCAGTTGGTATTTGATGATCAATGGTATAGTGATTATATAATATCATGCGTGGAAGATGTTCTATTTTCAATCTCCTTTAAGTGTTTGTCCTATTAGTATATATTCAGTGCTACCAATCACATTGTGTTGGAAAGGTGAGATTTTGAGCCTTTTTTAAGTGAAAATAATGAAGAAGTTCGCTATATTTTGAATTTTTTATATAAAAAAAATGCCACGCAAGCCACCAAAGAAATTAGTGAAGTTTACAGAGACGATGCTGTATCAGTTCGTGTAGAAATTTTTGAAATTTCGATTTACACTGTTGAAAGTTTTACACTGATGGAATAATTTCGCTAACGGAAAAATGGCAAAAAGTGCTCGACCAAATTGATACATATTTGTTTATTTATTTATTAGTACAAATATAAAAAAAAATAACTGCAAGTTTGATTAGAGATACAAAAAGACTTTTTCATTTGCAATAAAGTACAAAAATATTGACGACGTATTTTTAGTTATAAAAAACAAACAAATGAAGAAGAAAAAAAATTCAACCATCGAAAGTCGTTTGAACTCATTGTCGAAGCACTTTTGCAACTCAGATTGAGGTATTTTGAAAACACCTCTATTGAATGCATCAACCGCCTATTTAGGTGTAGAGAACTGATTAGTTTACTTTTTTCGTACGGGTATAGAAGTAAGTCATTCGGTTCTAAGTCAGAACTATACGGAGGATGACTCATCAAATCGCTGTTTTGAGTGTTCAAATATGCAGATGTTTCAGTGGATGCGTGAGAGCTAGCATTGCCGTGGTGAAGAGTGTGATTCGTCTTCGGCAGCTGGTTTTCCTGATTTCTTGAAATTTCTTGTTTCGAAGCATCGCTATTGTATTTTGTTAACATTTATCTCGACCAATTGACACGAGCCTTTTTTAAGCGTTCGACAAATTGTATGGGATCCAACAACAAAATTTTTGTACAGGCAAATGTGGAAATGCTATGGTATATTGTATGTATGGTAGTCCCACTAATGTACATAGTTGTCTCTATCTCACGATGGGTCACGTGACGATCTAGCAATATTAATTTGCGCACAGAGTCAATAATTACCGAAACAACAACCGATTTTCGACGACCTTTTCGAAATTCGTTTTCGAGTAATCTGCTATCTCGATTGAATTCACCATACCATCAATAAACACTGGCCTTTGACGCAGCTTCGTCGCCAAAAACTGAATTAAGTTCATCGATGCACTGTTTAAAGTTGTAAAAAAGAATTGCTTAATACCACTTTTTGGTCGAGAAGAAAGTTTTAAGTTACTGTTAGGAACACAAGTAGCCCACGCATGTGGAAACATTCAGAGTGTGCATACCATCAAAAATGTCAAAATTTCGATGAATTTGTAAGTTTCCAGATTGCAATACTAGTGCTACCAAATCCCGAAATGTAAAAGACAACTCACATACTTACAAAGCATCCGTGGACTATTTTGTTTTTTCTCTCGTCGAAAAAGTTGCATGAAATGAAATTGTTTTATGTATGCATATAGCAGAAAAGTGCTCTTTAATGATTATTAGTGTGCTTTCAACATATTGTTTTTCTGTTTTTATTTCAATTATTCTTTTCACCAACAATAATAGAGAATTTCAAAATTATTTTGATAACAAAAATAAAACCCAAAAACTAAAATGATTAAAAACAATATTGACATAAACAAATGAAAATACCTACCTACCTAATGGTTGGATAAAAAATGTCAATTAAATAACATTATCGAGAGCCAATCAGTGTCACTACTGACTACTTAAGCCACTCAAATCAATCAGTGAGCTAATTTTCATTTTACGAAAATAAATTAAAATCAACTTTTTAATACAAAAGCATAAAATGAAAAGAATTTTAATGAAGTGGGATGCTATACATAGCCCAGCATGGCTCAACATAGCACAAAGTCATTATGGACAGCGCCTGTTTGTTATTCCAAATCACTGATTGCTGTCACATAGGGGGAGTTGACGGCTTAGCCAATCATCGCACTTACTAATAGGCACAATCCTGCAGACGTTTCGGAAACACTGGCGCAAAATGCTAATTGATTCGGTCTAGCTATTCAAATTTGAATTCCCAAATCTCCTCAACGTCTATAAACAACAAAACTTCTAATCGCTGTTGGTGCGGCTAACTGCTGCAGTGGCGACTTGCTGTCGCAATTCATTTCTTTAATATTATTCGAAGATGCGGCCTAAAACAATACAAATATGATGGCATTTCCCATACCCCACAACTCTCCGAGTCGCCGTGAGCCTCATGGAATGCAAACAAATTTCCATTATGGATATCTTATGGGATATTGCGTGCGTATGTATGTGTGTATTTTTATACGCCCACACCTCAAAATAATGAAAATACTAATTTAAAAGCTGTGAAAATATCCAGGGTGGAGAATATTGAAATCATAACTGATGCGCGGTGAGCCATTTATTTGATCCATTCAAACTTGGCAAGATTTATTATTCTGATTTTTTTGAAATAATGGATTTATTAATGTGGCAGTGGAATTTGAAATAGAGACTGTAAACAGAATAATCGCCAGATAACTAAGTAACTTAGAAAAACTAACCGAGTTTTGTATTTGAAATATTTTTGATTTAATTTGGCCATTTACTATTTATTTGGACTCTTTTTTGAATACAGCTCTCTACTTGTAAGTGTCATACAATAAATAGTGTGGATTCTTATTTTCCATTACCTTTTTAAGCATACCGATTTAGCGACGTTAGCAGAAAGAGAGTTCACCTTAAGGGGGTATTCTAGTCTAAATACCGAATTGCGACCTTTTTGGCAATCGAGAAAAAAAATTTTGATATTTTTACTATCCATTTTTTTATTATTTGCTTGTTTATATTTGAAGAGTACACAAAATTAATTTATTAAAATTTTTTTTCATAGGGTTATGCCTCCTTAAAGTATAGGAGGAAACAAAGTCGTGGCCTCGTCGCTATGATTTCTACCCTTGTGGTCACCTGAAAAATAAAGCAATGATGATTAATACGAATGTCGTTAACTCCAAAAGCTGCACAAATGAGGTTTTTCATAAAATTGTGGTTACCAAAAAACAAAGGTATATTTTTTCAGTAATTTTTTAACTTCATCAATTTTTAAAAAATATTACAATTTTAAATTTTTCATTTTTTGTTATTTCATGTAATAAAGAGATACTTTGAGAATATGCATGCAGTATTTTAAGTAAATCGAAAAAAGTAGTTTCGAAAAAAAACCTTAAGGTTTCGTCGTCCGCTAAACAGGTTCAGCTGCCACTACACTAAAATGGCTACAACTTCGGAAATAATTTGAATTTGAAAAAATCCTTATAGGGAGATATTTTTGAATTTCTAAACTACCAAATTTTTTTGTTAAATTTCTGGGCTAGAATATCTCCTTAAGCTCCGAAATGGTCCTCGGATTGCTGGCATATTATTCGTTTTCAAATAACGGCAAAACAATTAAGTCATAAACGTGAAATCTGTAGATCTGTGTTAACGGTCTATGTTGGTGTCTACATGATTTTTTCTGGCGAAACTAAAAAGTTCAATTCGCAGTAGTTTGATTAGTTTGTTGAAACTAATAAATATCAAGACCTTTGTCAGGCATCCATGGTTGCCAATATCTAACGACTGCTTTTATCATATCTGTGATATCAAAACCTACACTATCATAGCTCATGAAGCTGGGTAGGTAGAATGGCTTTCAAACGACACACCTAAGCCTTTTAGAGACCCATAATTAAACCACAAGGACTAAACCTCAACCGATGGTTGTTACACAACTTTACATTCGCGTAGAAGATGTTTCATGGTCTCCTCTTCTTCTAAATCCCGACAACTTTTACAATATTGATTATATGGCGTTCTTAGACTACTTTCATGCCTGCCAATTAGACAATGATCTGCTAGTACCTCTACTAGAGTTCTTATGTCATTCCTTTGGAATTTTAACAGTCGATAGCTGCGACGCATATTCCATTCTAGTCACGTTTGCCTGCTTGTTGAACATGTTAGGGATAACCTCCATCACGTTTCCTCTATTTTTATCTTTTGAAATGTTTTTCTACAAGTAGTTCTGGCTAATTCATCTGCTTCATTGTGACCACAAATCTCACTATGTTCTTACCGTGAAATAGAATGTTAGATCCACTAAAAGATCAAGGCATCCCTTCACTATATTTGACGAAACCCTAAGACAGTTTACTGGTTTTAAAGTCGGTTGGATATCCATATAAATATAAATACATATATTTTCTGATGTGGCTTACCGAAACTGCTTCTGCCCATGACACATCAATATAACGTTTTTTGCGTTCTCAAGATCCGTTATAAAAGCTACTACCTCATGGTCTGTTGATTATACAGTTTCGAAGTCAACTCGTGGTATTGGGCATACTTAATAATGTGGCAAGTTTTTCGATCACGAAAAGTCTTTTATAAATGCAAAGTATATGAAAAGGCAACTTTTTAGGCTAATAAATTACAAAGAAACCTTTCCTTTTTTAGAATCTGTGTGGTTTCATGTTCCGAAGCTAATCGTTCAGCAAATGTTCTTATGAAGAGAAAAAGTCTTTCTTTCAAACTCAATTTAATGGTGATGCCATGTAGCTTGAAAGGAAGAGAAGAGAAAGCTAAAGAGAGACTACTCAAAAGTTGCATCCACCTTCCGATATATAGTTAGGGTAACATCCTAGCAGTACAATTTTTAATTAAACTGTTTAGCTATTGCTGCATGCTATAGAGGTAACACCGTCGGTCCAAATTTTATATCTTTAACAGACATCGAAAAACGGTCCTATATTTTTGGATCTTAATGCACAAACTATCATTATTACTGAAATATATTGACCAAGTAGTAAAAATAATTATTTCCAGACAAATACAATAGCCGACAAGGTGAGAGAAATTCGAGAGAGAAATTATCAGAGACTCATAAAAATTCCGCGCTTTAACCTCGGCGTATACCAAACATTAAGCAATATTCAACTACAAGACCCTGGTTCTCATTTGCTGCATTGAAAGCGTAAGAGAAACAGAACTTCGAAAAACATACTGAAGGCTACTATATACGCAATAGATTCCTGGGTTGCAGCAGCAATATCGAAAAACTGTAGAAAAAAGCCCCGTCTTTTTCGGTCGAGCATCAAGGCTATAGAACTCATCCAAGCACAATCCACGACAGCTCTCCTCCACAAATTCCAAACAAACCGAGTGGGTGGCACGTAGCACAAGGAGATGAAGGTACTTCCACTTCTGCACACACACCACTTATGTAATACTCAGCTGCTACAATCGTCAAGAGTATTTGGCTTAACACAAGATGACGCGCATTTGTTCCGCTTTGAATTCAGCAGCTTCGAATTCTGCGAACGAATTGCAATTAAATTCAATTATCTGGAATCAAATACGCTTTGGCACAAAGGTGGCCCACACGCAACTTTTACGATTTGTTATTTTACTGCTGCAGCAACAATTACAAATCCGACCACCGCTCTCTCGCGCATACTATACGGCTACACGGAACCGTCGAGTACACGCCGGGGCAGAAGGCAGCCTTGGTTAGTTTTCCGTCGCCACACAATTTGTTTACAAGCAGCGCAATGCAGCGAGCGAGTCGCGGCGGTTTTCCTCTTTCGTGTGAACGTTTCTTTTAGTGTTGTTGTGTGGTGTGGGTGTGTGTGTGTGAGTGTTTTCAAGTTTTCCGGCGCGTAGCGTTTATTTTATTGTTGGTTGTTTTGGTGTTTTGCTATTTTGGCATCTCGTTAAGTTTGTTGTGATCGCTGTTGTTTCAACTTCTTCGCTGTGTTTGTAGCTTTTGTTTTCATTGTTATTGTTGTTGCTGTTGTTGTGGTCGCTTTATCTATAGTAGAGGTGTGCTCATACGTTTGCATATCGATGTTTATTGGTATACCATATGTTGACGTGAAGGGTATATTATTCCTAGAATTCGAAAAAGCTTACAGTTCTACTAGAGATATCTGAAGAAAGCTTTCCCGGATATATTTTCTATAAATACTGATGAAATTTTTTGAAAAATTTTGTATTATAATCAGTACAGCACTATATAATTTATTGCAGATAAATAGATTAGTTCTTGAAAACAGCGTTGCCACCTTTCCCTAATTTTAACTAATGAAAGTTATAAATAAAATTTCGTTAATTAAAATATTATTATACATATGTGTATTATATAAAATAATAGTAAAAAAACACACAATGAAACACTTTTAAAATTATAAAAAATAGAGTTGCCAACTACATTAAATAAATGAAAATCTAAAATTCAGCGTTTACTTAAAGCGTGAAACTCTTCTAGAATATCATCAAGGTTGGCAACAAATTTAGTTTTATTGGGTTGCCACATAATCAAAATTTAAAAAAATATACATATATAAAAAACTATATGAAAACCGAAAATAAACTTATAACTCTCATGTATGTACAATAAGTTTTCTTAAAGTTATATACATATGTATATACATATATGTATATTTTTTTAATTTTGCTTAGGTGGCAACCCTATAAAACTAAATTCGTTCAAATATTTTTGGAAAATTATTGTAAAACATTTTAAAAATTTAAAGAATTTAAAAATCAAATTTTAACCAAAAAATATTTTTTAAACTAAAAATTAGAAAAATGTATTAAATTAAAAAACCAAAAAAAAAAGTTTTAACCAAAAATAATTTCCAAATTAAAATTCTTTTAATTTCAAAAGTTTTATTTAGAACCGCAGCCACTACCAGCCTTACTTAATTTTTTGTACACATTGCAGTTGGCATCTTTTGTTCGAAATACAACAGCTCCACATGCATACACACACTTGCACATATGAACGTTTGTAAATAATTCCTTTTTATATTTGAAGATTTATTTTCTTTTGTATATTGTTATTTGTACTCGCTTGTTCGTTTGTCTGTCTGTGCTCACCGTTCTTTGATGTTTTCGCACTTTTGAGATTTTCAAAAATAGCTGACGCTGTAAAATAGCTTTTCGGCGAATCGATTTGCGGAACGAAACAAAAAATTCCCACAAGTATGTACTAAGCATTTTACTAATTGCATTAAAGGCCATCTCATAAAGCGAAAGACCTTTTATGGTCATGTAAATGGAGCGAGAAATTCGATGTGTGTGGGGCATGCGGGCAAAATATCCCCAACAATAGCGGTAAAGAGAAATCAGAGACATGTCTAGCTGTCATAAAATAAAATAAAATGATTTTGTGTTTGATAGAGAATATTTTGTGTATGCACCAATATACATACATACATATATGGTTAGTAATGACATAAATATCATCTAGGTTGAATTCAATTCTTATTCTTAATCAGGTGCTTATTCTGTGACTTTCGAATATAAGAAGTATAAGAATGAGGTTCATTAAAAAAAATTTACTTCTTATAAAAGAGTAAATCAGCCAAACTATTTGGTTGGTATGTCAAGCTGTACTAACAGGACGCAGGTCTCGCATGATACTGCGTAGCTCCACTAAGATTTCTGTTTGGTTCTGGGTTTTCTGTGGAAAAGCTCCGAAAGTAATCATAATGATGTTCCATATACTAATTCAGAAAGAGCAGAACCGATATCGTCTTTATAACGGGTGATTTTTTAAGAGCTTGATAACTTTTTTAAAAAAAAAAACGCATAAAATTTGCAAAATCTCATCGGTTCTTTATTTGAAACGTTAGATTGGTTCATGACATTTACTTTTTGAAGATAATTTCATTTAAATGTTGACCGCGGCTGCGTCTTAGGTGGTCCATTCGGAAAGTCCAATTTTGGGCAACTTTTTCGAGCATTTCGGCCGGAATATCCCGAATTTCTTCGGAAATGTTGTCTTCCAAAGCTGGAATAGTTGCTGGCTTATTTCTGTAGACTTTAGACTTGACGTAGCCCCACAAAAAATAGTCTAAAGGCGTTAAATCGCATGATCTTGGTGGCCAACTTACGGGTCCATTTCTTGAGATGAATTGTTGTCCGAAGTTTTCCCTCAAAATGGCCATAGAATCGCGAGCTGTGTGGCATGTAGCGCCATCTTGTTGAAACCACATGTCAAACAAGTTCAGTTCTTCCATTTTTGGCAACAAAAAGTTTGTTAGCATCGAACGATAGCGATCGCCATTCACCGTAACGTTGCGTCCAACAGCATCTTTGAAAAAATACGGTCCAATGATTCCACCAGCGTACAAACCACACCAAACAGTGCATTTTTCGGGATGCATGGGCAGTTCTTGAACGGCTTCTGGTTGCTCTTCACCCCAAATGCGGCAATTTTGCTTATTTACGTAGCCATTCAACCAGAAATGAGCCTCATCGCTCATCGGACACGGACGCGAAACACATTTCGAACCGAACACTGATTTTGGTAATAAAATTCAATGATTTGCAAGCGTTGCTCGTTAGTAAGTCTATTCATGATGAAATGTCAAAGCATACTGAGCATCTTTCTCTTTGACACCATGTCTGACATCCCACGTGATCTGTCAAATACTACTGCATGAAAATCCTAACCTCAAAAAAATCACCCGTTATGTTAAAAGTTCAAGCAGGATCCTTATCCTTATATAGTTTTTGACATAAAATGGCAATGTATGATGTCATCGTGCTATTAGCCCATTATACAAGTATTGTGGATGATATAGTGTTGTTTTGTAAATTAGTTGTTTCCCAATTAGTTTAGTAATTTTTGGAATATGGCGCTTTCGAATTGAAGACTGAGATCCAACGTTATGTCGATAGGTACTCCAAGACGAGAAATCCAGCCAGTTTGCAAGGCCTTTACTACAACTGGAGCTGTCTTGTTGGTAATCGGAATGGCTTCTGGGCATCGCGAAAATCGATCGATTACGGTTAAGCAATAACTGATATTGGAAACGGACCGACATTGTCAATGAGTAAATGTTCGAATCGGCTACTGGGATTTAAATTCAAATGTCTTTTCATTAGAAGGAACCTCATTCAAAGTCTATAATATCAGTTCAAGGTGAGTATTTTGACAAGACTATGCTGAAATTTCGTGGAAAGCCAAATAACAAACATAATGCACATTGGATTTTAGCCGTCTCTTGCGATAGGCATACCTTAGCGCGGGCAAATTCTACCTCCTGACCGCTGGGGGGAACCCAAGCCAAGTTTGTAATACCCATAAGGAAACAAAGGAGATCTTAAAAATATATACATGAACGATGAGCAGCTGAGTCGATTTAGCCATGTCCGTCTGTCCCCCATTTTCTCCCAATGAGGCTACCCATTTGTCGGAACCACCGATATCGGTCCACTATAACATATAACTTTAATTTAATTAAAATAACTGCAAATTGTTGCTTGGGTCAATGTTATGTCAGTTAGGTAGATTTGTACCTTATGTGTTTAGGTAAGTACTTGTAAGATTCAGATTCAGTAACTACGTTGCACATACTCGACGCTGGCAAACAATCAAAAGCTCAGTAAGCTGCTTGCATGTAAAAGCAAACAGAAAAACTTACACACACACATACACAGACACGCATGCATACCTTTTCCTGTTTCTTCGTCCGTTACATGGAAGGTCATAAGGCAACACGCCCCAAATTCACCTGCCAAATGCAGCCAACAAGCTGTCCGACTATATGCGTCATTGCGGCACTATGCCGGCGACATACTGTCTGAGCTGTTGGGCCAACAGAGCAAAATCGACCTACAAACGCTCAATTCATTACACATGCAAGCAGCACACCGGCACACACACACACAAAGTACAAACAATTCGGTTTGTGTGTACGTATAGGTAAAACAGTATGAGGCATGCAACATGCCATGGCACAGTATGTCCTCAATTGCAACCGAATGCCGCACGAATGTTTATACGTTTGTGGCTATAAATTCGATTCCACTTAAGCTCGATCTCCCCGCTTTTGCATACAAACACACACACTCATACTCTCTCATACATGCATATGAATGTGTGTGTGTGTGTGCTCCTGAAGTTATGCTGCCAAATCAAAATGCATGCGTCGGCATGGCGTTGCGCTTGCTGTGAGTGCATTTGAATTGTTTAACTCATTACAAAATGAAAATAAACAAATGCTTGCCAATTGCGTGCTCTCGGCAAAGATTTCCCTTCTATGTTGTGATGTATCGCAGCACACACTCATGTACATATACATACGTATATGTAAGTATGTGTGTTTTCGTTGCACTTGCGGTTGCCTGTGTTTACCAACTGCCAGCTCCCGGCTGGGGCGTCTCCACACTGTCTGCGCAGGCAAAATCTCGAAATTAATTCCTTAACATTTAAGTTATTCTCCAGTGTTGCTTTTGTTGTTGTTATTATTGCTTAATCTCTTTGATTGTTGCCGTAACATCTTGTTGCAAACTGCATTTCGTTGTAAAATGTGCTTTTATGTGGTCGAGTTGTGGCAACTTGCTGTTGGCGTACGAGCGAAGGAGCGAAGCGGTTGTGCGCTGTTGGGTGGCTATTGCTTATGCTGCTTATCTAGTAGGCTAACTAATTTTTCATAATTATAATATCATGTTGGGCTTTTATTTTATTTTCAAATCCATTAATAGTTCTTTCTTCTTCGCAAAGAAAAGCTTCTCAGCGCTTCCCTTCATGTCCGGCTCTCACATGCCACGTATGCTGTGTTCCGTTATTTATTTACGTTTTTCGTTTGATGCGGTTCTTTTTAAGTATTTTAATAGTTTATGTTTGTGGGTGGCAGGTTATATTGTTGTGGGTTATGTATTTGTTAGATTAACAACCACGACCACCAAGAATTGCTTGCAAGAAAGTACTGAGAAGCGATTACTCGTTAGTAATTGAATGCAGCTTCTTCTTTCATTGGGGGTGTTTTTTACGTGGTGGATCCCAAGCCCAGTGCACAACCTTGGAGAGGAATGTTTCTCCTTCTCACTTTAGCTCGCCTTAAAACGGATGTTTTTTGACTACCCAGAGGATACTTGGTCTAGGACCGGAAGTTATGAAGTGTTTGAGGTGTATGTAACAGAATCGTTTTTGGTACCTCCCAAGTGATTATGTTTCAGAGAACTTTTCTCACTTGCGTGAACCTTTACATATGATTCCATTCTTGAATTAAGAGACCTAGGCTGGAAAGGCACACGCATCCGAATAAATGAAAACACTTCAGCTCTTAGAGTATTCCACGCAATAGCCGTCGGGAGATGTAGAGGAAGACCTTCACTCCGTTGGGTAGACCAGATGGAGAAGGAGTTAGCTACCTAGCAATCTCCAATTGATGTCTATCAGCTGGCGTAAACTCGGCTATAATCGCGTAAGCGGTAGCTACACCAATAAAGAAGAAGAATTCAATGCAGCTTGGAGACATACTATATAATATAATATAATTTGCATATTTATATCAAGGTTTTCATTGAAACAAAATTTTGAACGTGATAACTATTATACCGTACCAATATGTTGTATATGATAAAATAATTTTTCTCTCCTAATGCTCAACGCGATAGAGGGTTATTCCAAGGCGGATAAAAATATCGCATTGAGAACTTTTGGATTCCATCCCTAAAGAAAAGTGCCGGCATAACGGCAAAAATGATTCTAGTCAATTTGTGACAGCCTGTTCTGATGTGAACTGTATTCCAATAATGGCGTTCTGCATAGACGGAATAAATGAAAGTCCGAAGCTTCAAGCTCTGGGCTATCAAGCCGCTGATTTTCAAATATTTTTTATACGATATTGAAACATGAGGCCTAGCGTTGGAAAATTATTGCCTCGTCTCTATTAAATTTGATGAGTTGTTATCTGCAGAAACTCATAATACAGCAAGCTCTTCTGATCCCAGTATAGAGAATCTTAGCGTCATGATTATTCGACTTTGTCGTTGATTTGGCTGCATGGCCAATTTTACAATTTATTGAATTGAGATGTTGTAAAATCAACATTTAAACCACGGTCCATCAAAAATGACATGAAACTTAATTTCAAAACCAAAATTTTCTTTCATGCCATTTTTGATGAACCATAACCCATATATTGATAAGATAAAATTTAATTTCAGAATTACTAAGCTAACGAAAAAAATATTTCTCCGGATTTTCAAAATTTATAAAATTGCTTAACTATGCAATGAATGATGTCCAAAATATTATTATTTTGAAAACTTAATTTATGGATGATAAATTCCAAAACAATTACGTCAGTAACGTTTATACAACAAACACACCTGCATGTAGGTACATGAATAAATCTAATAAAAAAGCTTAACTCGCCTATCGAAAACTGTCATATGCTGGATGTTAATACAACAAACCCTAAATATGTATGTATCGGTATGCAGTCCCATCTAGTAGAGCCCACAAACGTACACATTTGAACAAAAAAATTTAAATGTGTATTTTTTATTGTTTTGTTGCAACACTGCGGTCATCCATCACTTTCTTAATTTGCCGCAAACGTTTTGGTCAGCTTTTTTTGCAGGGCAAATAACAACAAAAAGAGATAGTCAAACACATAAGTGCTCACTGCAATGAGTAAAAGTTTTTGCAACATATAGAGATTGTATAAATTTTGACATGAAAATTAATTTTCCATGAAACTCAACACAGATTTGTATCAACTTAGGTGATGCATTGTTAAAAGCACACACAAAAAGGTGGCACAATGCATGCGAATACAAATACAAGGAATTGCTGCCAAAAGAGAATCTGTTTTTTTATATTTGTATTTGCCAACCAGATATACATATGTATGTGTGTATAAACAAAGACGTATTTACTACTTCATGTGTCGTTGTATGGGTACAAGAGTACTTTCGATCTTTGAGTGCTTGATTTTCATGATAAATTGTGTAGTATAATATTTATAAATTTACTTTGGTACTAAATTTACTAGTTGAATTACGAATTATATTTAGAAATAATTTTTTTTCGATATTATACTATATAAAAACGTAAGGAAATGCTAAGTTCGGGTGTAACCAAACATTTTAACTCTTGCAACTTGCAAGAATCAAAACCCAGGTACTTCAGGTGCTGGCAAAATTTTATATTAAATAGGTGTTGAGGGTAATATCGAATCGATTTTATCTGTTTTTTCCAATAACACATACTATTAACATACCACATGCTAATTAAATGTTACCTTGGTTTCATTAAGGTACCTCACATACCACCACCAATCTATATAGAGTACAGTCACCCGAAAGTTCGAAAATATTTTATATTAGATATATGGGGGCTTAGTGAATTATTGTTTGCCCATACAAGAGATACTATGTATTATCATACATTATCGATATTTTCGGGCAATGGAATAGTTTTTTTTTAATTAAATAAATAAAATTAATAACTAATGTTATCAGTTATTTCACCTTAAAGTACATTACATTTTAATAGCTGTTTCACAAATCAGCTCAAGCATATATAATATGTACTTAGATCATTCAATATTAGCTGTTTTCGATTCGCCAAACGTTGAAGAGTAACGTCTGATGCAGAGAGTAGCGCGAGAATAGTGAGCAGAAAAATGGCGAAACGAAGACACACCAGAATTAAATCGATGGTTTCTTTATTGGATTAAACATTATGAACAGAATCTAAGGAGTGGAGAGGCACATTAGTCAATTGACAAAATTATGGTGTCTATACTTTTGGAAACTTGAATAGAGGAAATCTTTCAACGGTAATTATAACATAGTGTTATTGGACTACTTGAAGAACAAAATCACTAAAACACTGTTCCATTAAATTTACACATATGTCCTTATAAAGTCAAAGAACAATATCCCAAAATAATAAAAATCATGGTAAAGTTGTCAGTGGCAGTCAATGACTACTATTTGTTCTTTGAACTCAAGAGATCACTGGAAATAGATAGTAATAACGAAAAGGTAATCCATGTGACAAGCCGATTTTGAAGCAAAAGGTGAACTGTACCACAAAAACCTTACCGGAAAGCTGGACGAAATATTGGGAATCTGAGTGATGTCGTCCTCGATTACATTAATATGTATTGAAATATAAAATCGAATTTGGCAAACATCTTTAATTTTTGTCTGCTTATTATATATTTCACAGTCCAAAGCATTGTGAAAATTTTGGTTATCAAATATTATTTGTTAAACCTTTCAATAGACTCAACAGATAGCGCATAATAACAAGAGGCAGAGAGAAGAACACATGATGTCATGTCAAAGACTTTGTATCCATAAGTCTCATCTCCTTTATGCTGAAGGTTCTAGAAAGCCTTATGTATAGTATATACACATCATATCAGTCATGGCGGATAACTTTTCGGCTGCAGAGCATGCATACAGTCTACACTACACGAGGTAGAAATGTCATTACGCCACAACCAAAGTGCGATTGACATAGAATTTGCTGAACTAACCAATGTAGTGTGCTTAACAGAAGAAAGAATGAAAGGAGTAGCTTGTGCAGACGATATACAAACTATAGTGTTAACGGTATCAGGATTCTTCAATTTTACAAACATTAAGATTATGGAAAGAGCCTTAGGGCGGTTACACCAATGATCCGCGAAATACGGGGATATAATGGCACGACATAGAATAGGAAACAAACTCACAGCGATATCCATATATTTCTATTTTTGTTAAAAGCCCAAAGGAAACGTCGGAGACTCTACATACATACATATATATATCCGATATCGACGGTTCCATCAAATGATTTTCTTAGCGGGAAGGGGATATTTGGAAAATTGTCTAATTTCTTGGAAAGGCCGATATCCGGTCACTATAGCATATAGCTGCCACACAAACTGATCTATCAAATTCAAGTTTTTGGATGAAATCTTTTTTTTTTTGTGAAGTGTTGCTTACGCTTTACATATTTTGGATAAGACAAATGTAGTGGCAAAAAAATTGCGAAATGAAACCGATTTAATTGTTGTATAATTTAAATACACTTATACATTTTATTAGCGACTTTTTTCAATTGAAATTAAAATTTAATAGTATGAAATATTTTGCAAAAAATATATATAAAATATTAAGAAAATATATGTATATAAAAATATTTATGAAAAAATAATAATTCAAAAAAAAAGGTTTATAAAATTAATTAATATTGCAATATACTGGTTTTCCTTCAGTCACTTTCGATAAAAATAGTATTTTGTTAAAATTAAGAAAAAAAACCATGCTACTTTAGTTCTATTTATTTTTGTGTTATATTGACTTTTCGTGCTGTTTGTAAAATAGTATACTAAAAGTTCATTCTTAGATCTTCACTGTATAAACAAATGAATGCGTTTATTTTAAAATATTTGTTCAGCCAATGTTGTTATTATTCTTAGCTTGTTGTTACAATAATTAAAACTATACTACAATGCAAATGAGACTGATTTTCGGTTGATAGAATCTTATCAGTGACATGCACCAACAACCTTCCTTCCTGTCACAGCACAACAACAACACACATGCCTACATACATACATATAACTAGTTGGGATGCCATAAAAAGAAACCGTTGCATGTGAGAAAACAATGAAGGCAGAAGTAAAAAAATCACAGAAGCGGAACGATAACAATTCCGCTGACATACAACAAACAAAATGCGAAACGACAAATGTGGACACAGTGTACATGTGTACATATATATTTATATGTGTATATATAATGGAGTTTGTGACAAGGGAAGTATCTTAGGTATATATTTACACGGTATCTTGTTGATGGACTTGGCAATGCTACTCTCTACAACAACAATAAATATACGCATATCGATCGCAATTGATAGATCGATTGTGGCAAGTTTGTTCACGCTGCAACACAATAAACATTACCAACAATTTAACACCAAACGCAAGAAAAAACAAAAACAAGAAAAAATGTTGCTATTATACCCATCACAGTGCATTTCTCATGGCATTAAAGGGTATAGAAATTGCTTTATAATGATTTCAAACGGTAAGTTTGTATGGCAGCTATATGTTATAGTGATACAATCGGAGCAATATTTTCGCTGGTTATGGCGCGGCCTTGGACAATAATTCTTACCAGATTTTGTGAAGGTATCTTATCAAATAATTGAAATTTTCATACAAAAACTTGATTTTGATCGCTCAGTATGTATGGCAGCTATATGATATAGTCATCCAAACTAAACAATTTTTCCGGAGAATGTTGCGTTGCTTTGGGCAATTATCCGCACCAAGTTTCGTGAAGATATCACGTCAGACAAAACACCTTTTCATACAAAGACATGCTTTTGATCGTTCAGTTTGTATGACAGCTATATGCTATAGTAGTGCGATATCAGTGATTCCGACAAATGAGCAAACTCTTGGAGAGATAAAAACGTGTGCAAAATTTCAGATCGATATCTCGAAAACTAGTTGATCAATTCGCGTATTCACTGATGGATAGGCGGACATGGCTATGTAAATCTACTCAGCTCATCGCACTGAACACTGATACATATGTACATATGTATATACTTCATAAGGTCGCCAATATTTCCTTTGTGATGTTACAAACTTCATGGCAAACTTAATACCATATATCACGTTCAGGGTATAAGAAAAAATCAATCGAAAAGTGAAAACATTATCAAAATAACAATATATGGGCATGTAAACAAAGTGTCGTCGATCAAGACAGTGCGTTAATCCGCGCAATCTCACGCATAGAACGCTGGAGGTGCTGACGAGCCGCATGTTGCGCTGGCTTGTGGCATGAAAATGTCTCAACACACACCGCTAAGTGCGTCCGCAAACTGATCGACACGATCACTCCGCACCTCAGCACGCGTCATATAGCACCCGGGACGAATGCATTATGGTTATACATATGTATTTATGTGTGTGTGTGTGTGTACGAGCCGCTAAAAATAGTTGCTGCCACGTTAAGTGTGTTTCGTCAAGGTATCAACTGGGGGACGGGCCATCAAATCAGTGACTAAATACAAACGCACACATATATTGTCATACATACAATTGTCGAACTGTCTTGACATGTTGAACACCCGCACCCGATTATGATAAATATTGACGACACACGCCATTGACAGCAAATTACCCGAAATTCTCACACACTCGCACATCGCGCCAACATTGTGACGTGCCGAAAGCCGTTCTTGCCACGTTCGACGTGACCTTTTGTGGCGATTAAAAAGCTGTTAACGAGCAACCGCTACTCGTTAATGGCGATTTATGCGATCTTTGACATTACTTTGTAGACACTTCCTCGTGTTTGTGTTGTTGTCGTTGCTATTGTGGCAACATTAAACTTACACCCCCATAAATACGATCGAGATTTGGTGAATTTTGTGGTGGTGTGATTTGTTATGGGCGGCCATCAATTCACGCTTGACTTGTTTACTTGTTAATTGGTGTAAAGAGTTTAAAATATTTTCACTTATCTTGGCGTTATTTATTTATACGATCAGCTTTGCTTTATCCCATCCAACGCACACACACACATACACTCTATTGCGTAGATAAAAGCACTCGCAAAACAAGCAAACAAGCAGATCGTAAAAATTTGGAATGCCTTAGATGTGGAAATAATGCCAGAGACTCCATAAAAATTCAGAAAAAATATTAAACAGCTGATTATGAGCGATCATTTGGAGCGAAAATATATCTGCTTATGTTTGAAAAATACGCTTGACTTTTGAATTATGAACGTTTTGAGTGTATTAAGCAGTTCTAATACTTACAGGAACCACTTTCGGACTTCATACCATCAAATGTAAGCTTATGATCCTTTGCTTGGTACTTCAGAATAAGTTATTTTGTCTCTACTTCTACTGTTATACAAAAATAAACTTCCCATGATTATTCTACCTTTAGTTGTTGATTTTTTTTATTCCAAATAATATGCTAACGATCACTTAAACATGGAAGAATAATGCCTAGTCATCTAATCGTCCTTAACTTAGGTGGCAAGTGATCAATTTAGGGTGCCAGCCGAAAATGCAACGTTCGTTAGAACAGCGGTACGCGATGAAATTATGTGTGATACTCGGTAAATTTACAACAGAGACGTTTGATACGATCAGTCTGACCCAGATGTTGCTTTAGCAAGAAGTGGTGCGATTCAGTGACACCAAGCCTTTTTGGAGAACCGGGAAGAGGTCACTGATGAAGACCGAAGAATGAGCAAATCGAAAGTGAAAATGATGCTCATTGTCTTTTTTGATATCAAAGGCAACGTCCATTATGAATTTCTCAAGAAACTCAAACGAAGGGTCAATCGGGTCCGACAAGACATCGCAACCGATTCGAAGTTGCACCACGACAACGCCCCGGCTCACACCGCCTTTCTGATGTGTTGATGAACAACTACCTAACCAAGGCTGGCATCCGAACACTTCCGCAATCGCCCTACAACCCAGATATGACCCCCCTTGCCGTTCATTCCGAAGATTGCTTTCCGTGACATCTTCAATGCTTGGAAATCGGGTTGGCAGCGCTGCATCGATGCAGAAGGGGTCTATTTTGAAAGTTTTTAAAGAATTGTAACGATTGGTTCAATATTTTTCTTAAATCGACTCAGTCCTATTACTTTCGAAAGCTCGACCATTTTAAATGGTTAGTTCATTTTTGACACCTGTTTTACTTGTGCCAAAATTGCTTACTTTCGACCAAAAACAGCGTCGTGTTGACATTGCTCAGCAAACGTTGGACGCAGTCCACAACGACCTGATCTGCTTCGGCGGGTCATAACTGGTGACAAATCAAGAGTTTATGGCTATGACGTGGAAACCAAGGCTCAAACATCACAATTAAGGCTGTCCCATGAGTCAAGAACATAAAACATTTTTCGTTCCCAAAACTGAAGAGGCCCGTGAAAGGAAGACGCTACGCTACGATTGAGGAAATAAAAATTGATACAAAATCAAAAAAATATATATTTTAAGTGCCTTGAGGATTGGAAAAAAACGCAGGCAGCATTGCAATATGTCTGGGGTGATTACTTTGAAGCGAACAAAATAGATGTGCGTCAATAAAAAATCACTTTCCTAAGAAATACAAAATTTGCGATACTTTTTAAACAAACATTGCACCATCAGTGAAGAAGAGAGGAGGTGAGATCAGGTACAATTCTTTGTGAGCACTGGGTTCCAAGGAGCCTAGTGCTCTGCAATATTTTTTTGCATACTTTTTCCTCCAACAATTCTTTACAATCACCACCGCGCCCCGGTTTTCTCTCTACAGCCCCCAATAACATACAGTTTTGCATGAGCGTTTCCTTCGAATGTATGAGAAGAAAGATTACAGCTGACCGTCTACAACCGGCCTTGTCAGTACCGAAGCGACTTTAAACCAGACAAATCTACTATTGCTTATACTTGCATTATATAAATATATACATATGTATGTATAATATATAGGACACCTTTTAGTGTTTAAATACCTGTATGTATAGTATGTATATACATATGTACTTGGACAATATTTATAAATTACACTTGTATCCAAACATGCGTGCATTATTTATGTAGGTACATATTTGCAGATGCATACATACATACACACATACATTTGCAAGCAAAACACCTCGAGCGCGTTTATTTTGATTGCACGCAACTTTATTATGGCATCGTAAATATTGTTGGCAATGTTGTTACAAGGATTCCAACTGTTAAGCAATGGGAAATTTCCATTTAAAAATAAATAAATAACATTGCTAATAATATGAAGGCACGTCTTTTTTACAAAGACACAGTAACTTTAAGAAGTTACCTCATTGAATTGTTATTATGGTATAATGGAACATTTTTAGGGACTTCGAGTGACAATAGGAAAATTACCATTGAGAATGATGTCAAGGTTTCTAGTAAAAATCCTTTTCCAAGGGATTTTTTAAGTTTTAAAATATATATAATATTTATAATTTATATAACAAAATTCTATAAGATAATTTCCTTTTAGGTAAATCAAGCCTCAATAAAAATGTCGAACTAAAACTTTGCAGAAATAATGATTTCAAAATGTAGTATTTTCACGTCCCTAAATACTGCATGTGAAGACCTTAGTACGCATGGAGGCAAATAAAAGTAAGCAGATATTCGACCCCAAAAAATGAGGAACTAGTTCGTATACTATATATACAGACAGACGGACATGGCTAAATCGACTCAGCTCAACATACTGATCATTAATATATAGTATATACTTTATAGGGTCTCCAACGCTTCCTTCTGGGTATTAAAAACTTCGTGACAAACTTAATATACCCTGTTCAGGATATATAAAGGGTGTTAATGTTTTTCGGCACTTGAAGCAGTTGATACTTTTAAAAACATGTTTCGGAAATACCTCAATCAAAGTGACAAACGTGCTTCAAGGCATGCAAATTTTATATGTAGATCTTAATTGAGAATATTTCGAAAAACAATAAAGCGATATTCGATGAAAAATATTTGAGTTTATTTTTTAATCCCGAAATACATATAACAAAAAAGGCAACCCTACGAGGGTTCAGATGATTAGATTTGAAAAAGCATATATTACCATATGATCAATTTTAACATGGACTGTCCGTGCGTGCAAAACGATGAAATAATTTTCTTCCTAGAATGATACAAACTTCTTTTATTTTGGTGTGAAGTTGAGCTTCTACGCCGATTAGTTTAAAGCTGTTTACGACAACTCAAGCTTGTTTACGAAAAGTTTGTCGACAGATTTTTATCTTAAAAAAAATTTAACTTAAAGTTTACTTGAAATTATATGTTTGCAATACAATTAAAGCTATGGAATCGCTGAAAATGTTGAAAAAGTGTTTTGAGAAGTCTAATCTATCATAAAAATAATTATTGGGGTGGTACAAAGTATTCAGTGAGGTTCGCCAAGTCATGGAAAACTTGCCTCGGAGAGATAGCAGAGGATTTCAACACATCGTATGGATCGCCTCAACACATGTGGGTTAATGTTTTGGATATATAGCGTATCAAGATTTTGATCTGAATCTGTTGCACATGTTACGTCGAGTAGAGGTTGCAAAAGTGATGTTTGATAACGTAGATCTACAAAAACTAGAGAATATCGCTCCAAAACTAAACCGAAAACGACCAAGAAAAAAAAACAAGAAAATCACTAAAGGCACTTAGGCCGTCATCACAATCGAGACTTACATATATCAAGTGTATGAAAAAATTGAATAATCGTTGTCATGACCCAATGTCACCAATTTATTCCCATCAAATTTGATCAGATTTTAGTTTTTCATCTACAAGTCAAGCTTTCTGAAAAACTATATTTATGATTTTTCAACCGTACTTTATATGTACATAGATATGTACTTATGCATGTACATATATGCATACATATAGTATATGGAAAAAATTTACTTCTCTAGCACTTATCTGTAGCATATCTTCAACTTCTATTCAGACGCTCCCATACATCCATACATTCATATACACATAAATATGTATGTACATGGTTTGTATACCATTTGCCTTCAAAATGTTTGTATATTTATATTAATTTTTATATTCAAACAATTAAATGTAAAGCAAACGCACTAAGCCACCAAAACAGATTGACGCTTAAGAACAGCTAACGGTTTATGACGCCACAAGGAGCGAGACTGATTACACTTTAGCAACATTAAAATACAAACGGTATGTAAATCGAATAAGTGGGCTTCCTTTGTTGCACCCAGAGAGAGACAGGCACACACGTGCATACTTACATATATTTGCCTACATGTGAGCTCATATATCAATTGCTTTTGACGGCGACGGCGTAAACCCGTTTACGACTTTTTAAGTTGAATTCGTGTGAAGCTGGAGCCTGCAGGCGGCCCATGGCCCAGGCGCTCCTTTCGCTCAACGAAAGGCAATCTGCATAGGCAGCGAATGTGTAATTGAAAAGAAAGCATGTATAACTGTGCATATGTGTACTTGCGTACAACAAAAGAGTACCAAAGAAAGAAAAGAAAGGCCATTAAATTGTAAGAAGTCACAATTTTTACGACATTGTTTTGGGAATTGACGGAAATCGACGTGCCTGTATTGTATTCATGCTGAATTGCCGGCAGAAGCGGTTGCTCAATTGTGCTTACACATGCACGCACGCACACACACATCCTCGTAATACACTTACATATGTGTACTTGTACTTTTTAGTACGAAGGATGTGGCGATATGCATATGAGCCTGCCAAGATACTAAAGTCAAATTATTGTTTTATGTTAGGCGCATGTTTTATTTTACATTGCTCCGCTAAGATATTTTGTTTACATACATACATATGTACAAATATATATTTACGTGCCACAAGTAGCGCTACTGATATGCACAGTTAACTTTTAAAAAATTATTGATTTTTGTTTTCTCTTTTTTCGGGTCATGAAATGAAAAAGTCGTAAAAATTCAATGCCTACATATTGCCGTCGCCAAAGTTATAAACAGAACACACAGAAGATTATTCTTTATCTTGGCCTCTTCAATTATCGTGCTGTAAGTGATTGTTGGCAGTGAAAGTCAATATTGTTGAAAAAGTAAACATTTCATATTAAAAGAAAAAACACAAAAACAAAATATAAATTAATTATATTGATAAGCTTCTCTTGAAAACAAGTAGGGAAGCGCTAAATTCGAGCGGAACCAAATATAAAATAAGTAGATTTCAGTTCACATTTTTAATAAGGAATCAGACAGCAGAGAAGAGTACAGCTGGACCGATCTGTAAGGGGATAGACCTGGTAAATGCTCAGAGACCCTTATTGGTCAATTGTACAGCAGTTTGCAAATTTTTTTAATATAGGCTGATCCATTTTAAGGTTCTCTACTTTTTTAAAGAAAACACACAGAAACTTCAAATTTAATGGGAAATGCTTATTACATATGTACATACCATTCGAAAGAATATTTTTGGGCATTAATTTTTTGAAGAGTATCTATTTCAAATGTTGGCGGAGACTACGTCTTAGATCCGTTGAGCCCAAATTTCGATGACTCACATTTCGACTGATATATGGTGAATGACACGCGTGATGTTTTGCTCCAAGACCTGAAACGAAGCACATTGTACACATAGACTTTAGACTTAACATATCTCCACAGGAAAAACTCTAACACTGTGATATCACACGATCTTGGTGACCAATCAACTGGCCAAAAACGTGAAGTTATCTTAATAGATCCATTGAATGATGCGATATGTGGGAAATGGCGCTGTCTTGTTGACATCAAATGTCGCCGAGATCACGAGCTTCAATTTCAGGTATCAAATAGTCGGTTATCAAGGCGCGAAAACGCTCTCTATTAACAGTTATTTTCTCACCGACATCATTTTTGAAAAATATGGACCGATGATTCCACCGGCCCACAAACCACACGAAACCGTAGATGTTTCTGGATGAAATGGCAGTTTTGGGATCTCTTCAGGTTGCTCTTCGTCGCAAATGTGGCAATTTTGCTTGTATACATACACTTTGGGCCAGAAATGGGCTTTATCGCTGAACAAGTTTTGGTTCGAATATGTCGGATCTTCTTGGAATTTTTCATGAGGTCATAGAGCGAAGCAATGTTGCCATTGAACAGGATGAGGTGATGGCGTCGAAACATCTGGACACTTTTTCCTCCAAAGCTCAGCTTTCGCAACAATAAGGTTGAAGCATCTCGGTTGCAATACTTTTTATGAACCTATCGAATTGGCTGGAGTTGATATTAGCCAACTCAATAAATTTTTCACTCTAAGCATTTTGCGACGGTCTTCGTGATCTATGCTAGCAGCCTATTTAACTGATGGTTATTTCGCCTTTATCGAAGAAAAACAGTGAAATATGCATATGTTTTATTTGCTGATGTTCAGCTCTGACCTGTGCTCAAACACTACCGAGTCAAGCTATAAGAAACTCTCTGGAATTTTTTGGTACGATATCTTCTTTCAAGACAGACACGTGTCGGCGTTACGAGTTTTCGAAAGAAAGGTTCTGCGGAAGATTTATGGTCTTTTGCGCTTTCGAAACGGGGAGTATCGCAGTCGATGGAACAATATTGACATAGTTTACCCGCCAGGGGAAACAAAGAAAGAGGAATACCTTTACTGTGTTGGAAACACCAGGTGGAGAAGGACCTAACAACACTTGGAATCTTCAGTTGGCGACAAACAGCGAAAAGAAAGAACGACTGGGTGGCTGTAGAACTCGATTAAGCACGTAAACGGGGTCTACGCCAATAAAGAAGAAAAAGAAGTAGATAATGGCCCAGAAGTGTATCGCCGGAAAATTTTTCCGATTAATTATTATTTTATATATTTTTTGTATAAATACAGTATACAGTTTGAACAGTAATAAATGATTTCTTAAGCAATCGAATCAAGTGGATCATATTTTCTCTTAAACAACATACAACAATCTTTTATTGAACCTGAAAAATAAGTTACAGAGAAATTAAAATTGATTCCATAAAATTTAATTTTTTTGCAATAAAGTTATAATAATGAAATAAATTTTACAAAAGAAATATTTTGAATTTATTAAAACACTTTAATATAACAGTAAATATTTAGAGACGTACATACATATACTTGTAGTATTTGTACTCATAAGGATCATAAATTTTCAATTCTTTTTGTAATTCTTTCATAAATGTACTACATACGCAAATCTCCAAAAAACAAGATGGTCAGCGTAGCCAACAAAACACGATCAGGCTCCACCTCCAATTGTTTTCAGCAAGCAGAATAATTCGATGCAGCAAGCATACACATACACATAAATGCAAGAGCCAAAATTTGTGAGTGTGCAAGCGCATAAATATTCATTCGATCACTTTCACTCAACCAGAAACTTCCCATGCGAACACATATAAGAATGAATTTACGAATGGCTGCAGACGATCACTTGCCAACCGAACGCAGCATAAAATTCTTGTGTGGCGCAACATCGGTGTGGCCTGGCTGACGGCCGGTCAGCCAATCGCAGCGTAACAAATTCGAATGCCATTTCGGAGAAGAGCGCTCAATTGAAGGAGAACATTCTCCGTGCGATATATGAGTATGTGTGTGGGTGTTATATGTATCTATGTACTTACGTATGTGTAGTGTACTTATGGCATTCGTCGACGAACATAACTGTTTATGTACTAGTTATTATTATATATATATATATATATATATATATATATATATATATATATATATATATATATATATGTTCATATAGATGAAATAACTAGTACATAAACAGTTATGTTCGTCGACGAATATATATATATATATATATATATATGTTACAAAATGTACACTTTCATGGATGCCCCGCACGAACCTGAATTATTCCGCAAAATATTTTTTTTTTAATTGAGAATATACTATTTATTAACTTGTTCAAATATCGGATCCAATATGGATTATATTTTCTAATTTTCAACATGTCTCTCATCATAGAAAGCTATAAGCAAGAACAATGTTTTCTTATCAAAATTATCGTTCTCAAATTGTAACTCTCCGTGCGCTTTCGCCCTTTTGTGGTCGTAATAATCGTCCACCTTTGATCGCTATTCGTTGAATTTCTAACTTACATTTTCTTTACATAATGTTCAAGTGCCAATAAGACAAACAGCCGCTCGAAGCAATGAAAATGCTGCTGCCGTTCAAGCAACCACAACTTTTCGATTCCAAGATGTTCTCAAGAATTGGGATTGTCTCAAAACGCAACCTGGCGGATTTTGAGAAAGGATTAGGGCCTGCATCCACAACGAAAATGCTGCAGTAACTTCCTTCCTTCCAACAACCTGAAGAGCAGTATTTCCGAATCTATTAAGATACGATTAATCGAGATGGTATGCAATGCCATAAGAGAGGTGGACAAATTTTTCAAGAACACGTATCCCAAAGGTTCGACCGCATTAGGAAAATACTTGACGAACACTTATCCAGTTAAGTGAAAATAGATGGGTTCAACGGCACAATGCAGTTATCCAATTTGCCGCAAAATTGTCGTTGATCGTCAAAGTTCTGACACAAAAATATTAACTAGAAGACATTAGTAAATGGCAGGAAAAGCAACGATACTCATCGCGCAAGTCTGAGTTTATAGTTGTGATTTTTTGTCTACGTGATTCTATCTCTAACTCATTCACTCAGCGTGATTCTTCAGAAAGAATCGATCAATCTGGCAACGGCATCAAATATGATAGATACACTGCCTGGCAAGTTCCGAAAACAAAGACAAAAAGCTGAGGAACATTTTCGATCCATTTATTCAGACACGAAAAAAAAGCGGCAGAACCGAAAGTTTAATAAGAAAACCCAAGAATCTGCGGCCGACAAACAAAACGAGAAAATTTCTGCGTGAGAACTTGCGAAGAATACTTCAAAGTCTCTGTGTACATTCCTCTGTTGGATACAATTGGCGAATATTTGAAGACGCGCTTTTCTAGAGAAGTATTGGATGGATTTCAACTGAGCTTGCTGCTTCCAAAAGAAATATGTACTTTGAAAGTCAAAAAAATGGAAAATCTTATTGATATATAGGTATATCTAAAAGCCTTTTGGATAACGACAACTCCCCGCATAAAAACGTGGCTGGGGACGAACATGCTTCAAGATATATTGATCGGCGTCACACTCTTAGTTCAATCAGTTTGTCTCTAAAGCAGTTTTTTCGAATTAGCATCCGTAATTACTCGGAGTAAAATCATCCGAACTCTATCAACTTTTCTGCATATTCAATACACGGATATATAGTTATTTAACTTAATTAAAAATCAAATTGTGGTAGACCAAAAATTATCGAAATTTTGAGTAAAATCCAGCGCAGTTATCTTAATTATTAATTTAAGTTTTTTTCGCCCTTTTTTTCTTTCAGTCTTCATCCACTGTGAAGGCCGAACGTCAATTTTGTACACTATTATGATGAACTTTTTCAATTAACGGCTTAATTTCAAGCAATTAAAATAATATTCAATTTCAACGAGAGAGTGCATTACGTTACGAGTACGTTTTGTTAATGCGCCGAAATGTATGCTACGGTACGTCTAAAACAGTTATTAATAAATGTTGTTGCTATTTTAAATGCTTATTAAACAGCACTATAATTGTAAACTATCCTGTTTATATGTATAGCATGAAAGTATTAAATCACTATTAAAATAATATATTGTCCACACATCTGAAACAATAAAAATAACAATTATTCTTATTATCACTATTCCTTCCTTCATAAAAGTATAGGAAAATTTGAATGTTCAAGGTTTTCTGGTTCTACGGTCAGATATAAACCAGTTTTAACCAATATTAAAATTTTGTTTCACTCATGTTCCATTTAATTTCGTGTTTCATTCATGCCACTGTAAATTTCCGAAAATGTTGTTACGTTATTTTGCATTTCAGCTGACAACATATAACATGAAGTGTTTATATATCTGGAAAATATTTATTTGACAAAATAAAAAATATATTACAAATTTTATAACAACTCTGAGCTTGAGTGTTTGTGAAATTTGTACATTAATGTATCTAACTCGATTAGTTTTGGGTGATACAGAAACCCTTTTAGTAATATAAACTAATATACACTGTAGCAATATGTTGGAAGAGTATAAAAATAGTTTCTTACTACTTAAGTTTACTGTATATAACCCCTAAAATGCGAAACGTTGCCTACTTTTCGGGGCAACACCTTTCATTATTTCTTCTGAGTCGCTATTGACGGTTTTACTTCGATATTAAGGAAACTTTAAAAACTTGAAAGTCATTCCAACAAAGTGATCACCAAGATGTGTCTTACTATGGTCAAAATTCTGTCATTTATTATTTTTCTTTTTTTTTAAAGTAAGCTGGATAACAATGTCTCTTTTATCACTCGTCTCTTTTATTATCGACTTGGCTGAGGAAGACACACATACATATAATAAGAATGCCCAACTGGTTTCGATGCGGAAATAGCTAGTGAGGTCAAACTGTATTGTCTCTGCAAAAAACAAAGCTATTCATTAAATTCTTAAATATATATATGTGGAAACTTACAGACCTCCACAAAAAACGCTTAAATAATTTGTGACTACAAGCCTTACTAGTAACACTCTCTACATATAGTATACACAGTATATTTATTTAAATACATATGTGTACCCGAAAAATATTCTTTAAGTATTTCCGACGAGATCACCGCGGTTTATTCCTACAATATGTACAGTTTTAACAGCGCGATCACCGCAGTATTTTTCAAAATATTTATACTCAAACGCTTTTATTTATTTAAGAATATATTCAGCGCATTTAAATAAATTGGACGGCTGACCGCGTTGCTTTTGTTGTATTACGTGCGTATGCATGAAGGCAGCGATGAGCTGCGGCAACAGTAAGAAATGTAACTTTTAATCTTTAAGTGTCGAAAAGGAATGCAAAAACAGATGTTATTCATGAGCGTGGCACAAATAGACATAGTCATATGTATGCATATAAATATATTTAAATATTTCACATACAAACATTTTTTAGGATAAGTCAGGCTGCTCGGGCATTCGATCAGCAACACGTATGCATGTGTTAGTAGTGGCTGCTGTCGTAAAACTTGTACTTGTACATATGCATATGTATATGTACTCTTATACATATATGCATGTTAAGTATATATATATATGTATATTTGTGGTGGCCATTAGCTTTTAGCCATTTTGCAATTTGTTTAATATTTTATTTATTTAGAATTGGATTAAAAACGGCTTGCGCTGCTCTTGGTATATATAGGGGGCCTAATTGCCGCCGTCAACGTATGGTTTGCTCATATGCTTCTTGGCAACGCTAGCCGTTTTTCAACATCTTAAAATATAATAATTTGTTTAAAATATATTTTTGTACACAACATAAAATTTAGAATGTTTTTGTTTAAATAACAAAATAGAAATTTTACGGTAAATTTTACGTTCAGTTTGAAAATGTATTTATTTTTTTATTATACATTTTAAAATAGAAAACAAAGGAAAAAATTCTGGTCACTGCCACATTAACATATTGAAAATATAATCGGTGAAGTGGAAAACGCTATTTTTGGATTTATTCTGTAGCTTACAGCCTCTTACAAACATTTTCTGACAGCAATTGGTAGCCGAGGTACTAAAAATCTATTTTTTTAGTGCAAAGTAAATAATCCTCAATAAGAGTTTTTTTTAATTATATATACAGAATTTTAAAATTGAACAAGGGTCATTCCTTGTAATAACTATATAGAAATCGATCTTGTGTAAGGTAGAAGGATGTCTGACAACGTACCTAGGCCTTTAGCAGGCCCATTGTGAAGCCACCGGATTGAAGATACCCTCACACTATCTTGTCCTCTCTGAGCTTCCCTGCGCTCTTGATAAATTTCTTACTTTATTGACCAATTCCAAAAGTTTTATGTTTACAACTGCCGAGACTTCGTCAAGGAAACCTCGATCTGTAATTGCGATTCTTTTTCTATACAAAGCCATGCATTCACATAGAAGATATCTAGAATTTTTCGAACCGCTGATTGACACCCAGGGAGACGAATTTGAGCGAATATGCAACTTATCATAGAAGACAATGGAGAAGACTCTAACACGTACTCTATCACTGCCCTCGGGTTACAAGTACAAGGGAAAAGATAAAAATCACACTTGGAGATAGTCTCACTTTGACTACACTTATGCGAGTCCTCTGTAATATATTACGATAAGATTGAGATTGACTATAGGCTTATCGTAAAATAGGATGTTACGTTTCAATGTATTCCTCTTATATCTTTGAATATTTGTGAATATAAAAATATATTTCTTGTTTTGTCAGAACCGCTTTGAAGACCCTGTAGTGTTTTGATAGTCGGAAGATATGGATACTTATCTCAGTGCCTTTACCTCACCTTTAACCCACTCCTCTTTGGAGAGGAAAACCATATCTTGTCTTACAATACTTTCAAAATCAAAGTTTTCTATGGTGGTGGAGGACTTCTTTTAGTGTCTTTATGCAAAAAACTGATCAAAAGTCTTAACTATATTTTCAAGCTGACGAAGAGTACAAGTTCCTCTAGCCTTCAAAAGAATATCGATATTGCTGGAAAAGCGGCGATTTATTTGTCATTCAAGGTCCTTTGTTTTTGGTTGCTATACTCGACCTATCGACTTCGTTACTTAGGGGTACTTATTAAAGAAAATAAATAAAAAATTCAAAGTCCCATTCAGTCAAATTCGGAGAATTAGTTCGAATACAAGGGAGATGTAAGTCGGGGAGTTGCGATAATGAAAGATAACTTTTTTCTTCGTCAAATGGCATCGTTTTTCTCCTCCTTCGCCTTTCTTTCTTTTTTATACCAGTAGACTCATGCTTCGACGACGAAATATCTCCTGTCATCAAACCAGGTGCGGATCCACGAGGGGGAACTACCATCATAAGTGACACTCTGCGAAGAAAAGGACATTGAATCGCAAGTAGATAGAGTAGGCAGTTGAGAAGTTGATGCAAAGGCATGGACGATAACAACATCTGATGAGTCGACGTTACGAGTTTTCAAGAGAAAGGTACAGCGGAAGATTTACGATCTTTTGCGCATTGGCAACGGCGAATACCGCAGACGATGGAACGATGAGCTGTAGGAGATATATGACGATATTGATATAATTCAGCGAATTAAGAGACAGCGGCTACGCTGGCTAGGTCATGTCGTCGGAATAGATGAAAACACTCCACCTCTGAGCGTATTCGACGCAGTACCCGCCGAGAGAAGCAGTGGAAGACGAAGACTTCCATTTCGTTGGAAAGACCACATGAAGAAGGATCTGACTACACTTGGAATCTCCAACTGGCACCAAACAGCGAAAAGGAAGGACGTAAGCAGTATCTACTCCAATAAAGTAGAAGAATATAGACATTTGTCCATTGTGATAACAGTTTTATGCGCAACTGACTGTGGCTCGCCATGGGACCCCATTGAAATTCGTTGAACCAATTTTTGATGGTCACCAACTCAAAGCAGAGTAACAGCATCTCTTCTCTTTGATTTCACTGGGGTCTTCCCATCCATACTTTCTCTACTTGTCATTATTTTTTCAAAAATTCTAGAACAATCTCATTCACTAATTTAGCTACAATTTCTTCATACCCAAAACTTCAAATAAATTTTGTTAGATCAAACCATAAGAGAAGTTAAGAACCTCTATTGTTCCTTCATTACTACCACTAAAAAAAAGAGACACGGAACCTGAAGACAGATCGCTAACTAATATTTAATTGGGAATAAATTTGAAATCAAATTAGTTTTGAGCAAGGTTAGGAAATCTTATTAGGCAATGATTATACAAGTTCCGTGCTAAGGTCCGCCACTGAACAAATCATAAATCCATGCATTCAATAAAAGGTCTCTAAGTTTTAGTAAACATTTTGGTTGTAGAAAGACTTCTTGGTATCCGTATCCAAAACACGTGCGCTCTCAAGTGGCGATCATTGACGAGAGTAAAAGTTCAGATGCCACATGCTCTCGTAAATTTAATGAGTTTTTTATGTAATTGAAAAGCAGTGCACGCAACAGTGGCGCACTTTGATGCGGTGTGCAGCGTTGCAGCTTTGGAGAAGACTTTGCTGCCTGAATGTCTGGCGCGATCAAAGCCCGTGGCGTTCACACCAAAGAATGGGAATTCCAAATGTGCGTGTGCTTAAAAAAAGAGCGATTGAAAAAAGCCTAATTATTATTATATTTGTTTACTGATACAATTTTATACTTTCAAAATATTTACGATCATGAGCCACCGCCAACGAATGCGGCCATTGAGTATCAAAGCGCTGTGCATGGCGGGCGGTACGCTAAGTACATACATATAATACTAGGGATGTCGGCGCTATTTTTCATTGATGTACTCTCTATTTCGTCGTCTTTTTCAACCTTTCGAGAAAGAAGAGAAATCAATTTTGGAAATAGAAACGTTTCACTCACCCTAATGAGCTGAGTGCGAAGCCTTCTGGCATAGAACCACCTGCATATGCACATTCATTTACAAATCCTTACGATACTTACGCACACACATACATCTGTGTAGGTAGTTCTTGAGAATATTTAATCACTGCTGCACTTGATTGCACAAGCCGCATGTGCCTGCGGTAATGATTAATTGGAAATTACAATTATAAACAAACAAATGATAAAATCGTCTAGCTTCTGTGTGGAAAACTTTGATGAACGGCTTTTGTTTACTATTTCGTTTCAACTCAAAGAAGTCTTAAAATATCGAATAAACTCTTATTAACTTGGTGCGTTCGTTTAGTATTAAAAAATTTGGTGTTTTATGGCCAAATTTGCAAAATTTCACGGAACCTTCCAAATTCAAAAGATTTCTTTGATTACTCACAAAAAATGTACTTTCGACAGAAAATAGCGCAATTTTCGCTGCTCGGATTGCATTAATGACGATCTAGAACACTGCAACGCGAAATTTTCTTATACCATGTTCAGACCGAAAATTTAAAGGGATTAGATTTCATTTAATTAGCCCGTTCTCACTGTCGTTAGAAAGATCAAAACATAGCTGTAATTATCATTCAAGAATTCACATCGCTTAATATTTATCAAAAGAAAAGATTGTCATATAGTATTTTTAAATAAAAGCCGTCTTTTTTTAAATATATTTCATATAATAGAAATAATGAATGTATTTTTTCATTTGTCAAGACGATTTTCAGGTGAATTTGGTTTCACTGCTTTAAAAAAAATTGTTTGTTTACATTTATTTCCCTTTGTAGTGTCTAAATCAGCTGTGATAATTAACAGATTTCCAATGCTGAGAAGAAGATGGCGCAAAATCAGAGTCGCACAGAGAGATTTAGCGTGGATCAGTTTCAAATAATTTCAATGAAGTGATTTGGAACTGTTATTTTTGTACGGCGAAATCTTGATAAATTTATAAGATTAGTGGGATAAACCACTCAACAGTCGATATCGTGTGATTAATTGTCGGTCTGAACATGGTATTACAGTACTGCCTTCTCTGCTTCCTATCTATGAAGAATATATGTGAAAGGGCGAAGCCCCTGAAGAAGTTATGCGCTGAGCTTTTTCATGGATATATTGAAAGTCAGAGAAACGACGGGAAACGGACTCTGCTTTCGGAAGCTCTCCATCAACTATAACTTCAGTCTACAAAAGCACTACACTATCAAGTCCCAAGTTAGGATATCTGTAGTTACATAGCTCCGAAGCACAGCTTCCTTCGCATTCACTCCGATGTCTGACCGGCAATACTGGCCTTGAGCTCTCCGACAATGCGCTCAAGTTTAGTCAAGTAGTATTTAAACTCTTTATCAACAGCACCAGGCTACTTTTTCCCAACTTGTTTGACTACCTGGTCACAGTGGAAACACTAGAAGCTACAAAGCCAACGAGCTTCTCACAAAATTCACTCTTACAGCAATGCCATAAGATTAGGAACAAAACGCCATTGTCTTCTTGCACTCTAGCGATATCTCTGGATTTTTCGCGAGCTGGTCAAACGCTAGTCAACAGTTGTAGGTGTTCTGAATAAGCGCTATGGAATATGCTCGGATGCGGTAAGACTAAATCTAAGCATTTGCTCCTCTATTGCCCAGCATTTATCAGCTTGAGGTTTAAATATTGGAGCAGGCACATGTCATCGGTGAAAATAGTGAAGTGGCTGTGGTTGATAATATCTTAACACATTTGTGGTAAGCTTCAAATGCTTCGTCGATTCATGAGGTTCTAGTAATCCATATTTAGAAATGTTCGGTATCACATACGTTTGTTAGGACTAGTGTTCACCGCAGGCCTGAACTATCTTTAGCGTAAATATTATTCTGACCTGAGCTAACCAAAGCTAGATAATGAAGCTTATAATTTCTGGCAATCCAGAGAGGATAACTTTAGCCAGGCCGTAATTCACAATATATATTATATGTACATACATTGGCGGGTTACTCAGGAATGCGACTCGAACCACCCGTAACGCGACGGGCTTTTCATTGATTATAAGATACGCACAGCTACTTTCGACACAGTTTTCCCCTCTTTTTCGAGCAACTCTGGCAGTAAAGTAATAATTTCGGGAAGAATGTTTACTATGTTATACAGAAGATTGCTTGGAAACAGAAAAAGAGGTCAGAGGAAATGGAACAAATAACTAGTATAAATCAAAATAGTATAAATTAAATTAAACCTAACTGAATAATATTAGTAAAGAGAACATTCAATTGGCATTAATTAATTAGAAACCAAGGAACATACAGGAGGAAGGAGTCATGTGTAGAAGTTCACGCAAGTGAGGAAAGTTCTCTGATCGCCATTCACTTAGGAGTGGTCAGAAACGATTCTTTTACATATGACTCAAACGGCTCACGACTTCCGGTCTTTGACCAAGTATCCTCTGGGTAGCCTAAGAACATCCGTTTGAAGGCGAAATATTCCCTACTTAGGGTTGTGCGCTGGGTTTGGAACCCGCCACGTAAAAAAAAAAACTACCCCCAATGAAAAGGAACAAGAAGCCTCGGATGAGAGACCCCCCTTTTGATGACGACCATGGCAAACGAAATAAGGACCACGATTTGAGGGCATGCACTTGAAATGTCCGGTCCCTTAATTGGGAAGGTGCCGCTGCCCAGCTGGTTGATGTCCTCGTGAATATAAAGGCTGACATCACCGCCGTCAAAGAAATGCGATGGACGGGACAAGGACAGAGACAAGTAGGTCCTTGTGACATTTACTACAGTGGCCATATAAAGGAGCGCAAGTTTGGTGTTGGATTCGTGGTAGGAGAGAGACTCCGTCGCCGAGTACTATCATTCACTCCGGAGAATGAACGTCTAGCCACAATCCGCATCAAAGCGAGGTTCTTCAACATATCGCTGATTTGCGCCCACGCCCCGACGGAAGAGAAGGACGATGTGACCAAAGATGCCTTTTATGAGTGCTTGGAGCGCACTTATGAGAGATGCCCCCCCCACGATGTTAAAATCGTGCTTGGCGACTTCCACGCCAGGGTGGGCAAAGAAGGTATCTTTGGCACAACAGTCGGTAAATTCAGCCACCAAGAGGAAATATGGTTATCTGTGGTACTAGATTCCAGCATAAAAAGATTCATCAAGCTACCTGGCTGTCTCCGGATCGAAAAACTACCAACCAGATCGATCATGTTGTGATAGACGGAAGACACGTCTCCAGTGTTTTAGATGTGCGTGCGCTCCGAGGTCCTAACATCGACTCGGATCACTACCTTGTTGCAGCCAAGATTCGCACCCGCCTCTGTGCAGCAAAAAACGTACGCCAACAAACACAAGGAAGGTTCGACGTCGAGAAGCTGCAATCACATCAGACAGCCGAACGATTTTCTACTCGGCTTGCACTCCTGCTCTCTGAGAGCACACGTCAACAACTCGGTATAAGAGAACTGTGGGACGGCATTTCAAACTCCTTACGAACAGCTGCAACCGAAACCATTGGTTTTCGGAAAGTGCAAAAGAGCAGCTGGTACGACGAGGAGTGCCGTGTTGCAGCGGAGAGAAAACAGGCTGCTTACCTCGCAACGTTACGATCGTCCACAACACGTGTGGGATGGGATAGATACCGAGAGTTGAAGAGGGAAGTGAGACGCATTTGCAGACAGAAAAAGAAAGAGGCCGAAATGCGTGAGTACGAAGAGCTTGGTAAGCTGGCCGACAGGGGTAATGCTCGAAAGCTCTGAAAGCATTCGACGCAGTACCCGCCGGAAGAAGGACCAAGTGGAGAAGGACCTGGCTTCGCTTGGAATATCCAATTGGCGCCACGTAGCGAAAAGAAGAAACGACTGGCGCGCGGTTGTTAACTCGGCTATAATCGCGTAAGCGGTGTCTACGCCAATTAAGAAGAAGAAGAAGGAACATGCAATGAAAAATAGAACAACTAACTGGTATAAATCAAATAGAAGCAAACGAACATACAAATATTGGCAAATAACATAAAAAACTTATAAACATCGGTATATACTGGATAATGGAGCAAACAATTACTATAAATCGAACTGGTATAAATGAAATTAGATGTAAATGACAAAGATTAGTAAAGAGAATACAAATGAAAAAGAATCAGACGAGCATAGCTTGGCATAAACAAGTACAATTGGTTATGCCAAGCTATAATATGCGGTTTATACCAGTTTAATGTGGTTTGTATTCAGCTAGAAAACATTGTTGGTGTTTTCATATGCAAAATGCTTGCAAGAACGCGAAGTACATACGTAACGAGCAAAAAAGTGGCGAATCGAAGAAGTCAAACATTTGGAAAACTTCCAATAATAACAACTGATAACAAACAGTTTTGAATACGGTTAAAAGAGTCATAAAACAGTTGTTTATTTTTGTTGTTTTATTGTGTTTATTTTCGAAAATAAACGATTTTACTCAAAGGAACTTTAATCACTACTAGAGTAGTACTAGAAGGCATGTGGTATTTCAACCTTCAAACCAAATAACCAGCTTTCCCTTTAAACACAAACATATTTACAAATATATATACTATATGAATGTACTTATGTGCATTGGTACTTCATTTCGCAGAGCACGCACACATACATACATACATACCTGCTGCCTGCAGAGCATAGCGGTAGAATGTGCGATTTTTACGATCCATACCACAGCAGGCGCTGCAATATAATTTCCTTTCATGTCGGCTTTTACTTTTTTTCTGCCTACCAACTACTGCCGAGCGTTCCAAATACACGCATGCATGTGTGTATTTGTATGGGTATGAATGTTGATGTGACTGTGGATATGTGCCAGCATAGTTTAGATAATTTCGAGTACTTTGCGGCCTATTGACGTAATTTTACGACAACATTAACTCGATCATCAAAATTCGAACTGTAACCATATGCAAATGCAATGCTCAATACTCATGTACACATACATATATGTATAAGTGCTGCATTTCCTTGTGAGTGTGTATGTGTGTGAAAGTGTTTCGGCATTTGGTGTTAATGGGCGTGTTGTTGATGTGATGTGGTCGAGTTGGACGTGTGCTGCGCTAATCCAGCACACAGCCTGCACTTACTATACTTTATATGCATATACATATGTATATGTATGTATGTATATAAATAAGCATATCAACGCATACAAGTGAATATATGTATAAATGTGTATGTGTGTGCAAGTTTAGTTGACGAGTGCCTGCAATAGTCGTTTGTAGGTCGCTTATTTATTTAGCAAACAAATCAGTTGTAGCTTTAGCGGCCAACAACACAATACAAACTGCACAAAATGCACAAAGAATTTATGAACTGTTTCAAAAAAGATATATATCTTTATATACATACATACATACATGTATGCATATACAATAACAACAGCTAAGCTAGCAAACAGAGCGAGCAGTCAGCAGCAAAAACAGGAAAGATATGATCACTCATACGTTACTGCTTCCACACAGCAGCCTTCATAGGCACACAAGCACATACATTCATATATGTACATATGTATGTATTTCTATGTGTGCATGCAAATGCGCTCCCACACTCTCTAATTTGATAGGAGGCATGCCATCGCCTAAGAACCTCCACTGCTATGTTTGTGAGGATCGCCCGCCAGCCAGTCAACCAGCCAACCAGCCAGCCATTGTTTTTCCAAGAGATACGACGTCCGCACATACACAACTACATGCGTTAACAAATTTGTTCGTATATGCATATAAGCAAGTGCTGAGATAAATGAGGGAAGCGTTTTTGATTTTCCAACTCCTCCACGATCGCGCCTGCAGAGTTGCGCCACTTAGCCGCCAGTCTGTAGTAGATCATCGCCCATGTGTGATGTACTCATTTTCCTGCGCCTCTCAGCGGAATTTATAATTTTTCATAACGTGCCACCGTCGCACTAACATTTCGTACGCTCAACGTGGCGCAACGCGTCGGAAGTTTCGGTTTTTAGTCGGCCTTTTTGACAAGCGATCGTTAAGGCGCTCGTTATTATTTGTCAAGTGTTGCAGTTACCATCCAAGTTACTAAGTGAAAGTGTTTATACATACATACATACATACATACATACATTTATATTCTCGATTATAAAGTACATTTATGATGCTACCTTCGCCGTATTATCCGGCCGCCACAGCGCTGGATGAGCTGCAATTGGCGCGCAGCGAGTTTGTTTGTGCGAATAATCCGTCGGTGGCCGCTTTGTTGTCGGAGAATAATGTTGCTGCCGCCGCCTACTATTATCAGCAACTGAATCCTTTTCTGCGCATTAATCCGAACTTCTGGTCAATGCCGTTATCTTTTCTGCAAAGCACACACCGACCGGAAAAGCCGCCATTTTCCTATATCGCCTTGATCGCGATGGCCATTAGCAGCGCGCCGAATCAGCGTCTCACGCTGAGCGGCATCTACAAATTCATCATGGAAAAGTAATTTGAAAAAAAGTGTAAATTTTAATTAAAAAGTGTGTGTGTGTGTCATTAACTAAAACGTAAGGGTTCAAGTGAAATTCAACGCTGAAGACTGCAGCTCGTTTAAAAGCCTTAAACTATATTTTTCATACCTCAAACATAATATTGTTTTGGAGTTTGTTCTTCTAGCTCCTCGCAAATATTATCTTAATTTAAGTTTCTTAAAGCACATAAAGCTTGGCTTATAAATAGGCTGTATATCTCTTCTGTCTTTCTGCGCTTTCTTTAGGATTGATTATAGTAATTGTCGAGAGTTTGGAAGACAAATAAATTGCCGTAGGAAGCTGCTTATAAAACTTCAGTCGGCAGCTTTATCCGGTCTGTTGAGAGAAATCTTCATTCAATGACTAACACTCACTCGCCTAAGCTTTTTTTCAAACACTGAGGATTCGAATAAAAAATATATACAAGAAGTAAATTTTCAGGATATTCCAGCAAAAAACTAGAATATCAATAAAAACCCGTTATCCTCAGTTGTACCGAAAATACAAAAACTTGAAACTCACTATCTCGGCAAATACAAAATTTTACCATACAAGGACTTTGGTATGCTCCATTTTGTTCGACCACTTTCTGACATTTTTCTGCTAGAGACGTTATTTCATCAGTCTAAAATTTTTCTGGTTTCTCGACGAAAAACTGTGACAAGTAATTTTTACAGGCTTCTCTTGAAGCCAACTTTACTCCATTAAGGGAGTTCTGCATTGACCAAAACAAATGGTAGTAAGATGGTGCAAGATCAGAGCTATATGGTGAATGCATCAAAACTTCTTAGCCAAACTCTCCAAGTTTTTGCGGAATCATCAAAGGTGTGTGTGGTCTATCGTTGTCCTGATGGAAGACGAAGCCGTTTCTGTTGTTCAGTTCTGACCGTTTCTTTCGATTACTTGCTTCAATCTCATCAATTGTTCGATTTCATTCATTTCATTTCACAAAAGAGTCGCATATGTTAATTCGGTACATTGAATTTTCACAGGCAATTCATGTGGTACCCAAACATCGAGCTTCTTTTTGTAGCCAGCCTATATGGTATTACACAATGTGATTGGAGACAATATTATCTGAATCGAAGTGGTATTGTCTGAAAATTTCCAAATGACTGGTTTTCTGAACATGAACTACTCGGTGTATTTTCAAATCACCAGCATCTTTTATGTTTATTTGTCTAATCTTTTTAAAACTAACAATACGTTAATATGAGTATAAATCCTTCTTATTTACAATAACCTTGTCAAGAATATGAGGGAATAGACTTCGAGCCTAAGTAGGCGCCGAAGCTCCGTCGCCACTAAAAGCTTTACAACCATTCCCCTTTTTTTGGATGGAAAAGTGATCTTGCTTAAGTGGTGAAAAATATCATCGGCTCTAGATAATCGTCGCTATTTCTTCCTGAACACTTCAAACTTTTTCGAGCTGCTGTGGACTCGTTCTACCCACTCTTTGACCATCAATTGATCGTAATTATGAAATTGTCTGTCTCGAATTATAATCGGTACTGCAAATAATTGGTATATTTTTCTATTTTACGAGATCCCTCCAAATTTTTCCGGCGTCGGGGTTTGCTCTTATTTAAAGCTGAGCGTCGCTTTGTATTCCGAAGAAGTAGAATAAACTACAAACTTCTTGAGGGAGCCATTTCTGAGGACTTTTTAACATCTGTCTTAATCGAATTCATTATTCGAAAAATCGATAATAAATTATTGTGATTCCTTTTGGCCATCTTGACATAGCATATATTAGAATCCGGTTCTTTGTACATAACATGCCTCCTTCATCCACTGCAAGGTAGTTTAATTTGGTTCAGAATAAAGGGATTCTCATCACTCTATTGCATTTTTCACTATCGTTCCCGAAAAGTATAGCCCACTGATGTCACAAAATGCAAACTTTCTAATCTCATTCTTTGGCCTACTTTGCTGATAGCTTGAGAAGTGTCGTACTGAAAACTTTTACTTTATGTTCGCTTAGTTCACATTTACTTTATTTCGGGGTTGTAAAAGATTTGTTCAAGGTCCTTAATGCAACTCTGGGTCTAATACAAACTGATTTGTGAGAACAACTAAATGGGTGCAGTTCTCAAAAGCTTAAGAAAGCCTTCCAGAAGACCTTTAACACCTAATCGAACTGGAAATAAAAGAATTTAAAGAAAAAAAATTTCTGTTCCTTAATAGATGTCTAAAACTTGTTCCCTAGATCTTACATCACGAAAAAATCCACTTTCACACGAATTAAATTAAATTTCGTTTGCTTCAAAATTGGCTCTGGAGACCTTGAGCCAATACAAAATACCGATGCCAAACACAGTTTTCCATAGAGTCGTTATAAACCTCGGTTTGGATGGCCTTCAGCGCTTTCACAAAATTTTGAATTTTTTGGTTTTCACTCATTTTTAGAGCGCCATTCGTTAAACCATTGAACAATCTCGACATCATACTCATAAACCCACAACTCGTCAACAGTAATGATGTATTGAATGAATGCAGGGTCATCAGCTTCGCTGTCAAGCATCTATCTACTTGAAGTAGTAACTCCACGTAAACGAAATGTATTGTGGCGATCCATAAAATCCTCTAAAAATTATAAAAACTGTTCTTTAAAATCTATTATACAACGATTTTCTTGATGTTTTCGTCATTAACAGAAGGGTATGGACAACTCGCATGAGGCAAGTTTTCGATGACTTCACGATTTTCGCTGAAAGCTTTGGGTTAAAGACGAAACTCTTCTATAAAATTTCAACGATCAAATTAACCGTTATAATTTCAAGGAAACCTGTTGTTTAGCTTTTTCGTTTCCAAGCAAATATTTAAGTAGTAACAAGGCTATGAGATTCGTGATCTCATTTGCTTCTGGTTTGTATCTAGAATTGGCTGAAATCGCCTTGTTTGGATTCGCTAAACTATCTGTATGTAAAGACCCATAAATCTCATAGATATCATAATTTTCTCTAACAACCTAATAACTATCAGATGTTATAATCGAAAAAGGAACGCATGAATGAGAAGAGTTCAAATGTAATCAAAATAAATCTTAATCTCCTTAAATCTTAAAAGTCAAACCAAATTTCTTACAAAATACCTGCCTCTTCATATCAGATTTCCTTACTACCGGGAAAACAAACAAGGTTGGCAAAACTCCATACGACACAACCTCTCACTGAATGATTGCTTCGTGAAGGTGCCACGTGACAAAAATACAATTGATGATAACGACAACTGCGGCAAAGGAAGCTATTGGATGCTGGACGCATCGGCCAATGATATGTTCGAACAAGGCAACTATCGGCGTCGACGCACGCGACGGCAAAGGCATTGCATTCGAAGTTCTAGCGGCTCCGAGGACAACTACCAAGTGAGTTGAATTTGCTCTTAATATAAATATCAAATATTAACTAACTAACCTCAACAGCTGGAAAAGCATCAAGCTTTCGAAAGTAATATGGATGATCCTTCCGCTGCATCACAAAGTGATCTCAACACATTCTGCAACAAACACGCCGCACCAATGGGTTTGAATTACTCCGATCGCATTACTGAGTTGCATCGACAGTACTTAGCTTCGATTGCGCCATTCAACATACTCTTTCGAAATGAAACGCCAGCACAGCCGAACATCGCCACCAGCACCGCCGGCACAACAACGCAGCTCAGCACACAGCGTGAACTAGCCTTACCACATGTGGGCACAATGGTGCCTCTACTGGGCGCAAACCAAGACGGTAGCCAGACTTCATTTCGTGAAATGGACAGCTTCGATCTCTCCGGTGGAGCGTACTCCAACAGCAACAGTTCGGTGGATAGCACGCGACAAGCAAACTCCTTTTCACCCAGCGCCTTCACACCCATCACACCAGCTCGTAGCACGCAGCCGCTACCACCGCTGACGCAGCCTCAGCTGCAGTCGCAACCAAAAGCACTCACATCCGCTTTCACCATCGAGAATATTATTAAGAAAGACTGAAGGGCGGACAAGTCGACGGCACCAAATACGCGGTATACTCACAAACTTAGCTTAATGTGTACTTAGAATTTACTTGGAATAGTCAAGATCATAACTACCACGAGATTATGTGATATCATATCAATAAAATAGAATAAAGTAATATAACTATACACATCCATATCTGGAGAATCCATAGTGGACTCTCATAAATAGCGAGGTTGGTACGATACAAACTGAGCCTCTAAAAGAAGAACGAAAACTTTCTAAAAATTTGCTCAGCATAGTCTCCTTTTATCTTGATGCACTTGGGCCAGCGAAGCTCCAACTTCTTTAAAAGGCCCACCTAGTCAGACAGCCTAAAGAAAGGAGATTATTGGGAGTTAAAAAAAAAACTAGTGTATTAAATGTTTTAAAATGTTAGGGGTATATTTTAAGACTATACGGTAAAAATAAATAGTATTTCGAAATATGTCAAATATAATTTTTTTCCAAAATTTTCCAATAAGTGTGCTTCTTATAGTAATGGGCGTAGTGTGATCTGATGTGTTGTTTTAGGGGAAGATTGAGGAGAACACTTTGGGCTCGCCAAATTGGACCATTCTTTCTTCTAATTCTAATTAGTGTTCCTTGACCGGTACGTCCTTCTCTAAGTAGTTGATTCACACCTTGTGACGTTCTAGTCTTTGCATCCAAGCGCCCTTTGGTTTCACTGCGGAATCTATATTTCAAAAGCAAGCGTCGATTAACCGATCGATACGATTTTTCTAAAATACGTGAAATTTCCACTTCCACTAGTCTTTGACGTCATATAAAAGGATTTTCGTAAAACAAACTTTTTCGATGTTGCCGGAACAGACAAAAAGAAATATTAGACGAGTTGAAAAGGGATATGTCAAACCAAAACAAGTGGCAGTTTAACCTACAGAGGTCAATTTCACCAGTGACTGGTTTCTTGAGACAACTCAAGCTCTTTATCTGTCATGGATGTTGATTTGACTTACACAACGTCATTCTCTGATAGTGAGTTTATGGAAGTGCGAATTACTTCTCTATAAATGGCATTTTCGCATGTTTCTATCAAACGAGTTTGACCCATAAGATGTCGTCTGTCGTCGGAGTACTTCAGGAGTGTCTTCACGTTGTTCCTGAGCAACTCTCAAAGTTCACAACCAATATTTTGGAGTCAAAGACTATCAGATTTTGAGACTCACACAGAAAAATATTAAGATTTTGTCACATTCGATTTTGCTGTTACTGTTGTAGCGGCAGAATCGTCCTGAAGTAATTTTAAGGGATGGGGCTGAGTTTGGCATGATTATCCTCTGCTTGAGTGATAATCAGACGGCGGACCGATCTCATCTTATGAGGTAAATCTCGCTACTAGTTTAGGAGTGAGTGGTAAGGTAGCCTTTCAGTCTGCTACCGAGTTCACCGTTTCTGGGTATCGGGTACAAAACTGCTGAACTGACTAACGTTTTTACTGCCGCCGTAGTAACTTCTATAATGGTAAGACCTGAACTCTTTTCCGCGATGGGTTCCCACACTATAACGGAGCTGTTTCGAAGGAAGGAGAGAATGGAAAAGCAAAGCTGTGACTGGGAGGTTATAACCTCTTAGATCTGCGTCCATCCTAGGCTCTTGTATACATATTTACGAGTAAGGAGCAAATTGTCTCCATGGCAACTAGCAAAATTGGAAAACTGGAATTTATAAAAGTGCTGAATCTGCAGTGCAAATCTCTCTTTAATCAAAGAAGGAATTGGCGATTATTGGTCAAGAGAAAGAGGAAAAATATTGCAAATAATTTCAATGCTATTAAAAGCTTTTATGACGATGTTGGAAAAGGACCTACATTTGTTGGTAACCCACAAGCCGATACCCAGTGAACAGTCTGACCTCGAAGATGATAATGCTCAGCCCAATAGAGATCCACCTTTCGAAGAATACAATCGCGAGGGGAAGCTACTGTAGATGTGACAGAATTCTGCTGTTATAACAACAACAACAACTCTGACGAAAGCAGGTTTCGTTTGTGAAATTCAGTTATTGAGAAGAATCGAGGAGAAATATATTGCAGGCAGGGAAGGAACGGCAAACTATATGATGGTCAATGCCAAGTCAAACTGTAAAAAGGCGAATAAAACTGGACAATCAGCGTCAATATGAACGGAAAGTTTGGATCAAAAAGCGATGCCTTCATATGATTCGAAGGAATTGCTCATGAGACAAATAGAAAAGCTAAAAGCTAAAAAAATATGCATCAAACAGCTCGCAAAAAACTAGGATATTGGCAGGATATATATGTATGCGTGGATGAGTTATATGCTTTTATTCAAATAATTTTATACTCCGGTGCTGTGGAGGCAAACTTAGTTCATGCTAATTCACAAAACGAATGTGCCCTTTTATAGATCAGTCAAGTCAATATATCGGTTTGAGCAATTATGTCGGTGTTTTACGCTTTGAAGATTCGCGGACTTGCGCTGAGAGACTATGACACGGCAAATTGGCACCTAATCGTCATGCATACTCATTATTCTAGGCGAATTTGACAATGCCATTCGCCCGAACTCTCCTCTTCCCAGTAATGAAGACACTTAAGACCTTGCTACTCCCGACCTTCCCGCACTACCTGAGTCTAGCAAACCATCTGCATGGCTTCCGAAAAGTGCACAGCGCCAACTCGCTTATGCCGAGCACATGTGAATATTGACCGAATGTTAGAAAATAGACGGTCGGATCCCTCAAGAGAATTTCTTAAAACGAATGAACTTCCCTAAAATTATTGCAATAAAAGAAAGGTTTCGCTTTCATTCAGTACTTTATTTTTTTATAACAATTAAAATACTCCCTACTTGTCTATCATGAGAACGGGACTTTTCGAACCATATTTTGTGTAGTGAATTACAAAGTTACAAATTATTTATGTTTTATTCAACATTTATAAATACAAACTCAATTCACAAAATTGATTTTCTTTTTATATTTATTCAGGTTTCTTTACATTTTTAGCTGGGGCAGCCTTTTGCGATGCAAGCACGGCAGACGCACGGCGGAGAGCAGCCTGAAAACAAAAATAGAACAATTTAGAAGATGGCCGCATATATATCATATAACACAATTTTAATTTTTTAATCAGATTGGTTTCTCAACATAATTATTCTGCGATCTTGGTGAGTAGCAAAAAAATTAAGGTCTCATCATAATAAAATATTTTACGTTACATATATTGTATCAAACCTACCTGTGTCAAGTCCTTGCGGTATTTAGCACCGGTCAAAAGGTTCCTCAGTTTCTTCAATGATCGTCTGGGACCTGACTTGAATGAAACACGCACTGTGTTCTTAGCGGGGCGTTGAGCATATTTGCCCTTCTTCAAAACGACGGAGAATCCCTTCTTGTCGGCAGCTGGTACAACACCAACGGTTTTCTTGTGTACCAAACCGCTGTAGCGGAAAGAGCTCACATTGGTCAAATTGTTGGCCTCCTAATAAGGGGGAAAACAAAATTTTAGTGAAATTTCAAACATATAAAAGATTTGATTAACAAAAAAATATCAGTTTGGTTATGTTCCTATCATATCGTATTCAAATATCATTGTGAATTAAAATAACATCACTAAATTTAATAAAGCTAACCTAAATGATAGGCTCAATTAGCTACTTACAGTGCTGAAAGGTTTCTTCACATCACGCTTCTTCAAGAGGAAGGAGTTGTTGTTGCGGATGATCAACCAGTTAAGATGAGGCGATGTGGTGGCCATCTCGAGTCTGAAAACACAAATATTAAAGAAATTATTTGTTGGAACTACTAAATACCGATGTAAATAGGAAATTATTAGTTTGCTATCAGTCTTGGGTGATGAATTATAGTCTTCAAGAACTCTTCTGTTAATTCGATCATCATGGAAATTAATTATAACACCAGTTGACACGGGAACCCAACCCACATTTTGCGTTCAACACGTGCGATTAATTATTGTAAAAGCCAATTACCAATGATTAGGAAGTTGCTGTCCATATTGCACCACACGCAGGAATATCCAGTATAGGTTATTACACTTTTTTGCTACATCTTCCACGTGCCAACTGATGTACTCGCCGAAATTTTATAAATGCTCACCTTTTTCTGTTGACAACGATGACGAAAAGAACCAGGAAACGCCATTTCTATAATGAAGTCAGTTGTCGTTGGCAGATTGTCAAATAGGCATTTAGGAAGTGTTTGGAAAGCGCTGAATTCACACACACTCCGCAACAGGGTGATACATAAAAAAAAGTTCTTACAAGAAAATTTATTTTTGTGCATCAAACTAAACAAATTGTTTTATATTAGAATATTTTTGAATAAATCATCACAACGTCAATATTGCATGATCAGGAAAGTCTAAAAATATTGTATTCGTTTACTTTTCTAAAAATATAAATATTTAGCATTATTTTACTGATTATGCATATTACCTTTCACCCGGTTGTCTCCCTCCCTCCAGTTGGAAAAATAATGTATAACCAATTCAATTGGGTGATTTATTTGGATTTAATATTCTAAAAATTATATGTTTTAATTTACTTAATAACAATTTCTGCCCTTCTTGATTTCTGTTATTAATAGTACTTTTTTTATAAATTCAAGAAAGAAAAACTATCGATAAATATATCGATGTTCTATCATCTCAATAACTTTCGCGGGAATTCAGTGAATAATTATATTTGATTTACAAATTAAATTAATTGGAATTTAAATGTCCGGAAACGTTTAAATAAGATGTCTAATTGTAAAATTAAAGAAATTACTGGCGACTTGTTTAGCGCGAATGAGAAATATTCAATGGCGCATTGTGTAGCGGCTGATATGAGACTTGGCAAGGGAATTGCTGTAAAATTTAGGTGAGTAGCAGTTATTTTATTAACGTATGACTGAATGAAAAGCTCTCTAATTATATTGTAAACATTTTAGAAATAAATTCGGCCAAATACCCAGGCTAAAGCAGCAAAATGTCAAGCCTGGCGGCGTAGCAATCTTGCAGGACAAGACCCGCTTCATTTATTATTTGGTCACCAAACAGAGTAGTTGGGGTAAACCTACCTATCAAACACTACACGATTCACTGCACGCAATGAAAACACATATGGTAAGTTATATAAACAAAAATTAAATTTTGTTGGACTAGCTAGTTTTTAAACGCACACTTAATTTTTGAAGAATTTAATCAAATTTAAATAAACAAATCCTTTTCGTTATTATAGCTGCATATTTGTATTAATTCATTGTTCTATTGTTTATAAATATCTCTACAGCTCAAAAATGAGGTTTATAAATTGGCCATACCGCGTATTGGCTGTGGTCTCGATGGTTTGGTTTGGCACAAAGTTAAGGATTTGTTGCAAGAAGTCTTCAAGGATACGCCAATTGAAATACTTGTTTATAATTATGTGCCCATAAAGTGTTAAGTACAAATATTTAATATAACTTATTTATTATAATAAACAATAAGAATTTTAGATGTTAATTACTGTTGTTATGTTAAAGCTCTTTTTTGTGTTTTTAGTCTTACACTTTACTGTATTTATTTACTAAAACATTACAGCTTACCGTTTTCTATTCTTATATACAGAAATAAAAAAACTTTCATTATATGTATATATTTTTTCATTTTATTTAACAATTATCAAGTCTCATCTAGTAGAAATACCTGCAATGCTCAGCATTAAGTGATATTTTTAATTATTTTAACAAAATAACAAACTTTGCTAAATAACATTATTTCGGCACAAAATTGTATACAACAATTTCCAGTTCTTCACCGTCGAACACCTTACACAATTCAGCGCTCACCTTGTCCCATTCAAGGCCATCGATGCCGCAACCAATGCGCGGTATGGCCAACTTCTGCACCTTATTCTTGCGCTGTTGGTTAAAAAAAAATTAGAAAACTATTGTAATCCCCTTTCAATTGCTTACCATATGCTCACGCATGGCCACAAGCGATGCGCGTAAGCTATCATAGGTGGGACTGCCCCAACTTTGTGGCTTGGTTACCAGATAGTAAATGTAACGTTCTTTGTCTTGCAACACTGCAACGCCGCCGGATTGTACACCCTGTGCCCGTAACTGGTCCACTTGTCCGTAGATTTGTTTGAACTTCACCGCAATGCCGGCGCCCATGGCAAAGTCCGCGCCTACGCAATGCGCCAGCGAGTGTGTTTCGGGTGCGCTGAAAAGGTCACCCTCAACCTCAGTCAATTTGAATTTCGAGTCTGCAGACATGTTTTGGCGTAGTTGTTGTGCGGTAGTGATGTGAAATGGTGCTTGGCTGATTGTAGTGCTTGGCTCTGGAATTTGTGAAAATGAGTCAATGAGTTGTGTAAAAGATTTGCAGTTCTTTTGTTAAACACAATTTAATTATAGCAGAAAAGGAAAATACTTTTTCTTGGAATGCTTTTAGTTATCAAAGAATTTTATTTATTTATTTATTACTTTGAACAACAGTGTAGTTAGCAAAAACGTTAAATTACACTTTTTGTTAAAAATTAGATTTCGCGTGTGTGCATGTGTGCGTGTGTTTGACATCGTTTATTTACATTTGGAATTGTGTCAATTTTCTTGTCATAATTTGAGTTATCTATGATTCCTCATTTTTAATGAATATATGTATATATGTATAGTATATATATGTATATAAAGACATACTTATAAGCTAAAAAAAAAACATCGCTTTGCGAAATAATTTGGATTTTTGAGAGATTTTTTATACAGTTTAAATGTTGTAAAAATAAAATAAATTTGGACTTAAAAAGCCAATAAAAAATAATATTAGATAATATATTAAAGAAATTTAAAATAATATTTAAAAAATGTTTTAAAAATATTAGTCTTAAATTAGCAAACTCAAAAAAATAATAAATGTGGAATGAGAGCACATATTGCTTGAAAATATTTTTGATGCCAATTTTTATTGTTTAATCACACTCTGAATGATATTTTAATACCAAATAAATAACATTCGTTTTGTTTTAACTTTTTTTCAACACAAATACAATTTACTCTGCGCCAACATAACTTTTCTTCCAATAAAAAAAACTTTCAATGTTTGTCCTTCTGGAACATCGCTTTCAGTGTAGGTAATAAACTTAAAATTAAGGTTATAAATATGTGGTGTTTGAGTAAAATATTAATAAATTAATTGTGATATGTGTGCTTATGTGTGGGTGTAAAAAAAAACACATTTCACATTTTAACTTAAATCTTCGCCTGCTTCAACTCCCACTTCATTCAAGGAAAGTCCTCGTGAAAGCGACATGCGATTAACCATGGACTCCAAAGTGGCGCGAGCGTGAGCGTGAATCACGTGAGCGTCTGCGTACTACCTCTGGTGGATCATAGGACGTATGCAATGATCTCCACGGCATTATTGCAAAATACGAATTCCACAATGTTCTTAACACGCAACCCAACTCAAGCGATCGATATCGCCACCGAATCTGTGTATGGCCAGCTTGGTCACATTGTTTTGCTCCTAGTTATCAAAAAAAGAAATGCAAATTAGTAAATATCACGAAAAAAATAACTTCAATTTGTTTTTGTTGTGCTGAAACTTTACCACATGCTCGCGCATTGCCATCAGCGCATAGTAAAGCGCCGGATAAGTGCACTTCTCATGACCACGTTCCTTGGTTATTAAATTGTTAGATATAACGGTTGTTGTCCTTCAACACCCGCCACATTGCCAACATGTTTGTTTTGTTTTTGTAACTCACTGATCTGTCCAAATTTGCATTTGAAGTGCAAGCCTATGCCGCTGGACATGGCAAAGTCGCGCTAGTCGAGTGCACCAGCGAGAAGTCCTGCGGCGCGTTTAAGATGTTGCCCTTCTCTTCGACAATTATGACATTTTGGCGGTATTGTCTTGTTTGTATTTGAAATAAATAATTATTGAATAATACATTTCAGTGTCAGCGGGTGTCAAGTGTCAACTTAACCACCGTTTGATTGTAGCTACAAACCAGTATTTCCACGTTGGTCTCTCTGGCGAATACAGTGCGTATTAACTGCTTGACACGTCGCCACTCCAAGCCGTCCGTGCCACAACAAATGCGCGGCATGGCGATTTTTGTGATCTCGTGTATGCGCTTTGGAAAAAAAATCGGGGGATCAAGTTCAAAATCTAAATTTTTTTTAATGAAATTTGATATGTATACATCATTTCCTGATTGTCTAATTGCAGTTGGAATGTGTTAGTATTGTCTTTAATCCACTTAGCGGTAAGCCACGGCACGTTCTTTTGGAGTTGGTGGCATTATTTACACTCTTACTTTCATTTAGGCATGTCATATTTCTATATAAATATGTATGTATACAGGCAAATGTAATTTCTATGCAAAAAATTATCTGATTGGTGTTCAGTTTAGGTATATTTATAGTCCATTTTCTATATTGAAAGGATAAAATCATTTACTACCGAGCTTTGAGGATCAGATACTCTTCTGAGCCTAAAGAACTAGCAATCTTATTAGAAACCCAAGAAAAAAGTAACTTCGGTAGTACCGTTGCTACAACGACCTTCAAAGAAACATATCGCATAGCATAAAAATATAAAGGACTGTATCTCGATTTTGCTTGGCCTGTTTGTATGGTAGCTATAAGCTGGAGTGGCCCGATCTGAACAATTTCTTTGAAGATTGTATCGCTGCCTTGGAAACTAATATATGACACAATTTGCATACATGGACTTGATTTTGATCGACCAGTTTGCACGACAGCTATATCGTATAACGGAGCAGTTTCTTAGAGAGAAAATGACATATACAAAATCTCAGAACGATATCTCAAAAACTGAGAGAGTAATATCGCATACAAAAGGAGACGATAAATTAGCTCAGCTTGACACGCTGCATATCATAGTCGGAACTGCGGGCTGGACTTAAATTTTATCTATACAAGAACCTCTAACTCGGCAACAATCTACAACTATTTGGGGAATCTTTTATGTCCCTTATATTGGGTAGTCGAAAAGTATTTTTCGTATTTCTAATCAAACTTCAAACTTATTTTTTTTATATCTATAATGAACCAAATATGTATGTTATCATTTTGGTCGTCCACTTTTTGCCATTGTTCCGTTTACAGACATTATCCACCCAGTGTGAAACTTTTCTGGTTTCTCGGCGAAAAACTGCGGCAAGTAATTTTCACAGGCTTTTCTTGAAGCCATCTTCTCTATAAAGGAGTTCTGCATTGACCGAAACAAATGGTAGTCCGATGGTGCAAGATCAGGACTTTATGGTGGATGCATCAAAACTTCCCAGCCAAGCTCACCCAGTTTTTGCCGAGTCATCAAAGATGTGTGTGGTCTAGCGTTGTCCTGATGGAAGACGAAACCGTTTCTTGCTGATCAGTTCTGGCCGTTTTTTTCGATTGCTTCCTTCAATCTCATCAGTTGTTGTCAGTTAAAATGTAGAATCAATCCTTCGACCAGGCTGGAGCAGCCCATAGTAGGATGATTTCCTTTCCAATCCTACCAAACACTCAGCATAACTGTTCGAGGGCGCCAATCCTGACTTTGCGACCATTTGTTTGAACCATGATCTTTTTCGCACATTATTATCTGTATTTTGACCCATTTTTTCGTTTCCTGTTACCAATCGCTTTAGAAGTGGTTCGATTTCATTTCGTTTCAGCAAAGAATCGCAGATGTTTATTCGGTCCATTAAATTTTTTACAGGACAATTTATGTGGTACCCAAAACATCGAGCTTCTTTTTGTAGCCAGCCTTTTTTAAATGGTTCAAAACCGTTTGATAATGAATGTTAAGGTCCTTAGCGATGCCATGGCCGCTTATGTGACAGTCCAGTTAGTCAATCTTTTCCATAATTTCATCGATTTTTTCAACAATAGTTTGTTCAGGGCGAGTTTTCACCTTTCTGCTCTGCTCTTTACCACTACAGATATACGATATATGTGACAAAAATACGAACTTTTTTTCGACTACCCAATAATTTCTTGGCTTCTCTTTGAATGTATGCTGTTTTAAATATCCTTTCTCTCGTTCAATGACAATAACAATAGTAAAGTATCTACAACGTCCAAAACTTAATTCCAGCTTAGAAAGGGATTTTCGAAAACTCGAGGAAGATTTCTTAGACTCTTTTGAATTATTATAGTTCTCAACATACACTTCTTTTCAAACAGCTCTTTTGCATTTTTTATGTTTTAAAGTGACATCACCACAATAAAATACCGTAATCTGCGGTTTTTAGAAGGAAGTGTAAATATATAAATATAAAATGGTCACATTTGCTGATAATTTCTGGCCAAATACATAAGAAAAAATCTTAGTTCGCCTGTTTTCTACCACTTGTTAATACTATTCTAGCTCATTTAATTGCAAATCGCGTTGCTTGAAACCGCTAACCGCTTAAAGTTTTTGTTTTTATTAGTTGGGTATGTCAAAATTAGAAATGTGTTATCGAATTCACAAATTACCATATGTTCGCGCATACAAATCAACGCCGCATGCAATGTGTTGTATGTTGTGGTCTCGTAGACATTTTCCTTCGTCACCAGAAAGTAAATGAAACGCGATTGGTGCTCCATAACGGCGACATTGCCCACGGTTATCGGCTGCATGCTGAGCTCCTCGAAGTTGCCGAAAATCACGGCAAATTGCAAAGCGAGCGTGCCCTTCATCGTGTTCAGATCGGCGGAGACGGCTTGCGCCAACGCGTATGACTCGGGCGCGTAGAGCAAATTCGTTTTCATTTCGGTTAATTTGAATTGATGCATTTTTGCGCTTATTTCTTATTGACTGTGTATTCGATATCACAATTGGTATTTCGTCGTAATTTTTTGGCGACTGTCGATGATTATTGAATGGCAATTATTATTATTTTTTATGCGACGACACAATAAAGTTGTGCAAAAAACAACACAAATGTATGAATGAAGTAGCAATCAGTTGCCGCCGGCATAAATCATATTGTTAAATGTGGAAGAAAAAGCAAACAAAATTATCGTAATTAAATGAATCAGTAAAAGAATACGCTTAAATACTTTGGAAAGTTCGTGAGAAAAGAAAATTTTATAAATTTGTTTTGCCTAGGCAGTGACCTAAAAGACGATAATTGATAGTGGAATGCGAAAACTATTGAAAATACGAAAAACAAAACTATTTTCTTTTGAATATGAAAAGTTTTTGTCATAATTTTAAAACTTTGGACACTGAATTCTACGAAGGATTGTATTAAATCTTACCGGAAACAAGTTATCATTTACCTGGCAACATAAAATCGTTGGAAATTTCTACTAAGATCAATGACCGGAGTTTTCGGCAGAAACGCTGAGCAGGCCGTCATACTTCTTCCTGAACCCTGTTTTTTCTAAAAACATGCAATGTTCGGAGCATCACTTATATGACCTGAGTAAAATTTTTTGACGTATCCCTTATATAATATTATATTTTGTTTTAGGCTATAGATGAAAAAAAAATTCTACTACGAAAAATAGCTTTTATAAATCAGCATTCGTAAAGCTAATTTTTTGAAAGATCTTCGGGAAACTTCGGTAACCGAAACTTGATCTGAATTGATGAAGCTTCTATCTATCATTTATACAGAATACACCCTTCCAAGGACCATTCAGTCCACGCAACAGCAGCGAACCCAGATTTTTCCATCGAAGAATTCTCTTTATGAAAGAAATTTTTAAAAATATTTGTGTATCGAGTCGATGTATTGTAACGGGTGATTTTTTTGAGGTTAGGATTTTCATGCAGTAGTATTTGACAGATCACGTGGGATGTCAGACATGGTGTCAAAGAGAAAGATGCTCAGTATGCTTTGACATTTCATCATGAATAGACTTACTAACGAGCAACGCTTGCAAATCATTGAATTTTATTACCAAAATCAGTGTTCGGTTCGAAATGTGTTTCGCGTCCGTGTCCGATGAGCGATGAGGCTCATTTCTGGTTGAATGGCTACGTAAATAAGCAAAATTGCCGCATTTGGGGTGAAGAGCAACCAGAAGCCGTTCAAGAACTGCCCATGCATCCCGAAAAATGCACTGTTTGGTGTGGTTTGTACGCTGGTGGAATCATTGGACCGTATTTTTTCAAAGATGCTGTTGGACGCAACGTTACGGTGAATGGCGATCGCTATCGTTCGATGCTAACAAACTTTTTGTTGCCAAAAATGGAAGAACTGAACTTGGTTGACATGTGGTTTCAACAAGATGGCGCTACATGCCACACAGCTCGCGATTCTATGGCCATTTTGAGGGAAAACTTCGGACAACAATTTATCTCAAGAAATGGACCCGTAAGTTGGCCACCAAGATCATGCGATTTAACGCCTTTAGACTATTTTTTGTGGGGCTACGTCAAGTCTAAAGTCTACAGAAATAAGCCAGCAACTATTCCAGCTTTGGAAGACAACATTTCCGAAGAAATTCGGGCTATTCCGGCCGAAATGCTCGAAAAAGTTGCCCAAAATTGGACTTTCCGAATGGACCACCTAAGACGCAGCCGCGGTCAACATTTAAATGAAATTATCTTCAAAAAGTAAATGTCATGAACCAATCTAACGTTTCAAATAAAGAACCGATGAGATTTTGCAAATTTTATGCGTTTTTTTTTTTAAAAAAGTTATCAAGCTCTTAAAAAATCACCCTTTACCAATTGAGCTTTTATGACTGCCTGATCAAATATCCAACAAGCTAAGAATGCCTTAAGGAAAAATTTAAAAATTGGATATTGAATCTTGCCAAAATGAACTAACTGTGACCATAAAAATGTTGCTCTCTAATTCGGTGAACAGTGGAACTTGACGAAACTATATGTAAACTGTATAGTTTGTCAAGAATCATCCCCCGATTTATAAGTATTTGGTTGTCAGGAGATTCAAAATAATATAACCTCAGTTTGGCCAAGACTTTTCTTTTCAAAATGAACATTTGAAAATGTTTTTGTCTGTTGGTTGGTTCTTCAACAAAGTGGTCGGAAATTGTCTTGCTGATATTAGAGAGATAGCAGAGGATCGCGACAGCTCATGGATCGAATCAACACATTTCGGTTTAATGTTTTTGGTATAAAGCTTATGAATGCTAGACTTGAACCCAAAAATGGTTGATTGAACAAACTTGAGTAGAGGTCGCAAAAGAGATGCTTGACAACGTAGCTGCGGACCCTACATTCATCAAATTCATCAATACTGGCGACGAGATGTGGGATTATGAATATCGAAATGGTTCAACAATCTAGCTAATGACGCTTTAAAAATTATCCGAAAACGAAAGAACCGCATCAAAATCGGGTGCAAATCAAGGTAATGCTGATCGTTTTCTTTGATTACTGCAGTGTGGTTCACTAATTCGTTCCGCAGGCTCGAAAGATCAAGGAATAGTATTTGGTCGTTTTTTGGCATTTACGTGAAGTATCGACCCGATTTGTGGGGCGAAATATTCATAGATTTTTCGTATTATACATGACTATGACTGACTTTTTGGCAAAACGCGAGAGTCACAGAGTCTTATAACTGGTGTGTGAAAAATTGGATTAAGCATTGGCATGCTTGTATTGTCCTTTTTTGGGAGGCGATTTTTAAGCTGAATTTAAAAATTCAACTTTTTTTTACCAGTCCGGGTCAAATTTGATCATATAGTGTAACAACTTGTACCTTCTGTGCATGTAAAAACTTTTCATATTTTATACATATTGTATATTTTCAAATAAAAAAAATTACAACTTCCATATTCTTTCTAGTCACTACCTAGGGATAAAATTTATATATTTTTCCGCTAATAATAAATCATACGGTTGTAATTTTCTACTTACGTGTCCAGTGAGCGCCACAAAGGTTTTTGGAACTCTTTTTAATTTGTTATTATTATTATTAATTTTTTTTTTTTAAAATAATTATTTGTAGTTTTGCAATCGGTCCGCACACGCTGAAAATGTTGTAGCAACTTTTTCATTAAAATAACACCAGTGACACTTTAATTGTTTTATTGTTATTATTAAATATATGGTTGGTTGAACAGTTGATTATTCGGTTGGGTTGGTTAATTGGTGCCTTTCCGGCTGCTACGCTTGCGCTATCTGTTATGCTCAGTGCTGTTGCTGTTGCTACTACCGTGCTAGTTGATTTTGTACTGACAACACCGAAATACCCAAAGGAAATGACAAACTAAAAATACCAGCAACAAACACTTATACTTACATATACATACATACAAACATACATATTACAGTATACTTTTACCAACGAGAAACGACCATCGCACCGAATGCATGACTAGAATACACACTCGAGACGCTCATCATACATACATATATGCATACATTTGTGTGCATATAATATATCAGTGGCTCATTGAGTTGGATGACGAAGCCGGCCGGCTGGTCGTCAGACTTGGGCGCCACCATTGGTGCCGCTGGAGGTGCGGAAGTAAGAGGAAGTGCATACATACACATACAAATTTACAGCTGGTTGCGAGTGCGTACTATGTTTTTGTATTTTTTGGAGGCCTCTTCAATTCTACAATCTCTATAATTGATCTTGAGGCTTTCCATTTGTGTTGATCTGCTTTGCTTGAAAATGCTTGAAAAAATATGTCTGCAGTCAATGTCAGCCAAGAAAAAAATTTGTGAGAAAGAATTGAAGAATCTACAAAGCATGTACAAACACACTAACAGACAAACATATACATACATATATATGTAAATAATATCTACTTTTGTGAATGAAGGTAATTACTTCTCAAGCATATTAATCACTTTAAATTGTTTAGTCGCTCAACAGTTAACGGTTATATCGATTTGTGTGGCATGAATGCGAGTTTATCTGGTGTTTATGGGCTCTAAAAGATAATTGATTATATTAAAAGCTACAATTTTTGTTTTGCAAACTTAGCCAAGGGAGCTATCATGTGGTGAGAAAGGTAATTAATACAACATATGAGTTTTGTTAAATGTATTTTTTCGTCTGTTTCAAGTACAAAAAGTTAGTAAAATACTTTTAGATTGCCTTAAAATTATAGTTTTGTGAAAGTGTATATAAATATTTGGTAGACTTTCTTTTTATACGGATTGATGTCATTCTTCGTGTATTTAGACCTTTTCAAAGTTATTTGTTATTTTCAAACTGTTTATAAACTTTTATAAGGAGATTTTCAGACGCCAAAAAGTTCGTATTTGTTATGAAAGTTATCGTTAAGTTAAATCTATTTCGTGCCGTTAAAGAAATTCCGATTTGCCCCAACTTTTTTCCAATCCTCGAAACAGTTGTTAAAGTCAATTTCCGGATTAGCCTTCAATGCACGTGGCGATTCACAATTATTGTCTTCAATTGACTCAAAAGGATTTCCACGGAGCGGTCGTTTCGAGTTTGCTGAATAGCCAGAAGATACAAGAAGTTAAATCAGGCAAATACAGTGGATGTGGCAAGTTGTTGGTTAAAATTTCGAGAAGAACCCACGAAGAATCAATGTAGTATGCGACGGTGTATTATCGTGGTGCAAACACCAAGAGTTGCCGGCCCTTAATTCCGTCCTCTTTTACGAATAGCTTCACGCAAAACACTCAAATTGTATTCCTTGTTGACATTGTGTTGATTGTTGACTTTGACGGGATTTTTTCGACTTCGGCTCACCTTTTCCACGATATTCCGGCGATCCAAGACTGATCGCCAGTAATAATGCGTGTCATAATATCCTGGTAGTCGGAAAACATTGTTTCACAGACGTTAACGCGACGTTATTTTTCGAAATAAATTAAGTGATTTTGAAATCAGTCGTGCTTTCTCTTTTCTTAGGCCCAAATGATCTTTCAAAATGATCGCTGATCCTTTCGATATTCCAGCAATGCCAAAACATGCCGGCTTGGTGGCCAAGAATGTATCAATGTCATTACTTGTTCTGATATGAATCCAAAGGCGGTCTGGAAAAAATTGTAGACAGAAGTAGCAATGTCTGGGCTACTACCCTGTTTTCTAAACAGTTTTTAAGCGGTTTCTCAACATAAAGCCAACATTATTATGAGATAAAATTATTGCCTCAAGTCTAGATGAAAATTTCGGGCGCTTTTCGGCAATCGTTTGCCTCTATTTGATGAGCTTTTGTCGGTTGAGTTCTCCTATAGTAATTCCGATCCCACCAATTTGACTGAGCATGGATATTCGGCCTTACGGCTTATTTTAGCAGTTTGATCTAATTTTCCATATGATTTTCTGCGTTTTGGATCTATTTTTCATAACCAATTACAATCCCAATGCGAAAACGACTTATTTTTGTCTTTTTGTAGCATTATAGCAGTATTTCTGACAAATGCCCTTGCTTTTATATGCATCCGGTTGCCTTTAAATGTTTTGAAATGGCTTGAAAATCTACGAGACTTTTTTTTGTTTGGCAGCAATCTTTATCGGGTAATACTTTGAGTTCCTCATCTTCAAACTTTCCGCCCAGGACGTTATTTGTCTTTCATGAAAAAATCAGAATTTTAAATCATATAAATTTCGACCAAAAACGATGACTTTCGGCTTAGGTTTTCTTCATTGTGGAAAAAGAGAAGAACTTTCCGCAAAAGCACTTTCTTGAACTCTAAGTGCGGCATATTCTTTGAATTAAAAGAAGCTATTGTTATTTACGCTTCAAGTGAATGACATATACCAAAAAAGACAAGAAAGTAACAGAATGTTGTTCGGAATATTAGAGCAATAGAATGATCAACAGGTTATGCCATCTCATGGCCAACTGCATTAATACAGTTATTTTTTCTTCAATGATTTCCAAATACGAGTATATATATATAATTTTAGTGATACACAAATTTAAATAGTCCATATTAATTTTTGAATGTAACTGCTTTTCTAAAAGAGAAAGGATCTAGTTTGTCGCTTAAGTCTTTTGTTTTGTCTGGTGTCTGCCTTTTTCTTTAGCGCCGAAATGTAGGCAACTTTTAATGAAGCTCCATTTTTGCGCTACCACAACAATATTTTGAATAATTTTCTTTGCTTAAATGTAAACAGAGCGTTCGAAACTAAATCACCAAAAATTTTCAGTTATTTATAACTCGCTTTGTTACCAAGACTTTTTTTGGTGATTTCGTAAGGCTCTACTCAACGTAAACAATAATTGCTCCTGTCAATGGTTTATTTGGCTCAAGTGATTTGACATCGCTGGACAACTAGTGTTTATGCTGATTAACCAGATATCAGTTATTGCCCAGGTAAAGTTGGCTAAGCTGAAGAATATAGAGCCAATGTTAAACCTTATATCTTGCTTTAACAGCAGTTAAGGTGGCTAAATGTCTGAAAAGCTGTACGAAGTCGAAATCCATATACATACATACGTAGATAATTTTTGAACTAGGAACTTCAAAATATTGTCTATTTCAGTCATCTTTCTGTATTCACCTATGGTTTATTTGATATAAAGCTCTATAGTTCCTCAAAAGACACCCTTTAGACACTCCATACTATTGTAATCTACAAAAACTATACATACTTACATTAATTACCTAGGCCTGGGTCTACATTTCTTTACACACACACACACACACACAACATTTTTTAACAACAAAAGCAGATAAGATTAAACAATAAGTATACATATAACCATCTGCACACCCTATTAATCATCATTGTAATGTATTTAACTGTCTTTTTGACGAAAATAAATTTTTCCGTTGTTAGATATTTTTAGTTGTTTTTTTTTTTTTCATTTTGGAAATGCGATCAATAGGTACTTATACGGTAAATTCTAGCAATGATTATTATGGTCATTCATGTTTTGTGTTTAGTTTTTTCTCTTACGAGTTTTGATTTCTGAAATAGTTTACCCAAAGCATACAATCATACATGTACTCGTATGAGCATAACGAGTGTGTGATCATTGAGAAGATGTCGCTTGAACAGTTTGATTTGTTTGTTGTTTACAAACACTCATACGCATAAATTCGCATTGATTCGTTGTGTCGTATTTGAAATTTTATTCTTAGCCTGATGATCTAAGTTACCGTTAAAGACTAGCCAGTTGATAGACAATTTGAGACACCAAGCAAGCAGCCAGCTGCCAGCAACCAAAACAACCGGAATTCACTGCAATTTATATTCACCCAAAACTTCTCGTTTTCTTTCAATTATTGGATTTATTTTTGTATTTATTTTTGTTTTTTTTTTGTTCTTCACTGTATTTCTTCACTTGCAAATTAACTTGTTAATCACGCTTTTAAAGTTAGATAAAATAAAAAGTTCCAAAGACTTGAAACGTTCTGCCAACTGCCGCGGTCCTAGTGTTCAATTGGATTCAACAAGTGTCGCTTAACTTGTTCCACTAACTAACATAATAAGGTGCTGCACAGCCGACAGCCGAGATGATTGGTGAATAGACACTGGGTGCGCTCTCTTGACTTCTCATACCTACATATGTGGATTGTATTCTAGTGGCAATTCACAATAGTAATGTTTAATTTTGGCATTAAGATATTATATATTTTTAACCTATCTATCCTAAAAGTAATCCTTTTTTTTATTTCAGATAATTTGGATCAGAGATATTTTCCTCACCGCCAAACAAAGGAGGCTTTCAGGAGATCTTCGACAGGAACGACAGAACACAATATTTTTATTAATAAAATATGAATTTTTAGAATACGTTAAATTCGCTAAATGTTTATACATATATATTATGTATATATTCAAGAAAAAGCCTCTAAAGAAAAAATTAACAAAAAAAAAAAAAACACATCGGAGTTACAAGATGATATATCCCTTATGGATTGCAAAAAGTCTATTTTTGATTTTTGATCAGTTCAAAAAACCAATAGATCATAATATGGAGAACGATATGCATAATATGCCGTCGAAATTTCATAGTAATCGCAACATTTGTCGTGTTTAAAAATTAACGAGATTAAAGAGTTCTGATTGAACTAAGCGACCACACTTTAAAAGCCTATTCACTTGATTGTCTTAAAAAAAAATATATATTTAGAAAAATGGTAAAACGTCTTGCAAAATGAATGCAAAATGTATTTCTTTGTATCAATTCGTACTATGAAATTACTCATCTGTTTTGATAATGTGCTGTATAGTTAATTTCGTAGAACGAAAAATTCTGTTCTTGTCTTTTGCATACCAAGTGTGAAATTAAAAAACAAATCTATTTTTCTCAAAACTACATTTTTCATTTTCGCCGTTGAAAATCGATTATATCTCGAAAACCTGTTGATTTTTTATATTAAAAATATTTTTTGTGTATTTCTGTGCAGTGTATTATGAATTTTTTAGAACAATTGATGCACTTTTTTTTTAATTTAATTCCCTAAACTCGCCGTTTTAGGTATACCACAAGAGCACCTTAAGAAAACAAATTACACCAAAGTAATTCTTATATTCTTTACCATACAATTTAAATTGGTATATGAATGAAAAATGTTGGAAATAGGGCTTAAGGAAAATTTAATAAAAGTTAAAAGACAAATAATTTTATATTCATTAGTGATAAAATTATCTAAAGTGGTATTAATATAAAGCAAAAATCGTCAGAAATTATATTTTAAGTATAAAGGATTATAAAATGGTTAATATTATTAAATAACTGTGAGCAAAAAAATTATATTTAGACGAATTAGACGAAGCATTATATCTTCAGTTAAATACAATTAGTTATAAAATACATATTTGGTAATTTTTGTGGAAAATTGTGATACTTTTTATAGTTTAACAATTGGCAACACTATTCAACGGCTTCTCTTAGCCATGCTCGCCACTCTATTGTGAATGTGCGCACAGAATTTGATGTTCAAAACAATGATACACGACTCACGAACAAGTTTACGCATAAGGCGATAACACGAAATTAGCGCCAAAACAAAGAATGAATATATTTTATTATTGTCTCGCTTTTGCGACAACAAATACATATGTATGTAGCGCTTTCGTGTGTGATTTTGTCGTTCGTAGGGCTGTTAATTGGCAAATGTTGCAAAATGTCAACTACATTGCATAAGTACAGGTGTAACGGAAGAGAGGCAGAGGCGGAAGCGCCCCCATTAGTCTACTTCTACAACTAAATACTTATGTATGGGCGCAAAGAACCAGTTCAAGTGGGGTTGGGTAAAAGCTGGCTTTGTTATTTATTAGCGTGGGGTTAGATAATAATTAATGCACATATGTAAATGCATTTCAATGCCCTAAAAGGGTGCTAATGTATTATAAATAAAATATGTTTCTAGGTACTTACGCAAAATTAGTAGTTTGTGTGGTTGACGGCTCTTGCCTAACGCTGCAGAATTGGCAGACAGATGTACTGTTGTGCTTAAGTGTGGCTTATAAAAAGTTTTGCAAACGATAGAATATTTATTTAATAAAGCAAAATTACACCTTCCAAACATTTACTTTCAATTATTGCACAATTATCTATTATTAAACGCCAAAATTCCTTAATTGCGAATTTGTCGGTAGTTGGCGTTCCTGTGTCGCCCACTTACGCGAAAGCACGAAGGTGAACCGCAAACGTAAAGAACAACAACTCAGACTCGCTAATTCGCGTTTTTATATTATATATTGTATTTATTATATATTTATTTTCACGATTCCGCGCCGTGCAGCTCTTTCGATACGTTTCACAGTCAATTGCGGATTAACTCGGTTGTAATTAAAAATTTACTACCGAACTGTCTGAGCGGAAAGTAAATTAGAGTAAAGCGCCGCGTTATGTTTTTTATGGTGTCAGAATTATATATTAATTTGCTTTGAACATAAATATGTGTGTTTTGTATATGTGTGTTAGTGAGAAATTCGCCGTAAAATGAGAATTGACGTCTATGTTGTTTCTTATCGCAAAGTGGCTTTGCGAACAAGCATGTGCGCCAAAGCTGTACAGTGGTGGCAAATAGTGATAGCTTTGTTGCCAGAAAATTGTTGCTTTGGTAGAAAAGTTTTGTATTGCACATTTATTGTGAAAAAAATCTTAAATTTTGACAAAAAAAAAATAAAATTTTTACTACAATATAAAGATATTTTTTTAATATTGAAAGAAATACATAAATTATCAACTGTCGCTGCTTAAGTTGAAACACATTTTATCTGAATTTTTTTTTATATTATATTTTGGGTCTGAGAAGCGTAGTATCTTGAGTTCAGTGTCTTGTCGCCAGATACCTTTTTGCTCTCACATATAATCAGTTCTCATTGTAAGCACTTCACACGTTGCGTTGTGGAAAGCACTCTGGAAAAGTCCAAACTTATTGACAAAATATATTTTTTGCTGACGTGAGGCTAAAAATCAAAGATTATTTTTGAGTTGAAATAAGCCTACATGAAAACCCGTTTGTTGTTGAGAATCTGTGGAGTTCTCAGAACTTTTCATGTTATGAGATTTAGACGTTGTCTTGTGACCGTTACATATTTGAAATATACTTTCATAAACTGTTCGAATTGCTTTTCCCAATTCCAATTTGTTTTAATG
>CM050325.1:69987426-70114397 GCA_027475135.1 Bactrocera correcta
TATGTAAATGTGTGTGTCTAAAATTATTTCATTAAAATATATAATTAATATTTAAATATGAATAGTTTCTACATTTTTCTTTATCTTCAAAAGCCATTTTTCATCATCATTGTGGTAATATTTTTAAAGCGACTGTCAAGGTCAGGAGGCCTATATTGAACATGGACGAACACACACCTATGCAACATGAATGTGACTAAGCCAATATTTTAGCAGTTGCAGCATATCCACAAAAATCGATTAGCTCAAAATCCAACTAGTAGCTGTGGGAAATTTAAAGCAATAAATATAATTGCTTGCCTAGAGTAATGCTTACAAACATACGCACTTTATGACCTGCATCCATGCTGCGCACAAGTAATATTTCTTTCTTTTTTGGTAACTTCAAACCGAATCGATACCACAAACCACAAATGAAAAGAAAAATCGAAAAAATGCGGAGGCTTAAACTGTCGGCTTTCAAGCTAAACGTGAAAAACTTACGCATTTACATGCATACACATACGTTCGTAAGCTCAAAGTTGCGTATGCTTTGTTTTTTACTGTTGCAATAACAACACTGTTAAAGTCAACGCACTTCACGCAATTTATCCGCAAGTCACTAAATGGTCAATAAGAACTCTCTCGTGTTGACCATTTGTCCGCGTTTATACACTTAAACGTTATTGCGTCGATATTGACCTTGATATTGTGAGCCAATCGAGGCGAAAATGTCATGTTTTTGCACAGGAATGTGACAGTTAAGCCAAGTAAGTAGATATGCTTGTCTATGAGTAATAAAAATCTGCGAAACTTGCGTTACAACTACGAAGTCTGTGTGTGTGTGTGCGTGTGAATGCAGTAGTATGTTGTTATGTAAGTGCCTGAAAACTGGTGCATAGGTTTTGTATTTCTTGTGGTCGCAAATGGAATGTTGTCATAGCCAAGCGCTATGTGCTCCACCATATTTCACATCGACTGAATAATAGTATAGAACCTGAAACTCAAACTGGTGCAATAACATGTGCGTAAGCATTTTTGAGTTCGTAAACCCCGCTGGGAAATTCCAATTAGAAAAGTAGATTTTTAGAGCAAGGTGAACTCAAAGATGCTGGTACCGATTCCGCATTTAAGTAATTAGATCATATTTTCATATAAGCCATAATCAGACCAGCTCATCCATAATCACTGCACCTTCGGTCCAACTTTCGGAGCGGGAGGCTCTACATCAGATCTAATGACTCGTTTTAGTTGGAGCCTTCAGTGCTAATTGTCTGCCACGAGAAAGAGTTTGTGATTGATACAAATTATTCAAAAAAAGTCGAGAAAGCGTTAACGACGGTTCATATCCAGGATGGCCATCAACATAAACTTATGATCAACACAATAAAATACAAGAATTGGTACTTGATAATCGACGATTATAAGTCAGAGATATTACTGGCATCATTAGAATATCGAAAGAATCAGTGAAAGCCATGTTGAAACATCATTTTGATTTAAGAAAAGTGAAAGCACTATTGGCGGCTCGGAAAAACGGCGACCCGTTAACGTCTGTGAAACAATGCTTTCCGAATATGCTTGTGAGTCGGAAAAGTTATACCTGTACATCGTTTGAACAAAGCTATTCGTAAAAAGAGGACGAAAATTTGGGCCGACAACTCTTGGTTTTTGCACCACGATAATGAACCATCGCATATTGTATTGATTCTTCGTTATTCGTCAAATTTTCAACCAATATCGTGTCGTGTATTCGCCTGACTTAGCTCCGTATGGCTTCTATTCTATTCTATTCAGCAAACTCAAACGACGGCTTTGGGGAAACCGGGTTAAGTTAATTTAAGATATTAAATGAAATGGCTAAGCTCATTCAAGTGTATTGAGGCCAATTATATATTTAGAATTTTAAAATTATGAACAAAGTCTAACTATTCTTTGCTCGTCTTGATGCTCATCATGATGGCAAAACGCTCTGAACCTATCACGAATCTGCTTAGGTGATTTTTATTTAAAGGACTTTACTTCGATGTGTAAATATAGTATAATGGGTTGTCAAAAAAGTCTTGCGGTATTTTTATTGAATCAATTCGTGTGGCACCCATACATCGACCTTCTTAGTGACTCCAAGCTTCTTCAAATGGTTTATAACAGTTTGATGACTACTACGCCGGTCTCTTTCGACCAATTCAGCGATTTTATCGCAATTTTCGACGACAGGCCTTCCGGAACGTGGCGCATCTTCGACCACCTCTACACCAGAACGAAAACGTTGAAACCATCGTTGTGCGGTGGAAATGGAAACTGTATCGGGTCCATAAACTGCACAAATTTTGGCGGCTGAGATGCATTTTTGCCTTTTTCGTAGTAGTACTGTAAAATATGCCGTATTTTCTCTTTATTTTTCTCCATGTTTGCGACGTTATAACTCACCAACGACTTAAAAGAAACGACAATCAATCAAACACATTTTAGCGCGTAAAATGAGCTTTCCAAAAAGGTATATCATGACCCGATGTGACGAATAAAACTAGAACTACGCGCTTTCAGCGCAAACTAGCGAAAATACCGCAAGACTTTTTTGACAACCTAATATGATTCCAAGGTGTTTTTGCGTCCATCTGGCAAAAGCGGTACATTTGAAGAGGAAGTTTTGACATGATTCCATCTCATTTTCTTCCAAACCCCGAAATCCAGTCTTTATGTGGAGAACGTTTTTATTTGATAAGATATCTTTATAAAATTTTTACATGGATTTTTGTCCAAGACAACGATACAATCGTCAAAGGAATTATTCAGATCGGACCACATAACCTACTACTTCTTGTTAGAATCTTTTGTATTTGTGAAGGGCTTTATTTTTCCCAAATGCAACCCAAGCTTACTTCTATTCTTATTATACAAAGCTTCGAGTACTTTTATCATCCCCTTAACATTACGGGCTGAGCTTCAGTCAGAACTTAAACAAACATAGTTTTCCTAAAAAAAGTAATAAAAACAAAAAATATTTATCTAATTAAAAAAGTAATCAATATTCTTAACAAAATTCTCTTAGTGAACCCGTTTTGGGCGAATGAATTTCCCTGCAGGGTATAAACTGAAACTTGTTTGGCTTTGTGCGTACATTATTTAAGCTACATACTTATGTAGCAAGTTATTTTTTTTCTGGTATTCGCCGGAGCATTGCCCTTGGCAAAATTTGTGGCGCATACATACTTACATATATATATAGTCAAGGTCATCAGCTTGCCTAGGATATTGGCAGTCGGCATATTTTCAGCGATTTCCGCATTGTTGCGAGAATTTCGGGCGCTGTACACTTTATACTTTTTTTCTTTTGGGTTTTATTTCCTTTTAAGGTGTGTGTTCGATTTCAGAAGTCAGAAAAGTCAGTGCGTGCAACAGTGGCAGCATTAATAGCTGCAGATGTGCATTAAAAGTCACTATCAAACGGTTTCGAGTTTCATACAGAAAAAAACATGCATACATACATACATACATGAATATAGATTTGTATATCTGAGTAGTGTTGTGTGCGCATTAAATCTGACTTTTGCAACTTGCTTTCTCTTCCAACCATTTGCACTCCGCACAAAGGCAAATCCATCACGCATATCAGCTATTATTACCGGAGATATTACAAAAAGCCTAACTGTTGCCTATCTCCGCACTTCTTCGACTACCACGCGGTGAAAAGTAGTCTACTTGCTTATTCCCCCCTTTGCCACTGTGCTGAAAACGTCAAACGGTAATATCGAATTTCCCGAACAAGTTTAGCTAGTCTGGAATTGACTTTCGTCATTGCCGCTTGTATAGATTTTACGGCGATAACGTTTGATTTCGTTGATTCCGCCAAGCGTCCGCATTGCGCTAAGCAAACACTCAGCCAGCCAAACAACTACAACAACCACCCCGATAGAACAAGACAATAGCGAAATTGTTAACCTTCTAACTTTTGTTATTGCTCAAAGGATGGCAGGACTTTAGCATAATCTCACACAAACATACAAATGCAAGCCATACATATAAACTCACACAGAGACAGACAAATCCTTTGCCTTCAATCGGGGTTTGAAACCGGAGCAAGACATCCTCTCCCATCGCCTGCTGGCCAGCGTTGATTTCATTGAATGCTTCAGTGCGTCTAAAATTTCAAAAGATCACCCAGTTCAACCGTTTCAATGTATATTTTTGCAAAACTGTGTGCGTTTATGCCTTCTGTGACTGGGTGCGTATATAAGCAGTGTTTCGCTGTGCGTTGTATTTGGGGTTTGTTGCTGCTTATATTTTTTTCCTTCGTATTTGTTGAAGTGCGCGCACGGAGGCAGCTGAAATAATTGAGATACTCGACTCGCAAATGGAAATTAAGAGATAAGCCAACGGCAAAATGCGAATATACCGTGGTGTGTGGTAGGTAGGGGATGACTGCTAATGCAGGACTTTTACTTCATCAATTGCCATGTAGGAAATTGGCGAAAAATGCATGAGATTTATGATTATGCAAGAGCTATTTGTTCGCCGTGAAAACTCATTTTTAAATAATTTCAAAATTAGTGATGAAAAATATTCATCTGCTTATGACCTAAATGAGCACTAAGATTCGTATAATTAAATGCTTATTAAGCTTTATTATAAAGATAAAGATTTGCATTTTTTTTTTTTTTAATAATATCAGACAAGTGACCACCGCGTCCCAATTTTCGACCACTTTTTGCAGAAATCGAAATTATATGTATGTCAGCAATAACTCGTCGAATATTCTCTTCCAAGACATCACTAGCCTCGGACTTATCTACGTAGACAAGCGACAACGAGGTATTACACGGTGTGTAAGCCGCTTGATCTTGGAGGTCACGCTACATGCTCATGACGCGAGATAATGCGCTCACAAAAAATTTTCCCTTCAAAAAATTTAAATTGTTTCGCTGCCAAATTAGCTTATATCGAAATATTGTTGGAAGCAAAGGCAGTCCACATCAACATGTTCCAATTCAGGCTTCCGAAACTCACTAATCATGGCTCTATAGCAATCCGAATTTAGTAGTTTTTTAAGAATATAACGGCGTCTGCGATCCACGATACGGTATATCTGTCGAACCAAACCGTTATTTTTTTAATAAATTTTCACGAACGTTTATCGGGAGTAAGTCCACTATTATGGAAGGGCAAATCAATCTGAGTAAAAATCAAGAAACAGCTGTCAGTAAGAAGAATTTAAAAAAAATTGTTGCCCGTTATACAAAATAAAGTCTTAAAATATTCATCGACTTAAGATTACTTATATCCTTTGGTAAATTTATTTTTTTCGTTAACAATTATCTCGTTGTTTGACTTTGTTCTTCCCGGGTTTGGGTTAAAACGTTTCGATGAAAAGAGACTCTTGCCGGCAGTCGATCGTGTTTGACATTTTTTTGCTTGACACTATTCACCGGTTCCAAAACTATATCGAAGTAGTATCTAAAATTGTACAATTTTGCTTCCCCTTAATTCAAATCTCAGGTTATATTTCTGAAATGAAAGACGTGCTTCATTTCATGATGATATACTAGTGGCATCAAGTTAAGTAAAGTTAAGATAAAGAATTATTTATAAAACAGTAATTCAATTGAACTATATAGTCCTTTGTGAAACCCCTAATTAGGTCTTAATGCTCACAAGACGTGGAGCCATCACAAATATACTTAGGTGTTTTTTTTTCTTTCCCCGCCAGCTCACTTCGATATGAAAGATCTTTCCGCCTTTATCTCTCTTTTTCTTCCTTGCAGCTTTTGCAACTGGGTTCCGATAGGATTTTTAGCCTTACCACTTAGATACCGCTAAGAGAACGTTGATTTAGAATCCTTACAATTAGCAGAAGACAAAGCTTACAGCGCGCGAAAAACTGACTGGATATTTTGCAATCTATCTTATCCCAAAAGCATCTTGGGACCGCACGACGAACATCAATCTAATCTAAATAAAACGACAGCAGCATAGCTGCTAAGCACAGGTAATCTACTTGGTTCTATTTTATGATATTTAATCCGCCTGGTGATGAAAACGGCCAAGCCCATAATACAGAAAAATTAAACTATTTCGAAAATAATATTTGTGATACATGGCAGGAACAATAAATAAAAAATTTGATCTGTTTGAATTTTTGCAAAATTGGTATGGAAGGAAAAGTTAAGCCCCGTTCACAAAGGGAATCGAGTATACGTAATCGGAAGGGATCCGGATTTTTATCGAGTCAACTAAGCAGCATTCCTCAAAATTATATCAAGCGCGTTTTCTGTTGCACAAAATACCAACGAAGGCGTTAAGTGAAAAGCCCGGAAAATGTTCCCAAATCAAATGTATGGCAACACCAGCATTCAACTCCTCTCTACGGCATGTTTTTCCAAGCGATATTAATATTATACAAATTGTATTGCAAAAAAGCAAATCAACCCCAAATAACAGCAATGAATTGCTTTCAACACAAAAGAACGAAAATGAGGACGAGTACACGGGCACCCATTGTACTGGTACCCTCATTATCTCTTGTGTTGTGATTAACTCGCCAAAGTGTAGGAAATGCAACGGCAATGGCATTAACAAAAAAACGCAAAAAATCAGCAGAAACTACAACAAAATATATTAAATGTGAAAAACAACAACAACGAGAATAAACTGATAAAAAAAATAACAAAAGGGAGAGTGAAAAATCAGTTTGATGGGTGCCAGGATCTCATCAGGCAAACGCCTCGAAATCAAAAAGGCATTATTACGCGCACTTTTTCAGGCGCTACAGTCACCCAAAAAGCAAAAGCAACAGCGAAATAGTGAACCAAGGGGTGAAGAGCAGGCGCAACGCTGCTACGAGTGCTTGCGAATGTGACGCGCTGATTGTGCTTTCGAAGGATTACGCACGCAGCATAGTCGCATTGCCGAGTGTCAACCCCCGAGCAGGGCAGAGTCACACACACTTCCCTATTAGACATGAACACACACACAAACACTTGCATTGAAACTGCTTTGCGCGCGCGCAATACGGCCCTGATGGCTAATCGTGCACGCTTCGGAGCAATGGCGCGCAAGACCGTAAATGTTAGTTAGTGACAGTCATTGTTGTTGTTTTCTTTATGCCGAATGCCATTTCAACTGATTTAATTTCCGTTTGCGCTTAGGCAGCATGCGTGCGTGCCCATGCGCTTGCGGATGTGAGAGAGAGAGAGAAAGTGGAAAAGCGACAGCTTCGAATACGACCACCACCATAGCGTTGATTTCATATTTGTCCTTTCGACGGACGGTCTGAGGTGTGAGGATAGTTTGTGGCACACCCGCTGTGTGTCACTCGGCTATTCCTCGGCCGGCTGCTGCTGAACACTAACTCCCGCGAACGGGTGAGAAAGAGATGAAAGCAAAAAGGCAATCAAATAATGGTGTCCACTATATTAAGTGTGTGTGTACATGTGTTATAACGACAGCTCATTGCCATTGCCAGCCACTGCCATTGCCATACTTTGTCATATTCATATGTAATTATTGTTGCTCTAACTGCTATCGTTGTTGTTGTTGCGCGTACTTTCAAGTGCTCGCAAAGTTGCCATTCCATCCGCTTCCATGTAGTTAACGCTAATAACCGCAAAATATTGTGAACACCAGGCGACTACTTCATTAGAAGGTGTGTTCCCGTGTACTTGCGTAATCCGCGTTAGAACTGGTCTGAAAGCCGCCACAAACATGCCACACACGCACATGCGCTATTAGCGTTCGAAAATAACTTTGCAGGCGGTAATTGTTCTCTGTACTGTACGTGTACACTCATGATTTTGCATATTGCCATTTCGATTAAAGAAAGAGTTTTTGAGCCGCTTTTTTGCATGCGTTCTCTCGGTGTGTGGCTGCGTGCGGAACTCGGCAGGCAACTGCGCGCACGTGTGTGGGATTAAGTTAAGACAATATGTAAATTCTCAAATCAACTCGTAGTATTCTTCAGATTTTCATGAACTGCCACAAATCTAACAATCGCATTCATTATTTGCGGCAATCGCTTAAGCTGGCAAACGACACTTTTCGGACGGTTGCGCACATGAGTACCTGGGAATGAAAGTTACAAATATACAGTAAGCAAACTTTATGTATGTATGTACATATATATTATATATATGTACATATGTACATACACATATAAAGGGTGGGCCATATAAAATTTTAAATTTAAAAAGTCAATAAAAAAACAGCTTGATATTTTTCAAAGGTCTAACATTTATTTTAAAGGTTATTTTATGAAATTTATTTGTGGAAAACAATTTTGGACAAATGACCACCACGGCTGAGTTTACAGTAGCTTATCCGATCCACCCAATTTTGGAGTACTTTCTCGATGGTTTCAGGCCTTATGGTAGCTACAGCAGCTTGAATCTCATACTTTAGATCTTGAATTGTTTCTGGATGGTTGGCGTAACATTTATCTTTAACAGCTCCCCACAGAAAATAGTCCAACGGAGTTAAATCGCAGCTTTCGAAGATAGGGCATAAAAAATTGAATGTAGCGTTTGCTGTATGCACGTAGCGCCGTCCTGTGCCCAAATGCGACAATTCTGCTTGTTATCGTAACCATCGAAATGGTAACCATTGGAAATGAGCCTCGTCCGAAAAGATGATTTTTCCGTAAAATTGACCATCCCCCTTTTTTTCAATGTTTCTCAGTTTTCTTCTGGTGAATAGCGACCCATTTCGTAAATTTTAGACTTTTTACTGAATATCTGTCACTTTCCGAATGGTATTTGACGTTTCCAATGTCGAAATATAGATAATTCAAATTTAAAACGTTAGATGGCCCACCCTATACATATGTATGTATTATATTATACTTAGTTTCAGGAAATATTTTCAAATAGAAAAACATTTGGCAAACAGGTTTTTGCGCAATTTGAATTATTATGTCGATAAATGAAAGTGATATTGTAAACAAAGTTCATTAAAGTTTGTAAAAAACTGTAATGAGTACAGACAAACAAAAATATTAAAGGTTTTATGAAGAGATCAGCTATACATATATAATATATTTATGAATACGCCAAAAATTCGCGATAAACATATTCTCGTAGGAAAACTATGTGAACAAGTATTTTATTGGATCACAGTATGCAGTGAAGATCATGAAGTTATTAAAAACTTGCATTGTACGGGTCGTATATCCGCCTCTATTAATGTTGATAACATCGAGAAAATTAATGATAACAGTGCTTAGAATTCGTCTTGTTGTTATCAGAGAAATAGCAAAGATGTAGAGATGGATTTCATATTTTGGTTAATGTTTTGGGTACGAAGTGTGTCAATGAAAATATATGCTTACTGAAAGACTTAGTTGAAACACTCATCAAACGCATCATTACTTGTGGCTATACGCGAAGTTAGGAATATGTCGTCGAAACTGCCTAACAATCTAGTAAAATGTGCACCAAAAAAGAGTCGACACCAAGTAAACGAAAATTCTCTAAAGGCCAAGAAGGACTTCCAGGCAGAAGCTTATAAACAGTGGATGTAAAATTGGATTAAGCATTGGCATATTAGTATTGTCTTAAGGAGCCTGCTGTGAAGATTTGTACGAAAATACGTGAAATTGTTCGTTTTTTTGTCAGTTTGGTTCATATTTGAGTAGATGTATAACAACAGGTTGAAAAGTACGTATTTTTTATAAAAAGAATTTTTTTTAAATGTTTATTTTATTATTCAAAATAAAATAAATTGTAGTACGATTGTTGTTTTTCTGCAAATTAAGCCAAATCACAATCTTCAATTTCTTTCCAACAACCGTCCTGTTCAGATCTGAGGACAGCAATTTGTAGCGGAGAGCCCATCCGGAAAATAAATTGAATGCGACATCAATTCAAAGTGCAATTCAAGCACTTTCCCAGCGATTTCATTGATTTGTGATTAAAAATGGCGTTTGTACGTTTGCACAGGGATTAGCCCATTTAAATTTTCAGAAACGATGTCCAACATATTTCCTTTATGGCTTTAGGTCAGTGGTCTAATATTTTAAACGATTTATTTTTGGAGAGTATAACTGTAAAACTGTCCCAGATTTCACATTCTTACTCAAAGCACGCTCAGAGAGTGCCCGCGGGCAATAAACTGCCGATCACTGATTTAGAGGATCAGCCATCTTGGTTGACTAAATATTAGTTTGTTCATTATTTTGATTTAACAACTGCTTGTCATCTTCGTTATTAACGAAAAGATAACATAACAAACATTAATGAAAAAACGAGAGGTCGGAAAAAGGAAGGGGAAAGGCCTCATTGATTTTTAAGCGTTACAAATAGTTTATTTCGATTTCCAGCAATAAAGCTCTATAGTAACAAGTTATATGGCAATGTTGTAGGTAATGAAAAGAACTCTAAATTTTTATGTTCTCCATTTTCACATAACCTAAAAATTTTTTTCTTTCCGGAATTTTGGTGGAAACTTACCTTCTTATGTCTCAAACACACTGTATTTTTTAATTTACATAATATATATATTTTTGTCCTTTATATTGACGTATTATTGAAAAAACCCTATATTTCAATCACCTCAAATCATAATTTTTACATTTTTTAATGAGAATTTGCTTTATGAAAGCAGAAATCTCTTCTTTCTGACGGCATTAGAAATACATACTATTTATACATTACTACAGACATTTGCTCAGAAATTCCATCTACCAATTATTTCGTTAGTAGAGCCGTAAATAGTACTCAACTTAGTTTCAAAAGCGCTAAATTCAAAACCTAAAACAAAACTATTGAGATTTCGTCACCCAAAGTGTGATCTTAGTAGTACTGAACCTCTAAATCGCAAAGTTTCACAGCTTCAGATGTTTGCCTAGTTTTTTTGCATGTAGAGTTGAGGGTGATGGAAACCGAACTAAGGTGAATAAAACCTTAAATTAATGCAAAAATAATACATTTACTTTAACTAAACATTGTGACAAAAAAGTAATCGTAAATTCTAAATTAAACGTAAAATATTTTATTATTTATCTATATTAATTTTTCCGCTCTCAAAGTAATCTCCACCAGATACAATATACTTATTCCAACGATTTTTCAAGTCCTCTAAACATTTTCCACAAGCTCTTTTAAGGATGTTCTTCCGCTCACAAATCACAAAATATCCACCAAAATCATTCGAATAGACTCGCGAAAGATTTCGAGCTCTCTTGTCAGTTCCCTAACACTTGCTTGACGATTTTCAAGCACCATATTCTTTAAGAACGAGGCATGTCTTCAACGATCTCTCGACTGTCTTTGAAGATTTTGTACTATTCGTAGGCTTGTATTTTTGACCATGGTTATGCCTTTTGCAGCGTTCGGAACAATTTCGCACACGAAATTCAGAAGAAATACAAAATTTGAGAAAAATTCCTTTTTCGATATTCTTATCCATTTTAAGAATAGTTAAGTAGCAACACACTACTGAGGTGTACCGACTTAAGCATTTGCTGTAAACAAACTGGTTGGCAGATCGCGCTCATATTTGGCATAATAATTAAGAACAGTAAACTTAGCAAAATGTTATTTAAGCGTTAAATTCAATTACAATTTCCTAATGACTTTTTATCACAATGTACTTTATATAAATGCATAAATAGGGAGAATATAGCAATCAAATAGATAGATTTGATTATTGAACCGCATAATATTTTTAATAATCTGAACATTTAATTAATACATTTATTAATTTAATGCAGTTGTGCTCTGGTTTATGGCACGTGCTACATGCGGCACAGTGCTTCGAACAACACAAATATCAAAAGCGCAGCCCTTTTTATAGTTCAGTATATTGGCCATATTGAGCTTTCCGGATTGAACTGCATAATTCGATGCACTATTGGGTATAAATATTTTCGAATAATATATATACCAGGGTGTTTTTTTTTTAATTATTAATTTTTTTCAGTTCCGTCACGAAATTTCCGTGGAGATGGCCTAAAAAAATTTCCTGGAAATTTTAGCCCTTAATATTAACAATAAGAACTGGGCTAAGGCATGTAAAAATTTTCCATTGAAAATTCACTAGAATCGTGATTTTTTATCTTTAAATTCCTACAGATCAGAGGTATTTTATGGCATCGCTTTGATTTTAGACGCATATTTCTCAGAATTGTTCACTCTACAAAAGTGATTAGTTAGCAAAGTCGTAACTCATAGCGGCGAGGTAGTACGGGGCTCTAAACTTGATTTTTGCATGAAATTCGCTTTTTTTTTGTATATATCTCGTAAATGGAAAGATCTATAGAAAAAATGTTCATAAAAACTTGTGGGAAACTTTGTTTGCTACAAAAAAGGTTCGAGGTCAAAATCGCTGCTATCATTAATACTTCTCTAATACTTCAACGTTTATGTAAGACTGTATAAGATTTTCAGAGATTTTTGTTACATACCATCTATCCATCTAAGAAAGTTTGTATGCAATTTGACTTCTATTGCTAATTCAAGAGTTCGAGGTATGGAGAACTCCGAGTTACAGAAGATTGAATTGTGAATGTTCAACTGTATTATATTCTTTTGCCATAAACAGACACTGATGAACCAACCTTTCTCTCTAGTTATTAGAGTTGTTCGCTTAAACTTAATAAATATCAACAAATTGTGGGATTGGTCAATATCTTAATGGAGATGTCCGCTTAATAGAGCGTCTATTTAATGGAGGTTTCACTGTATTTCTTACTTGTGAATTCTTTTAACTATCCTATTTTCTAAGTTGCTTCAAACTGTTTAAGAGTCCATCGCGGACAAATAACGTGACACGTGATTTTTATACATAAAGATTAATGAATCATATATAATTGGTAGTATACTTTATGTTTGTTCCTATACATACTATATTTCGGTTGGAAAAACTATGCAAAGAAATATTTTTAATCAAAGGAATGGGGTCATTGAGTAATTTACTCACTGCAATTAAAAAATAATTATTTTCAATTCTTTGGAACATATTTTAGTAGTTTTTTTTTAACAATTTAATAAAATAATTGAAAAAAAAAATAATTCAAAATTGTAAATATAAACGGTGTAAAAAATCAATTAGTTTCCACAGCTGAAGCAATGATCAGTTTTAACGATTCCAATAATGAATATATATTAAATGCATTCATAATAAAATCGGATGTGTTCAATAAGAGTCTTTGTGAATCATTTTCCATTGTTTCTAAAAATAGTCTTTACCAAATAAAAAACAAATGCAAGTACAAATACAAATATATAGGCATATACATACGTGCATTTCTACTCGTAAATCAATTTGTAAATTCCATTACTGATTCTCCTATTTAGTCTTCCGAAATGCAACACAGCGAATACATAAAAAACTAAAACACAATTTACGTGTAACAATTAGTTCGTGCTGTGCATTTCGAGTGTAACTAAACATGCATACTTACATACATACGTGTACACATTACACATTACATAACACATATGCACTTTTCTGTTTGTAATTTTGTGTGTTGCCACAGGCACAGCCCTTTTAATGTAGTTCGGACCCTTCTTTTTACACGACGATTATGAAGGCTGCAATCTATTTATACGATGTAATTAGGTCAACTAAGCATATACTCATTCACATATTTAGTTAAAACACAAGTAAATATATGGACATTCAAAGCAACACGTGTCGAAAACGTCTTCAATAACCTCCATTGCAAGTTTTCCGTGCTTGTATTAAATTAAATATTACTTGTATACTGTATATCGGAGAAGGTGTTGAACAGCGTGTGTCTTCACCAAATTCTTATCAAAGCTTTCGAAACATAGCGTCTTAAAAACAAAGAATATTAAATTCAGACTAGCACGCTGTCGCTAATGGGTTTAAATATGAAGTTATACGAGGGCTGCTATATATATTTCTGGCCTAATAATGAAACTAGGCATATTTATCAACGAAAATGTTTTTTTTTTTTATCGTTGGATGTGGCTCGTCTTAGAAGACCCGCACGGCCGATTGCTGTTTTGTTTCGGGCTCATATGCATAGATCCATAATTCGTCACCTGTGACGATCTTATAAACGTCTTTTGAAGCACCGCGATCGTATTTTTTCAGCATTTCTTTACACCAATCCACACAAGCCTTTCTTGAGCTATTGTCAAATTGTGCGGGATCCAACGAGAACAAAGCTTTTTTACGGCCAGGTGTTCATGCAATATCGAATGTATGCTGGTGGGAGAAATGCATAGACATGCCTCTATCTGAAGGTATGTTACATGACGGTCTTGCATTATCAGTTCACGTACGGCATCGATGTTTTCTGGCACAACGGCTGTTTTTGGACGACCTTCACGGAATTCGTCTTTGAGCGAGCGTCGGCCACGATTGAATTCGTTGTACCAGTTTTTCACAGTGCTATAAGATGGTGCTTCATAGCCATACAAGGATTTTAGTTCGTCGATGGTCTCTTGTCGTGATAATCCACGTTGAAAGTTGTGAAAAATGAACGCACGAAAATGTTCACGAGTTAATTCCATTTTTTGGCCGAGATGAATTTTTTAAGTCCCTGTAAATAAAACAATTCACGATTAAATGACAAAACGTTGTGAGTGATGTTATGATAAAAAATGTCAAACTTTCCAATGGAAATGTCAGATTGCACCTGGCAACACTTAGTGTTGCCAGAAATATATATAGCAACCTATGTACGAGTATACTACTATAAGCGAAAAATAGGAAGACTTTGTACATAATTTTAAGTTTGAATGATTTTGGAACCAATCAGGCTTTCACTTTTTTAGGCCCAAATGATCTTTCAAAATGGTTTTCCCTGATTCTGCAGATATTCTAACGATGCCATGATCTCTAACTGTTAATCGTTGATTCTTAAGCACTAATTCCTTTATGTTATTGACGTGTTGATCATCAGTGGATGTTGATGGCCATCTTAGACGTCTTTTACTCGTGACAAACAATTATCACTGTAGGTGTTTTCCGACATGTGCCTGAACGTTTCAGCACCAGAAATTGAATACTTCAGAAAGACAAGCGTATACTAAACACTAATGATTATTTTGATATGACATTTGCATAGATTACATAGATATCACTGACAGTCATAAAAACCTAGAATAAAAATATTTCAACGAATGTGTTTTCTTGCAATTTATGTAGCAGACGGGTCTGTAAAATTTTCCTATAATACAGATTTCGGTAAGTAAGTGGAAAGGTGAATAGTAAGATGCAACCCCACCAAAATTCGAGTTTATGTAACGCAGTGACATTTAGCATTAAACTCTACCCAAAAACTCAGAGTTTGCCAAATAAAAATTTTTCAACCAATTTATATCAAATCAATTTTTACAGAGTTTAGTGAGTGACTCAATATAAAACACGTATATATAGTATGTGTTTATAGTTATATCTACAAAGATACATATGTATGTACATTGTCAAATGTGGATAACAGCGACAAGCACTAACAAACTGTCAAGTAGATTCATTGTTGCCAAATATGCTGATAAAAAAGTTCGCCAAAGGCCTTAACTGGTGCAGAAAAAGAAGAAAATGCAAGAAAGTGAAGGGAGTTTGTCCGGCTAAAACTAAGTACATGCTCAAGGATTTATTCCATTTTTAGCAGCGCTGCCATATAATTACTATATATCTTACATACAAGTGCACGGGTATAACATTAAAGTGAATAAATGAAATCGTTTTTTAAATCTTTTTAGAACTCCACAATGACTTTTTGGTGTGGCCACAAACACATAGAAATTACTTTTATTAAATGTTTAATTGAAATTTATAAAAACAAAATACGATTAGTTGGTTTATAAACAAGACTGAACAGAAAAATGACAAATACATACATAGATTTATTGAGAATTGGCTAATTGTTAGATGCAAACAATATAAATAGAGTTCAATTTATTGCTCTGGCAGAGTTCAACCACACTTTGTTTTCATTCCGTCACAAGGCTTGCTGGACAAGCATGCATGTGGATATGCCATGTACAGCTATATAAACATACTATGTACACATATATCTGCATGTCTATAGATTTAAAGTTTTAAAAGCAGCCATATATAAATATATTTATTTACATGCATGCTGTTTGTTATATGCTGTGAAAATCCCAATGTTTTGCTCTTTTATGTCTATTAAGCACTTAATGCAACTAGTTATGCCGGTTTCATTGATTGTAAGCAATACTTATTCAATTATTTTGTGCTTAGTACATACTATATATATGTATAGTATGTACATATATATTTATACTTTGTACAAACAATCTAACAGAAATGCTTGTACTATCCAAGCAACAACAAATAATTGCCGCTCTCTGCTGTCAGGTGAGTAATGCCCACCCAAAAGTTGGATTAGTAGATAACTGTACGTATTGATATGTACCAGGTTTATAAGTTAAGACAATATTGGTATGTACAAATGTACATTGCTCAATTAGATCAAAAATAATGGCAGCTTATAAATCTTTTAAAAATTTTCGAGTTAACAAATGTGATTCTTCATAGTATTTTCTATATCTCAATATAAAAATTGTACAATACTTGTTCTGGAATCAAATTAGTATATCTATTTATGCGAGAGAAAAAAAAATACTGACAATGGTGTATAAGCTCTTAAAGGACTTAATAGGTTAAAGAGACTATACCTGTGTGACACTTTCAAAAATCGATTTTGTGCTTTTTTCATAGTTTGTATTTTCAAAAATATCCTGTAAAATCGGCAAAGTCGTATCTTGAATAGCTTTTGAATGGCAGCTTTCTAAAGAGCGATCACTTGCAAGTGTTTTGCAGGTAGTTGAAACTCCAAACGCTTTTTTCTCGAAACGACATTTTTCAAAATTGCTGACATCATAACTCAACGAAAAATCGACCGATCGACAACTTGAAGCTGAACATTTTTGAATATATTTACTATACAATGACCTACGATCTTTCTAATTGGTTGAAAATAGTCAACTTGGCATTAAAAAACGAAAATTTTTTACCTAAAAACCTATTTTTTTCAGAACTACGCCATTTTGTCAATTTTTTTTATTTTTCAAAAATCGTAAGTCATTGTATAGGAAATACCTTCAACTTTAATAACCTTTTTGTTTAAGCTACTCATTCGACCGGAATCATATCAGGAGTTGGGGAGCTTTTCTTTGGCACCTTCGAAGACAGCACATAACTACGTTACTTTGCATTATTTTTGCAAAAAAAAAATCTTAAAATATAGCTGAAAATATACCATTTTTTGTCCAAAGAACTTCGAGAGATTCGATGGAGTATTTTCTTTTAAAAAAATTCACCAAAATTGACTAGTTTTTCATTGTTTAAACCCTTAAGATGGCATACAAGTTAAACATATACATACAGTGCTTTTAAAAAATAAGGTCTTTATTTTTGTAGAAGATAGCGCTGTAATTGTAATTGCCTCAATATCCTGCGTTGTCTATTATAGCCTGACGTTTTGGATGGCAACTTTAAACTAAATTCTTCGCATTCCACTCGAAGTGACTTCTAGTTATGTTGGAGTAGCCGAAAGAAATATTTTGTTAATGCTAAATGTTTTGTTGATATTATATATATTTTGGCTTTCATTAAAACCCAAGGACTCTATAGGATTGGTGTGTGGTGACTGTGATGGCCAATCTAAGGAAACAATATTCATATCAATGTTTTCTTGCAGCATGCAATTTGGAAAATATTTCAGCTGACTTCAGCCATTTTTGTAAAATTTTATCATTCTAACGGCATTCAGGATTTCTGCCAAGCACCTCAAAAACCAGCGAATTAAGGGCAGCTGGCTATATCATGTCCTCTGAATGGATGAAAACACTCCAGCTCTGAGAGTATTCGACGCAGTACACGCTAGGGAAGCAGAGGAAGAGGAAAACGAGATGGAGAAGGACCAGGCTACACTTGGAATCTCCAATTCGTGCCAAACGGCGAAAAGGAAGAACGACTGGGGTCTTGTTGTAACCTCAACTATAACTGCGTAAGCGGTGTCTACGTCAATAAAAAAGAAGAAAACCTTAAAACCCCGAATTCATGGGCGGAGCAGCATTCATAAACATTATCCTTTTGAATGTCCTTAACCTTCTTTTGAATAAATGCTTATTTTCTTATTACCCACATTTGTAAATATTTCAACACAACCTTCTTATACTCTAGCATTGTTGCTGCAGAGTTTTGTTCACCTAACGGTTGCTTGACGAGTTCGTAGATGGGCGTAATAGGCCCTAATAGTGTGCTTACAGTAGGTTACTTTATGACCAAAATTTTTCCAAAGCTCCCAGATCTGAACATGTGCATCAAAGTTGCAATTACGGACGTTTTATCGAAAATATCGAAATATTTGTGACCGGAGAAAATCCTTTTCTAATACTTATATGCCTGTATACCAAAAATTCTTTGAATTTCTTTATCACATCAGCTACCAACTATATCCAAAAGTACTAAGAGAGGCTTGAGTGTTCCTGAAATTACCCAGTGCTTAGTTTTCAAGGTTTCAGTGACGACTATTAAACTTAAGGGGTTATATCTACTGGCAAGTACGCCCTTTTTGTGAATTTTTCAAAATGCCTTTTATTTTAGAAATAATTAAAAAAAGTATAGTTACAAAATGTGATGTCCTTGAGTAATCGGCAATTCATTTTTGAAAAATTCTTGATCCAGTAGCTGATCTTCAGGAGAATCTTCGAAAAACGATATCTGGTGGTGGAAGATTGTGATGAATAGAAATATCGAAATTCGCAAAAGAATAAAAAAACCAAAAATATATCTTAATGGATGATTACACGTAATGGTCGAAGGACTTATAAAATTTTGATTTTTGACAAAATGGCGGCATTCCAACCAAGTCGTGTTTTGTATGTTAGTCTAAAAAAAATTTAAATTATTAAATATCTTTTTATTTGATCATAATAAGATTCGTTTGAAACTTTCCTCAACAACTTTAAAAAAGTCAAAGTTTAACAGTTTAGAATTTTGGGAGACGTGTAAATAGTGTATTTTCATATCTCCGAAGGTATTTGCCGTCTCCACTCAAAACTTCGGAGAGTATTCTATATATGGTCTGCAAATTCGCTATAAGCACATATAAGCTACTAAATCTACTCTTTATGGTACACACTTAGAATTAATTGTTTCAATATAAGAAGAAAATAAATAAGAATTATACTTTTCATTATAAATTTTCATATTCGTAATATATTAATTTTTCCATATTTTCTGCACTAATTATATGCCACAATATTTATTTAAATTTTTAGTTGTTTTTTCCATAGAATTATTTCTACTTTACCATTTTATAAAACTAACAATATATGTATAAACATATACACTCACAAAAGCTTTCAGTTTTGTCATGCCTTCATTTTTTACTTTTCAATAATCCATTTTTCTTCGCTTTTTAGTTTTGAATTTGAATTTGCGCCACTTGGGCTTGGTCAATGCATTGGTGGCCTTTCCTCAACAGGTTAGATGTAAATCATTTGCACTATCAGCAGGCCAGTAAAATTAAAACAATGTTGAAAGTGGCAACGAAACGATCAAAAGCAAACTAAACCAGATTACATTTGTTCGAGTGCACATTACATCATCTTTCCAAAACTTTGGAAACACAAATTTGCGAAATCTCGGCCTTTGGCACTCAAATTGAATTATTATTCGTTAATAATTTAAGTTTATGAAATAGACAAATGCATGTGTGCATGTATGTGACTAACAACAATAAGGCAACTATGGTAAAGTTGAACACAATTAACCGCAAATACAACCCTCCACACACACAATACAAAGGCATAGACATAGAACTACACATGTAAGAATTGTGTCAGCCGACGAGCCACCTGTTCAGGTTTGTGTCTTAAGTCTTCTGTTCTAACTGCAAGCGACTGATATAGTTGGCTGGCAAAGTGGAGTATATCAATTACCACCGTCACTTGCATTCTCATCATCAAGAATTTAATAACTTTTACAAGTGCAAAGCGTTTGAACGGAAATGTGGCGTGGCAACTCAATCAATACAGCAATTCCCATATAAATATGTATATATATGTATACTACATATTCACTTCCATTGCTGCTGCGCTGCATACTCGTATCACGTGGCTACAATGGCGCGCATGCGCAACAACAAAGCGTTAAAGACAATAAATGCCAGCTTAGAACTCCTCCATGCTGACTGCTTCGCCAAAGAAATTCACTTTTATTTACAAAACACATTCATAAGGCTGAAAAGAGCTGCTAAAATCATTGCGCTGAGCAGCCACGACAAAAACATTTGCATTGCAATGGCGACGTTTAGTTCCCGCACTGGGCACTTTGTGTTTTTGCGCTGGAAAATGTGAAGAAACTAGCAAAACCAGCGGTCAGCCACCACCAACTGCAAAAACAACAACAACCCCTCGCTACAACAACAACATAAAGTCGCAAACACCAGAGCTTTGTTATGTTATTGTTGTTATTTTCCAATACTTGTTGTTGTTTTTTCCTGCTTCTTTTACTTGGTTTTTATGCTCAAATCGACTTATTGGAGCATTTAAGGCAAAGCTGCGCATTTCAGCTGGGGTTACGCTTACGTTTGTTTTTGTAATTACAATTTGTTGTTGTTGTTGCGCGTATGACTGTTAATATGTTTATTTATTGTATTTTTGTTTATTGGCGTTCCAACACCCATACACCGACATCGTGTGCCTTGACTGCCGCCAGCTACCGCGCTTGCTGTTCGCCGCTGTCGCTGCTGTGCAAAAACAATTGCACACCCAAGCACATACCTTCATACATACATACATATGCTGCTCACCGACTACTTGTGCTATTAACAATAATAGCAACAACAACAGCGAATGGCTTCAATCTGATTGACTTGTACTCCGCCAAGGTTCTGTGTTGGTATGCGGTGGCGCTGCGGTGCCGTGGCATGCAGCGGCGTGCTTTTGGGCGGCTATAAAAACTGTTGGCCAGGTTACGGTGAGAAGCAGTTCGTTTAAGAAGTTTGTCGCTGTCGGTTTTAAAGAAAAACCTCAATCCTAATTAAATTCAAGAGCAACTCTTGAAGTAAACAAAATCGCAAACCGCTCACGGTTCGGTACTGACGTGTGCGCGTTCACCCCGTTTTAACGGACAATCGTATAGGCTACACGAAATTCGTTTTCGAACTCACTCATATTAAAAAGCTACTATTTGGAGCTACAGCAGCAGTTTACATTGTCACTAACCTCAGCGAAAATGTTCCGTTTCGTAAGTTTCACTCAGAACTGAAATTTTGAAGTAATAATTTATAAAAAAAGTTATTTTGGAAAACTGAAATTTCAAAACAATAATTTATTGAAAAACTAGTTTTGAACAATAATTTCAAATAGTGAGAGTTGTGCTTATGTTATACTGTGAAAAAAATAATATATAAATTAAAAATTTTATTAGTGGATCACAAAATAATATTAAAAAAATTTAAATTAATATTTTGAAACAGTAATTACTCTGCAGAATGTGTGAAAAAATAAAGTAAAAAATAATATTAATACAACTTAATGTGTATTTGTGATCTTAAAAATTAGTAATTATTATTTTTTAATATTTTTAATTGTTTTTACGCTTAATATTGCTTTACAAAACAAAAGTTTTTTAATAAATTTTAGAATATATGAAAAAATTTTAATCTATTAACAAAAATCACTTATTAATTAATTTTGAAAGAGTTAACAGGAAAATTAAAAAATAATTCAATAATGAAATAATTTTAAATTATTTAGTCGAAATAATATTTTAAAAATATGTAAAATAAATTGCTTTTGCGACAAATTTGAATTTAAAAATTAATAAAAAAATAATTATTAAGTCACAATATAAATTAATTAGATAATTAAAAAAAATTAGTCAAAATAAAATTTTTTAATTAACTAAATAATTTTTAAATACAACTTTTTTAATAAACTAATTAATTTTTTTAATTTTTATTCTTGCATTTTAAAAAAAATAGTTAGTTAGCTTGGGATTATAGGAAAAAAAAGATATATATTGTAAAAATAATTAGATTTTTTAAATTATGACAATTGATAAAATTAGTCAATAAAATTCAATATTTTAATATTTTTTTTTCGGAACTTAATAAAAAATAAACCAAAAAAATATTAATTTATTCCTTTTTCCTTATACCACAATCACATATGCCAAATTGAGTAACTAAATTTTATATAATGCAAGATTGAAACATTATTTAACTGCAATTCTTTAAATTAATTAATTTTTAAAATTTTGTTTAATCAATTTTTTATTTCAATTAATCAATTTAATTACAAAAATTCTAAGTATAAATGTTAAATAAATAAGTTATTAAATTATTAAATAATTAATTATTTAATTAAATTAATGAATTTTTAAAATTTTGTTTAATTAATTTATTTAAAAAGTTCTAGGTATAAAAATTAAATAAAAGAAAATTATAAAATTAGTAAAAAATTAACTAATTTAAAAAAAAACTCGGAACCATATTTAATTAACTAAACTATTATGATTAAATAAAAATAATATAAAGCAATTAAATTTTATGAAAAGTATGAATTTATTTCTCAAGAAGTGAAAAAATGTTCAAAATATTATGCAATTACTCAATTAAAAATAATTAAATTTTCAATTATATATAAATAATTAAACTGTTATAATTAAACAGATTTAATGTTATACTAATAAATTTTATAAAAATTAAGTAATTAATTAATTTAATAAAAAGGTTTTTTTTTTATTTATAATTTTAGTATATTCAATATTTATATATGTGACCTGGTCTACGAAAAGGGGGCTTAGGTGTCAAAAAAACAAAAAAAATAAAATTACAAAAAAAGAAATGATTTTTTGACACCAAAGCCCCCTTATCGTAAACCAGGTCACATATATAGTTTTTTAGTTAATTAATTAAACAAAATTTTAAGAATGAAAAAATTTAAATTAAAAACCCAACTAAAAATATAAATATAATATATATACATACATATATATAAATATATTATATTTATTTACTAAACATTTTTGTTCAGAAAATCAACAAAAATATAATTAGTTAACGAAAAAGTCAAAAAAGTTTATATTAATTAATGACTTAATTTAAAATAATTAAATTAGTAAAAATTTCAACTAAATTTAATAAATTAAAATTTTATAATTAAACAAATAAAATTTTACAAAATTATATTTTTTTAAAAGTACGTTTCATTTAATTTTTAGTTATTTCATTTTTTTTTCTATTCTTATATTTTAATAATTAAGATTAATTAATATATTTCTATCTCTTTATATATTATTTTGGGCAATTTAATCATTGTTCAAGGAAAAACTCAAAATTAAATTTAACCTTTTTTCTCAATTTTTTGCCAAAAAACTATTTATTCAGCTATAAAATTATATGCGGGCTGATTTTTTACACGAAAGGCTATACAAATATCACTTTAGAAACTGTGAAAAATTAAGTTCATTTGTTGTTTCTTATCAAATCCTTAATATTTATTTAAATATAAAAATTAATACAAAAAATAAATTATTACTATTGCTTTTATACTAATTCATAGAATTTAAACCTAAAATTTTTTTTTTTCTTTTATTTTAACAATAATTAAATTTACTACTTAGCAAATAGCATATTGTGGCAGCCATGAACAAAAAATACGTTTATAAGATATATTAAGTTTATTTTTATTAAAATATTAACTATTTCCATCATAATTTTGTCCACAGATCCTTTTAAGCACCTTAGTTGCCATTGCCGCGAGTCAGGGTTACAATCAAAATCCCAAGACAGCGGCTATTATTAGTGAACAACGTTACCTTGCCGGTGATGGCAAATTCGGTGCTGCCTATACACAAGAGGATGGCATTAACTTCAAGGAGGAAACCGATGCGGATGGTACACGCCACGGTAGCTACAGTTATGTAGATCCTACTGGCGAGCGTCGTACAATTTCCTACACTGCTGGCAAAAATGGGTGAGTAAAGCATGTGTTGCAACAGGAAGAGTAGTAGAATTATAAAGAAGGGATTTTAGAATTAAAAACACGTTAACACTTACTTGGGCTTAACTTCCTTTTTTCATATAAAAAACACATATATCCGATCTGAATATATTAAGAGACTGTTTGGATAGTAATCCATGCGAAATTTCATGAAAATATCTTATCAAATAAAAAAGTTATTCATACAAAGATTTCGTTTTGATCGGTCAGTTTCTATAGCTGTAGTATTAGTATAGTATTCCGATTACGGTGGTTCCAACAAATTATTAGTTTCTTGGCGAGAAGTGGTGAAGTTTATATACTTCAATCTTTCCTTCTGTCTTTCGAAACATAAAATACGCGAGGTAACCTTTTCTCATTTCTAAATATGCCAGTAGAAATAAGTCTAGTACCAAATCCAATCTTTTGGTGCTCTCAGAGTAAATGGTTAGAGAGTAGCGTGAGAAGTAAAAATAGAGAATATTTTTATATCTTATAAAATCGCTTGAATACAGACAAATGAAAGCCGATCGAGCCGATAGAAGGAGGGCTGAACCAGAATCATTCCATTTGTAAAACTTATACTTGAACTTGTATCGAACTCGTATCGATTATAATGAAGACTGATCAAATTTGAGAGTTTTATTTATATTTCGCTCAAAAGTCTAAGCATATTAGCTTCTATTCTTATCAACACAGAAAGTTGATAAACTGAAAGTAACTTTGTATTTGATAAGTTTCAAAGCTTGGGAAGTACGAATCACAAAAGGCCTGCTCGATGAAATAAGTCATGAATCAGCAGAATAATGTTTGAACACCTTAGAGACCTAGCGCTCTCAAGCAATTTGATATGAAAGTGAAAAACGCAAGAAAGTATTTCTTATGATACCCTGGATCACAGGTATATAAAACTTAAGGCAGTTTATATCTTACATAAGTTACTGTCGCAAGTAAAAGAGATATCTCCGAAAAAATTTACCCAGATAAATTATAAACTTCTGTTTAAGAAAGCTCGAAAGGTTTTATTAGTTAAACGTGCTTAGCAATCAGGATATAGGGTCCGTACTGCAATAACGATTAAATGTGAATGTCTTTTGTGGTGTTGCAAACTGTTTTGATTTGTTGGTCGATTGCAACTGCGGTCAGTTTGGCAATTATTGAGCAAATGCGCGTGTAGCCATATTGCTAGCGATTAGGTACGCCGAGTTAAGGCTACCACCCAATACTCAAACCAGTATTATTGCAAAGGGGAAAGAGGTGCCTCAGCGTAAGAAACTTGCATAAATAAATTATTACTATCGTTGAGCTGCAGTAAATTGAATCAAGATTTTTTTTTTTGTTTTATAAGTTTAGTTGTTGGAGCGTTCAGCTATGACCGCTGAGCTAATTGGTTAACCACTCTAAATACAAACAGTTACAAATTTATGGAGACTTCAATAAAAGGTGCCAGTGTATACTTGCTTATGAATAGTTAAATGTAGCAATTTTAGATTTTTCTGTGCGAGCAAACAATCAATGTTAATTAGGCAACTAGCTTATAAAATTGTTGCCAACTTAGCATAGCAATAAAAAGTGCACATATGTCTTCTCAACAAGAGCTTAATTAAATAATTATAATTATTATAATTATAACAATTTGATAAAACTTTTTTCTTAAATGATTTCCATTTATTTGCAGTTTCCAAGCCAGCGGTGATCACTTGCCCGTACCACCACCAGCTCCACCACAACCCGTGCCACAACCGGGCTATGCACCACAGCCACAATACCAGCCACCAGCACAGTCAGGCGGTTACCGCAGCAACGACTACGATGACGGTTCTTACGATCCACGTTACAACGATCCCGGTTTCGGTCAGCAACAAGGTGGTTATCAGGCACCACAACCACAATACCAGCCACCAGCACCCGCCTACAATCCACCACCACAACAGCCAGCATATAATCCACCGGCGCCACAATACAATAGCTACCAAGCACAGCCACAACAACAACCCTACTATCAGCAGACCACACCCAATCCACACCGCTTCGCACCACCCGGCAAATTGTCGCTGAATCGCACACCAGACGGCTTCAGCTACAGCTTCAACAAGGTCTAAGCGGCGGTCTCTGTGCTTAGGTATGTGGGCGTTGGGGCGGTCAAGCATGACAGAGGCGGGGGTAAACGTAGAAGGAAGAAATAAAAGAAAAAATGTGGATGTGAGCGTAAACACTACCTACTGAACTACCTATAACTAAGCGCTAAGTGCGCTGCGTCTGGAGTTGCAGCTGTGCGGCACAGCGCGCTAAGCTTGCATTTCTGTCTTCTCGAACTACTCGAACTACTAGCGATTTCTCATACAACTTATTCCTATCGTTTCGTTTCAAATTCTGCATGCTTTGGTTTGTTTCACTTTCATTTCATTTTGTTTGGGTTTTTCTTTATATGATTTTGTTTTTTTCTTTTATTTTTATTTTAATGATCGCGATCAATTTTATTTTGCAATTATTTTAATATTCAATTATTTTCTTTGATTTCTATGTGTTCTTGGTTTCTTCTCATTTTCCTATAATTACATTTCACATTTCATACATTTCAATCTCTCAAACTTCTGTTTCCTTTACATGAACGTTCACTTTGTGATATCTAAAAAGTAATGGCATAAAATTGTTGCAACAATTCCTTCAGGTTACTCTTATATGTAATTTATTTGTGCTTCCTTTTTATTTGTGTAACTTTAATTTTGTTTTTTTTTTTCTGTTTTTTTTTTGTAAAGCAATTGTGTCAAGTTTAAATAAAAATTGTTTTATTGTGAATATTAAAGAAAGCGTTTTTGATTTACTAGAAGTAATCTTGATCCTTAGGAACAATAATATTAATTTGGAGGGACTTTTTAAAAGACTAAGCTAGTAGTTTAATTTTCAATACTGGAGGTGAAATCTTAAGGAAGCGAAACTATTTTTTTTCTAACTTTGTGGCTTTTTGCAAATCCTTTTGATCGTCATAGTAATTAAACTAGTTGTTTATATACTTAGACTCACAATAGACCATAGATTGATGTGCAAAGCCACAATTTTCCTAGAACTACATAAGTAATGGAGGAAAAAGTATTTAAAAATTCCATACCAAAAGTTCTCAGCAGTGCATGCGCTACACTTACTGGATCTGATTATTACTAAATGTATTTGAAAACTCGAGTTAGTTCTACATTTGACACCAGTTCAAAAAAATAGTTTTGAGAAAATCGCAATTGAAGTTTTACACTTACGATTCGTACACGAACTTTATAAAGATTTTTACTAATGTTGATATATCCTAGACAATAACCTAAAATATACCCTATACTATACCTTATACTTTATGTATATTGGTAATTATATATATTGTATGTAATATAATCATATTTTTTTTTTTGTTATGTATTTGGGAAATTAGCTTCTCAGCAGTGGGTTTGTTTACCTTAAAGATGCATTTTCCAAACTTAGCGAAGCAAAAATTAAAGAGGGAATATTTGTAGGTCCACAAATATGACAACTGATAAAGGATAAGAGCTTTGAAGAAAAACTTAATGATCAGAAAAAACTCACCCGGAAAGGTTTTGTGAATGTTGTTCAAAATATTCTAGAAAGCCGTACATCGGCAAATGACAAAGACTTAATAAATTAAATTGTAGTGTCATATAAAGCTTTAGGTTGCAAGTGTCGTTAAAAATACACTTGTTGGACTGCCATGTGGATTTCTTTCCGGCAGATTTGGATGCTGTGAGTGACAAACAAGGCAAGAGGTACATTCCATCAGCAAATTTCTTTACTTCAGAAGAGCTATCAAGGGAACTGGATAACTGATATAATTTTGCATATCACCAAAAAATGAAAAATTTTGTTAACCAGTGTTATCGAACAACTTTAAAAGTATTTGTCATAATTACTTCAACTTTTCAAATAATATTTCCTTATGTATTATACTTTAAGAAAATGCAAAAGGCATCGATTTTTATATTCTGAGCCCACAACTTCTTAATATACTTGATTTTCCTAGTGCCTCAGTTTTTAAGATTTCGTTTTGAAATTTTACAAACGTCATTTTTTCGATGCTGCTCATTTGTCGGGGTTTCTGATATCGGACTACTATAATATATGGCTGCCATACAAACCGAACGATCGGAATCAAGTGCTGGTATGGAAAACTTTTGCATTTGACAAGATATATTCACAAAATTTAGTAAAGATTATTTTCTAAGGCAACAATGTAATCTCCGAAAAAATTGTTCAGATCGGATTACTATACCATATAGCTTTATACAAACAGAACACATAGTTACTAAAAAAATGCACCTGTTAAGGGTATATTAGCTTCGGTGCAGTCGAAGTTAACGTTTTATCTTGTTTTGAAAACATTTTGATAAAGAACTTAAATAGAAAAATTCAGAAATTTTCAAAACTTTATAATATTGTTATGTTAAAATGTATAGAAAATTGTGTTAAATAAGAAATTATTTTGGAATTCGTAGCAAATTCTATTGAATTTGGGGTAATATATTAAGAGTTTAGTTCCAAACATTAAAGCATTTTGTATCTAAATACATTTTTGAATATTGTTGTACAACTGAAAGCCTCAAAAAAAGCATTTAATAATTTTTTCTTCAAATTAAATGAAAAAAAAATTAAAATTAATGAGAAAAATTTAGCTAAAAAGTTTGATTATAAAAATAATAATATTTTTAAATCAAATACCGCTTTGACTCTTGATAGAAACATTTTTTTTTTCATTTTTTCTAAACAAATTTTTCAGTTCTGACAATTGTTACAAAAACAAAAGACAAATTATTTCGCATTTCTATCTTTTCATGGCGACTACAGTTGCTGAAACAAATAAGTTATGAATAAACGTTATAAACTATGCAAATGCCTGTACTTTCTAATTATTTAAATTTTTTTAATTCTGAAATTGTTTTTTTTTAAATAATGCAAAATTAAGTACTTTTGAAATAATATATTTTTATATTTATTTTATTAATTCCATAAAATTTGTTTTGTAAAATTTGCGTGTCTTTCGCATATCTTAGCATGTAATTGGTTAAAATAATTACATATTGCTTTTAAAGTATCATATTTTATATATATAAATGCTGGTACTAATTGCAAAATGTGTCTTTGTGCGCTAATTATAATTACAAATATTGATACTTATCAGCAAAAAGAACTTTGGAGCCTGCAAAGTGACTTGTAATAGTTTATGTGATACTAATTATAAATATATGTATACAATATAAGTTTCTGAACAAAGTTGCTCATACTTGATATCGCGGGTTTATATAAACATTATATATGTATATGTACGTAATATGCAGACCATGAGTGCTAAAACTACGCAGACCACACCTACATGCATTCTATTACAGCGACTGAGCACAATGCGGAGTTAATCATGGCGAGAAACAGCTGTGCCGTGTACCAAATTTATTATGAAAACCAAAAACAAACCGTAAGCAACTAATGTAAGTAACAACATATGCGAACACACATATATATACAATACTTATATATAATATATAATCTTGTATACTGATAAAAAAAAAAACAGTCTAAAAACCAACATTTTTTACATATGTATATGCCTGTGTGTCTGTCTATGTTTTGTGCACCGCGTGGGTTGAGCCGGAAAAGTTGCGATTTTGTCGACTTAAAAGCGTTTTGTGCAACTCAGATTTTTCACACACAGCAAGCACATTCACCACACGAATTCCCAATATTTATTTTGTTTTTGCTATTGTATATAGCTTTAACTTTAACGCTTTGTGTTCTTACAACATCGTGTGTATGCCAGTCACACCTGCTATTTTTTTTGCCTTGGCGTGTAAATTCAATCAAAATACCGAATTATTATTTTTTTTTTAATTTTTAATTTGTTTTTCAATATTAGCCAATATGTTGTTAAGCCGTTGTTATGCAAGTATTGGCTTAACTATTTATAAAATTTAATAAATATGTATAAAGCACAGGAAATTTCACGCATATAATCTGCACTCGCCACTTGCATATATACATAGAAACAAAATATATATATATGCAGTGACATATATACTTTATATAAATATATATGCTTAACTATTTATTTATAATCATCCAACTGTGCTCATAAAAGTAATTGAGCATTATATTGCAAAATCCAATTGCCAATCACTGTGTTTATTAAGTTCTTTGCAAGTCGATTTCCTTCAGCGCATTCTTTCCTTCTCCTTTAGCCGTACATAGTACTAGTTGGTTGCTAATTTATGCCACTTGCTTGGCTAATAGCGATTGCTTGGCTATTGGCATATTTACTGTTTTATTATTATGTTGCACAGCTACACACAGGCACATATGTTTATATTAGCAACACATAAGTAACTCTTGCATATACATAAGATACATATACATATATATGTATATTTTACACTCCATACTACAATATATAGTATAATTTTCCTACGTCAGCGTATATGAATGCAGTTGCTTTCAAGGTCACTACTTTTTACTGCCTTACAACTTTATCCGCCAAGCTTGGGCTGTTTGTTTCCCAATACATACATATTTGTTGTGATTTACTGCTTTGGATATGTCTGCGGCAACACTTGAATACATTAATCATATTGGTAATTGTTATATTATATGTAGGCTTCTAAGTACTTTTCGTTATTGCACAGTACAAGTATTACGTTTTAAGCCAACTACTTTACGGACAGAAACAGACGTATGGAAGCACACATAACGGGTGATCCAAGTAGAGCTACTTTTTTCAATAGCCTTTTTTGACAAATCACGTGTAAGTCGTGTCATGTTTTGTTTGGCATTTCATTATGGAAAGACTGATGCCTAGCAACATTAACAAATCGTTGAACTTGATTACGAAAATTCAGTTCTGTAAAGAATGTGTTTTGCACGCTTCCCTCAACGAATGGTCAACATAATCGGCCTACTGAGCGTACTATTCGCAACACCAGCAGCCATCTTGAGGCCTAGCATTCATTATTGGATAATATTCCACCGAATACAGCACGTCCAACATGCAGTGAAGAAAATATAGCAGCTGTAGCTGACCGTAGACCGTAGAGAGCCGATTCGACATCATTCGCAGCAACTCGGAATGACGTATGGAATCTTAAATTGAAAGCGTACAAAATACAGCTTGTGCAAGAACTGAAACCGCTTGGCCTTCCAAAGCGAGACTTGATGCCTGAAATTGAAGCTCGTGATCTCGGCGATATAAGGTTTCAACAAGACGGCGTCACTTTCCACAAATCGCATCAATCAATGGATTTATTGAGGAACACTTCGGTGAGCAGATACTATCATGATTTGGACCGGCCGATTGGGCACTAAGATCGTGCGACATCACACCGTTAGCCTTTTTCCTGTGATGATATGTAAAATCTACAGTCTATGCGAACAATTCCACTTCGATAAAGGCCCTGGAGCAAAACATCACGAATGTCATTCGCCAGTTGCCAGTCGAAATGCTCGAACGAGTCATCGAAAATTCGACTCAACGGAGGGACCATCTGATACGTAGCCGCGGCCGCATTTTAAAAAGAGATAATCTTCAAAACATAAATATTCTTTTGAATTCTAATAAACATTCTCTTTTAAATTTAAAGTTTCTGTGCTCTTTCTTTAAAAAAGTAGGGAAGCTCGTAATGGATCACCCTTTATTTGTACATACATACATATGTATGTGTTGTAGACCTATTTACTGCTTAAAAAATATCAAGCATATTTGTTGTGTTTTCTTATTGCCTGGTTAGTAACCACATCTCTTAACTGCAATATTATTTCTGCATGCCATGTCATGACTGGTTTTCATACCCTGAACATCATATATTAAGTGTGCCACGAAGTTTGTAATAACAAGAAAGAAACATTGATTTGATCTACGCAAACTTCTCCCTCAGTTTCTGAGATATTGCTCTGAAATTTTGTCAGCTTCTTTTTCTCCCCAAGCCGCTGCTCATTTGATTGAACTAATGGTATCGTACTATTATAGCATATAGCTTCCATCCAAACTAACTAGTCAAATGAAGTACTTGTATGGAAAACCTTTTTATTTGATGAGATATTCGGTATGAATTATTTTCTAAGTCAACGGTAGATTTTTCGAGTAAATTGTTTAAATCGAACTAATACAGCATAAAGTTGTCATATAAATTTGGCCAAGCAGAATCTTCATAAAGGATATTGTTTTTTTATTATGTAACCTTAATTCGGTTTTAAGGCTTTTATAGCAAGCAACGTGGCTAGAAAGAACATGAAAACGTTTTCCATTGGAGGCAAAACATTAGTTTGCTGAAATAAGAAATGCACCTTTGAAGTGTATTATAGGTGCAAACGAAATTAATGTTTTTTCTATTTACAGTATATTAATGGTGCTAGATTCTCAACCCCCAACCCGTTGACAAAATATATGTAATTATTTTTATTTCAGCAGCGAAAGATAGTCAAGGCTTTAAGAATAAATTGAATGTAAATAAGTAACTCATAATAGTAGAATTGACATTTGTAGAATGAAATAGCGGTATGGCATCAAACAAATGTTTATCGTGTTAACCACAACCGCGACAAGTTACCGTGCTTCGTCAGCTGAATGGAGAATGAAGCCGTTATAAAAATAAAAAATAAAGATAAGTCAAATCAGAGACTTACGTTATGTAAGAATAGTTGAAGAATTAATTGAGATGGATTTTGAAAAGTCAAGTCACTCTTAAATTACATAATATAAAAAATACATAATAAATATATACATTAAACTATCTGCGCCACATCAGTCAAGCTCAGAAACACCATCGTGAATCGCTACTTCCTGCTAACTTTAAATATTGACAAACTTTGTAAAGTAAATTACATTTTGTACATCAATACTTTTCAAAAACCTGAATTTGATTAGAAATCAATCCAAACACAGCATCGCATACTCCTTTACTTTGTCGATCATTCCGAACGCAATAGCGATGTTTTCAGCCAAAATAGTTGTCTTAAGCTCGTCAATAGTCTGAGAACTACTGGCGAATGCTTTACTTTTTAAATAATTCAGCCAAAACACGACAGAGAGTTAACTTTGTTGCAGAATTCAAAGAGTTTTTTTTCCAGTGTGCCATGGCAGTTTAATGCATCAACATTCATCCATTTCGACTTCTGCCGACTACTTCGTTTTTTATGTTTTTGAAAAACTATGACCCAATAGATGTTCAACAGATTTGCTTTTCTCTAAGTGTTAACACAACTGAGTGACTATTTTTACTGTAAAGAATACCTTATGCCTTACTTAAAAGGCGAATATCTCGAGAAGTATTATTGATAGCGATTTTGACTCGGACTTTTTTGTAGCAAATAAAATTTCCAACAAGTTTGTCATATACATTTTTTCTATAGCTCTTGTCATTTACGAGATATAACAAAAAAATGCGAGTTTCGTGGAAAAGTCAGGTTTAGAGTCCCGTACTACCTCGCCGGTGTGAGTTACGACTTTGTTGCACTGGGCACTTTTGTAGAGTGAACAATTCTGATAAATTTGCGTCTAAAGTCAAAGCGCTGCCATAAAATACCTCCGATCAGGAGGAATTTAAAGATAAAAACTCACGATTGTAGTGTATTTTTTATGGAAAATCTTTACATGTCTTGGTCCAGTTCTTAATGTTGATATTAAGGGTTCATATTTTCAGGAAATTTTTTTTAGGGTATTTTCAAGGAAAGTTCGTGACGGGGTTGAAAAAAATTAATAGTTCAAAACAAGCACCCTAATATATATATAACATAATTTGAGAGTGGGCCTCAGTTTCAGTATACCTCTTTTTCACAATATATCCACTCGTTATACAACAGTTAATAAATTAAATTTAAAATGTAACGTTAAATACGTTCGCTGCTAATTTTAAACATTTCGTTGCAGTTCCGGAAAACCACCCTGTGTTAATTTCTTTCACATCAATCTTAAAATGTAGCATACCTTAAGGCGTATTGTGCTGTGCTTACTAAACAACCCTCGCTTTTGTGCTGAGCCGAGGTGAGTTAGTAACTCACCACTATTGTTGACGCTATTTAAACACAAATGAAAAGAATTTCTGTTCGATTTCGTGGCTTCCGGAAAAATATGGATTGATTGTTGCACATAGTCAAAAGGAAAGTTTGAACACTGGACGAACCTGCTCCGAAGAAGGCACAGAAGCTGACCACTGCTTTCTGATTCCAACAAGGTGTAAACAATGTGGCTCGCTTACTTGGGAAAAAGGCCACAAAGCTCTACAATGCCAAATTAACAGGCTGATTAAACGCCAAATTACCGAAACAGAGCCCTCTTAAGCGAAGAAAAAAATTGCTTTTACACCACCAAAATTCACTTAGACTCTTCCCATCGCTCCTGCCAAATTAGTGGACATATACTACGAACTTTGCTCCGTCTGACTTTATTTAGTTTCGAGTCTTGAAAAAGGCAGCTATTAGGGTAAAATGCGGAGATTATGGCCGTCACAGAGACCTACTTTTATTTAACATTTTTTAATACCTGAATTTTTGACCTGACGACGATTGTAAACGCATTAAGGATTACGATTTACGGGCATGCACCTTAAATGTCCGGTTCCATAATTGGCAAGGTGCCACTGCCCAGCGGGCTAATATAGAGGCTGCTATCACCGCCGTCCAAAAAGTGAGATAGACGGGCCAAAGACGGAGACGAGTAGATCCTTGTGGCATTTACTACAGTGGGCGAAGGATTGCTGATCGAGCTATTCAAATACGGCGGCGAAGGGCTGATGAGGAGCAGCATGCATCAGCTTCTTTGTAGAATATGGTCGGAGGAAAGCTTGCCCGACAATTGGAATTAAAGTCTACTCTGCACAATCCTTAAAAGGATGATCCCGCAATATGCGCCAACAACCATAAGATAAGAATACTCAACATCGCATATTGAGCATATTGTGTAAAAGATGAAATCTCACCGTCAAAAAACTGAATGGAGCTTAGCAGTGTTGCATTAGGCCTGGAAAATTAACAACTGACCAGATATTCACCATGCGACAAGTTTTTGAAGATACCCGTGAAAAGAAGATCTACACAAACCACGAAGAAGATTTCAAAGCTACTATTGAGAGCAAGAAAATAAACTGCCTTTACGGCGCTATGGCTGAATATTTTGTATCCAAACGAGGTTTCAGACAAGACTACTCCCTATCGTTCGAGCGAAGCAGTGAAAGGGAAAGACCAAGTGATGAAGGAGCTGGTTATACTTGGAATCTCCAATAGGTGTCAAACAGTGAAAAAGAAGAACGACTGGCGCGCTTTTGTAAACTCTACGTCTTGTCTACGACAACATAGAAGAAGAAGCAGACCAAGTCGAGTAATTTTTCGAACTTTTATTTACATGTTTATGCATTGTTACATAATATTATATAATGTTATTAAAGGCAAAAAATTAATATCTTAAGCAAATAGATCATAAATACAATTTAAGTAATATAACAACTAGAAAAATCGCAAAGCACCTTTAGGTGCACGAAACCTAAACCTAATATACACTTGTTAACGTAAAAACGTCCAATAGACCTCGGCATTCTCAAACATTGATGACAAGTGATGGGCGAAATCGCCGCTTACTCGTACCAACTATGGACAATGGTGGCTTCGGTGACTTGGGTGAACGCTTCAATTCGGCACCTTTTGGACGTCTTTGTACGCGATTCGACTTGAAAGTTAAATTGTCATCGAAAGTGGGACGATAAATTGGTGGAGGTTGCGGATCGACGGGCAGTTCTTCAAATTCACCTTCATCATAATGGTGTTCAACATCTTTCGATTTCATCAAATGTTGAAATTTCGGATTATTAAGCAATTGCAGCTTAAGCGCTTCATCGAGTAGCTTTTGTTGATCTTCCAAATATTTTTCAATTTGCTTCTGTGATGCAACACCCTTGAAACGTTCACGCAGCTGAGCCTTAGCTCTGCTAGAACTTGATGGATGTACATTGTATTCATCCTGTTCGGGTTCGTACACATTATAACTAAGACTTGGGGTCGGTGAGACGGAAGAGTGTGTAGGTTTCGGTGGGGATACCATATGGAAGGGATCCGGTTCATAGAATTGTGTATATTTGTGATGATGAATGTGTTTCTTAGATGGCGGTAACTTCGTATCGTGTGCTTCGGTCGATAGATTTACATCCGCATAGGTCGTGCTTTTGTAATGATTGGGCAAATGTGTGCTGTATTTCGGGTGAGAAGAAGTGGACTTTTTGGGCACAGTTATGGGATGTTGTACGCGTATTTGTGTACCAATCGTATACTCGCGACTATCATTCTCCTTCGAGTTGAAGTTATGCGCTTCATTCGAGAATTCACTGGAACCATAGCGTTCACTGGAATTGTCATCTTCCTCCTGTGAATTTGTAAAATAGAAATCCACTTAACTTCTTATAATAAAAAAGTCGAATTTGTTCTAACTTACCGAAGCTACATGACGATAAGAGATTTTCTTTGCATATTTCTTCGGTGATTCCTTGCGTTTGCTCTCTTCGGTGTGCAGATCGCTGGCATACGAAAGTGGCATGAACTCATGACTGCCGGGATGTGAGGTGAAGTAGTGAGTGGGTGCTGAGGAAATAGGACTGTAATAAGCGCGTCGATAAAACGAACTGTGTGCTCGTACGCTAGTTCCCAGCCACAACAGGGTGAAATACAGCAGCTGCAGCGACGAGAAAGTATAAAAGAGAAAAATAAATGTGGAATTAATAAATTTCACTGTCAATACACAATACAATAATTAACACTCAGTGACAATCAGTTGCCAATCTGTAGATAGTCTCCTATTAGTTTTTGCAGGATATTCATAATTACATAATTCCGATTATTGACTTTACTCGGCTTTGACTACGTGTTTCTCTCTAATATTCATACATAAGTGTATAAATAGCTAAGTCATTATGTAGCGAGTTCAATAGACGACCTTGCAACTCAATAAATCACTGTCAATGTCTTCGCCGCTTTTTCAAACATAATGAAAAAATGTAATTAACGCTCACTTGTTTCCTCAGTTTTTATAGTAAAGCTTATTTTGAATTAAGGCCTAATAATACATACTGGTTTTAGCGCTTTTTGTGTTACTAATATTTATATCTTTATTTATTTGTATTTATATTTTGTTGGTATTCAAATAGTTTTAGGCCGCAACCATTGTAAGTGTTAAAGGTACAGAATTAAGCTTAAGTAAAGCGAAGTATTATCTCCTGAAGGTCAAGTGAAGGCAATCTAAGAAAATTTTAATAATTAAAATGGTTATCTAGAATATTAAATATATTTAACCACTTTTCTTAGATATTCAGTTTAGCCTTAAGTAGCTACTTCTAAGTATATAGGTTAGTAATTAAAAGTTATTTTTGACTGAATTTAAAATCTTTTCACTCTTTCTTTACCAGTCTGCCCTCAATATACGGCTTGTTAGCTTAACAAGCCAGTCTGACAACTGAGTACGATGGGCTGACGCTTATCACAATTACTGCGGGCTAATGTCGCAAGCCCCTCCCGTGAAAACCTAGCAAATCTCAGAGTACTTCTTCACTAATACTAAAGGTGGTCAGAGAAAACCGCGTACTACCTCTAAAATGTTAGAGTGCCAAACGGCACCCTTGAACTACTTCAAATTTCCATATCACACACCACTTTACAAGGCACAACATTGCCACACTATAATACACCACACTACACAGCACAACACTGTTACATTCCAACACGGCTCACAAGAACACCACTCGCGAGAATACCACATACTAATACTAATACAAATATACCACCCACGATGGCGCCACGCATGAGGACACCACACCTATTCACACCTGCCTACGCCGCCCATAAATAAAAAGCAACGTCATCAAGTTTCGACTGCTTTTATTCAAAATAGATTAACTACTCTTCGCACGATTCGTTCGACGCCGTGCCGCATGTGGATATTTATTTTTAACAATTTTAACTAATTTCTTTTGTACGTAAATAATTATTGTAATCACTTTTAATAAAGTGGAAATTTACCGGAAAATACTATTTGCAAGTGTGTGAGCGAACTGTTGAAAGTAATAATCAGTGGTAAGTAAATTGGTTTACTTGCATTCAAACTATTTTTCTTATTCATATCGAGTCAAATGTGCTCTAATTTTATTATTGAAAAGTGTGTCGCTGCAGAAAATATTTTGAAAAAGTTTCAAAAGAATTTAATTAAATATTTAATTTTAAATAATAATTTTTTTAATACTGTTTTATTACAATATTTTCCACCGATGCACGGCTTTGATTAAAAAAATATTAAAATTAATATTGAAAAATTAATTTAAATAAAAAAAATATATTTTAATAAAAAAAATCAGTTTTTATCACAAAATTTCAGTTCTAACAAAAAAATTATATAAATGTGCTATAATTTTATTATTGAAAAGTGTGTTGGTGACAAAACAAATCTTTTTAAAAAGTTTTAAAAGATTTTAATTAAATATTTTATTTTAAATAATAATTTTTTTAATGCTATTTTTTACATTATTTTTCACCCATGCTCGGTTTTGATTTAAAAATATTAAAATTAATATTGAAAAATTAAATTAAATAAAAAAAATTTATTTTAATAAAAAAAATAGTTTTTATTTAAAAATTTCAATTCTAACAAATTAATTAATTCAAAATATTTTTTTATTACAAATATTAACATTAATATAAAAAACGAAATTGATAGTAATTCTTTGAATTTCAAAATTAATTTTTTTTATAATAATAAAAATATTAATCTACAAAAAATGCATTATTCTATATTTATATTATATTATAAAAAATTAAAATTTTTGTATAAAAAATTTTTATATTTTTTCTTACCTAAATTTTTTTTTTTTCAAATATTACATTGTTTTTTTTTTTGTTATTTTTTTATTGAAATTAGATTTTATACTATTTTATTCCTCTATTTTTCCGATGCACGGATTTGATTTAAAAATATTAAAATATAGTTTAAAAAAAATTAATAAATTAAACAAAAAAGTTTTTTTATTAAAAAATTTAATAAAAAATTAATTGAAAATATTTTTCTTATAATAAAAAGAAATATTAATTTAATAAAAAATAATTACATATTTGTCTGAAAGAGTAAATTTTGTTTATGTTTGTTTAAATATTTTATTATTAATTTTTTTTTTGTTGAATTAAATTTTTTTAATTTTTAATTTAGTATTAATTTTTGCTATAAACTAATGAGATTTTTTTAAGTAATATTATTTGTCAAGAAAGAAATTTATAGAGCTAAAAGCACCCAAGGTACTGTTATTAAAACTCAACTTACTGTTTAAAAAATGCCGCTTCATGCCAAGATAAATACAAAAAATTATATTTAACTTAAGCTTGTTGTCAACTATTCCTTACGGTTGAAAACAAGCCATTTTAACTACTCTAAAAATTAGTATATTGAGTTATAACCTAAATAGTTTCTTAACTGCCAGGTATTTTATAAAAAAAATTATCAATATAATAATAAAAAAAGAACATCCAAATATTAAGATATTCTTCTATCTCAACTATGGTTTAAAGCTCTATTTTACATTCTTCGGCAATTCTAAATGCAAATCCAGAATTTCTTTTGGAGGTGACGAGCGGTGGTTTTCTTATCTACCCAACCCTAATATCTCAGACTATTTATAAATTACACATGCCCGTCTGTGAATGTTGCGTCTTGCAAAAATGTGACGCAACAAATTTCAATGTGGGTAACTGTGCATGCGAAAATTTGCACAGTTACCCACATCGAAATACGCATATATTTTGAAAGTGGACATTCCAGTAATTCGGTAAACATGGTGAAACAGTGTAAGGCGCGATCTATCGAAATCGCTTTAATTAAAGCATTCGTTTACTTATTTAGGTTACATGCATATCTATTTGTATATACATTGACTTATGATTTATTCACTCGGTTGTGCCATTTCGATAGCAGTTGCTATAAAAGCCTGCATATCTGTAGACACATGACTGTGCATTTACTTACATTCCAAAACCTCTTCATATTCACGCTTCTTTACAAAATTCACAATCACCAAAACACCTTCAGCGGCACGCAAAACTCAAATCGCTTGAATCGCTCAATTCAATGAACAAACGAAATTTGGCATTAATTTCGACGCGATAAATAATATTAATAGTTTAGTAAGCGTACACAAAAGGCGCGAGCCGACACGAAGCGCAACTCATTAACAGTAAACAGCAAATGCCACAACTTAGCCACAAAGCGCGCCAACTACAATACTCAAATGCCACGTAACTAACGATTTACGCGCCAACGTTGTCTCTATGAAACTGAAAGTTTTCCCAATGAGCGCATTGGTTTTATGCAGCTTCCTAATGCCAAAAGCTAGGCGCGCTGCCGCCACAGACCACACCGCGACGCCCCATGATGCGCCTCAGCAACGCTCGCTTCGCCTAGTCTAAGTGATGGTCGCGCTGCCGCCGTTGCTGGTGGCTTCACGATGGTTCGCCTGGGCTGGTGGCTCTGGCACTAGTTCAGGCAGCCTTCGTTGGCCATTTCGATCGCTATCTGCAAAGCAAAAAGTTAAATGTGTTGCCAGTAGTTATTCGCCGCCCCTCCCACCACCTGCATGGTGGCAAAAGCGGCAGCTGTGCAACAAGTGGCGTCAGCATTTGCATTTCCCGAGCCATTACGCGGCCAATTGGAAAAAAAGAAAACACTAAGATGGGGCTCTGCGGCATATTGTGTTAAGTGGTTGAAACAGCATAAATACTTACCGATATTTTCATATTATCATTTCGTATGGCTTGCGCTTAGTTGCATTTCTTTTGGTTTGCAATTCATGAGCGCGGTTCAACCACGGCCAAGGTAATTAGTTTGTATGCCAGTTTCGTTTAATGCTTGCAAATATTTTGTTTGCATACGAATCACACTTTTCCTTTGCTTTCCTTTTATTATTGTGTAAACTTGCCGAACTAAATTACTCAGTCGTTACATTAAATGGGTTTATTGCACTCATTCAGCATTGAACTTGACTGCTTTTAAGCCAATAAATAATCAAGAGAATCCCGGCAGTTAAATGATGAGTTTAATGTATTTATACCTATTAAAGAAGACCACCCACACAAGCGTGGTACATTTCCTGAAAGGTTACATAAACGACTTGAGAACGAAAGAAATTAGTAGCTGACAATTCGAGTTTCTGGATCCATTGATAGATGTGACGTATGGGAAGTGGCGCCGTTTTGTTGAAACCAAATGTTGCAAAAATCATGAGCTTCAATTTTAGGAATCAAATAGTCTGTTATCATTGCGCGATAACAGTCGCCATTGACGTTCACTCCGGAATCATTTTTGAATAAGTATGGACCGATGATTCTACCGGCCCACAAACCACACCAAACCGACCATTGTTTTTTCTGGAAGAAATGTTAGCTCTTGAATCTCTTCAGGTTGCTCTTCGTACCAAATGCGGCAATTTTGCTTTTTTTACATACCCGTTTAATCCAGAAATAGGTCTCCTCGCTGAACAAAATTAGGTTCGAAAACATCGGATCTTCTTGGAACCTTTCAAAAGCCCAAAGAGGGAATGGATGTCGCTTTGGAAAGTCGAAAAAGGCTATTGAATAATAGTTAAAAGTACTTCAACTTGGAAAATTTATATAAGGGCGGTCCGACAATGACTTAATCCCACCACCTAATTGTGGCAATATAGTAAGATAAATTTATTTTATATATAGTTAATTGGCCGCGTGCGGAAAATGTCATGTCCGCGGACAACAAAAGATAGACTGTTATATTAGGGTGATTCAAAAAATTTTTATTTTTCGTTTGGTACTCGAAAAAATAGGCTCCTAGACACCTTTAAGAAAGCCTCTCCAACGAGAGAAAAATTTATATCTCGGATCCAACTACTTGAAAAAAATCTTGTTCCTTAGGATTTTGTAGGAAATTGAATGCTCTACAAAACGGTCTCCCATAATTTTTTCGTAAACCCAACCGTTTAAAAGATATTAACAGTTAAAGTTTGATTATTTTTTTTTGGTACTCTGAAAAATAGGTTCCTAGACACCTCTAAGAAAGCCTGTCCATAAACCTTTCATCATTCATAATGATTTGTTTTTCATTGAGTTATAAAATTCATAAGAAATAAAAAATTTTCCCAAAAAATTTCGAGATATGGCAGCCCTAGTGGGAGTTCGCAACTTTGTTGTACTACTATTAGCGACCAGAGACCAAGAAACAATCGAAACAGAGTACTCAGCCGGCAAGCCTGTCCCAAGAATTAGTTGTTGGCAATATTGGCGCAGTGTGTTTTAAATTCCAACAAATTTCCACCAGTTGTTGTTGTTTCTTAGTTGCAAAGAGTAAATTTTACTTAAATTAAATTAATTTGGAAATTGAGGCAGAAGTGGGATTAAACCATCAGCATGACAGCTTTATCAAGTCTCAACTGCTCCCAAAGACTACAAGCACGTTTAACTAAATGACAAGGTAACGAAGATGCTAGCTATCCGAGCTGTTCGATACCAAATGAGATTTCAGACAAGGCGACTCCCTTTCGTGTGACTTCTTCAAACTACTTTTGGAGAAAATAATTCGAGTTGCGGAACTAAACAGAGAAGGTACCATCTTCCATAAGAGTGCGCCGATTATTTCTGCTTTCTTCAGAATGGATACGGAAGTGGAGTAAATGGGTCTGGTCGAGAACGAGGGCAAGACGAATATCTCCGGTCGTCAAACAAACAGTCATCGCACACTAGCCTCCCACGTCACTGTTGACAATTATAACTTCGAAATCGTTGATAGTTTCGTCTATCTTGGAACCAGCATACTCGTAAGCACCAACAATAACGTCAGGCTCGAAATCCAACGCAGAATATTTCTTGAGAAGTCCAGTGAAGAAGAATTGCTATGCTATATAACTTATTTTCTCCAGTGCTACACAACTACATTGCTTTTATTCATCAAACTGCTTGTCTAGTCCATTATTGGTCATTTCCTTAGCTAAATTTCCGTTTTGATATGTAACTACTACCATTACTTGTAACATTTTGCGTTTGGGCATTGAAGTCGGAAACTCCCGAGCACCTGATTCTAGACCGCAATCTATAGATCTATATATCCCATTAACGATTACTTCGCCACAATACCTCCGATCAGGATATTGGAATTTATAAGTTAAGTACTTGGCATTTGAGAATCTGTGTAATGGGGGAGGGGACACAATAGACCTTAGTTCGCGAACAAAACCGCTATTTAATAAGGAAGTTTCGCACACTTTCCTCAACTCATGGTCAACATAATCGGCCTACTGAACGTAATATTCACCATCAGTGATGAAAATATAGCAGCCGTAGCTGAGAGTGGTTCGACGCAGTTCGCAGCAACTCGGTTGACGTATGGAAAGACTTGGCGCATTTTATGTCGAGATCTTATGTAAATTGAAAGCGTAGAAAATACAGCTTGTGCGAGAACTGAAGCCGCTCGAGCTAAAACCTTCACAAGTGACATCGCTTCGCTCTATGGCTCTTGAAAAGTTCCGAGAAGACTCGACGTTTTCGAGACAAATTTTGTTTAGCTATGAAACCCATTTCTGACTCAATGAAGAGCAGCGAAGATCAACCTGAAGAGATTCAAATAAATAATTTCATCAGAAAAAACAACGGTTTGGAGTGGTGTGGGCCGGTGGAATCGTCGGTCTATATTTCTTCAAAAGTGATGTTGGTGAAAACATATTCGTCAATGGCGATCGCTATTGCGACGTGATAATCGACTCGGCAACATTTAGTTTCAACAAGACGGCGCCACTTCCCACACATCGCATAAATCAATTGATTTATTGAAAGAATCCTTCGGTAAGCAGATTATTTCACATTTTGGGCCGGTTGATTAGCCACCAAGATTATATGATATCACAGCATTAGACTTTTCCAATGGAGCTATGTACATAAGTCTATGCGTACAATCCTGCTTCGGTGCAGAACTTTGAGCAAGTCATTCGAACGAGTCATCAAAAATTGGACTCAACGGATGAACTATTTCAGACATAGCCGCGGCCAACATTTGAAAGAAAAGAAAAAGGGATCGAAACCCAAAACAAATATTACTTCAGAAACTAGGCTTAAACTTATTTTTGTTATAAATCTTGAGTACTCGTTTAGATTTCTTCAAATTTCCAAAAGTAGAAAAAAAATATCTGAAATTAAATTGTAGCTTGTAACAGGTTCACATTGATGTACCATAAAATATCCGCTAATCAAGGACTAAAATACGCAACAGGTTTGCAGCAAACCACCATAAAGGGACCACTAATAATACGAAGGTATGCCAAATATTCGCACATTCTTTTTACAAGTCGTTTTCCCCAATTAATTGAATTAGTTGACACCTCCAAAAATACATTTTCCACTTTTTAGCCTAACCGATTTTGAAGTGCTTTTTATTTATTACTGAAAATTCCTGCATTGGGAACTACCTGTTTAACTTGTTACAGACTGCATCGTCATTTTCAAATTGCTAGGTTGTGTTGCATATCTATCATTATATGAGTTTATTAAAACTGACAAATCGGATTTGGCAACAAAGTGGCGTGAACCAGCAACAAACGGGTTAAATAAGAAAATAAGAAATCAGCCGAAAATGACTAAATAATACAACATAATTCCACTGTGTCTCTGTCTCATACTTTTATTTACCCACAACCAATTGCTTTCGTTTTTTTGAAGTTCAGGTTCAAATGCAGGAAACGTGCGCGCGCAACTAAGCCACATACACCACAAGCAGGCGCGGCAACATTGCAATCACTTTTGCTTTATGCAGTCAATCGGATTGCCATAAGGAGTTAACATGTGGCATGTTGCACGTTGCAAGCTGAAGGTACACACTTATATATGTATATACCGTATGCCGCAAGTCGCGCAGCTCATGCACTACTTTCTAAGGCCGCAGCCGATTGCCTTGGCATTGACGTACGTCGCAGTCAGTAGCAAGCCACGAGCCAGCAGAAAGCAGCAAGCAGCTGTTGGTGTTGCCCATTCGTTGGCGCTACAGGATGTGCTGCGCGCCAATGCGGAACAATTTTCTTGTAACTGACTGGCTTGCTTTGCACTCGTTTGGCAATTTATTTATTATGTCCGTATGCGTCTGCAAGCGGCTAGCAACAACAGGTCGCCTGCTTGGCAAGTTGCACGTTGCAAGTGGCAAGTTGCAGCTATTTTCCCTCATTGCTGCCGGTGTTTTTGTAATTGATTATTTCATGTTGTCGTTTTTCTTCGTCTTTCCGTCGTTGCTTTTATTTCGTACGCGCGCAATAACTGTTGCGTAACCATTTCTTTTGCTGTTTACCTATGAGGCCGTGTTGGACTTGAATTTTTCAAATTACTCAATAGTTGTCGTGGGCACGTACATATAATCGCGCATGCGCACATTTCCTCGGCACATCCTGCCTGTCGGGTGAGCTGTGCTGCAGGTTCGCGTTTTATGCTTCGCATGTTGCATTCGTTATGCATTCATTTATGTTTATCTTTGGCACGCATAAATGCAATAGCAATGTCTAAATGGTATGAAAAACCAATTGCTTTAATTACCGTCAAAGTAGCCGGCGGGAATATCCGATTTTGGGGGAGCTCCTTAAAACTAATAGATGTATCGGTAATACAGATGAGATTTGTATTTAATTGCGTAATAGCGGCAGTTGTTGAAAGCGAAGCCACATACTTGCATATTTATGCCATAAATGAGCGCGTGCTTGTCGTAATTTGATAGCCAAAATCGACAAGCTACTTATTATTTGATTTTATTCACTTTTCTCCAGAGTCTTCACACTTATGCAATAAAGTCAAGCTTAGCAGCTGAGGATTAGCTTATAGCAGATAAAGTTTTTGCAGTTAAATTTGTGAAATTACATTGACAATAGAGCAACAATGTCGGAGTATTTGACAAGACTTTCTCCGAAATCGTAGGAGGGTCAAAGTTCATCAAAGAAAGGTTTTGTGCTAGAAAGCGTTATTGGTTTTCATTGATATTCTGTCTGAACAGCCGAAGTCAAACATGCAATTTCATTAGTCTCATATATTCAAAACTTCGCTCAAATCAGATGACGATTTGTTTTCAAAATTGCCTCTATTTTCCAAGCACGTCTTTTAACATGGAGTTCTATAACAGTCGTCTTGGCTACACCATTTTTCGCTAGCTATATTTGAGAGCTGCTCTGTAGTCAAAACTTTTACATCTAAAGGCAACAACAAAGTTAATGAGTATAATTCGTTTTATAGTTTTAGACAGTAAGTGCTGCCAGTCTGGTTGAACAATTCGTGCCTACAGTTATATTAGCCTTCGCAATTTTCAACATTGTATATCCCTACAGAGACGCATAGCAGCAAGCTGACAAGAAAAATTCCTATCAAAGGGTCAAGTTAAGATTATGACAGAAAGTTGATCCTAGAAGGGGCCACTCTTTAAAGGCTTAGAACGCCGATTCATTTAGGTACATAATACTTCTATGAAATTGTTTATAAAGACACTCAACAAAGCTTTATGACCTCAATATTGTAAATGTTAACAATGGAACAGAAGTATTAGTAGTAGTAGAAGAGAGTTTTCGTACAACTTTGTCAAATTGCATCCGACAAAATTTTCAGGCTTACCGCTTTTTCTATATGTACATATGTCCAGTAAGAACTCCCACGATTGGATCAAGTTGAACTTTACTAAGGGCAAGTAGTTCAATAGATGTCCTGCATATTTCGCAGTAGACCCAGATGCTGGTCGTTGACAAAGACCTGCTAAGCGCACGCAAGGTCCATAGATCCAGTGCTAGAACGCAACATAGATCCAACTCGTTACCACTCCGATGTGAACCCCCTCTTACTAGCTCATCAGCTTTGAAGTTTCCAGCGATTCCGTTTTTTAGTGAGGACTGATGCGTCTTGATCAACTATGAGTGCACAGTTAGCGAGCTCAAAGGTAGTATTGCCGCTGTACTGTCGGAGTGAATGTTCAACTTCCAGAAAAAGACAGCACTTGGAAGCAAAATGTCCACTCCTACCTTATTAGCAGCCACTTCCGCGTAAAAATCATTCAACCTTAATCTAAGATTTTTCGGGAGCTATTTGCAAAAAACTCTCTCTTCAACTTACTCTCCAACCTTCAATCGATCCATGAAAAATCTCACTACACCTTTCTTCCAGCGACTACTCCCTGTCCATTTGTCCTTCGTCGATATGTGAGCGGCGAGAGTAAAAGCCACCACGAAAAGCCTCTGCAGTGGTCCAAGCTTTTAAGGATTCAGTTGCTTAACATAAAACTCATATAGAGTCACAACTAATGATTGAACAATTTTTTCTCATTCTTGAAAATTTAAACATCACGGCTGACTGCTTTAACCGCGATATACCATCAATAGCAATTTTTCCAAAAGAATACAAGAGAATACTTGAGAGTTCTTCATAAATAGAAAAGAATGAACTAGAGTTTTTGTACTTTCTAAACAACTAAAACCAATTTTCTTAGTTGGGTTAACATTTTTTATTATATTTTATTTTTGAAAACATTGTTAATTAAAACTTTTTTTTACTATATAAACGTAATTCTAATATTTACGATACTAGTTAGTAAGTGTATATCTATTATATTATGTATTAATATGACATATGTTACATAATATATATGACATAATTTATTACAAATAATTACATACATATATTCAAACGAAAATCCGAGCAATTTATTTTTATAAAAACTGTTTTATATAACAATAAGTTTCCAACATCATTAATTTCAATAATTTTTCATTAATACATATCTACATACATTTATTATGGCATTGAAAGACGGCTGAAATATAGTTAAGGGAAAATTAGATATTGTATTGTATTAGCTTTTTAAAACAAGATTGAAGCCTTTGGATAATTGTAAAAAGTGAAAAAATAATAATGAATGAAACTAATAGAAGAAAGTTGAGAATATTGCAAAAATTTATGGACCAGAGACTGGATAGTAGTACGAAGTTAATGAGAGTGGGTTGGTTGAGTTTTAAAAGTTATCTCGATTTCCGAAAATACTAATAGTCATTGAATAAAAATTAAAATTTCAAGAAGAAAAAAATGTTTTGTAAAATAAAAATAAAAAAGCCAAAAACTTGGTAATGTCAACATAAAATTTGGAGGTTATGTGAGATAAATGCTTACACAAGAATTGTATATCTTTTTATAATCTAGAATTTTGACTTTCAACGTTATTATGCCATAGGACTTTTAGCTTTCGCGAAATTCGGGAAAATCCGTTTATTACTTATCAAACTCAAGCACCCAACTACCTTCAATTTTGCGATCACAGATCGCACAAAAATTCTTTACTTTCTCAAATGAGTTTCCAAAAGTGATTGATTTTTTTTATTGGAATTAAGGAGGTAATGGGTTTACGGGTTTCAAAAAATCGAATTTTTTATTGTCTTATTAAATTATAATAGCTTTAGTAAGACAATAAAAAAAAATTTTAGAATGTTGTCCTAAATTTTCAAGTCAATTCGAATAATAGTTTCGGAAAATACAGCCTTAAGAACTCTTGCGCTCGGCTAGGCTAAGTGCGCCGTCTTCAAATGCGTTTTTCTCAAAACTGTGTTTTTGAAGTCGGTTGGCAAGATTTCTCGAGATCTATTCAACCGATCTTCATGAAATTTTACACAGATCTTTGAAATACAATTCTTAAAATTTCACTGAAATTTTAATTTTTTTTGTAAAAATATCTGCCAAAAATCCAAATTTCATTTTTTTTGCCAAAGTTCTAAGTTAACTTTTTCACTTTAAATCACCATGTAAGAAGTTATCCTGTCAACGCGGGCGCATCTTTTATCTAAAAATTTCAAACCATTTTGTTAATAGTGTATGTTTACAACAATAAAAAATTCTAAATAATTATTTTTCGTTTGCTACCCGAGGAAAGCCATGTAACCCCTTATACAGCTTTAACGGTAATAATATTCATTTTCCAGATATATTCATATCGTAATATAAATTTGATTTCTGCGAAAAAATAGCTTAAACTAAAAAGTATTGTTAGTCATCATATTGATACTTTCGACATAAGCTGCTTGTTTTTAAATAATCCAGATAGCTGATGAAGACAAGATATTTGCTGACGTCATTCTAGCAAACTATTGAACAGCTGTTTAGTACACATTTTGTTGTAAACAATTGAAATTAGTATTGTAAGTTAGTATTAATCTCCAGAAAGAGTCTACCGAACTTTCAGATTTTCAACTGAGATTTTTTTTTGTAAAAATATTTTCAATTATCACTTTAAAATATAGATTTGTATTTATGAATATTTTATTAAGCTTCATAACCAACAACTTTGCTGTAGTAAGTATAAATATTGTTTACATAAACGTGATCTTGAATTTGAGTGTAGGCTTGTCATTGTATTTGTATTCATTGGTATTTATGAATTTCCAACTTTAAGAACACAAAATGCCATAAAATACTAGTTAAGCGCAATAAAAAAACACAGAAGCCATAAATAATGAAATACTGATACATATTTTCATATATACCATGCACCGAAACATTTGTATATAGCATTGAAATTTGCATATGTGTATGCACATATATACCGCGCTGTATATACTATAACGTTCATAAAGTCACTTTGTTAATTTTCCATTTATAAAATTCGATCATTTAAAGACACAACCAAAACAACAACATTTTATGATGATATTCATACATATCTCATTTTATGAATGATCATTGTATTAGCGAGCGCGCGCTGCAAAACAAGTACGCGTACAAGCCATTCACCATGCTCGCGCTGTACACAGCAGCTGCGCGGCAGGTTACGCCGCCGCTTAGCCGCTCAGCGTCAAGTCAGCTGTTAATCGGGCAGACCCACACTAATGCGCTGACGTGTCGCCGTGCTGCGCGCATTGCGCGTGGGTGCCTTTACGGACGTCGAACCGCCGTCATCGCTCGCAATGATCTCGCCATTGTTAAAACAGAGGCTGCTGCGCAAATGTTTTTTAACGCCCGCTCCCGCCGCCGCTTCTGGTGTTGCGCTTCGCGTGTCGGTGTTTTGCTTTGTTGTCGCGGTTGTGGGCATATTTGGTGTGATTTTTCGTGCAGCTGATGCTATAGTTTGATTGTTAAGACGACTGCTTGTATTATAGTAATTATTGTTTTTGTTGTTATTTATTTTATTGACCACACGCTTGTGCTCTTCACCCTCAATGCACGGGCGGTTATTGTTTTTGTTATTGTAAGTGCCAGCAATATTTAATGACTTGATTGTTGCAGCGCTGCCGCTCATGTCATTTTCCATAAATTCCGGCTCCAACGTCTCCACATTAGCATCATCTGCGATATCGATTTCACTATTGTAGCGTCGTAACTCTGTTGGTTGGCGTTGCAGGTTGTTGCTTCCGGTGCGCATATTTGTTGCTGTTTTTAATGGCGGTGGCGCGCGGTTGCGCGACTGCGCGTTTGACGCGAGCGTTCGTCGTGACTGAGTTGGCATTTCATCGTCGTGCGAGTAGGTGTCATCGCTGTAAGTGACATGTTTTTTTGGTGATGTGCGGACGCGCATATTTCTCATGCGATCCTCCATGTAGTCCACATTTTCCTCAGCATCGTGCTCGTTGTAAGCTTGGCGTTCATACACTTCGTTATTTCTGCGTCTATAAGCGGCATTGACTCTATTGATCTCACTGCTTCTATAACCATCATCTGCATAATCCTCGTAATGCCTGCGCTCTCTTATGGGTTGTTTTAGTATGCGTTTTGGTGGTGTCGTGAAACGTCCAACGCTGTTCGAACGACGCACTGCCGACACGCGCCCATATCGTCCAGTGGGTGCATAGTCAGGTGCGCCATATTCATCTTCATACAATTCTTGTAGACGATGTTCACGTCTATAGCCATGCTCTGGACTAACTGTTCGTCTACTTTCCAAAAAATCTAGTTCACGTATGCGTTCGTCTCTAAAACGATCTACGCTGGCACGCGGATTTCTCTTATATCCTGCTGAATTGTGACGAACACCTTCGTATTCTTCATCAAATACTTCTGTGGCGTAACGGTCCTGAGCTCTGCTCTCCGTTTCGGCGCGCATATTGTTTTTCAATTCTATTTCAGTATTATCCTGCATATTCTTGCTACCCACTTTCTCTAGCTCAACCTTCTCACGTCGCTCGGCGGGATATAGTTTTTCATTTGCGCTTAAGTCGCGCATATTGTTCTTCACTTGCAATTTGGGACTGTTCTTCGTATTCCGCTCCATCTCCTTTTTATCGTTCATGTCCATTTTGGCGCGTCTCAAATTATTTCGATTGTTCAACTCATCACCCACATAATCGTAGAACTCGATTTTCGATGTGAACGCTTGCTTCTTCTTGGCAGTGGTATAGCCAGCGTTCACCACATTCTCGGGCAGTGGCAGTTTCAGCGCTGTCGGTTTGGCTGTCACCTCGCTACCAGCACTCCGATTACCCCTAAAGAGCAAAGGTTTTCTAGCTTTCGTTTCATCACAAAGATTATCCAAAAACTCGATTGATGATTTTGAAAACTCTTTCTGAAATAGTTGTCGTGTATTTATATCTGCATCACCGCCGCCACCACCGCTCACCGATGATTGCATGCGCAACCGTGGCCTTTCGGCTTGTGCAATTTGTAAGCTATTACGCCGTTTGACGCGCGTCTCCACCGCTGAGTCGACTTTGGTGTCATCCGGCCAGAAAATACTTGATTGCAGGCGATTGCGCTGTGTCGCACCCCGTTCAATCATGCCGGGCGGCAGGCCCGTATAGAATTTTCCATTTAGCATCTTAACTTGCAAATCACCGTAAACGACCGTCTACGCGAGAATTAAAAACTCAACTGATTCAACAGATTCGATGGCGTGCACTCAGAATCGATTGAAGGTGATAGGTATGTAGGTTGATTGGCTGCAGCAGCTGACACTTGTTAATGCTGACGCTATACAAGTATTATGCTGGAGATTGTTAGTTTTCTTTGGCAGTTAATAGTTGTTGTTGTTGCGTTTGTAGGCGTTGTTGTTATTGCTTTATTGTTAAATATTCAATTTGCTGTTCTGTGCTAATTAATCCCAACAAACAAATGCATAAGTGCGCTCTAATATTTACCTCCAAGTATGTTAAAAGTGTTACTAGACTTAGTTGAAAGCGAAATACTAAAAAGATTTGTCAAGGATAGTATTGGGCAGATTTTGGTTTACTAACCTTCAGCATCAGTCGTCTCTGTCGTGGGACCTTAAACTAAAATTATCTTTTAGTTATTTAACAATGCAAATTCTTAGATTAGTATTGGCCGCTTTTGAGGTGAGGCTACATATACAGTTGGTAATACTTTCTTCAAGATAACGGGACTTTTACAGTTGTCTCCAACTGTTACAGGAATTGCCAAGCAGGAGCTACAAATACCACCGGAAACTATTAAATTCAGAGAGGTCAATAGAATTAATATCAGTGCCAAGACAGTGTGTACAAAGATGCCTGATAAATGACTGGCTTAGGGCTGGAGCAATAAAAAGAAATCGTTCTTAAGGTGTTAAATGGGTTTACAGAATTCAAAAATCGATTTTTTGTCTTAGTAATTTCTACGCGTTTTTCTCAAAACTATGGTTTTGAAGACGGTTGACAAGATTTCTCGAGAACTACTTAACCGATCTTCATGAAATTTTACACAGGTCTTTGTAATAATATTTTTAAAGACTCGGACGAAGGAATTTTTTGATTACAAGAAACAAAAATGTCGCGAATTTTTAATTTTTTTGTACAAATTTTGAGATTTTTATTTCGTCCAACTTCTAAGTTAAGGTTTTAACTAAACCACGTATTTTTTGCATTTAAGATGATCCTGTAATTAGTTATCCTGCCATCGCGGGCGTATCTGTTTTCCGAGGGGTTACCGGAAATGGCGTCGCAATGGCTAAGTTTAAAATATTTTTTTACCAAAATTCCAAAGTTTATTTGTTAATAGTATATGTTTGCAACAATAAAAAATTCTAATAAAATATTTAATTTTTTTATGAGAAAAAATGGTTAAAAAATGTTGTTTTTTACCCGAGGAATGCTATTTACCCCTTGAGCGATAAGAGTGTAAGGCTCCATTAGAGTTCGCCAAAAGTATGAATAAATCACCACGGATGTACCGAAAAGAGTTACTTTGTCCGATGAAACCGAAATTAAACGAATAGGACCAGGTGAGCGTTCATGGCCCAGTAATATTCAATAAATGGACCACTTACTTACCAAATTTGAAGAAATATTCTTAAAAAGACATCAGGAATAAACCGATTGTAATTATACTAATGGCAATTTGTAATAATGAGTTAGCATATTGTCGATAAAACATTTAACAACAGAATACTTTATGTATTTAATGCTCTATGAAAGAGCTTTTAGTATGCATGACATGAATAATCATCTCAAACATTCGAAGTAAGAATGGCACTAATCATAGGTTGGATAACATTTCGGTGCTGTAAAGGTCTTGAAGCAAATGGGTCTTGCAAACAAATGGGACTGGCAGTGAACGAGGGCAAGACCAAATATCTCCTGTTATTAAACAAACAGCCATAGCACTCGCGACTTGGCGGTCACGTCCTTGTTGACAGTCATAACTTTGCACTCTTAGATAATTTCGTCTATCTTTGAAGCAGTATAAACGCCACCATCAACTTCTGCCTAAAAATCCAGCGCATAATAATTTTTGCTAACAGGTGCTACTTCGGGCTGAGTAGGCAATTGAGAAGTAAAGTCTTCTCTCGACGAACAAAGAACGAACTTTATAAGTTACTCACCGTTTGGTATATGGTGCAGAGGCATGGACGATGACAAAAACTGATGAGTCGACGTTGTGAGTTTTCGAGAGAAATTTTCTGCGAAAGATTTATGGTCAAAATGTCGGCGACCTGGAGAGTGCTTCGCTGGATATAGTTATATGTAATCGGTTTGTGATTAATTTTGCTAGTTACATCTTTCAAATGCAGTTGTATTTACACGCATCAGTGTGGATGTACAGACATGGTGTAAATAAAAGATGGACTCATATGCTTTGACATTTCATAGAATAATTCTTAAATAAACGAGCAACGTTGGCAAACACTATGCAATTTTAGTACAAAATTAGCATGTTGGTTCGAAACAATTTGTGTATTCGACTGTACTCGAATGTCCGATGAGCACTTGAGAGCTACAGTTTCTGCTGTTGAATGGTCTAATTCAGTAAATAACATATAAGTTGCCGATAACATTTGGGTGCTGAAAGGCTTGAACAAATGGTTCAAGAATCTCCTATGCATTAACCCGAAAAATGCACTCGTTTGGTTGTGGTATTGCAGTACGCTGGTGGATAATTTGTCATTGGACCAGTATAAATATCAAACGAATGTAGTTGGACGCAGAATTAATTCTTGGTAATGGCGATGCTACTTCCGATTAATAAATTAAAATATCTTTGCCAAAAACAAGACTCTATGAACTCATATTGCATTGGTTGTCAAAAGATGGACGTATGACAACAACTGTGAGTCGATGTTGCCAGTTTTTAGAGGCGAAGATTTACTTCGGACGACGAATTCATTCAAGAAACTGGACCTCGTAAGTTATGGCCACTCTGTATAGATCATGCGAATTTAAAACAGCCTTTAGACATTTTTTGTGGATAAAGACTACTCAAGTCTAAAATCTACAGTAAGTGAAGCGAGCAACTCATTCCAGTTGGAAGACAACATTGGTAGAAAGAAATTCGCTAGGAATATTCCAATGGCCGAAATAGCGAATCAGAAAAAGACTTGCCATTGCAAAATTGGACTTTAAGCGATGGTATCCACCTAAGACGAAGCCGCGGTCAACATTTAATGAAATTATCTTCAAAAAGTAAATGTCATGAACCAATCTAACGTTTCAAATAAAGAACCGATGAGATTTTGCAAATTTTATGCGTTTTTTTTTTTTAAAAAAGTTATCAAGCTCTTAAAAAATCACCCTATATTATTTAAGTCCGAAGAGTAATTATTGCTTTTACCTAAAAAAATAGAGGTTTGTATATTCCCCAAGTTAATTACAAAAAAAATTTAAATTTAAAAAAGATTGGTATTCAAAAAATAATTTGTTTGCTGGGTTCATAAGACATAACTTTTCAAATAAACACATACAGTTGAAGAGACACAAACACATGTAAATGCACAGCAGTTACGTCGAATAATTTATGCCCCCACTTTGCTGCTTTTGGCTCATAAAGTATTTCTTACTCTTGTTGTTCTTACTTATGTACTCGTATATGTCGTCGCAGCTATTTTTGCAGCAGCAAGTTTCTCTTTATGGTCAATTCAACAGTTCAAAAACAGTTTGGTGGAAGTGGTTGGTGTTTGCCGTATTTATTTGTACTAATGGTTTGATGGAATGCTTGCAAACAGGCCTTTTGGTTACTAAGATTTCATTCAGAATCTTCTAAATTGAAGTGGTATAGGCTCGTTTTTGAGAAAAAAAGAGCCGTTTGTTTGGTATTTTTGCAGTGCTGGCAATTGCGCAACTGCAACTTTTATGGTAAATGACAGTACAGCAAGTTTTAAAAGAAACATAGCTGTATTTATGGTATTGGACCATAGGTAATTAACAGTTATTGTAATGCAGCTAAATTCCGATATGAAAGTTTTATAAATATTCTATTCTTAACAAGTTTCTGCTCGTATAAATCATATTGATTTTATCAGAAATATGGAGGTTTTGTTACAAAAGTGTTTTGGGGAGTCGACTATATCATGAACACAAGTTTTTCATTGGCAGAATGTTTACAGTGAACGTCGTGAAGTCATCGCAAACTGGCCTCTCGCTAATCGTTTATCCACCTCTGTTAATGACGATAACATCGAAAAGTTAAAGAAACAGTGATTGAAAATCGTTGCGTTGTTATCAAAGAGATATCAGATGATCTCAAAATCTCAACTTAGCTGAAGCCCTGTAAAACGTGAACGTCATTATTAATGACGAACCTTAGGTTTATGAATATGGCGTCGAAACTGTCTAATAATATAACAATTTTGCTCCGAATTTTATAACAGCAAAATCATTGGTCATAAACAGGAACAGATAGTATTCACTTGGAAAAGAGACTGCCTATAAGGTGGATATATCCCAACCAAGTTCAGGAAGCTTCTGGCGTGTCACAATCGGTGCCTGGTGTAGACCTAATATAACTCAATTCCTCTTTTATTGGCCGTATCTGCTCATTCCTAAGCGATTGCTTATTTCAAATGGTCCTGTCGTTAATAATACAGAGTTGATACAGATTTCGGCCGTAGGGGAGCAGTTCATAGTAGGTGACTCTCTTGCAATCCAAACAAACAGACAGCCATCCCTTCCTGACAGTCAACCCTGGGCTCACCACGATTCGACCACGACCGTTTTCGCTTGACGCTTTCGTAAGTAACCCACTCTTCACCACCAGTAACCATCTGCTAGAGATATGGAGCGATTTTGTTGCGATTCAGCAGCGTTTCGCAAATGGAAGATCCGTTCATGATGTTTTTTTGTGTGTACTATAAATACATCGAGCTTCTTTTTATATTCAGCCTTATTTTATTTAGCCTAGGTAAAAGAAACAGAGCTTACATGACATCATTTCTGTTATTTTATCTATATCTTCGACAATTGACCTTCAAAAATGAATCGATATTGTCATCCATAAATTCGGTAATGGTTCGATATTTTGCTCAGTCCTGTCTTTATTCTGTTCGCGTTTGAAGTGAACAGTACAATAGGGTACACTATGTTATAGGCCTTCCATTAGTGGTGAGTTCTCTAGCGAATTTATGACACTTGTTTGCATAATTGACTCCTATATTATCAAGACTTTAAAAACTATTTACATTTTTAGCCGCTTGGCTTTCGTTTTCTCCTTTTAGGAAAGAAAATCTGTAAAACATGGCTTGCTTGCACCTTGCTAGTGTCCATCTTTGCCACGTGTTAAAACAATACTGAGTCAAACATTCACAAAACTGTCTGAGAAGTTTGTTAAGCCTGTAACGTTATCTTTCAAACTCCATATTATGAAATGCCATCGCTGTTGGTGGTGGTTTCGAAAATGGCATCAAATAAATTAGACTTCTCTCCTGAGTACAAAGCATATTTTTTTCTAAAAAATGAAGCAATAACTCTCACCCAATTTGTTTTTTACACTTCAATTTTATTTATTATCGTAAATAGTTGTTGTTTTGTTTGTTTCTTTTGTTTTCTTTTATCAACTACAATACTTGCAAATGCTCTCTACGAATTCGTTTTGTTTTGGTTTTTTACAAAGTTTTCTTTTCACATTCTACACATTTAAGTTATCAATTAATGAGTCATCATTTGGCTCTTCAATACTACAAATATGCAATAAATATAAATAATATGTTTAAGTAATAACTACAAATGTTAATATCAATAACTCGGTATATATATAGTATATATATACTTGGACTTATATGTAATATTATGTATAGAAAATATATTATAACAAAACAATTAGAAACAAAATATTGGTTAAAATATATTAATAAGTGAAATTATTTGCAAAATCGATTCTAAAGAAAATAATCAAACAAATTATTGTAGCAACATGCGAGTTGTGTTTGAAAAATAGCGGGAATTGTTGTTTTTGGAGAAAAGATTTACATTAAAGTTGTTGGCTGCAAAATAGTCCTCATCCCATATTATTTATTACTTTGATTTTCATCTATTTTCTTAAACGACGCCCCTGTAAGATTCTCATTATTTCTGGAAATAGAAAAAAGTCACACGGAGTCATGTCTGGCATATACGAGTATGAAGCCAGGGACATCTTCAGATATTGTTTTTCGCCAAGAATTCACGAACAAGAACGGTCACTGAGCTTTCATCAAATGAAATTTCCAAGCTCATAAAAACAAATAAATTCTTTGTAACTGCTTTAGAAAATGTAAGCATTGAATACAGCTGAAAATTTTATCGTACTTCAGGGACATGTACGTAAAAAAATTAACAATTGGACTGTCCTAACCCGCGATATTTTAGTATTCCCGTTTCTGAACACAACTCCTTTAGTTATGATTATATAGCTTTATATGGTCACATCAAATTAAAAATAACGTAACATCACTTTTCATAAGTTTACAGGCGAAGGAGAGACGATATAATACTTGTAGAAACCACTCATAAAATTTTAAATTTTGGTTAAAAAATGGTTATATCTGACAGCGGAAGCTGAAAATTTTATACCGCCTATATGTAATATGATGTAGCGAATCATGAACAATAAAAAACTCAAACTCGGTTTTTTGATGATACGTTGTTTTGCAATTTAGGTGACGATATATAGTATACTAAGTATAGAGTCTATAGTTATATAGCTCTATATTTTAGCTAATTCTCTTTAGGCATTAACTCATATCTCAATTAATTTTAAATGATAAAGAAATCGACTAGAAAACTAAATAAATAACTATTTTATAATTCTTAACTTGAGAAAAATATCATCAAACTTCCTTTGTATTAAGTCTTATATAATGAAAGAAACTAAAGCCATCATAAAATGGAATGAATTCCAAGAGCGATTACATAAGTTTTATGGATATTGCACATTAGTGAATTTTAAAGGTCAACAGCTAAATTTTTATAGAAATATTTGTCTTTATGCTTAGCATAAGATCTTAAAAAATCGATGTTTTAACTGAAAGCTGACATGTATCACATAGGGTTGTCATATATAAAAAATATGTATGCAATAATATTCAAGAAATTAAAACTAAATGTTATAAAAATATAGTAAATTAAATAAAAACAAAAGATGGAAAAAAATAAAGAAAAATGAAAATAACATATCAGACCTAAATTCATATATAACTTTACAAATATTTTTTAATATTTCTTGCTGGCTTACTTGCAACACAATATTTCATTATATTACAACATTTCGATACAAATTTAGAGCGAGTTTAGCTAACTGCAAAATTTTTCAATGCTCTATTCATCATTATATTTATTTTAGTTTTTTTATCCCAGATATGTACTTAAAATTTCCTTAATACTAATCATACACAAACACAGTGTTTCCTTTTTATCATTTTTTTTTCAAATTTATGACGGCTATTTAAAGGTAAAGTATAAGTTCATAATTTTTTTGGAGTTTTTTTTTTTTAATCGGTACTATAAAATCATTTACAAATTACACTTTTAAGTTTAATTTAAAAAGCGCTTATGCAAAGTTTTGTGGGTGCATACATACACTTATATGACGCTTATAGATCTGCGTGACAATTTTTCGCTTTTCTAATTTTATCGGTGTGTTTTATTACTATATATAGATTTTTGTTTTGCATGGAGACGATCACTTGTTTCTTCTAATTTACTTTATTATTTACAAACTTTTTCAAAGTATTTTGGTTTTTCTTAAAATTTATAGTTATACATATATTTTTTTTTTTTACGCTTAACCGTAAATACTTAAAAATTTATATCAAGAGGGTTAGCTACTGCAACTTTGTGGTGTTATTTTTTAAAATGTTTGCTTTTTATTTTTGTTGGAATTTTTGAGATTTTATAATTTTTTTTTTTTGATTTTGTAGTAAGCCAACGCTGTTATAAGCAAGTTTCTAAGTTTTTAACTTAAAATTGCAGTTTCAAACTTAAGCTTACAGCGATTAGATTAAAGATTTATAATTTTACCGTTACCGTAGCAAACCAAACAGAGTTAATTTCGAACCATAATTATAGTGTGTATACAAATTTTGAACTTTTTTTCATTATCTTAGCTTGAAGACATTTTATTGACATGGCAATTTTTGCTCAAATTCGTATGCATATCATTTTTATACCCAACGCGCGTACAAAAAGTGAGCTAAAAAGTGGATGTGGGAAATTAAAAGACGGAAGAAAACATGTAACAGTTATGTGTATAATAACATTGCTAAAGCGACAATAATCAGACAAAAGAGGTTACACCAGAAAAACTGTTATAAATTGAAATTTTGATAAATTTTTGAGAACCTTACTCATACCATTGTTTATTTCGAGGCATAAAGAAACTTTGAGAAACAGCCTGTGGTATGCCGAACTTATCTTTCAGGAACATGCCATATATACCTAATCTATCTAATTTTCAGCCACTAAACCCAAGAGGCTTAACCTCTGAATAGAACGTTTTGAGATTGGGTTTTTTAAGAGTTTTAAATACCAAATCTCTTTTTTAAAATAACGTTCTGCGGTATATTTATCTGATAATTCTGCAACTACTAGTATCTAGTCATAGAGAAATAGCAGGAAACTAAAAGTCGATGAGCTCGCAAAAGAGGGCACGCATGCCCCAACTACATTGCACTGGGACGGATTGGGTCCCTTCTGTCCTCCTGCCTGGACATCACATGAGCTTAGCAGGCCATCGAACTACTTGCCCACAGTAAGATTAATCTTGCCCCAATCGTATGAATTCTTGCTGGTCATTGCCCACTAGGAGTGCATGTAGTACGGCTGAAAATTTTGTCGGAGGCTAACTGTCAAAGTGGAATGGAGTAGCATCAAAATGGACCAGCGTTCTCAGCCCGCCAAGGAAGATCCATTTTTCCTTTTTGGCTCGCTCTTTTAATCTAACCTAATCTGCAACTACTAACATTTTCAACTCTAAGATTAATTGTAAACGATTCAATTCTCACTTCTTATAACTACTAACGGTTCGGTTCCGTTCTTCCATAAAGAAAAAGGGTTTAAGATTATCATCAAGTTTAAGATGATCAAGTTTTGATAACCAATTCACACTATTAAAATAGGACCGAATAACATATGCTTGAATGGTTAATGGTAGTTATTGATAACTCACACCTTTTAAAGGAATTCTGTGATGCATTTTCTGACCAGTTTTTGCCACATTTTCGGGTTCGTTACCGTCTCTGACACGGACTTATGTATACTGGATATGTTCTGAGAACCCAACATCATCTAACCTGAAGAAGAAATTTGTACATCGATATGTCTAAGGTCCAAATCAGTTGGAGTCTAATAAAGACGGGAGGCAAAAGATCGAAATAAGTGGAAGAGTCTCATTGTGGCCCTCACAAATTTTTCGTGAACCATAGCGATTGTGCAAGGTCTTGTGAATCTGAATATTTTAAAGTTACTGCGAAATAATGTTCTTTTTTTGTATCAAAATATACTCTAAATGCCTCATTTCGAAAAATTTTCTTTTACGACTGCACTTTACAAGTGCGTTGGGTATAACCTGAACTAGTTTATATCAACACTATTTTGTATTACATAGTTTCCGCTCTTATTTGATATCTTGCACTAAAACTAAAAAGTAGAAATTTGGAAAACCATTTGATTTGTTGATTTCGATATCTCGTTTAATGCAACCGCTATACCTTCCTGCATACCGACGGCGCGCCTACCTGTTTAACCACTGCCTACTGGCTTCCGACAATTACCGAACCGCCGACAAATACGCTCGAACCATTCCTGGTAAACCCATTTCATTGCACGCCTTTAAGCGCCGAACTCCGCTTGCCGCGCGGAAAATTCAATTCAATTTGGATTTTGCACTTCCACCTGCATCGGCACGTGCATCTGCATTTGCATCGGTACCGAAACCGGCGACATTAGAATTATATTCGTCTTACCCTCCTTGTCGGTGGTGAATTGGCCATGAATTTGCAGCAATTCCGATTTCTCGGCGGCGCCCGCATCATTGCGCGTTATTACACAATATTGATTGCCATTGTAGGTGACGACCGGTACACCGGCGTTGCCGCTGGTCGGCTGTTGTGCCGCATTCGTTGTGATGGTGGCGTTCGCATTGATGTTGGGTGTGGAAATGGTGTTGATGTTCGCGTTAATGTTGCCATTATTAGCGGAGGCGTTCATATTGCCGGCGACGTTGGCTGTAACGGTTTGATTATCAGCTGTGAAATTGATGCCGTTAAGTTGCGCTTGGACGTATGTGGCTGCCGTGGGGGAGTGTGCAAATAAATGGGAAATCTAGTGGAAATGAAGCGAATCATTGTTAGTGAAAGTGATGACTAAACTGGAGTTGTTGTTGTTGTTATTGTGGTGGTTGTTGCGGGCAAGGTTGGGGTTTGTTGGGTAATGGTTTAGTGGTTTGGTTAACATTCGAGTTGAAAAAGTAAAAAAGAAACAAAGAAAAGGAAGAAGAAGAAGAAAAATACGTACACGCAAAGTTGTATTACGCAATACATACAGACATACATACATATGTACACACACGCTTACATACATACATGCAAACTTAGCTAAAACAGTTTTACAAAGCAGAGTTTCGGTTGCGGAGTGGTAACGGCAGGAAGGGGGGTACGGACAACTTGTGACTTGTTTTACTGATTGAGATCGAAATGTTTCCGCTGTTGCAGGATCACTGGGGTGAGGTGATACATATTTTGCGACATACAAACATACACACACATAGAAGAAGAAGAAAATAAGTTCATTTTTTTTAGTTACTTCGGTTGGATTGCGGTTATTGCTGCTATTGTTGTTGTTATTGTTGCTATTGCTAATATTGCCATTGTTGCCCATATTGTTATTGTTGTTGCTATTGTTGTTCGACATTGCGGCCGTGGTGGAAAATAATGTGGACTGTTGCGTGTGCTTCTTAAACTTTTTGCCAGCATGCGACGGCTGCTGCTGCTGTTGCTGTTGTTGTGTTGTTGCTGTTGCGAGTTTATAATCATTTGATTTTGTATGATTATTTTCTCTCTACGTGCATTCATCTCGACTTGCATCGCATTTTGATTGGACTCAGTTTGAAAGCTGCTCTGCTTTGCTGCGTTGGCTGTTGTTGCTGTTATTGTTGGTTTTGTTTCCTCTATTATTTCCTGTTCCTGTTGTCAATACTATAACAAATAATCGCATATATGTGTGTGAATTTAAAAGTAACGCATAACTGTTAATTAATGCCGTCAACCAACCCACCTCTAGATGACTCTTGGCATGCAATGTCCATTCGTCCCGACTCGAGAACATGCGTCCGCATAGCTCACAAGTCCACGACAATTGCTGCTGATGATGATGCGGTATGATGATGCCCGGTATGGCTGTGGTCTGTGTACTATGCTGTCCGCCAGTTGTTTGCACTATAATATTTTGTGTGGCCACTTGTACGGCCTGTTGTTGCAATTGCAATTCCAGATTTTGTTTATTGTCCTCCGGTTCGGGCTCTTTCTTTTTCACCATATTATTGAGTCGTTTACCCAATGGCGCTATATTCGTTGGCGTCACATGCTTAAATTTGTTCATATGAATCACAAGTTTATCGCGTCTGGCGAATGCTTTATTGCACACCTACAAGAGAAATGGATTTATTTTTTATTTTAGGTTAGTAAATGCTCCGGTTTTTGTAGCTATAATTGTTTTATTATATACTTCACAAATATATGGTTTCTCGCCCGTATGTATACGCATGTGAATTGTGAGCTTATCCTTTCTGGCGAGTCCTTTGCCACATACCGTGCATTCGAATGCTTTATTGTTGGGGTCTGCGAAGAGGGTTGGATGTAGAAATTTAATTCAGAGTATGAAAATTCGAATTTTGTATATTTTTGTTATAGTTATGATATTTGATATACATATGTACAATTTGATTGAATCTAGCACATAAAAAGCTTATTTTCAAATAATTTCCATATATTTCATATCTAGTCAGTTTAGTTTAAAAGGCCGATCCTGTTGCAATCGCCAACAGAGGGTCTAATTTGAATAGCCTAGAACGCAGTGTGGTGCTAGAACTTAACATCATATTTAATTCGTTGGAGCGCTACCCCCAAATTTCTTTAAGCAAGCAATATCAGTTTCAGCTACCTCTCCAGCTGTCGAGATGTTTCAGCAGCAGTCTTGAGTCTTACAAAATGTGGACAATGAAGAAGAAAATTCTTGGAAATTTCGTCTTCAACTTAAACAAATTGCGTCCGATAAGCCTTTAAACCGGGCAAATGCTTAAGTAAATTCCTAAGGGGGTTGAGCGCAAGAAAAATTACACCCTCCTAAGCGAAGAAGGATCTTTCCTTTTAGTTGCCGGGGAAAAAAGATGGGTCTCACGGAGAAAATAATCTACCAAAAAACTCATTTATAGGTTACACTTGCCTACTTGCTTTGGGTCAAAATTACAAGTTAACCAACATTTTCGCCGAACTTTGTGACGTAGTGGTCAAAACTTTCTGGTGAAGTTAAAGAAGGTGAGAAAGTCCATGGCATCTGAACCCTTTCATGTAACCACTCTTTCAGAGTCTTGAAGTCTTCGGACGCCACTAACTTCAGACATTCGCCGACCTTGCGCAGTTTCGTCCTGTATACTATAACAGAGTAAACTCTTACTTATCCAGAATCGACCGTGACATATCGAATACTTGTCAAGCGTGCAACGAGTCCCCGAATGACACCACCCATCTTTTTGCATGACCAGCTAACCATACACACCTAACACCCCTCTCCCTATGGTCTGACCTCTTCGAACAGCACGTTTTCTTGGCCTACCGTTAGATGACTATCCTAACTAGGACTAGATAACCGTTACAACAACAACAACAGTCTTTGAGTCTTTAACAGAGAAACCATAAGTTCACCAGCAGAGATCTCTCAAATTTCGGAATTGGACCACATGGTCACTGACCACGATACTGAAAGCAAATTAGGCTTAAGAAAAATACTGTGGAGGGATATTATAGCAATATCTCGAAAAATGTACAGCTTTAGAAAAATTAAGGTGCAGGTATTTTTGGAACATCAGGTCATCTCAGATCTAAAATAGTGTAGATTGAGATGTAGCTAGAACAGCAAAAGTTATTGTTATTGTTTTTACAGATTATCCTTGATTTTATAAAGCAAAGTTTTATGTAGTTCTGCACAATTTCTAAAGTTTGTGACTCGTTAGTTTTTGCTTCAAATTTACTTTTTTGAAACTTAATCAAAGAAGAGGTTAAGAAAGTAATACAAAATCAATAACAAAACACTTTTCGACCATACTCACTTTTAGATGGATTCGTTTTGCGTACGCCCGACGAGGCTTGCTGCACTTGTTGCAGTGCCTTCAGTCGACTGGCCGGATGCATGGAACCACCCTCGACATATGGTTCGGTGAATGGTATTAGATTTGGCTTAGGTATATTGTAGGTAACATTGTCCGGTGACCAACTGCCTAAACTTTGTAGCACGCGTACGCCGCCCTCGAAACCCATACCCACATCGTCGGGTACGGTGAAAGTGCTCTCAGCGCCACCCGAACTGGAGGAACTTATTTGTGGTACCTTAATCGTGCTGGCGTAATGTGCTTGCTGCTGTTGTTGTTGCTGCTGCTGCTGTTGTTGCTGTTGCTGCTGCAATTGCTGCTGCGACGAATTGTTGTTATTGTTATTATTATTATTGGTGGTGGGCGAATTCTGCTGTTGCTGTTGTGCGGAATTCGTGGACGTTTGTTGTTGTTGCTGCTGTTGTTGTTTAAATTGTATTGCCGCCTGCGCCATTTGTTGTTGTACTGCCATATGCGCCTCAAGGTATGCATTCTTTTGCGCTACCGTCATTTTATCCATATTAACGGTACCGTCCTAAATACGCAACCGAATGGAATAAATAAGAAAGTGTTTTTAAAGATTATATATTTCTACCATTTGTGTAATCTAAATGTAAATCACAGCGTTGTTAATAATAAAACCGGCTTTATCGCCTAAAAGCACTTTTTGCCGCGCAATCCGTTTTTACGCTTTCGTTCATATTTCTACTGTTCTGTGCCAATCTCAATTCGTTTCAAACGCACTTTTCACAAGTTCACGCTCACTCTCTTACTTTTACTCTCTCTCTCTTTCCTTTGCATCCACTTGCACTTACTACACTTACTTTCCGTTTCGTTGTTATGCGATTTACGAGTAGAGGGCATAGTCATTTTACCCTTGGAATGTTTGGGGAAATGAAACATATTTTGGGGCGCATTTTGTGACGTTCAATTGTTTTTGTCGCACACGGGGGTTGGGGACGCAAAACATTACGTACCTTACTCTAAGGGCTTGTGTATTTTGTGTAATGAAATGAGCTTTTCCTGGAGCATTGCAACTTTTTTATTTCTTCAAATATTTGCTCATTGAAATTCGTGGAAATGTATATAAAAATAAATTTCATTTGTTTGCATTTGAACACAATCTGGCTTTATGTATTGGTGAGTGAACTTTATGGTTGTTATTACATTACATGTACATACATATATAGTATATAATATATATATACTCGTATTTGTATGTACGGGCAAGCCGGTTGAGCTGTTCATTGCCGCCTATCACAAAAGTATATACACAAATAACGGGTGTTTTTTTAGTTGTGTGTGGTTTTCGATGTGAAAATACATTTTTTCGGAGTTAGTATTTTTGACAGCTCTTACTTGATTTATACTCAGTTTGGCTTGCCATTTCATAATTAACGGACTTATTATAAAATTAATTGCGCGGTTCGCACGGGGAATCACGCGCTTCGTGTGCAATATTCGGTCAACGTAATCGCGCAGCAAATTGATAAAACAGAGCCGACTGGTATTGGACCATGCAGAAGAGTATCGATGAATTCTCGAATGGGTCTATCCGTACTCGCGCGTAACAATATGAGCTGTGCCCATCCACTTTATGGAAGATTTTGCGGACGGATCTTAGTTTACGGGTTCACAAAATCCAAACTCGCATGTCCGATGAATGGGCAGAAAATCAGATAGATAGCGATCCCGATTTTCACAAAAATTTTTGGCAATAAACATTGGTCCATGTTTCTTCATAAAGAAGCCGCCCATTAGGTTTAAGTTGATGAGGAACGTTATGGAGCAATGGCTTTTTCGTTGACGGATGTCGATATTGGCAATGGATTTATTGAGCAAAATTTTTTGTGAACGCTTTATCTTGCGCCGTGGGTCTGTAGCGTGCCATTTAAACCGCTTACTATTTTTTTGAGGTTATGTGAAATCGCTAGCCTAAGCAGATAAGCCCCAGTCGATTGACAACTTGGAAGCAAAAAGTCGTATTGCCTCAAATTGCAACAAAAAGTGATCAAATATAAACCTCTCGGCTGGAATTTATTCGACCCAGCCGCGGCAGTCACTTTTTTTTAATTATATTGGGAAGCACATATCTTTATAATAAAGCTAATTAAGTTATATGCGTTTTATTATTTCTTCTTTAAAGCCACAGGTCTGAAAAAACACCCTTTACAAATGTATGTATGTATGAAAGTATATAGGTATGAGGTGAAAGTGCTTTAGGAGAGTTTTGTGCAAAAGCAAAAGCGAACATTGCTCCCCGATCAATGGAATAACCTTATGAGGTCCAGCTAAGGACAAAGGATGATGAAGTTAGTGCATGTGTTTTAGGTATATGAGAATTTCGTAGTGATATGTACATGAAAGTAATAAATATATAAAATTATTTAGCTTACAAAAAAAGTTAAAAAGGAAATCAACCAAAAAAAAGTGAAAATTAAAATCTTTCGTTTAAATAAAAATTTATTTATTAGCAATATTATAAAAATTCGCATAAAATCAGCTCGCATGTATGAACTAATGTTTTTACTACAAATTTAATTTTTTTTTGTCGTTATGTAATCAAAGTGTTTTGCATTTTTTTTATTATTTTATGACTTTTTATAACTTGCTGCACTTAATTATACACTTCATACTCATAAATGTTTACATATTTTTTCAAATTATGCGCCAATTAAATTTGATTTTTTCATAGCGTTTTGCTTGGCGATCTTTCCGTTCGTCACAGCGCCGCCATTTGTCGGTATACTATTGGGGCGCCAACCGGCAAGCACTTCCGTGGCGGCGCTTTGGCGTTACTGCAGCCAGCCGTCGTGCTTCCTGATTTCAGCGCTCTACCCAAAACGCACACCACACACACACACACACACACACGTATGTAACTGTAATTTTTTCATCAAATTTGTAAGCAATTTTTGTAAAGCAAAAGGAAAATAAAATATTTGCACTGTTTTTCTTTTGTATTTTTTGTATTTTTTTTTTTTGAGATTTCATAGCAATTCATTTTTTTAATTGGACATTTTTAATTTTCCACCAACAAATATGTATATACCGCTTAAACTCGCTTGCGAAGAGCCCACATAATAAGGTTTGTCGCGAAAATTTTCATTCAGTCACCAAAAGCGAATCAATCGATATTCGCATTTATTGTCCTTAGCCACCATATAAACTTGCACAATGAGGAAACTTTTGATTTTCGCCAAAGAAACACGATAACACTGGAATTTAATTTTTTTTTTTTGGTTTCGGCCCCCAAATTGGTGAAACAGTTAAAATTTTTTTTTGTGTTTTTTGGTGTTGCCTAAAATATATTAGTTTTTTGCGGTAGTGAGTTATAAAAACAGTATACACTTTGTGGGTAAGTAAGTGCTTATGAAAAAATTTTCATCATCACCTTTTGTTTGTGTATGTATTGCGAAACTGATTTGCCACTCATGGTGTAGTAGCCTTCCGTTTTACTTTTTCGTACATTTGAATTAACATTTGAGTGATTTCGGATTCAGACGTAGAGCGCTTCTCGGTCGCTAACTGTTGTTGTGTATGGGAATCGTATCGAAATGTATCGAAGTACCTGCCGCCCGCCGCCGAAGTTATTGCCGCTTGACTTTAACACCCGCACGACGACGGCTAACCCTCCACCCACTGCGCGATCCGTACCGCCCGACGAATCACTGCCTCATTTGACAGTCGAGCACACTAAGCAAATTATGCCACACAATTGTTGTTGCACACATTTAAATCTGAAGTATATATATTTGTGTATAATAAATATTTCAACTCGAATTCGTAAAGCTTAGACTCGGGCATGGAATTGAAATGATAATTATTTTATTGAGCCCTGAGTTATAATAAGCAGTTATGTTATATTGGCTTTTGTCGTCCTCAGCGCCGCGACGTTATGGCAAAGAATGGCAGGAAGAAATAGCCCGTGTCTACTAGGCATTCAAGCGGAATTGGCGAGAGAACAATAAGTTTTTCTTGCGCAACTCATCAGCACCACCGGCTGCCGTTCGCCGGTACTCGTATCCTTGTGACGCTTCGACTCCCTACCCCAAAAAAAATCATGTTGCCTGTATGCATATTAAAGCGTACACAATGTCAAAGTTAGTTGTTCGCAGAGCAACTGCTGTGAGTATCTACTCAGTTTCGATGCCTTTCTCAACTTTTTCCAAAGTATTTCTGCTCACGTTGTATTTGTCGACAGACGCCGGCCGGTCGCTTGGGTGGTGGGTGGCAATTGGTATGTGTTTTTATGTTCTGCCAGTTGGCATTCCAAGAGTCTCTTGCAATGCGTGAAAATGGAACAACGCGAAATATACTTTACGACGGCTTTTAATTAAAGTTGGCCGAAAGCTTGGAGTAAATGAAGAAAGCAAACAAGCAAATTTTGCAGGCCAGTGTTTCTTAACTTTTGAGTTTCGATGCGCGGCTCCACACAAATTGAATGTTGTCAAGCCCTTCGATTGGACTTTAAACTTTGGAAAAAATCAAATAATTATATCTAAAGAAAATGTACAGTTTTAAATAGGGTTTCCTTAACTTTCAAGCTAACTTTCCTCAAATTTTGATTTTGGGAAATGCTTTAACTCTTCCAGTGTAGCACAAATCATAATTTGACTTAACTATATACATACACATAATAAACTTATAAAATCGCCCAAATATGTTTTCGGTTTATAATTCTATTCTCTGTATAAATCACCTGAAAATTAATTGTCGCCGTCACCGCTCTCATCGAGTCCGCATAATTCTGCAGAATATTCTCAATCTGCAATGTCGATTGTCGCCAATCAAATAGCTGCTCCACTTTGTGTACGCACTGCTCACAGATATTCTTTGGAAGGTAGTCGTCCTTGGATATCTAAAAAGCACAGACACACAACAAAAATCAAGTTTGCGAGTTTCACAAAAAAATTACAAAAAATAAATAATTGAACAAATACGCTTTTGAGGAGCGGTGTATATGGAATTACGAAAGCTCACGTTCTGTAAAGAATGTGTATGGCGCGTTTCGCTCAACTTATGGTCAACATAATCGCCTACTGAGAGTATTATTCGCAACACCGTCACTTATTTTGAGACCCAGCATTCCTTATTGTGTATTATTCGATCGAATAGATCACGTCCAGCACGCGTAAATAAAATATAGCAGCCGCAGCTGAGAGTGTACACGAAGCCCATAGAGAGTCCATTCGACGCCGTTGACAGGAGCTCAGACTGACGTCTGAATCGACCTGGCCTATTTTACGTCGAGAGAAAACGTACAAAATACAGCTTGTGCACGAACTGAAGCCGCTTGACCTTTCCAAGCAACCTCGCATCGCTATTTGGGTTTTTGAAAAGTTCCAAGAAGATTCGATGTTTTCGAGCCAAATTTTGTTCAGCGATGAGGTCCTTTTCTAGCTCAATGGGTACGTATACAAGCAAAATACCCGCGTGGGACAAAGAACCTGAAGAAATTCAAGAGCTGTCATTTCATCCAAGCAGAAAAAAGGTTTGGAGTCATCGATCCATATTTCCGCAATAAACATGCCGGCAAACGTAACCGTCAATGGTGACCGTTTTCATGCCATGATAACCGACTATTTGATGCCTGAAATTGAAGCTCGTGATCTCGGCGGCAATTGGTTTCAACAAGACGGCGACACTTCACACACATCGCATCAATCAATAGATTTATACGGAAGACACTTTCACAAGAAGATAATTTCACGTTTTGAGCCAGTCATTGGCCACCAAAATCTTGTGATATCACGCCGTTTGACTTTTCTCTTTGGTTACATTTAAAGTCTAAAGTTTATGCGGACAATCCCGCTTCGATTTAGACCTTGGAGCAAAACATTATGCGTGTTATTCGCCAGTTACCAGCCGAAATGCTCGAACGAGTTGAACTTAACGGACTTCTGAGACGTAGCCGCGGCCAACATTGGAAAGAGATATTCCTCATTCTCCATTAAATTTGAAGTTTCGGTGATTTGAAATGGATCTCCCTATATATGTAAGCATCTGGTTATTTTAGAAAATATAATGTAATGGCCGAGTTGCAAAATATTGATAGAACAGAGCCGTAGTCAAGGTCTATGAACCATTAGTTTTTACGAACTATGAATTAAACTATAAATTAAACGAATTTATAAAATGTTGGATATTTAAAATAAGTATATTTGAAGTTTTGAGGAGTAACTGACCTCTCTGAACAAGAATCGGCAATGGAAACTGGGGGTCAAAAGTAAAACATGGTTCAGGCAATGGATTTTATTAATCAATAACAGAGAGAGTTCCCTTGGTCTGAAATTGCGAAAAAAATAACCAATCCTTCTCTCGTTCTTAAGATCACGTGCAACTTCAGATTTTGAATTGTCTATTTCGTTGTTATCAAGAGATGCCTCTTTTTAGTCCCGGAATTATATACATATGTACATATATACCCTGTGTACTTGCATCAATATAAAAGTTTCGCTGGCTTATCCAAACACAAAACTCATAAAAATAATAAAAATATAAAAACAAAAGTATGTAGTTGCCGTCAAAACATATACCTGCAACACACACCCACCAGCGTATAACAGTAAACTTGTTTGCGACTGCATATTTGTCGATGGTTTCTAGTGGCCGCGCTACAACCCACAAGGAGGGAGCACTACATAACCGATTTACTGGTTATGTATGTATGAATATACGTACATAAGCATGTGCTCTTATAAAAAATATGAAAAGTGCTTGCTGTACTCACATTTGTTGACATTAGCGTGCGCAGTTTGTAGACCAAATTCCTCTGCTCCGCCTCCTTTTCGAAGAGATGAATTTTGGCGGGACCATTTCGTATCGAACAGAAGCGGCAAAGTTCAGCGAATGTGGTGAAGTTCAAGTCGCCGTTGTATACTTGTTGCTGTTGTTGTTGCTGCTGCTGCTGCTGTTGTTGTTGTTGTTGTTGCTGCTGGTGATGCTGTTGTTGCTGTTGCTGTGTATTATGTTGCTGATGCTGGTGCTGATGTTGGTGCTGGTGCTGCGCGTGGTGTTGTTGTGTTGACTGTGCTTGTTGTTGTTGTTGTTGCGATTGTTGTGTATTATTGGCGCTCAACATAACTAAATCGTTTTAGTATTCTGTTTGCTTTTTTTCTATTTAACTATCGCACTATGGGCACCCAAGTGCCTTAAACATTACTTTCATAACTCTTAAATTCGGATATTAAAGGAGGATTGTTTAAATTGTTGTTTGGGTGCATTTCAGAATATATGTAAACCTTGAATTGATCAGTATCAATATCTTTTATATCTTCAAAAGTTATCCCTTGTTTGGTTTTACAAAATCACTTTTGGATTTTCCCAAGACTTGCTCTTCAATATTCCATGACGACTAACGGTGTGTTGTGAGATTATCAAATATTCTGCATAGATAAAAATAAATGAAAACCAGAATTTTTCTATTAATTGGTTTTTGATTGTGACAAATACATTACATATTATAGGTTCATAAATATTTTCGAATAAGTCAATTAGATGCGTCGATGGAAGATACTGACAATATCGTCAATTGATAGATTAAGTGGATTATAAAAGCCTAGGTCACATGAGAGTTACACTGAGAGAATCGCGTACGAAATTGGCAAGCAAATTTTTAAAAGAATCTTCTTTAGACGCGCTAGTGTACTCATTCATAAAATAGCAAAGATGCACGAAGACGTACCGAGAGGGTAAGTGTGCTCCGAAAGGTCTGTAGAGCCGTCCGCGTGAGGGATGAAATCATGAGCTGTATGAGCTCTACTCAAGTTAATGGCTTAAAAACCCTTAAAAAATGCGTCAGTTGAGCCTTGACGTACGTATGGAATATGATGAACCAGCTCCTTCGATTCGAAGGCAGAGGCAATTGGCGAAGTTTTGTGTTCACGACCCAGATCGACGCACGCTTGTAGTGCCAAGAAGAACTTCCCCCGTTTTTTCTTCTCTTTAACCCTCTATTTATATTAAATTATCTCTGTCTTAATTGCATTTAATGTTTACAAAACATGCCGAAAAGTGGTTAATTCTGCAAATATACCTCATTATAACTAGGTAATGATGTAGAGAGCTCCTAACTGTTAACCTTTTCACCAACCTTCCCGCAAGCTTTCACCCATCCGTAAAGAAGTTCACTACCCCTCTCCTCCAACGGCTTCTTCACACCCACAACTCCCTCGGCGGTATATGGGCCAGAGTGCGGTTTGGTGACTCCATGATCTAAGTGATCCGGTACAAAGACAAAATGAATGAAGATTTCCGAGTATTCAGACACGTGTTCTTTTAGGAACCCAGACTTTCTGAGTCTGATAGCAACTTTCGCAGGGGCTATACGAGTGTGACACTTTCGAAATTTTTTTTTTTATTAACTTTTTCGATAACTTATATTTCTATAAATATACTGTGAAATCGGGAATGTCGTATCTTGAATAGTTTTTGGCTAGCAGCAAACCTATACATATAAGTGAAACTTTAAAAGCGTTTTTCTCGAAATGACAATTTTAAAAATTGCGGGCGTCATAACTCAACGAGAAATTGACCGATCGACTTCAAATTAAAACTGAGTATTTTTTAGTACATTTGCTATACAATGATCTACGATCTTTTTGATTGGTTAAAAATTGTCAATTTGGGATTAAAAAAGCGACCATTTTTTACTTAAAAAAAAAACGATTTTTTTTTTTCAAAATTACGCCATTTAGTTAATTTTTAATATTTTTCAAAGAATGTAGGTCATTATATACAAAATGCCTTTAAGTTTAATAAACTTTTCAAAAATTTTTGTTTCAGCTACACATTCGGCCGGAATCACGCCAGCAGTTGGGCCACTTTTTTTTTCGGCACCCCCGAAGACAGCCCATAACTCCGTTATTCTTCAACATTTTTGTAAAAAAAATTTTATAATATAGCTGAAAATATACCTTATTACTTTCAAAGAAGTTTGAAATATTCAATCTTTCTTTTAAAAAAATTCACGAAAATCGCCTAATTTTTCATGCGTCACACTGGTATAGCCCCTTAAGTACCAGTGGAGTGGACCTTAGTGCACTAAACATGCTGATGAGCGCCTTGAACGCTTTCTAGTATCTTTACATGTGTGACCTTTTCTAGAAGCCTTCACCACATAAAAACTCCATAGAACATAATGGGCTTGAGTATTGTGTCGTACAGCCAGAGGATTATTTTCGGTGAGAGAGCCCACGTATTGCCAATGGCCCCACTACAGCAGTATAAGGCAATCGATGCCAATTTTGCTTTCTCTTCGATATTCGGCTTTCATGAAAGCTTCCTTTTCAGGATGAGCCTTAAATATTTCACTCTATCCGCCGCTTGCAAACGGCATTTGCGGCAGCGGTGCCACCGGGATTTTGTATCTTCTAGTAAATAAAAATATCTCGGTTTTATTTGGGTTGATGGCTGAGATACCCCTGCGTCAACTCGTAAATAGTACTCAAGAACTTTCCTCTAAACATAAGCGCTGTATCGTCTGCAAGGGCATTTACCCCGAAGCCACGATCTACAAGTTTTTTATGCAGGTCGTTAACGACAAGGATCCATAGAAAAGGAGAGAGATCTCCACTTTGTGGGGCTTCAATACTCACATTTAAAAATATTCGCAGCCTATCTAAATATGTATGTTTATATTGTGTTATATGAATATTTATATAAGAATTTTTTAATAGAATTCTAAAATTTTAGAAACAATTTATCATTACGTTTATAACTAAATTACTACTAAACTTATTGGCAAACAATTAATTCTCTGAGTGTACTGCACTTGCCATTTTACTGCAAGTTAGTAAATATACATACATACATACATATGTACAGTATACTGACTAACGCGATAATCGCCTGACGCAATCGTCACATACTACGATATACAGCACCGAGTGCAATGAGCTAAAAATTTGTTTGCTTGGCAAAAACATTGCCAGTTTGAAGAATTGAAGAAAATGTATACAAAGTAGTGTCTTTTTTTAACACAGCGTGAAATTGGCGCTTTGAGCTTAGACTTGCCCTTAGCAACATATATTAGTTACATATATACAAATATGAGTGCAGCAAATGAAGGTGGAGCATTGGGCGCGCAATAACTGCACTTTTGACCACCCACTAACCTTGGCGAAAAATCGATATTGCACTTTTCCAATGACACAAAATTCGCTGCACTTCGCGGAAATGCCAATACAACGGAAGCTTGAAGATGCAGAGTCGCGGCGCATACAGTTACTTGACAGTTATATATTTTTAAATGCGCCACTTAACGCTCGAAAGGAATTGCTTGAAACCTGCGTGCCAAAAAACTGCCCGTTTACCTTTTTCCTTAAGTGTTTGTTTACTTATTCCAACGGCACTGCAGTATGCCATATAATGCGAAGGAATTTCCCATTTGATGATCACATTACTGCAGTTGCTGCTGCTGCTGCTGCTGCGGCACCAAAGCATACCAATAAGCTGGCCATTGCACAGAAGTCATATTCATTCGCTTGTGATCACAGATTATGTATTTTACTTTTCACTACTTGCACAGTGGCTTTTCTTTAATTCTTTTGTTTAATTATTTCTTTTATTTTTGCTCGGTTGTAATTTCACTTCTCAAACCACTTGAAAATCGCTGCACACAATGAGCTTCTTCGATTGATTTGCCCTTTTTTCAGCACTCAACTCCTGCAAATGTACACTGAAAATAATTTCTATAGATTTCTGTATTGTTGTTGTTGTATTAATGCACTTTACACTCAATGGAGTTAATATGCGGCAGCTAAACGCTTTTGACCAATGAAATTTCCGGCCTACTGCCTTCCTGCTGACAGCTGGCCGCCACCTCCAACTGCTGTCGCAAATGCACTAATGTCAAAATAACGTGTCCAAAAAGTTACAGTTTTAGCAATACGAGAGAAAGGTTATGGCACAACCCACCCTGCCGAAACTGTATTGGCATTTCCGCGTATGCGCAGTTAACAGTTTGCTGCTACAAAAGGAAACTGGCCGAAAGGAAAGGGTTAACCGACTGACACTTTGTTATGATAAAATTTTTTGGTGCTAAATTGTGTTATTAACAGTTAAAATTTTCTGAATAATTACTTTAGTGTTTAATACGCCATTCATTGGCTTGGAAGTATATGCCAAGGTACCTAAGATAAAACGCAAATGTTCTTACAATTGCTAACTTGCGGCGGTTGGAACTGTCAAAATAGCCAACAGGTTGGTCATTAAGTGAAGTGTTATCCTCGAACTCACACCCAACTAGCTATGAAATGGCACAATATAAAGGAGAGTTGGTGGGTAGTTCTATACAAACAGCAGTAAAAACAAACCCACACTTTTGCCAGTGCCCACAGACTATACTCGTAAAGCGTGTGCTGTTGACGTCAATATTGACTTATTGGAATAATAAGATAACACTTTACACACATGAGCAGTTTGATCAGCCGTTAAACCGTGGAAAACTTTTAATTTTGCAAAAATTAATTTTCCATAAACATAAAAATATTAATACGAATGCTAAAACTTGTCTCCTCCAACCACTCATTCGCCTATGGGGAGTTGTTCCTCTTCAATTTCCATTTCGTTAATAACCTCCATATCTCTGCCGCCATAGGGTAGAACCTTCCTCAACTCCTCCTGATCGGCAATGATCTCAGCCTTCCACTGTTTTATCTGGTCCTCACACACTTGCAAGCACATTTCATCTTCACATTCCTCATCTTCTTCAATCACTCTATTATGAAGCAGTGCTACTTTTGGTGCGAAAATCTTTTCTGCTTTCTTACATGCATCTTCCGAGCTATCCTCGGCGCCAGTGCGCTCGAATGGCCGACAAGTCATACACGATGAACTGCTCATTATTGCCGAACCACCGGAAGATGAACATGAAGAGGGCGCAGAAACATCCGTTGAAGCCGGTTCACCACCAGCACCATCAGTATGAAAGGCACATGGTTTTGATCCTGGCGATGCCAAAAAATTTACCTGTTGACCTTTGTCTTCGTGGAAAAGATTACGCTTAGCTGAACATACATTGCTTATAATTGGCAGTTCGGAGTTTTGTAAGGTCAACCACTCGGCCAACTGTACTTTCCAACTCTTAGACTCTTCATTCGGTTTCTGTACGATTTCATAAAGCTGACTAATAAATGGTGCTATCAAAGGATCTGTGCTGAACTTGTGTCGCTTGAAAATCGGTATCGGCTCGGGAATATCTGTGGGGTGGGACGTAAATGTTACGAACATGAATTTATGTTAAATTCGACAATTTTACAATTTGGAAATATGAAACTTATTTCGAATGCCGCGCACTCGGCACTTTTCGAGACGTGTACATTGCGTTCCATTTCCACAGATGTAGTGCTACAGAGGTTAGAATTAAAGATTAATATGTTTCAAAACCATACACTTATATATGTAAGTCTTACAAGTAACATATCATCGTGCAGATCAAATCGTCTACGGCGCATTCTTTGGTCAATATGAAAGCCTCACTGTTGCCCTTCGACAGCAAAATAACTTTCAACATGAAGTCTTTATCGTCCGCCAGTGACTTGTAAAATTCTGCGGCATTCTCTGGCGAAAAGAGTATCTTCCGTTGACCTTTGATCATAAATTCGTGCTGCAATAAATGCAACAAGACGGGCTTGCGCTTGTGCATGTAATCCGCCTTTATAATGAGCAGCGTATCTTCGAACATGATAAATATTAGTATGGGCTTTAAGAATACCACTTATCACAAATATGTGTGTGCACAACGCGGATAAAATAAAAATTTTCTAGTAAAAAAACAAATTTCAAAATCGAAAGTCAAAGACTGGAAGTGAAGTTCACGAAATATATACAAGTATTTAGATGTGGGGTTGCGGTAAAAACTTTTGTTAGGCATTATTTTCTGGTATTTGAAGAATCCGAACTTCGGTCGAACCGAAGCTATAATACCCTTTACACACATAAAATATTTCTCACAAGAACTTGCTTTTGATGGGCTAGTTGTAGGTTGATCTGAACACTTTCTATGGAGATCGTATATTGTGATTTCAGATCGTTATCTCAAAACCTAAGCGGCTAGTTCATGTATAGGCAGACTGACATTGCCCAGCTCATCATGCTGATCATTTACATATATTTCCTTAGGGTAACCGACGTTTCCTTTTAGGTATTACAAGCTTCGTGGCAGACTGAAGGGATCGTCTCTGTGGGATTTGCTGCGTTTTCGAACAGTACACACTATAATAAACATTCTCTCAAATTTTGAAATCGAAATTCAATTCATTACGGTCGCTACAGCGTTTTTTGTAGAAGGGGAACAGAATGGGGAAAATGGCGACTCTAATCTTTAAAGGCGTTTTTCTCAGAATGGGATTTTTCAAAACGGTATCCACTCTCAAAGGAAGAGTTTTGAAGATATCTAGTTCCAATTTGGAAAGAACATTTTCAACGTCAATCGCTATCGCGCTGGATGCATGGATGCTTTTTTTAATCTTTCTATTTTTTCTACGAAAAACTGTCAAAAAAAGGGCAAATATCGATACTTTTTGTTCAAACCGCCGCCATTTTGTCAAACTTCAAAAAAAAAAAAACGCTGCCATAGTGCGATAGCGACTTTCCCTCAGATTAATAATCTTTTTGAAATTTTTGTTTTAGACCAAAAATGCGGCGGCATTGTCATACGTGTCATTTCAACAATATATTATATTTACCTATTATACACTCAATAAATCAAAATAAAAAAATCATTTTGTATGCGTCATGAATGTATTTATTTATAACAAAAAAAAGGTTCGATTAGTTAATTTCAATACTAAAAAAAAGTTGAGTAAATCAGTGATTTTCCAAAGGGTCACACTGAGACGATCCCTTAATATACCCAGTTCACGGTATAATGATCGAAGCAAACATTGACTTGCGCAGGCGCCAGCTTAATTCAGTCATGGCATTCGATCTCATCGAACCACAACGGAGTTTGCTCGTCTTCCTTCTGAATCCGGTTCATGCCAATTGGAGAGTCAAAAAGTCAATCTCGCCAATTTGCGGTTTAGTTCTGGTTTCAAAGCGACAGTGGTGTTGGAAATGTATCAACGCAATCAACGGAGATAGCTACAGAAACAGAGTAATTATTTCGGTCGGACTTCAACTCATGATATTTTTGTTTTAGCAGTATGATAGAATAACTTTGATTATCGAGTTATCAGTGATCTCGACCATCGAGCTCTGATTCGACGTCGCGCTCTTAAGATCTAAGAATCGAATATTGTGAAAGCTTTCGTCAGATATAGTCGAAAATCATCTCAGAACTTTGGAATATGGGGTTAACAGTATTGCTAACAACCCCTTCGACTCATAACTGTAATGGCGTTCCACAAATAAATTTTTTACGCCTTGAAGACTAGGAAGTTTGTAACACCCAAATGGAGCCACACAAAACAAATATTTATTTATTTTGCTAATCGGGACTTCATCCTTGCTACTCGTCCGTGAAACTCAAGTATATTGAATAATTCCTCCTTTAAGGGGTTAGGGGTAGTCAGTGGCACGAAAAAATTAGAGTTTTCAGTATTTTTTTTTTTTTGCTACTAAATAATGTTATTTTAAAAAAGTATTAATATGGCATTATTATAGGATGTGTTGACTAAAAGTCACGAAATTTTCAAAAAAAAAAATTAATTTCTAAAGCTATAGTTGTTTGTGTTGACCCTGTTAAAAAAAAAGGTACTTGCGGTGACAAGCATAAGTCCTTGGAGATTCATCTAAAAACAATCGGAAAAAAAAATTTGTTTTATAAATAGATAATCCCGCGCCTGATCGAAGTATTTTATTGTGTTTTCGAAATTAACAAAATGGCGGCCTCAGGAAATTTTTTTTGCGAAAAAATCTAACTGTTGATTTTTGGTTTGGTTTGGTTTGATTGGTCTTAAAAAATCGAAATTTTTGAAAAAATAAAAATATTTCGATTAGGCCCGAGTTTATTATGTTTTCTAAAATCTGTATAAATTTAATTAAAATCTACTGAACGGTTTTCGAGTTACAGTTGTTACCGATTCAAAAAACAAAGTTTTGAGAAAAACGCGTTTAAAGTTTCACACTAGCGTTTTGAAGTGCCTGAGCTCTCTTTCTTATTTCTCGAATAACTCAAAAACTAATTATCGGATCAATGTGAAATTTTCAGGGAATATTTTTAAGATATTACACTTAACGCAAATGCAAAAAAAAAAATTAATTTTTGAAAAATTCTAACTAATTTGTATGAAATTTCTCTTAAAACCGAGCGACTAGATTTGGTACAAACAGTTAGACAAACGGGAAACATAATTTGATAAAGGATAAATTTACCCTTCCCGCACTAAAATAATATAAGCACTTGTGGATAACAAGCATACACACTTTCTAAAACAAATAGCTGTTCAAAGGAAACTCAGGTCTTATGTCCAGAATGGCTCCAAAGCAATGCTCAGCTACATACCTTCCTATACAATGCATTTTATATAAATTTTTTCGAAAGTAATTTGGTGTTATTGAATTTTAAAATACAATTTATTCCAGTTACTAATAACATTAAACATTCCACATTGGAATCTAGCATAGAAAAATCTTTCAAACCGAATGTGAGATACAGACTTTATCGTGACTTCAGTACTTTTCATTTCATTATTGATATTTTCGTTTTCATTTTCGTTTTCATGCTCAACTTAGTGCCGCTTATTATATATATAGTTTGTATAAGTATATGTATTTATATTCTGCTGCTTACTACAATAAAAACATATTATTATTATTTAAAAAATGGCGCTACAATATTATCAAACATCGACTTTCTTAGCCAAATATAACCAAAAGGCATCATAGCGCAATCAATCACATAACCTTAGCGCATGAAAAATATACAAATATACGTCTATTCATTAAGTGAATATGCAAAAGTGAAAATTTAATTATTTTTTATAAAAGTAAACTCCACTGCTTTCTACATAAATGTTGTAGTTTTTGGTTATATATATGAAATAAAAAATAATAATAATTCACAGATTTCATAGAATTTAAAGTAAGGTGAATAATAGATTAGTTAAAAGAAGTTAATCGCATCACAATTAATCATCATCACCGCCATTCTATTTACTTCGCAACTCCTGTAGAAACACTTCTTAAGCTAGAAGATAAAGAAAAATATTACAAAAGAATACATTTTTTCGACTATTTAAACCTACCGGAAACTCTGGCAAAGGCCAAGCTGGATTTCTCACCGCTGAAACACTTGCCGATCTTGGCGCAAATGCTGCTTTCGTCGGTTTCGCCCTCGCGTGCAAGATTCAGAATGCTCTGACCATAAGTTCTAATCATGCGGTTGCACTAAAATACATGATACATATGCTTAGCAAAAGTGTGAGAGAATTTAAGTCTCGGAAACTTACAATATCGTAGTATTTGGCAGAGAGCACTTGGCAACCCTCCAACAGCATATAGTATTCTGTAACCGATTCATGATCCAAATGCTGTTTGAAATATGGCAATAGAGCCGAGGTAGCGCCATGGCAAACGCCGCACTCAATGACTTCATCTACAAATACCGGGAGAAATAGAGAGAGAGGAAGAAAATATGTGCAACCAGTAATCGAGTAAATATAAAAATAGAAACCTACCGCTGACCACATCCAAGCCGGACATACACAACTGCATTTGTTGGCACATCATTTTAGGTGGCACGCTGCCGATCAAAGCCAAAATAGTGTTTATGTATTGATCGATGAACTTGTTGCAGCTTTTTGTCACCGTTTTCGGCATTATTTTACAAATATTCTCAACAGTGTGTTTAATTTCATCCTGAGTCGTTGCATTCTTCAATTCAGACTCCAATTTGGTCATAACAAATTCACATAGCACACAAGTTGGTGGATCCTTCACTATGTCATCCAAGCCGGTGAGGCGATCATTATGCCTGGCGATTTTTTGATCGGGTAATACAACAACGTCGTATTTGAGTGCCTCATCGATGTCCACTGAAAGAGTTTCAATGTTTGTATCTAAGTACATTTGTTGTTTGTTATATATATATTTTACTTACAATCTTCTTGTTCGCTCCAAAGACACAGGCCGATTTCGCGGCAAATGACTTTCGGCGCCATTTCTTTAACAATTAAATCAGCAATTTTATCGCCATATTTGGCTACGTATTTATGGCATTTTTCGCGTATATTCTTGCGTAATTTGTCACAAGATTTATCCAGAGCTTGTTTGATTTCATCCTGAAATGTAAGGATTTGTAAGTATAAATTTTGTTAAAATGCTTAGAATAATTCATTATTGTGATAAGCAGCTTTCCTACCTTGGTTTGGTGTTTTCCAATTCGCTTCTCTGCAATTTTAATGAACTCCTCGCACAACAAACAGTTTGGTGGTGCACCGAATGCGATTTCCACCGATTCGTTGCTATCGATCTCATTAACTCCTAATGGAAAACAAAATATATATTAAAGCAACATTTTACTATATAATATTAACTAACCATCTTCACGGCTCTTCGCTTCCAAAATAATACCCAAATCATCCAATTCATCGCCAGATGTCGGGCATAATTTCACGGCAACACAGATTTCTTGTGGTGTAAAATCAGTGATCAACATATCGACCAGTTCGTTCGAATAAGTTTCGACAAAATCAACGCATTCGGTTTGAAGTTTTGAGGGCAAATGGACACACAAATGATCTAGCACATTCTTAATATTTGCCTGGAACAAAAAATAATAATTAAAACACTTTTACAAAAACAAAAAAAAATGATGATTAATTTACCTTTGATTTGTCGTTTTTGATTTTTTCTTGAGCTTGTTGCACAGCAAACAAACACAGTGGACAGGTGGGTTTGTCGCTTTCCACATTTGGTTGGGTTGATGGCTTGGTTGTTTCCGGAGCAAATATCTCTACGTCATCGAAATTGTCGTGATTAGCTGGGCACATAGACAATTTAGGACAAACTTCACGGGGATTCAGACCTTGGACGAGGAGCGCTATAACGGCATCGCCGTACATATCAATGAAGTTGTGACATTCACCGCGAAGTGTATGACCCAAACGGTCACAGACATTATTTACGAGATCTTTAACTTTGTCCTAAAAGTAAATGAAAGTAAATTCAAAATTTTAATCACGAAATTTGGCAGGAATTATTTTTTAAATTCTGCCGCTAAAACAACAACAGCATTGTTTAATATAGCAGGACAGTCTCTGAAGAAGAAATTGTTCAGATCGGACCACTATAGCATATAGCGTACAAACTGTTCTATCAAAATCAAGTTCTTGTATAGAATCTTGTTTTATACCCATCTTACCTCTGTGGTTGGTGTTGAGAGTTCCACCTGGATATAGTGCAGAACATATTCACAGAAAGTGCACAGTTCGCCATTCTCCACTAGTAAACTCGGATTAGCAGCGCCCATTAGTGTATCAATTGGCAAAGCCATCTCGTGTATTTGCTCTTGTGTAAATTTCGGTTCGTTAGCGCCCAATTTGCGTAGAGTAACCTTGATTTCGGCTGGTGGGAACGAGGGCAACAATGGTCTAATTTCACCCTTGAAAGCCTCATCGTTACCCTTTGGACATACACCAATCAAGAAACAAGCACCACTAGCATCCAAATTGTTTACCAACGCATTGTAGATTACATCATAGTACTGTTCCACCAAACTGTTGCACTCCTCTTTGAAACCCTTAGTTTGATTGCAGAGACCATGTAAGACTTGTTTGAATTCCGTTTCGGTTGTGTTGGCAATTAGTACGTCACGTAAATGTTGCACCAATTGTTCACACAATTTGCATGGAATATCATCACCCAAATTACTGGCAAGTGCCACCGTATCTACGGGCTCTGCAGGATCCTCAGCGTGTTGATGATAATTGGCGACGCATGAGCCGGACATGTGGCATATGCCGAAAGCGTTGAGATTCTCCTTCATATGATTGTAGATGTCGTTAAAATAGGTCAATACAATATTGGAGCAGGCATCAGAGAAGGACGACATTTCACCGCACAGATGCAAAATATTTTCGAGCACTTCGTCGCGGTTGGCCTTATTGAATTTCTCAGCGATCAAGGAGCTCAAGTGATTGCAATTACCACAGGTTAATAGGTGTTGTTGTTGTTGTTGTGGTGTTGTCGTAACAACTTCTTGAGATTCTTTGGATTCCTTGGATTCAACAGAATCCTCCTCTTCCTTCAATGTGCCATCCAAAGCGGATTGGTAATAGAATTTCAGTAGCTCATCAATATGTGCATTGTTGCAGAGGCCAGCGACAGAACAAACTTGCTGTAAGCGTTGAAAATAAAATAATAATATTAAATATATATACATAAATATAGATTTATAAGAGCTCTTACATCTGGATTCATTTCTGAGGACAGCGCCTCCACGAGTTCAGGTACAAAATCGTCGGCCAACTTGTCGCATTCCTTCTTAATAATTTTGAATGGTATGAGATTGCAGGAACCCTCAAACACCTCTTTCAACTCCTCCATGGTTTCATTGCTGCGCAGCTGATCACGTGCCTGTGTCACCATATCTTTGCATATTTTACAGATGGAATCATCATCGACCTCAACGTTTTGTTTTTCCCATACAGTTTGTATGCAGTGACGCACGGCATGACAACCTTTAGCATTGCTGTAAATTACAAAATTAATAAAACTCGATTAAATATTGGAGTATACCTCGTTTACATACATATATACAGAGAGATTTAATTCGCTGCGGAAATGTGGGCATATTTTGCCCTGCCAATCATTTGTTATTGTTTTATTTTGTGTAAGAAGAATATATTGCGCATATATGTAGATATCAGCGAAGCGTCTGCATTGGATTCAGATTAAGTCGCGTTTCGTGAACAAAGTGCATATGGGAGCTTCTGTTTACTCTGATATGAGTTCATATGCATGGAATTGCATAATTATTTTATTGAAAAAAAACTTTAATCAGAATAGGATATGTAATAACATCATATCAGTACTCGTCAAAGACGATACCGCGATGTATTTTCCACGATAATCGGGTCTACTTAAAGTCCATGAAATGATGATGAACAAATGAGCCGAAAAAGAAAAAAACAAAACTCGCTGAAGCCACAGAATGCCATTCCAGCCGAGACTGTATGAAAAATGGGATTAAGCATTGACATTGGTTCAGAAGCCTATTTCGAAAGCGATAATAAAGATAAAAAAATAAATATAAGTGAAAATGTAACGTTTTCAGCCCTGGTCAAATACTTTTAGATGTACTCTCCAGTTCTTGCACACCAGCACCCTAAATATACAAAGATATGACAACTAAGTACACAATAAATCTTTGCAATATGGCATAGTGTGAAAATATAAGTTTTTCTTTAAAAGCAATATGATACTAGAAATACCGCTGACAAATGTAAACCTATTGGTAGGGTCAGGAAATCAGATCAGCTCCGGCGTTTATACATATAGAAATATTATTTTTTAAGTTTTAAATACAAAACGCACATTACTGATAAAGCTAACGAACTCACAGTTGATTAACACTTGACAGCAAGTAGTTTGCTTCGGCACCATGCCTTCATATTTAAATCTTTAATAAAATATAGAATGAGAAAACATAAAAAAAAGTTGCTTATGATTGATAAGACTTGAATAAAGAGCAATATTGTAATATCTACAAATAAAAGTACAAATGTACTTAGAATATGCATACTCGCACAAACAAAATGCAACAGTGATGCTTCATCATTGATACACGTACATACATAAATACATTTATGCAAAATAATATGAATATAATTAAATAATTTTGAATAGAGCTTAATTGAAGACTATTTACTAATCAACTTTTGTGGGAAATGAGTATCTATTGACTTTTAGGGATGCCGCTGTAATCCACTCTCCATGTATAAAATTAATTAAAATATGCAGCATACTATATGTACTTATGCACGCATAAATCGACGGTTAGGAAACCTACAATTCATCAGCATGCAAACACATGCACTCACTGATGTGGACACTGTGTCCATATGTAAAGCATCTGGTGTCAGACAATAAAAACAAAATTTGTGCTGCACCAAAAGTACATTATCAGCAAAGAAAAGTACAGAAGTCAATAAATTTTCAATTACTTGTAGTATATGACTGATTATTGTGACAAATAATTTCAACAAACCATGGGAGTAATCAACAAAGAACTTTTATATACCTACAATATAAATTATTATGTATTTACAAAAACATCGAGTGAAGTCAACCACAAAATTAGCGATTTTATTTCGGTTGTACAAATTATCATTCTATAATATAAATTTAAATATATTCATGCACATGTGTATGTATGTATTTATCAGTGCATAAATGTATTATGCAATTTCAAACAGAAATAAAAAAAAAAAACTTTGTAAAATTGTATGTATGTACATATATATTTCCAGGCAATAAGAATAGATTGCTAAAGAGCTTAGCCGATATTCGGTTTTTTTGTATAATTTCTTTTGTGTTTAACACATAACATAAGGAGCAAGCAAAATGAAATGAGTAATTTGTGTGTACGGATTAACAAAATAAAGCGCACAAATTTGCTGGAAGACGATAATACAAATATTTACAGACTTTTGTAAGTATGCAAAGAATAATTAAAATTGTTCCATAAGCAAATGGCTAAACTCAAATATATATTTATGTGTAAGAATTTGTTTACAGTGACAAAAAGTTAATTTATACATTTATAAATTATCGCCATTTTAATAAAAATTTAATAATTTCTTCCAAGTAATACGCAGCCTAGCTTAATCAGCACAAAAACAGTGGTAATTTGCATTAGTAACGCTGGGGCACATACATAAGTACTACAAAATATATACTTAACAAATGATAAAGTGCAAATATGAAAAAGTTTCTATTGTAAGCAGTAAAAAATATTGCGAATGCATACATGCAATCCATCGGGCAACACATTCGCTCGAGTTCGACGAAATATACATATACTTGCAAATGATAAAGTGCAAATATGAGCAGCTGAAAAGGCTAGAATTTCCTTTGTAAGCAGTAGAAAATATTGTTATTGCATACATTCAATACATGGGACAACATATCTATTCATTCGACTTATTTATCAAAAGAACTAAATAGAACTTCGTATTTAAAGCGAAGAAGCCCCCCCATTAGATATTGAAGAGAACACAAGTTCCTATGTTGCTTCCAGTTTATCAATTTTTTTTATTGTACGCGAGATCTGTGCAAAATTTAGTTGATACACCCTTCTTCCATGGTTCAGGGTATAATTAGTCACAAGTTTATACATTTGTATGGATTCTTCATTCACTGTATAATATATACATATACACTTAAAATTCAATAATATATTATAATGTTCAATAAAACAAATTTCCTGTTTTTAATAAAATATTTTAAGAATGTGTATTAATCCGAAAACTATACGACATACCACATACATACATATGTATATAGATATATGCATTTTCTGTTAACGTTACTTGATAGCAACAAACACAATGAAATTCAATACCATCTACATATATAAATATGGTTGTAGAATATTTGGACGTAACATTGCAGTAGAAGGAGCTTTCGTGCAAATATTTGAAATATGAAGGTGTACAAAAAACGAATTCCACACGAGAAAACAATAACAAACAAACAAAAATAAAAATACACAAATCCAGACAAACATTTTGATTTGGTTTATAGTTTCAAGCGTATACCTGAGACTTATGACTTAGTCATACCATTCATTAGCGATGAGTAATGGAAAATATGACTCTTTTGTGTACACACACATATACGCCAAGTAAAGGGGTGAAAAGTACGCAATATGAACCTAATTGCAAACAGAACTAATTAAATTACAATCTTAAAGCGCCGCTCAGTGAATGTTTTCTTAAAATATCAGAGAGTAATGTGTATAATATGTATATAAACATGCAGGTTTCTTTTTTACAACAAGTTTAATAGACCAAAATAACTTAGGGTTATCAGCTATTAACTGTTTGCTCTATTTTCTGTTAGTATCAGATTATAGAGTAAATTGCATCGCAAAATCAACACCCGTTCGCCAGCCACAACAAAGGCACAACTATGTATGTGTGAGTATCTACGTGAAACAGAACTCTTATCAAACAATTTTTTTGTTTGTGTTTTTCGTCCGTCAAAATAATAGAAAACACAAAAAAAATACTAGACATATTTATATTTACTAACTATTCGGTTGTTGGGTAAAGCAACAAAGGCAAAATAATAAAAACCCAGAAATACATACAAAATGGCTTGAGAAATTGTGAGAGAAAAATGTTAACACACTCAACAATTTTCTACCTAATAGCAAAATGAACAATACTTGTGCAAAGCAGCACTAATCAGCGCAAACGCCGGCCGTGCTGCTGGGAAAACCTATACGCTGGCGGCAGGTAGACATGAGAACTCTTTTGTTTTCATTAGAAAACATATTTACGAGTCGTGCAAATACATTTGCAAATGTTGTTGCATTCGCGAACATTGCTATATATTTTCTTTAGATCGCTGTTCTCCTTTCGTTATAAATGTTGTACGTCACTTTTGGATAGCATCCAGCGGCGCAATTTCTTTGACTACATTTTATTTATTTATCAATTTTGGTTTTACCTTATCTCAATTCTTTACACTTCGTTTTTCGATGTTTTGATTTCGGCCATTGCGATTTAATCTTTTGCGTTTCGCAAAATTGTTAACACAATAGCTTGCTTGTGGTAAAACAGCTGACACAACAAAGGTAATAAGTATACTTACGTTAAATTGCTGCACCAGTAACTGGGACCCCAAGTGCATTGTTTCGCTCCTAGCATTGGTGTAGCATTCACAAGGAAAGCACCTGCAATTGCAAGAATATTATAGAAACGTCTTGAATACAAATATACGTATAAGTTGTTGTTGTACATGTGATGGCAATGCAGGCAGGTATATTGCGTACAATGTGAAGCTTTTTAAAAAAATGTATTTATATTTTCCACTTACCAGCCAGAAGCGCGATTGCAGCGCAAAGTAAAAAGCTGCTCCGCATCTTTTCTTTTAACGTATAACGGCACTCACAACGAATTTTTTACGTTATCAATAGACACCAATGAGAAAAATTGCTTAATTTTAAACACAATAAAATTTATAAATGTATATTTTCGTTAGTCCGTCTCCAAATACAAATTGAACTTTATTCGACAAATGATAGAAGATGAATAATCGAAAAATAGAGGACAAAGCAAATTAAAATTTTTATTGTGGATTGACATCAAGTTTGACAGTAGAGCGACATCTACTGTGGATTTTATGTATGTCTATGCAGTGTTGCGAAATAGAAAAATTGCAATTAAATTTAAATTCATAATTAATTTTTTTTAACTGTTTAATATTTTTATACAAAAAAATAATGTTTTCTGATATTTATAAAAATCGTAAGAATGTTACAATATTTAGCAGACAATTGTGGTTCTTTTAAAGTTCAATTACCTTTAACTTATTTATGGAACCATAAGGAATTGGGTGAAAGTTAGGTATTTGTTATTGAATACAGGTTAAAGTGTTTAGTTGGAAAAACGCTTATTTTAGTACATTTTAATTAAAAATTAATGAACTCCTGGCGGAGGCTCAAATTGTGGATTCTCTTCAGCCATAGCCGATCTGCAGGAGAACCTCTGAAAATATGATGTTTGACAGTGAAAAAGAATTTTCTGTTTAAAATTATCTTAAATATAAATCTTTATTAAAAAATTTAAATAATGTATTATTAATATAAATGAATGAATACAAATAATGATTGAAGACTAGTCACAATTTTGATTTTTGACCAAACGTCGGCCTCGAAAAGAAAACGTGTTTTTTTTATAATTCTTATTCCACCGATTATTACCTGACAAATATAACTAAGCAAGTCTTGCGAAAATTTCAAATTGATCGGTATAGCCATTTGGAACAAATTTTTCTCACCAATTTGAGAAAGACATCAATAAAATTAAAAAATGCCCTCATTCACGCTCATCTCTTCGAAACTATTTGCCGTATCAAATTTATTTTCAGAAAATATTTGCAAATATAATGCAAAGTTTTTCGGTTCTCGTTTACCATTCCTCAAAAATTCTTATTAAACTTCTATACAACAATCTCTTTGATTTACTTTGCAATTTATTTTGGAAATATGTTAAGATTTTTACCTGGTGTTATGAGATATCATGGTCCCAGTTAAACTCTTTGAATCCAATTAATGTATTTATCTAAGTTTTTGTGGGGTCGGGTCTCCTTAATGTGAATACAGAGTGATAGATCTCGGTAAATGTTTTTCGAAATTAAATACATAGGAAATTTACAACTTTTTTCGCAGATTATACTACAAGATGAGATAAATGAGAAAAAGTTGTCTTTGTTAATTCTTGCCGAACTCCACTTTCAATAAAATACATTGCTTCTTCTTTATTTATATGTTCTAAATTAATTTTTAGCAATGTTTTTTTGTTTAATTTTTTTATTATTTATGGAGCCTTCTGTGCTGCGCCAACGTTAACCACATCCATTACAAACACCTTAGCAAAGTTCCGAACTATTTTCTGGCACTGCATTACCCACTACGTAAGATTTGCTGCAAATAAAATGTCTGTGATATTTTAATGAAAGAGACATGTAGATGGCGCTGACATAAGTTCTTTTTTTTATAATTTGTCATATCGTCAAAATGAAAACGAAAAATCTAAGAACGTGAATTAAAGCAGAGAACGTATATCTGATCAAAGATCGCATTAGATCGTAGAAACCGTTCGCTGCATATCATTTGAAGAACTCGTATAATAAATTCGTTATACTCTGTATACCAGTTTGGTAAGAAGTGTTCTAATTGTGGACAGTAAAAAAAATTGCGGAAATCGTTGGTTAGTGCCGCAACCGCCCTAACAAGCAACAACAAATTTAAAGAACTGTTCACAAACACCCTCAACTCTTCACCAGTCATAGCTGTGGACGAATCAAGCAATTAAAAGCATACGAAATATGGTAAAAAAATGAGCGCATGATGCATTTGCCGCTAGAACAATCAATGTGTATGTGTATATGTTACATATGTATGTACATATGTACAATAGTCAGCGCTTTTCCACCGCCATTCCATGTAAAGGTAATTCAATCAATTATTTGTGTATTTTACCATTTTTTTACTTTAGAAAATTTAAAAATGTGTTCATTGTTTTCCGTTGCCATAATTGCCGAGAGTGGCGCGTTTATGTTTTATCTGAAGATACATCGAATTAGCACACAACTGCAAGCGTGAAGCAAACAATTTGATAAATTGCAATGCTGGGTATATACAACGCACACACACAAATCTGCTCACATACATACCATACATATACAGAATCCAATTTTTTACTCAATAACGTTTTGTTGTTGGGTTCATTTAAGTTTTACAGAATTTTACACTCGATGATTCGGCAGTTGCTTGAATGCAATTTCTTTGCTGAATAGTCAGCATCATATTTCAAGTTTTTGTTGCCGCAATGGCACTGGCTCACACATTGACAAACGTCTGTCATGCGAAATTGCGATTTCAACGCCCATTTGACATAATCACAAGCTGAAAATTAAACAAATTAATTAATTGCTTAACTCATGTATATAATGTATATGTATATGTATATGTATGTATATTTAGAATATCTGTGTGTACATTTAAGTAATGATTACTTTTGCAAAAAGCTAATTAAGCCTCAAAGTCATTTAATTTTCCATTTATCATCTCCTTTATTGCAGTCCATTTAAATAATTTTTGATAATTACATAACTAAAGTACTTAAATACATACATACTTAAGTACGTAACCGCAACCTCCGTACTGATTTACTTCAGGGTTTGTCTTCTAGGTACCGATAATCCTGTGGGCAGAGTGGCATATTTAGACTTTGACTATGTCCTTAGGTCAAATATGGAAGTGCGGCTACAATTTATGATTCCTTTGAAGATTTGTAATGTGTTTATGGGATCGAACCCCTGGCCACCACTTCAGAGCCGTATGGAAGCTCAACTGGTAGTAACTTACGGCTACGAGGTCGGACCGAAGACTTAAATCTGGTATCATACCTTGGAGTTTACTTCAACCTGCTCATGCGGAATGAACCATCAGGGAGTATCGTGGTGGTTGTGGTAAAACCCAAATGCGGGAGGAACTGACTTTGTCAGTTGAAAGTAGAGTTGCATTGCAAGCGAGTGGCGGACTCAAAGCACGGCAGAGGTTTTAGACGGGCCTTGAACCCGACCAAGGTGGTTAGTGTGTCCAATCCACACTGCCAAATGGTCAGTTTGTTGCTTTGTTGCTGGATTTAATCTTTCACAAAATACGTTCGATTAAACCATACATGCGATGTTGAGGCGGTTCATCCCACGGTAGTTGGCGCAGATTGTGGGGTCTCCATTTTTATGGATTGAACAGAGCAAACTTAAATTTCAATCGTCGGACATGCTTTCGTCCGACCATATTCTGCTAAGAAGCTGACGCATGTTCCTTATCAGTTCTTCGCCGCCATATTTAAATAGCTCGGCCGACAAGCCATCAACCTCCCCGCTTGTTGTTCTTCAGACAGATAATTGCTATTCGAACTTCTTTGTTGGCGGGCAATGGAACGTCTACTCCATCGTCATCGATTGGGGAATCGGCTTCGCCACCTCCTGGTGGTATGTTTTCCCTGCCATTCAGCAGGCTGGAGAAGTGTTCACTCCATAGTTTCAGTATACTCTGGGCATCGGTAACTAGATCACCCCCAGATTCTACAAGAGTATGTATGCTGCGGACTTGAAACCTTCTGTTAGTCGCCGCATCTTTTAGTAGAATTTTGGAGCGCAACTCCTGTCAGCCAGCTTGTCAAGGTCTTCGTGCTCACGCCTTTCGGCCTCTCACTTTGTACTTTTACTACTTTTTGCATATTCAGAAGGAGAAGTAGCCTTTTGAAAGACATTTTTTTTAGATGGCGACAACGCTTATGGATAGCTTTATCTTGGAGATCTTCCTCCAAAAATATGTTTGCCACACGAAAATTCACCGAATTGAGCTTATCGACCTGATATCGATTAACACTTTTAGCTCACTGAAGTGTCACTAATTCATTTGATCACTGATTAATTTAGACAATAGAATAATATTTTTATTTTTTTTTTGAAATATTGTTAGTATATTATTATTTTATTAAAGGGCTGGGTTTCTCACTAAGAAAACTAAACTCATATTGTACTACTAAACTTTCGAGATCTTTGTTTGCTCCTAATCGATTAGGAGTATATCGATTCTCACTAAAAATTCGCAGTATATCATTTTTGATTTTGACTCCACCGCCAAAAATGGTTATAATACCCAGTACCATTGTACAAATAGTATGAATCATAAGACTCTTTTCACTCTATCAGATAGTTACATGTATGCAGACGTTAATATTTGGCAGTAGCATTCTTTACATATTACTTACATATAAAGTATATATTGTTACATACGACACACTTCGACAAAAAATCTAGCTCGTTAACCTTTACATACTTAGTAGTCGCATCTTCGCAACAGAAAATGAAGAATTGTTCGAAGCGACTTATTACGGCACCGCCTGGGAAAATAATTATTGTTTAGTGCGAAAAAACAGAATTTTTTCCCCGCAGGTATTAATTTGCGACAAATGGCGGTGATAAATTTACTATTTGCGATTCTTAACTAAAGGGTGTCACACGTTTCCGTATTAAATTCAAGCATTAGCGCTTCGCTTGCTGACGAGTGATTTTAAGGAAATCGGCAATAATTATTTCTCATGCTCTTTTAGAAAAAATAAGTAATTGAAGGCAATCATCAAGTTATGTTGTTGAATCCCTTTCAAGAGAGCATAATGGTATCTGAGTAAGAGAGTATAACATTTCTCTGTGTTTTATCTTTATTTGCTTTATTACAATTGTTTGTTCGTTTTGCCACTCTCTAAGCTTTGATGAATTGATCCCAAGCTAAGCTCTTAAATATTCCCTTCCATTACTGAGTGTTTATACAAACTGTTAGAGGCATTTCTCCCTTACATGGTTGCCTTACTGATCGAGAATTCGGTTTCTCTGCAAACTTAAACAGCACGAAGGCTTAAAACTGCCTTTATTCACTAGAAATTTTCGTGAACCCTGTATAATTTTTGTGAAGACATAGTGCTTAGTCTAAGAACATTGACTGCTAAAAATTCGAGGTCACGTGTAATCAAAAACCAATACCACGCAATAAAAAGAACAAATAAACCACAAATCAACCGAACCAGCGCCACATTAGCGAATATATACAGACATGCCATCGGTCGTCGTGCAGCGAATTATTTGAGGCGCGGCGCGTATTCTCACAGAGTAGATGCCGAACAGAGTACCAAAATATTTACATCGAAATGCAATAGCAACGACATGAAATACAGTAAATTTAGCAAAAATGGAACTAATAATTTGTTTCTTTCGAAATCGGGATTTACAAAAATTTTGGGCTGCATACATAGTGAAGGGATATAGGCCTCATTTTTATACTATCGATATAAATTGTATAGAACATAATAGTTGATTGACCAGCGGTTGTTTATAACACCTATAACTAATCTAGATAGATATAGGCTTCCATATATGATGAAACAAATTGATGCTCAGAAGTCTATCGGTTTTTCGGTCGGCGTAAGCGTTAACCTGAGTAAAATTTGGAATTACTTCTCAAAATTTGGTACACTTGCTCCTCTATTTAGATTTGTAATGAAGCTGAGCAAAATTGGAGCACTGTCACGCCTACAAAATTTCCTTAAGTGGTATTCTAGACAAGACGCTTAAATTTCGGTCATATTTTGATGTCCTAATAATAATAGCAATAATTTATTGATATTGTAAAAAAAATGTCGACTACTTAGAAAATATCGCTTTTTACAATAATTGTATAACTTTTCCGAATTTTTCAAAAATAGACCAAGGTAAATACCTACATATTTTAATCCCTAGCCGTTTCGACTTTTTATTTTCGCTAATAACGATAAAAACGGGGGTTTCAATAGGGACGCTACGAAAGAAGACCGATAGAGGCAGCAAACGATGCCATATTTTTCCCGCTCAGTAGGGTATGCCATTTCATCATGAAAGATATATTGTCCGACAATGAGTCGAAATTATTAAAATTTACTGCCTAAATTCGGAGTCAATTGAGTTTTTAGTGGAAAAATTTGAATCCACAGTGAGACTAGTGCCTGTAGTGTCAATAACATTGCTGCATCTCTGTGACGTTGTTGTGGTGTATTTTGCGAAAAAATATTGGAAGATAACCAAAATATGGGTTATTGGTCAGGCAGCCATACATAAGTCACCATTGCATCCCGAAAAAATTACGGATTGTTACGGTTTATGGGGCGGCGGCGTCACTGTATACGGCATACTTCTTCTGTGGTGATCAAGACCGGCACGTTACTGTGAATGGGAATCGCTATAACTGAATATTTTTGGCTCGAATCGGATGATAAGGATTGGGACAATATGTGGTTGCAACAGAACGGCGCTACAAGCCACACGGCGAATGTCACAATCGATTTATTGAAAAACAAGTTTGGTGAACCTGTTATCTCACAAAATGGCCCAGTCCATTGGCCGCCTCGGTCGTTCGATTTGACGCCGTCAGACTATTTCTTCGGACGAATATCGAACGTGGGTTGGGTTCAGCGTCTGGACATCGCAAGCTTTGCTCATGGTGGCCATGCAAAAAAAATCGAAATAATGGCATTGAATATACTTTCAGAGGAATAAAGAATTTCATTGATATCACAAACTTGTGCAGCGCTCTTATTGAAAAACCCGTTAGGTGACCCTCTTAACAGAACAATTGATTCACAATTTCCTTTAAAACGAATTCACAAGGAATGTATATTTACGCCTTGATTTTTCCAAAAATTATGTAGCATTCCCCTATACTCAATTAAGGTCCTTCCAAAGTTAATCTGCTTATTTTTGATGTGCGTCTTCGTGTTATATGACGTTTCGAATCATCATATTATATTATGACTGAGAGCATATTCTCAGTCATAGTCTCGGGATCTTTAAGTTTCGAACAGAATACATTAAGTACACGAAGTTTTCACCCATAAAAGGAACGCAGAGACCAAGCTGCGTCGATTTAATCCTGTTCGTGTATATATTTTTCAGTCTGTGTGTCCCTATATATGTGTATATGCGTATATGTATTTAGTCTCAGTCTCAACTCAGTCACTCAGTCTTTGAGATATTGATCTGACATTTTGCTCACGCCTTTGTTATCCAAGAAATGATGTATGTGGATGCCATACAAACTGATCAATCAAAACTTGTTTTTCGACGGAATATCTTCACGAAATTTGGCACTGATTATTACTTAAGACCCCATCCCCAAACTAAGTGTTCAGATCAGATCAATAATGCCTTTAGTTGCCATTAAAACCGACCAATCAGAATCAAGAAAATGATCTTCATAAAAAAAATCTGAGAAAACGAAAAATCTCAAAAATAAACAATTTTCCAATAATTAAAGATTTTTCCGGTCGGTCCAAAAAAGAGCAAAAAGTATTTACTGTAGTTAGTAATAGTATGTAAGTAAGTAGCGTGTAGTAGTAGACTTAAATTTGCAGCTGGAAAGGAAACTTGACTTCAAGGTCTAATCAAAAATTCTGTACATTCGTACACGAGTATCTAACAGAGTGTGTGTGTATGTGTCTGTAAGAGCGCCACCACAATCGCCACCGCAAATACGTAAATAGTAACCAGCAGTCACTCCATCAATGCCACCAGCTTGTGGCAAATTGCAGTGTTCTTCAACTTGACGCGCTAACGAAATAGGCAACAATTATGCTTGTATGTGTGCATATGAATAGTTAAGAACTTGCAGCATTTAGCCACAAAAGGTGATTGTACAATTATGCGACTACACAACTGTATGTACATACATATTTTTCAAATTTATTAAACGTCTAACGCGCCAAGTTTGGTGCGAGTTTCGCAGACAAAAGTTTGTATTTTAAGAATTTTTGTCTGCGGCCGTGGCCGAAGTAGAAGTCGGTCCATTACAATTGCATTGCGTTTGGTCATTGCAGGTGTTAATTGAATGGTGTCAAAATAGTGGGGAGCTCTTTTAAGCCAGCACAAAATGGAAGATTTATTATTTAATTGAGTATATTTGTCATTGTGATGGTGTTTTTTTGATTTTTTTAAATTTGAAAATTTTATAGCCTTATTAGTAAATTCACATGTGGATCACATCTACTATAAATGTAAAACACATTGTGAATCACGGAAACTTTTTCTGATCAGTAGGTCAGTCTTCGATCTCTTCGTTAAAATACTGTCAAACACCTCTGTGAGGTTTTTCTCACGCTTGCGCTTATTGTTTAGTGTGGAGGACAATTTGTAAAACTATCAATATAAGGATACTAGAGGCTGCGGATTAGGTTTAAATGATTTTGATTTTAATTAAATAAGTAACAGTGCTGTAAAAGATACACGAATATCTTTGATTCTACAATACATTTTTCTGAGGCCATAAATGTGGTATAATTTTATAAGTAAATATATACGTATGTATATAAAAGAAGGTTGATGTTAGTTACACCATTTATAACTAAAGAACGGCTGAACCGATTTGGCTGACAGTTGGTGGAGAGTTAGCTTAGAACCAGGGTAAGAATATAGGATACTCTTTATCTCTTTATGCCAAAATTTAATACAACTCATAAATACAAAAATTATATTTAAATCATAATCATTTGTTCAAAATTCATGTTTGTAGGAATCATTTAAATACATATATGCGTACAATTTTAAACAGAGTCTTCTCAAAAATAATACAATTGCTAAATATTTGGAATAGAAGAAAAGAACTGCAACCAAATACGCAGTGAAATAGATTATAACTGGCTCAGTAATCAGTCGTTGAGTATGTACCTATTATACCACGTGCATCCCAAAAGACTGATGTCATAACCTTTCCTGCCGCCTTTTTGGTTTTTCTACGCCTTAGAACCGGTTCATCAGGTTCATCATGTGCAGTCCACTACAATGACTGTCGATTGGACTGCAGTAGGAAACGATGAAGCTATGTTTCTATCACTGACGAAAAATTTCGGCTTTATTCCGATTAGAGAGCACTTAAACACTTCTCAGAATCACTTATTCGTTGCTTTTGTTGGATTATGAATTTGCGAGGCACCTACTTTGCTCATTTCGTCTGTTTCCAGGTTAGCAAATATATTTTCAAGGGGGAATTTCCCTGAGCCCAAATTCAACAGTATTTTCCTCAAAAGGCCAAATGCTTTATTAACACACGAAATGCTTTATGATCCATTTTCACAAGTTGCTTCACAAAATATTATATCTCATTAACTAATAGTTATAATCCAACTAATATAAATCTTATAGATGGTAGTAGTATTATCTATGTATCACTTGTATGACTTGTCCTCTAGTTCAAAATAAACTCTCAAAGGTTGGAATAATATGTTAGACATAATTAGGATTTTCTCAAAGGAAATATTATTTGTTAAACGCAAAATCAGAAATTTAAATGACTGATCTTCAGGAAACCAGTGGCCAAAATAAATATTTTCGTCTAAAACATTATAACATGAGAGCAGCAAAGGTCAAACCCGGGGAAATAACTTAATTCGTTAGGTAAACTTTAGGTTAGAAAACGAATTCAACAATCCTTATTCGATGAAATCGTGAATGAATTACAATCTAAGTTGATATTTTATGAAGTTATGTTATAGGTCATAGATTAAATTAGTTTTATAACTATATTTACTTTCCGTCAGCGAAAATTATATTATAGTCATCCTCAAATGAGATATGTCTAACATAAACTTAGAAGAGGCTATATTTAATATATTGAGTTGATGTACAAAACGTCAACCAGAAGATTGGAATTGATGACATTAGGGATCTAAGATGAAGACAAACTCGAACTCCAATAACGGAAATTATATGTTTTTTTATATTTAATTTCGACATTGAACTAATTTATATCTAATACTAGCTGAACCCGCAGGCGTTGTTTTGCGTGAAATTATGTGTTCGGAAATGAAAAAAAATTGATCAATGTACTATATTTTCTGTTTAAATCTTTATTTGCGATTTTTCTAGATTTTTTTCCAATGTAGCGCAGCTTGATAAACAAAATTATTTGTCTTTGGCAATATAATTTTGGTTCGTATCCCATAATTGTCGCAGATTTAAAGGCTGATATGTTGAAATGATCATCGCGAAAAGTGTGCGAACTTCAGTGGCATGCGAGGTAGCTATCGCATCGTCCATCGTTTAGTTCCAGCGATTATCATGTTCCAGCAATTGTAATTGCTGGCATGCTTCTCAAAAAGTTGCACATACCGTACCATTCACAGTACGCAACGACTCAAACCCGAACCCGAAGGTAGAAGCAATCGTTGTTTTTCGAGTGGATTGTATAAATTCATCCTAATGCATTAGTTGAGAACATACCTGAATGTCAACCTTCTGGTTGGCAGTCGGGGTTCATGAATTGCAAAAGTAAAATATGTTCTACAAAGCGCTTTATTTCATACGTATCGACCTTTCCAAGACCAATAACCGCCAGGTTGCTTCCTTTGGGCACGTACTTGCAAACGTATTTGATCGATTTCACCAAACTGCAATATTCAACATTGCCATAAGTTTTGAATGTGAATTAGACAACAGTGGCGATATTTCCATGTGTTGTCGTCTTCGATATTCACTCTCTAAGTTGAATACTAAATTTCTGCCATTGTCGTCTGGTGAGCTACGCCGATAGAGTGGATATCCATCATTTCAGTTTGCGTTTCCGAAAGAAAAGCAGTGAATTGCGTATTTATGTAATCAACAAAGGTTTATTGCAGGTCCATGAAACCGTGTTTCACACCGATAATTGTTGGATCTATCTGGGACAGAATTTCCGCAAATGATTCTATTTGATCATGTATCACCACACGCAATATAACATTGCCATACGTTCTTGCAAGTGAATTAGACAACATGGCGATCCATCCGTGTTGTCGTCATTCAGATTTATTGCACACTTCTAAGTTGAAAGTCACTAAATTTTTCATAACTTTTCAATTGTGTTCTGGTGAGCGCGCAATAAAAAAGAAGTGAGAAATGCCTCATTTAAGTTAAGTTTTCCAAAGCAAAATTTGTGAAAGTAATTCAGTGCATTTATGTCAGACAACAACAAATGTGAGAAATATGTGTATGAGCCGAAGGGTCCATGAATCCAGTATTGGTAGCATTCTCACCACTTCGCATAATAATTTGAAGATCGTAAACTTCGGGACAAAAATTTCCGCAGAAATGATTATCAATTAATTTTGATCAAATGGTAACTTAATCCAACCCATATGTACCATACGTTGCTTCAAGATAAAATCCATCAAACATCACAGCTGATATTACGCGACCTCTTCGTGACTTCGTAGCAAATTTCAATCTGTAATTGATCACTTTGTGTGAAACACACATAACATTTTCACTGAATAATTTTCAATAATTTTTATTTAAATAGTCCGGAATAAAAAAGCAAGCGACCGAAATTGAACGTTTTAAATAATTTACAAAGCAAAATATTGGGGAAAAAAGTTGGAAAAAAATTGTGTAGAAAAAGTTAATTTTTGGAGCTTAGGGCTATGGAAAATAGATAGTTTGCCGATTCTCAGACCTACTGAATAAAAATTTTAAAATCGTAAAGCCGTTTCGGAGGATTACGGTAACTAACATTGTGACATGGAAAGTTTATATATTAGATTATATGTTCAGTTAATTTTGGTAAAATTATGTAATAATCATAGGTGATGCAGTATTCTATTTATTAGAAAATCTTTCAATGTATACAGGTGTAATTTGACCAGACTTTACTATTCCGCGATTTTAAAGCCGCTTGTGTCCATTCTGATGAAAATTTAGTTTTTGATTTACCGAGGCTAGTCGGTACTGGTAGCATACCCATTTCATCTATATTCCACGCTGTCGAAATAATTATCTGGTGCAAATTTGATATATTAAATAGTTTGGGAGACTTAAACATTAAGCCTTTAGGGACGGCGTTATTGCGATTTGTTGTACCAAATTACCGTTATAGTAGTTATAATAATTTATAAGCTTTTGTTCAATGGCGTTTTGTGGGCGGACTCCTGCTCCTTTGTATGTCAAGAACATGTGTATCAAGTTTTGTCACGTTATTTTAGTTTTTACTCTTACAGTTTTGCAAATCATTTGGGAGAATATATTTTCTTGGTTTGCTTTCGGATTTCAACCATTTAACCATTAATTTAAACAATTTTAAGCAATTGACTTTAACTTTATACGCTTCAAATAAGCCTGATATCGAGCTGTAAATACAATTGTATTGAACTAACATTTGTTTTTTTAAAATGTTTCTTATTTCTGCCTAAAAAAATCAGCTCGTGACAATGGCGCATTTTAGGACCAAATCTCAGGGAAACCCAATTCCGTTCAAGGTTAATTACCCATTAATGTACTTCAACACTACTTACAAGATTTTTTGAACATTTAGCTTTAACATTTTTTTCACACTTCATATGGTAATGTCTAGCATGGTAAAAACCAAAACCTATTAAATGCTTATGAAGAGAAACCCAAAATTTATCCATACTAAATTATGTAGTAGTACACGGCATGTACATACTTTGAAATAAATACTAAGTAATTGAGTACTTTCGATATGTTTAAACCCACCTTTAAAACCCGCAGCCACTTTTTTCAAGCTTCGTTTACTTGTATAATGTATGCTGTGCAATGAAAGTAAATTATCAAAACGGTTGGGGAAAAATATACTTACATATATGTATGTAATATAGCTATTTGCAAGGAAAATTTTAAAGCTCTTATTTTTATTAATTTACGAAAAAGTTATTTTGTTCTTATAAACACTTTAATATTGTGGTTACTAAAATTTTATAAATATATATTAAAGTATGATTGTCTAATTCTTATAGATTTTGCTACTTAAATAGATTATCTTATATCAATGGGATATCGTTGATTTTTCTCTCTTTGTATTCGACTTCTGATTCTGTAAAACTTTAGTTTCATTTTAATGAGGCCGAATATAAAAATAATCATGACGTATGGGAATTAAGGCAACAAACTTCATGGACCCAATTTCTATTTACGAATTGTAGCAGAATCGCAATTAAATCGATCTCGATCAAACAATTAATTTGAACCTATACTGTAGCATTTGGGTGGTCTGAGTGGTCAGCAATCGTTAGAAAAGACCAGCTTTGGTCAATAAGAAAGGAATAGTGTTCCGTCAGGAGACTCGTCAGATGCTCCGGAAGGTTTGGAGGTACTTATGTACCAACCATACTGCCCGGAACTGGAGCTATGTTATTACAACCTGTTCCTGTCTTTGATGAGTAGGTTTGCTGGTGAAAAATTCGCCTATAGAGAAACTTGGCATTTAGAAATTACCCTTAAAAATGGGAAAAAGTTATCGCACAAAACCGTGCCTATTTCATCTAAATTGCATAGTATATTTCCAAATTATATTTTTTTGTCAAAGTGTTAAAATCAGTTATGACGAAATGGGAACTACCACAATAACTTTTTTGTGGACGAAAATATTTTAACCAAAGTTGCCACTTTCTCAAAAAATCACAAAAAAAAAAAAAACATAGTATCCAATTCACTAAATTTTCTGCTGGCTATTGCAAACGTCGTGCCGAATTTAATAAATTTGTTTAGAGTATAAGAAGCTAATTGTTATTCTTTGTCTTCTTATAACTTTGGTACGATTAATTTAAAAAACTCAATTTTGAATAGCAAATAGTTCACTCTCACAAGTGTTAAATTACTATTGGAAATAAATAATCAATTGAACATTTCGCTTTGAAAATCTTCTCTGATTTACCACACTTTCTTTCTTTGTTTATAATTTGATTAACACCTTTTTCACGAACTCAAGTTTACAAGCTCTTAAATACATATTTTGGCCACACTCGATTAAACTGTAATCAGTCATGTAATTTTAATAGTGTGTTTCTATCTCAATTCTTCCCTTCGAATAGCTTCGCTATTGTCTTTAGTGATAAATCAAGAGTGAGTGGTAAAGCGGCTGAAGCTTCTTAAACACGCAAAGCAGCTACGGTCCGGTGATATGTTATGGAACAGGTATAGAGATTAGCGTCGATTCACACATTTTGGTAAAAAATTAAAAATTGCTGCGCGTTAATTGCATAACATATAACACGTTCTAGCTCGTTTCACTTGTTCTAACTATGACAAATAATAAAAAATAAAAAAATTATAACAAAAACCACAGCGAGTGATGCGCTTGTATACTTTTTTTTTGACAATTTACCGGAATTCATTTCAATGAAAGACACTAGTTTCTATAACAAATATACATAAATATATAATATATATATATATATGTTATATCTAGAAATGTGTTATGCAGATATTATTGCATAACAAACAGGTTGATTCATTAAATATTTCGCTTTTATGCATTGCTTCATTTTTTATTGTATAGCTTTAATAAAAATTGCACAAAAAAGCAATTAGAAAATGCTGTTAAAAATGTTTACTGAATTTCGTTGATTTCTTATTGCTTTTGAGCTTTGAAACATAACACTTGATCATTGAAATTTATATAATTAGCAAGAAGAGAGTTAAGACTAAATATTATATATTATAAATTTGAAAACTTGCTAAGGTTTCACTTTTGATTTTCGTTCTTTTGTTGATAACCAAGCTACTGCTGACCAGTTGGAAACCGAATGTATTCTTTTGAACCAATTATCAATGTACTTTTGCCACTCTGATTGAGGTATCTCCAAAACATCAATCGCCTTTCAAGCTGTCGAAAAACATTGACCTCTTATTATGAAGTGATTTAAAATCTGAACTATTCCAAGTTATTCCAAATAATATTTTACATATAAGTATGTATATATATCTATAACTAAAGTATGTTAAAGTACTTAATTCACCGTAAGCGATGGTATACATTTTTATTTCTACAATAAAATTTTTTTTAGAAATCTATCATACACATACTTATTTTCACTTTAATTTAAGATTTCAATTCTAAGCTATAGTGCTATGTCACACATGTCAATTGTCTTCCTTAAGATGGCTTGAGTTATAATAATATCAGCTGGTAAATTCTCAAAATAACTGGTTTATGATCTAACTGAGGAACATACCATAAAATAATACAGTTCATTCACAGAAAATTTAAAATTTTTAATCATTTTTTGAAAAAAAAAAACAGCTATAAGAACACCTTAGAATATTTTTTTAGAATTATGCGCACTTGTGTAAAGGAGCATATAGGGCTTTTATAATTTTTGAATTATTCTTTCAAAACTTATGTTTGTTAACTGATTTCTTCGTTGCTTATTTATTACAATAATTATTTCTGTGGTAACAAAGGCGAAGGTGCTAAGTCGAAAATCTTATACAAGCGAAATCATTATCATTCTTATGTCACCAAGTGACTCAGCAAAATGTCGTTATAAAGTGAATGTGATCAAACAGACGACTTTGCAAGAAGAAGGCAGTAAGAAGACCTCTAAGATATCTTGTTTTGATTTTGGTTAAGTTAGCATAATATTGGCTAGAAAAGACTGCAATTAATTATCATAAATTTAAATATTTTTAAGGCAATAATACATATATAAAAGGTTATTAAATTGAATAATGCTATGTTCGTTAAATATATATATATTGTATATGTATAACAATGATAGTGTTCATAATTTATGATTTCGTATTTATTTCAATTTATCTTTTATTAATAATAACATAACCCGTCAAATATCCGATTAAAATAAATGTTTTCTTCTTGAGATAAGAAAAGTTCATCGAAATATTTTGAATTTAGATTTTTGAAAGCAATATCCTGAGACAAATTATTATTGAAGGCACATTTGACCTATCTAACAAAGAAATGTTTTTTCTCGATTTCTGCTCTTTTTTGAAACCCTATTCGCTTGGTTTTTGGACAGCTTCAATGTTCTATGTATTGAAAACCCACGTCTCGTCCTTAGTAATGACATATTTAATACAAGGTGCGTTCCAAAATAAACTGGAATCTAGCGCCCCCTGGTGGCGCCATCTATATGTCGACTGTGCGTTAGAATCTGCTATCTTAACGATTGTCCAGTAAGAATTTAAATTTTGGAAGTGAATTGCGTTTTAAGTGTCAGTATGTTAGTTTTATCGGTGCGAAAATGAGCTTCGAACATAGAGCCAACGTTAAATTTTGTTTTAAAATTGGTAAAACTTTTACCGAAACGTTTCAATTGATGAAACAAGTTTATGGTGATGATTGTCTATCCCGTAGCAGAGTGAACGAGTGGTTTCAACATTTTCAGAGTGGTCGTGAGGACTTAAAGGACGATCAACATGTAGGTCAATCAAAATCCGTGATCACCGGAAACTCCATCGAAACTGTGCGTGAATTCATCAAAAATCAGCCGAAATCATCAATGAAATTCATGGAAATGGAATTGAACATCTCCAAAACATGGATTTATTGCATTTTGACCGAACATTTGGGCTACGAAAGGTGTGTGCACGGTTTGTTCCGCACAAACTGACTGACGACCAAAAACCGGCAAACACTCGTTCGACATGCTTTTGTACCGCGCAAAAAGTTGTATTGAAGCAGAAGTAAACTATTTTGAATAAAATAAATTGATTTTGCCGAAAACACCATTTGTTCGATTTTTTAAAGCCCTGTTTACTTGGGAACGCACCTTGTAAATGTAGCGTCCTCAGAACGCTTCATGCCCAGAATGGATGGACAACTCGCATGAAAAAATTTTCCATGACTTCACGTCTTTTACTAAATGCTTTGTGCTACTCAAATACTTGTGTTCATGATAACGGAAACTACCCAAGACACTTTTTCTACGTTCACAACGATTATCATAGCTGGGATCCATAGGTACTCGTAACACAAGACTTCAAGTCAACTCGTTGTTCAATTTTTTCTATGATAAATATGGAGGTCAATCTCCATGCGCGCAAAAAGAAAGTTGTATCAATCTAGGAAAAAAGTATATATCGGTTTGGTTAGCGCACGCAGTTTAAGTGGAGTCCGAGTTGAACTTGATCAGATGTTATATAGCTCAAATATTGAGAATCTACTCACTATCAACTAAACTTAAGAAATTCTTCGGTTTAGAACATACACAACACATCATTCAATTATTTCAGTGAAGTATGTAGAGTTTTTGTTTTAAGTATTAGAAAATCCCCTTTTGTCGAGTGTGCACATGTCTAAGATTAAAACTCTTCTCGTAATTATATGCGTTTTTGAACACCAATCGCTTTTGTTTCATTTTTTTACGCGATCAATATTTCATATTATATATTTGTTTAGATTTTATTTCATCTTGTAGCTGGTTGTTGTTGCTATTGTCGATTGGACAACGCTTAAACGCAGATTTTGTTATTAGTCTCGCTGCCTCGACTAGTCGTGTTTTTTGCTGCTGCTGCTTATTTCATATAACGCATATTTATGTATTTTCATATGTATGTATATTGATGCTTGTATTTCGTCCGTTCGTTTCGATAACTATTATCACTGTTGCTTTTCGGGGTTTGTTTTGCAGACTTTTGCTGTTATTCCACAAAGGTCAAGTTTATTTCCGTATTGAGCGGTTATACTCGTACCTATTCAGTTGAGTATGCGCATTTGTTCGCTTATATGTGCGTGTGTGTGCATTTAGCAAGCTGGTATTTTGAGATTCTTGGAGAATAATGTTAAAGTGATTGTGCCTTACTAATGAATGTATGTATACCGCTTGTTAGTGTTGCTTGGAGATGAATGTGACGCGGAAGAGAGTGAGCTGAGGACGTGAGCAAGCCACAACGTTCGGCTTTGACTAGAAGTAGACTTGAACATTTATTTTAGCAAAATTTATGCATTCATTAGATCCGAAAGTGTGCTAAGGACTTTCGCATACTAATTAGTAGAAGATATTTTTGCAAGCCAATGCTAAATTTTAAATATCTGAGACATTCACCCTGATATTCGTTCAAGTATTTCTTCTTAAGTTGGCTTAACAGGTTTTTGTAAAGCATAGAACTACATATTATACATAATATAACAACTTTATTGAATTCTAATACGCTTCAAATAATAATATATTGCCCGTAATAGGCCAAGTTTTTATACAAGGCGGTCCGAGAGGTGTGCTTGAAGCAGTCATGTCCAAACTTCTGTAAAAATATTTTTTAAAGCGGTCTGAAATTCTCTTTGACCATAAAAATAATTCGAAATACAAGAATAACCTCGTCTTTCGACTCAAATTTCTGTTAGGCGAATGGATTTTTCAAGTTTGGATACAAAGAGGATTCGCGCGGAACCAAGTCTAGTGAATACGATTGATGAGGAAGCAGCCGATCTATCTCAACGTGACTGCGTGGGAGCCGGGCGTCGCTATGGTGACTTTTTTCTTTAATTCACCCTTCTTAAGTTCGTATATGCAGCTCATCTTATGCTTTCCAGATTCAAGACCCAAAACCTCTCCTGAGAATTGAACAATCTCGATCTTTTTTTCAATTGTGGTCCATAATGGAAAAACTCGGCACTTTTCATATAGATAGCTTAAGCATGCCCAGTATTTCATGTTAGATTGTTTCACTTATCTTGGAAACCTTAAATCGGCAGACTGGCAATACGTTATTATGAAACAATTGAGAAACTATGACCACATATTGTTTTTCCCAAGTAAATGAATGTTGAATCTGGGTAAGTGTTGTAGCATCTCACAGTTCACGGCATTCTCTTAAGAAAACAAAATACTAATGAATAGTCAAATATTTAAAATCTTTACATTTAGAAAAGGCTAGGGTACTGCTGTTTTACTTTAGCTTTATGGGAGCATTTGAAATTCAAAATATCGGCATATGGTTGATTTTTATTTTTTATTCCTTCACATTAGTTCTGATTAGAACACACCTAACTTTTTAATGAAATTGCGAGAACTTAAGATGCTGAACCAGTTCTCATCTATTTTGGTGAAGTACAGCACATTTTCTGCCTTTCGTTGGCTCTGAAGCGCCGAGTAACACTTATGCTACGTGCCATTACTTACTAATTGTTCGAGTCATATCTCCGTATCTTCATTTTAAGCATAAATAATTTTGTTAAAATTTAAGACAATTTTTTTTATTTAAATTATATGGGCGTGTGCATAGAGGAAACGCTTAACTGTCACTTTCAGTAGCGACAGACATAAACCTAAACAAAGATACACACTTATAATTATAGTAATAATAACCACAATTTATACCGGGAGCAAAGCAAAAGAGAATTACCGGCAGCAATAATTTTTTGTTGTCTTCTTTTTGGTTGTTTGTCTTCTTATTGTGCCACGGATTGAGTTTTGTTGCGCTTTCCGCATTTCTATACAAAAAATTATTTTAATTGTCAAATTATTCTTTGTGAGCTACACACCTAAATATATACCTACATACATTCACTATATGTGTAATTATACATATATAGAGCTACAAGCTATTCACATTAAGCTTGTGAAGAATACACAAATTGCAATCATAGCTTGATTATCAAGCAAAGAGATTTGCAGTAAAAGCACATACACACATACACGGGTAGGAAGTTGTATGTTTGTATGTAGGCGAGTGTTCAGATAGATTTCATAAACCACTCCTTATACTCTTGCAACACGTTGTTTCAGGGTATAATAGTTTTGTTCACCTAACGGTTATACGTATCACCTAAAACTAAGCGCGATAGACACAGGGTGATATAATATTATATCATGTATATTTTTATATATATGATCAGGATGACGAGACGTGTTGAAATCCGGGTAAATGTCTCTTTGTCCGTCCGTCCATTTAAACTGTAACTTGAGTAAAAATTTAACTATCCTGATGAAACTTGGTGTGTGCGTTTCATGGAAAAAAAGTAAGGAGGAGTTCAAGAACAAGTAGATGGGCACAATCGGACTATTGACACGCCCACAAAACGCCATTTATCGAAAATGTATAAAGTACCATATCTAAGCACTAAAAGAGGGTATAGAACTGTAATTTGGGCAGGGCCTAGCTCTCTAACAAGTTTAATGTACAAGAACTAAAAACGCCAGAGTCATTAAATTTTACAGCCCAATCACTTTTAGATAAAATCACATATCTTAGGACCTGCTCTACCGATTTCAACCAATTTTGGGATGTAGCATTCTTCTGACATTTATATATTGCAGTATGATGGGGGAAATCAGACTAGAACCACGCCTAATTTTAAATTCCATTTGATTCTTTTCTCTCTAGTCTAGAAATCAAGAATTAATTAATATAACGGAATAAATAATACCTTTGAAATATGCCAAGTTATGACCAAAAATTGTCCAAGTCGAATCAAAACTGTTCAAACTTCTAGGTATTGAATATGAAGACCCCAGTATATATAGTTGACTTTTTACCGAAAACATCGGTCAATGTGTGAGATATGCAATTAAAATACAAATAGAATCCTTTCCTGATAGTAGTATGCCTGTGTGGTAAAAATACTTCCCTTAGGGCCCATATACGTAAAATAAATAATTTCGAACTTCCGGGTGACTTTATACCACACAAATCGGCTAATATGTGAGTTCTGTTATATTGCGAGAGTGTATTTTCCTTTAAATGGCGTACATTTCTGCTTAGAATGAATAAAATCGGGTGAAAACTCGCCTAGGCTCCATATACACAACAAGCCTTATTTACTTGAAGTTACTTCTCTGATTTTAGTCCTAGCAGGCTGCAAGAATGTGAAAATTTCATTTATACCCGAACTTAGCTCTTCCTTACTTGTTTCTTATGTACTTATAAGTTATTATTTCGAATTTATTTTCTGGTAAAGGCATATGGCAAATAGTTTCATTGCAGATAATTTTAATATTGCCAGAATTTGTAGTTTTTATGAGCATAATTATTTTTAGAATAAAGAATTCTTATAAATAAAACGTAATCATTTATAATTTTATATGGTATGAACCACTTTATTATTATTTTTTTTTCTTTTGGCAATCTAAAAAAGGTTTATATGGTATTCACTTGCAAGTCGTGATTTTTTTAACACACCTATTATATATGTAATAAATACGTAAGAAATGTTCACTGACAGAATTTATTGTACTTTAATAAATGGCCATGAGGAAGAATTTTCAGCTTAAAATTTACTCAAACGCAAAAATGAGAGAAATATAAATTTTGATTTATGGCCAAATGGCGACTTTCAAGAAAAGTAGTATTTTGTGAAAAAGTATACTCTTCCATGACTTAAAAAATCAAAATTATTACAAAAAATATGAAAATTTCAGTTGTCCGAAAGAAAACTGTTGCAAAGAAAATTTCCCTAATAATACACCAAGTTAAAAAATTCTTATGAAATCGTTTATATTTCGGATCAACTTAAAATTTTTGGAGAATATTTTCACATGCGATATATGTACATATGGAAATATAAATTTTTTTTTTTAATTCATAAGTGGATATAACCCCTTAAGTGATTTTGATATTACCTTATTCATTCGCGTTTCTCAAACTTTTAGTAAAGAAATCTGTCAGCAGCGTCAAACATTCTAGCCAACTTTTATGCGATAAGATTTGATGCGATGAAATGTTTTATGCGTTTATGAGGACAAAGAAGGAATATAGATATAAATTGATAAAAATTTTAAAATGTTTAATTCTGAATAACTGTTCGCGTGTCATATTCGCGTCATTTTAATGAAGTCAAATGGAGTGATGGGGTTCAAATATAAAATTGGTTCTCCTGAATACTAAGAACAAGTTCAAGCTAGGAAATAGATCTCGAGAATATCGATTTTTCGTTACCAAAAATGTCGTCGGACAGCTCGATCCTCGCAACTCAACTTTTTAAAACCGACGCCGATGGTATTCGAAGGCTATTACATGTATAGTATTTTCTTGCAGTAGGATTGTCAAGTAAACTACGTTCAATTTCGTTGTAATTATTTCAATTTATTTATAAACAAGTCTAGTTCTAATTAAAAAAAAAAAAAAAACTATATGTACAGCTGATGCTAAACTACTTTACTAGGGAGTCATATCTATATTAAGATTATCGGCCCAAATGCCGCCTTTTTATATTCATACCCTCAAATATTTATTTTATAAGCCCGAAAAGTACAATACTCTATTTTTTTCATTACTCTGAGAATAAAAATTACCAGTTAACAGTTAATCACCAGTTACCAACGTCTTTATTTTGGACAGCTTTTGGCTAGCTTGCGTAACATAAACAAATATGTATGTAGGTCCGGAACTAAGTCTGTATATTTATCTCATTTTTCTTTTGTTTATTTATAAACAGTTCAATTTCCGCAGCCGAAAACGATTAAGCAATACAATAAGTTTTGAAATCAGTTAGCGATTATCGGCACTCAAAAATTACATGTTATTCGATTCTACTGCCATTGCTTATTCTTTAATAATCTGTGCGCTCAAAAAATGCTCTTAAAAAATTTTGTTTTTGTTTGAACCCTAAAAACTGCCAAGTCACTCCAAAAGGTTTCGGTTTCGATCTAATTAATATTGTAAATTATTTATAGAAGCGGACGGCTTTGTTTACATTCTTGAGGCAAGTGCTTAAAATACAGGTTTAATATGCTATACGCGTATACTATGACGGAAACTTTCAAATATTGCAAACTTGAAGGGGTTGGCTTGTACATATGTATGTAAAGTTTTCGATATTCTAGTTCTAATGCTCATTAAAATTTAAAAATAAAGACTTGTGGAACTATTTTGAAGCATAAAATTCTATACTTGTTTTTTGGGTTAATAGGCTTTTTGAATGGTTTTTGGATTTTTATTTTATTTTTTTTGCGGTTTTGGTTAGCAGAAAATTTCGCTTTTACACACTGTGGGCCGACATGTCGTATGATGAATGCATTGCTGGAAATTCGCTGAGGCGTTAAGTATTGCGGCTAATCACAACATTGTTCATCTGTGATGCAATTCTCTCAAGATTATTTTCGTCATAATTAAAATAGGTTTTTATCATACACTCAATGTCACCGTTAAAATCGCAAGCTCAAAACATAAACTGGCAAGTGAAAATTTCACATGGCTACCGTCAAGGGCAACCATAGCGCATTTTCAATAGTAGTTGTATTATTTAAAACACGCTAAAAACGTCACAAATAAAAATCATCTAAACATACACTTTTATTTTGCTTCTTCTTCTTCTTTTCACTACAATTATACTTCAGCTGGGTTGAAATCGCAGCATCACCAAGCATGGCTCAATCGAACCGGCAGAGCTACGTGAGCTAAATCATTATGTACACGAGAGTACGTACACACACACATACATAAACACACGGCAGTGTTTCACCGCACAATTGCAACAATATGCAATGGTAAGTAACAACAACAGCAAATTGCTACTATTTTCAGACGGACAGTAGTCAGTAGTAAGCTTTTGAGTAACCCTTTTCCAATTTCAGCGCCGCTGTGTGAACTTCAAAATTCGGCCGAGGTTCAAACGAATTGAGATCGCCGCCACTTGCCGCCCAGCCGCAGCGCCTCAACGCCAACATTTGTCTCAGCTGGTGAATGTTGTGGTGCGCCCAGCATTGTTAGGGGCGCGCAGCTTCAGCAGTTGTGTGCGTGTGTATGCGCGTGTATTACGGCACTCTTTGTGTGCCCAGAGACCGGCTTAAACCGTTTTGAACGCTGCGCTGCTCACTGTTTGGCTGACGATGACTTTTGGGTTGTTTCGGCGCTACACAACAGTCGCGGCGAAATCAGTGTGTACAATGAAATTTCTAATACTTCTTTTAAATCTTTATGCGTTCATTGAGATTTTGTTAGTTGACATTCGGCTGGCGAATCAGCAACGTCTCGTGGTGGCGGTTGAAAAGGTGAAATCACTTTATGGCGGTTAAGTTTGAAATCGAAAGTGTTTCATTATCGTGGGTTTAATTATTAAAAATACAAAAACTGTTGTTTGGTGGCGAAGGTGTTGTGTGAAAGATTAATAAGATTTAATGAGCAACCGTTAGAGATTGTAAACATAAAGAAGTTGAATAAGTGAAATTTATTTTACAAAAGTGTTTTAGTTCATTTTTATTGGCAAAATGTCTGACAAATTAATGGCTGCGCTCCTGGCTGAGAGCGTTTTGCTTACAAAAGTTACCAAAATAGTGAGCGAATATTCGCCAATTACCATAATTTTGGTAGGCGCCGTCACTTTATTCCTCGTGATGTATAATAAGAGGCGCGCACGCATGGTGCAACTGATTGAGAAAATTCCCGGTCCAGCTGCATTGCCATTCATCGGGAACTCGATTGAGATGAATGTGGATCACGATGGTAAGTATAAATAAATCATTTAGAATATTTGTGCTGACAAATATAGAAAAAAAATTTAAATAAATGGAATAAAAAAATGAATATGAAGGAAAATAATAAAATAAAAATAAAAAATAATAATAAATAAAAAAATAAAATAAAAAAAAATTAAATTAAATGGAACAAAACAATGTGTGGTTTAAACAAAGTAGAATAAAACAAATTTAATTGAAATAAACAAAATACAATAAAATTAAGTTATAAAGTATAAAAAAATATGTAAGAAACGAAGTAAAAAAAGTAAAAAAATTAATAATTAATAAAAAACTAAAAATAAAACAAAATAATGTATAGTTTAAATAAAGAAGAATTAAACAAATTTAATTCATATAAAAAAAAATAAAATACAAAAAATTTATATTTTTTAATAAAAAACAAGAAAACGCTTAATTCAAATAAAAAAATAATACAATTGAGTATATCTATATTATAAATATTTTTGAAAAAAAAAAAAATTAATAAAATATAACCCCAATTTTATTTCAAGTTGAATAAAAATAAAGCAAAATAATTATAAAGCATAAACAAATTAATTATAAATAAAGTAAAAGCAAACTTAATGAAAATAAACAAATTACAATAAAATTAATTAAAATAAAATTGAAACAAAATAAAAATGAATTAAATTAATATAATATAAAATAAAAAAAAAATTAAAAAAATTAAATTAAATTAATTTAAAAAAATCAGTTTAAACAAAATTAAAGAAATTAGCATAAAATAATTATTTCTTTTAATTATATATTTAGAAAAACTCAGGTTCTAGTTCCTATATATATGTATATTTGTATATATTTAAGCGACCAGCAAATTAATAATTTATTGATGTAACTACATACATACATACAAGAATATTTTTGCAATAGTAAAATTAAAGTTGTTATATCATATACGTGCCTTAATGACGTTATAAGACACACCTTTAAAACAAGTTTTGGTAAAATAATATATTAAAAATGTATTTAAATTTTAAAATTATAATTTTTTATTTTACTAAATCTAGTTTTCCTATAAAAATTAAAATGATTTTATATTAAAAAGAAGTAATAATGATAGAATATCTGAATAAAAAAATTATAGATACAACTTTTTTTTCGAAATCGCGACAATACAAAACACAAGAAAATCATTAACTTCGGTTTAACTGATTTTGATCGGGCAGTTTGTATGGCAGCTATATGCTATTGAAGCCCGATCTGAACAATTTTTTCAGAGATTGTATTGTTGCCTTGAACAATAATTCATGCTAAATTTCTTGAAAATATTTTATCAAATCAAAAGTTTTCCATACAAGAACTTTATTCATTTCCTTCTGGGTGTTACAAACTGAATACATCCTGTCCAGTGTATAATTATGTATTTACTTCACCAAGAGAAGTTAATGATTTTAGAAATATTTTTTAAACAAAAAATTTGAAATTTTAATTACTCTTGCTTATTTCCAATTAGAAAGTATATGAATTTCGATCACACCTTTAAAAAAATTATTAATTTTCCTGAATTAATGTTAATTATTAGGTAAAAAATTATTTCAGTTCACTAAACATTTTTTGTGTAGAGTAAACGAGTACAATTAAAAAAATATTTATTTTTATATATAAGTTCTTATGTATGTATATATATATATTTTTATATCAAAACCAATATCGTGCATTTATGCCTACTCTTATTAGCGCACGATTTCTCACTCTTCAAAATCAAAATATTCGATTTATTCTCACATCAATATTCTCACACGTTCACCAAATTGATGACCATGATTTTTTCTTTACCACAATATGATTTTTTTCCGATTGATTAACTATATATATTAAGCAAATATCAACATACTTGCTTAAATCTCATAGTAAATAACTTCGTATACTCTTTTTTTATTGCTTTATTCATTGTTTGGAAAACGTTTTGATCTGTGATCAGGAATGTAGCTCGGTTCATCTTAACAGGCCGGCTCAAAAATAAGGTGCTAATTAAAAGTTCAACTGATTAAGAGCCCTGTGTTTGACGCTAAGTCAATGCACCGTTGCTGTGGGTGAATCAGGCGTAAATATATATGGGCAAAAATCCATTTCTAATTTTTTAACGACCTCAAAATTGAGTGAAAAAATTTTAAGTTATCCAATTTTATGTAAAAAATTCTCAGCTTTCTGATAAAAGTATTTTCAAAATCCAAAAAAATTTCCAAATCCAAAAAAAATATTTTTTTTTCCAAAAATACCGTTTTTTGTGCTTTTCCCCCCAATTTTTTTTTCAAAATTGACTTTTGGGACTCTGCTTCCATGAACAGCAAAATAAAATTCAAAGTTGACGCTCAAAATCAAAAAAAAAAAAAACTACTTTTTATTCAAAAAATCTGTTTTTTTTGCCTTTTCCATCAACTTTTTTTCAAAATTGACTTTTCCATTCAATTCTCGTCCAATTTTACATAAGAATCAGTGTTCAAAAATATGAGACTCTGATCCCATGAACAGCAAAAAAAATGCAAAGTTGTCGCTGTTGAAAAAAAGTTACAGCTCTTCAAAAATGAGTGAAAATAATGAGGAAATTTGATATACATATTTTGAAAGTTTCATATACACAAAGGAATAATGCCACGCAAGACACCAATGAAATTTGTGAAGTTTACGGAAACGATGCTGTATCAGTTCGTGCAGCTCAACAATGGTTCGCTCGCTTCCGTTCTGGCAATTTCGAAATTCGATTTACACTGATGGAATAATGTCTCTAGCGGAAAAATGGCAAAAATTGGTCAACCAAAGTGGTACATATTATTATTATAAATATAAAAAAAATAAGTTTAACTTTGATTAGAAATACGAAAAGACTTTTTCGACTACCCAATATATTAAGCAAATATCAAGATACTCGCTTAAAAGCCATTGTAAATAAATTTATACTTTATACTCTTCTTATATTGCTTTACTAATTGACTGGAAAATACTTTGACCTGGACCAGGAATGTGGCTCGGTTCATTTAAAAGACCGGTTAAACAAAAAGGTGCTAATTAAAAGTTTAACTGGTTAAAAGCCCTTGGTTTGACGTCAATGCACCGCTGCTGTGGGTGAATTAGGCGCAATAAATTTCTATATAAACACATATATGTATGTTTATTGTTATTGTACGCATGCATATGTAACCAACGTTTGGGGAACAACGCAACGATTTTACGATACTTTATCGACAATAATTGTTGAGAATGCACATTGCACTGGTTTTAATGAAAATATGCAAAATTCCATGCAATTTAATGAAAGCAAATTTATTTTAGAAACCCGTTTCACAGTTAACTGGGTCAATAAAGTGAAGTAAATTAGTGATGAGGCCAAACATAAAATTCTGTTTGAACAATTTTTTTTTTTTATTTTATTTTTTAAATAATTTTTTGTCTTAAACATCTTACGGTTGCCCAATTTTTAATTAAATTCTCTTAGACTATTTTATCGAAAAGTGTCAGCTCTATTCTTAAATATCTATAAAGTGAGAAATTTGCCAGATGCTCTTTTTTTCATTGGCACTATATAAAATACTTTCATCGCACATACTACTATAAGCAAGAAAATAGTAAGACTTTGTCGTAATTTTAAAATTCTTAACTTATTCTCCAAAATCTATGTCGTGACCCTGAAAGTATTCCTCTTAGGCCCCATTACACTTGTGCCAACGTTTTTTCCAATCCTTGCAACAGTTCAATTTTCGAAATAGTTTTTAAAACGGTTTCTGAACATTCTGAATGAGACCAGAACTTGGATTCCGCACACAAAATTTAATAGTGCTTCTTTGTTAAATAATTTCATTCATCGTAAAAATTGCCGAATGTAAATTTACGTACTTCAGAAAAAATGATTATTTTAACGTGACATTTTTCACAGATGTACTATAAGTGATCAGCAGGAAAAGCTGTGTCATTTTATACATGTCTGTCTGCCTGTCATACATAGCCCCTTTATTTATGAGATATCGATCTGAAGTGGTAGCTGGCATACAAAACTGATCGATCAAAATGAAAATAAAAATATTTTTTATACCTTTTTATGCTATTGAGTTAACATGCACCTGTGAAGGGTGTTAAAGTTTTAGTGTAGCCGAAACTAACCTTTTTTATGTTACAATTAACTTGAAATATCCGTTGCTTCTCTGAATTAGCTTCATTAGTTTGTGAAAAGTAAAAAACTTCATATAACTATATAATTAGTCAAACTTCACAATCGTCGAAAATTTCTATAAATTGTTCACTTTCGTCCCTAGTATTGACATTGATAATACTCTAAAAGTCGATAAATATATCATTTTCATACAACTAATCTGCCGGCTCAAATTTATTAGCCAAATCAGCTAACTCTTTATGAATGCCATGGTCATGGTTAGAATATGAAACGCAAAAAATGTTAAAGAAGTGTGTCTGTAAATAAGCGAAATAACGCCAAAAATCACAAAAGATGCATTGGTAACCTTAATCTTGACATTTAAAATATATTTTATCGCTTCTTTGCAATATGTCTTCCGCAACGGCACCACAGAGACCACGAGTAAAACACAAACACACAATCAACACCTGTGAACAATTTGCATTTTTCTTAATCAATGAATTTAACGGAGTTTTCTGGTATCTATGTATATGTGTATGTATGTACATGCATACTAGTATTTACATGAATATTTATCCGCTTGCACGCCGTACATTGAACTCTACAAATGCAATTCCGCCGCATGTGAGGTGTGTTTATTTGCATCAAAAGTAGCTGAAACAGCCATAACTGTAAAACCGAAATGTGTAAGCGACCATATGTAATTGATGCAAACGGCGATATAGTTTAGAAATCGTTAACAAAAGGTAAACAGTGATGATTAATACAAGAAATCAAAAGCTTCAGTGTCTGAGCGTTGATTAACACAGCCAAGAAATCTTATCAGCGTGTCGGAAAGACACCAACAATTTCAGAGTTTGAACGCTTGTGTTGCTAACTTGTAGATATAGATATATGTGAATGTATACGAGCGCTTTGCATTAATTATAAGCTAATAAAAATACTTATTTATGATCTTTAAAGTATTGTTTGTGGAAAAGTTTGAAGTTTTTGATTTTTATACCCTAAACAGGCTATGTTAAGTTTGCCACGAAGTGTGTAACACCCATAAGGAAACGTCTGAGGCCCTTTTAATTATATATACATCATATATACCTCTACAGACATTTGTAAATGATCAGCGTGATGAGGTGAGTCGATTTCGCCCCGTCTGTCTGTGTGTCTGTATATATGCGAACTTGCCCTTACGTTTTTGGGATATCAATCTGAAATTCGGAACACGTTCTTTTCCTAACTAGTCACAATAAGCTGCACAGTTAACTGAACCGCCGATATCGTAATAATATAGTATATATTTGTCTGCCACATCAACTAACCGATCAAAGTCATGTTCTTGAACGGAAAACTTTTTAATGTCTTAAAGTTGGCTTGTATTATTGTTTAAGGTATTGGTATAACCTCCGAACAAATGGTTTCTATCGGACCGCTTTAGTGCAATATACAGCTGACCTATCAAAAGCAAGCTCTTGTATTGAAATTTATTTTATTTGTGTAGGGTATTATAGCTTCGATGCAACAGAAGTTGCCGTTTTATCTTGTTTTCATATTAATAAATACAAATTTATATGCACACATAGTTATTTATTTTGTATTATTTTAATGCTGATTATAAAATTTGCAAAGAAATAAAGAGCAAAAGGGAAATGTTTTGAGAAAAAAGTGTATATAAAGTGAACACATTAACCCAAATTCAAGGTCACACATTGAGGAAGACAAGTTTTATTTTCGATTAACCAAGAACGCTGGCTGCCGGCGAGAAGACAATACAAGTTATACGCTTATGTATATAAATTAATAAAATTTCCGGGTTAATCAAATATTGAAAAATTAAAGAAAAAAATTTATATAATATTGAAGTGCGAATATTCAAATGGTATACTGAGGTAAAATTATACAGTTATACATGCATATAGACACATATAGTGGTTTATATACAAATATTCATACACACAAACAACTTTGCGCTTGAGTGTCTTATGCCTTCATGCAGCTCTTTCTAAGAACTTCTTAACAACAAACACTTCAGAACCGACTCAAGTGGTTAAATATTACTTAAGAACTTACTTACAGAACTTAAATACCAATATTACATATACATATGTATATTTGTTTATTCGTATGCGTCTCTGTTTATTAACAGTATCATAAGAGTTCTTCCAACTTCTTCCGCAATTTAGTGATTATCAAATTATTTCAAATTATAGTGTGTAAAGTAGCCGAAAAAAACTTAACTTGCCATGAAGCCGGAAGCTTTTTGCGTCATTTTCAGCTGAAAAAATCGGATCTCTTTGTTAACGATGGTGTAATACTTCAGAACCAGCTGAAAACTTCAAATTAAACGATTAGAAACTGGTTATATGATTCCGGATAGACTGCCAAATCTATTTGCTATTCCGTTTACATTTATTATTCTTTAATATATTCAATAAGAACGTTGTATTGCCCGCTTTTTTCTGTCGGCTCTCGATCTAATCGATAATAAGAATATTAGATAGCAAAAAATTGTTCTCTAGCCTTTGTTTTTTTAAGAATATAAAAAAAGTAAACAAAAAATGGAATTATAAATAACCAGTTTATGGATCATTTCCGCAATGTAATTGTAACTGTTTTGACTTTTTAAATGTTTCTAACGGTATGCTTACATATGTATTTGAAATTGCCGTTTTATATTATATATTTAAATAAGTTTCAATTTAATGTCCGTAGATTTTTTAGTGTTCAATTAACCTGGTAGTCTAGTTAATTTTTCAGTTATTTTTTTAGACCGGTTTATTATGTTGATGAATTTATAAAAAATCTAAAAACTAGAACACTAATTCCAGTCCAGTCGTCACATGGTTATTTCTAATTGACGCTATTAAAGTACTTACGTCATTTTTTCGAAATATTGTCAGTGTATACATATGTATTAATTTAATATATCTATGTTTACAAATAATTTATGATTTTTTCAAGAACTAAATCTTCTTACTCTTGCTATATACAATTATTTTTTGGAAATAAATTTTCATGACTTTTTACCTGCCGTTTGGAAAATAGTATATCCGCATATTTTTTGATATTTCGAAATTGTATCAAATTAATGCTAAATTGGGTACCACTTAGACTATTATTCTCACGCAATATTTTTTTTTGGTTTCAAAAATTATGGACCCATAATTCTTGCGGCATGGAAATCAGTACAGAAAACAACTTTTATTGAGGTTCTGCCTGGACCACATCTTTGGTTATTTACTTAAGTTTTAAGCCAGAATAATATAGTATGTACCTCTTAGATGGCGATCCTTTGAAGATGAGAATGCAATTTACCGCTATTGAACTTGGACCACTACTACTTGTAAACCGTACAATAATATTTTCCAACCACGACCTCCACAGAACTTCAATATCTTGCGGTTGGCTTTGTACCGTATACGTACTCGTATACATATATTAGTAAATGACGGATATATTTTAGCAAAATTAAGTGAAAGTATAATATTGCATGCTACATACTGTAGGTTAATGAGATCATGACTTTTTAATTTAAATTTCACGCGAAAACCCATTCGAAATATTTTTTTCTTGGTTGCTATCATTGTCAATGACATATGTGTCAAATGTCACATCAAAATAATCTTTAGTGTTTAGTCTTGTATTTCTGAACTATGAAGAATGAAATTGCCGAAGCCAAAACGTTCAATATGTAAGAAAATGCCTACGGTGATCATTGATACAAATTGTTTGAACCATATCCAGGATGGCCATCAACAAAAACTGATGATCAACACGTCCATAAAATAAAGGAATTGGTGCTTGAGACGATTAACGGCAAGAGATCTTATTGCCATCGTTGAAATATCAAAACGAAAAGTAAAAACCATTTTGAAAATTCGTTTGGGTCTAAGAAAAGCGAAAGCACGATTGGTTCTAAAATCACTAATTTTTTTCGAAAAGTAGCGTCGCGTTAACGTCAGTGAAACAATGCTTTCCGACCACCAGGTTCTCATAAAACGTATTTTTACTGGTGAAGAGTCTTGGATTTATGCTTACTTATTACTTTGAGAAGGACAGCATAGTTTTTAAAGAAGACTACTTGAGCGTTTGGCCATAGGGGAGCAGCTCATAGTAGATTATTCCCTGCCAATCTCACCATACACACAGAAGAACCTTCCTGGCCGTCAATCCCGGCTTGGCCACCGCCTGAGCCGCTTCACCGCTTTTCGACCAAGACCGTTTGCACCTTACGTTATCGTCAGTGACCCACTTTTCATCGCCAGTCACCATACGCTTCAAAACGGGTCGATTTTGTTGCGATTCAGAAGCGATTCGCTTGCGTCGGTACAGTCAAAGATGTTTTTTGCGTCAATTCGTGTGGCAGCCATACATCGAGCTTCTTAGTGACTCCAAGCTTCTTCAAATGGTTTATAACGGTTTGATGACTCATGCCCAGCTCTTGACCGATGCTAGGGCTGCTACTATGCCGGTATCTTTCGATCAATTCAGAGATTTTATCGCAATTTTCGACGACAGGCCTTCCGGAGCGTGACGCATTTTCAACCACCTCTACACCAGAACGAAAACGTTGAAACCATCGCTGTGCGGTGGAAATGGAAACGGTATCGGGTCCATAAACTGCATAAATTTTATTGGCGGCTTGAGATGCATTTTTGCCTTAACTCACTAACGACTTAAAAGAAACGACAATCAATCAAACATGTGTTAGCGCGTGAAATGAGCTTTCCAAAAAAGGTATAGCATAACCCGATGCGACGAATAAAACTAGAACTTCGCCCTTTCAGCGCCAACTAGCGAAAATACCGCAAGACTTTTTTGACAACCTAATACATAAAGATGTGGATTTTTTGATATCAAAAGCAGCTGTTTTATAAATCCAACGGCAATGAGGAGGGTACATATTAAAAAAGAGATTAAATGTAATCTAATCACCTAAAGTTTTTGGTCGGAATATAGTATAAAGATATTTTCCCTGGTTTGATCCTTGCAAGTTGAAGGAGTATAAATATTCGGTAATTATTATTTTTTTTTGCTCAAATAATACTCACAGATTTACTAAAATTGCTGCATGTCCATATAAAAATACTGATGACTGATTACATATAGAAAATATTACCTAATACGAGATGCTGTTTGAATAGATCTTATCTTATTTGATACTTAAGATGTAATATTTACCATAGATATGTATTTGTTTTTGTTATTATTGACAAATCAGAGATGAAAAACATCCGTTTGCAACTTTTATTGAAAATTATTTGTTTTTTATTGATTAAATTTTCTTTATATTTTACGACAAAACCACCTGGGCAAACACTGAACCAACTCAGCCCCATTCAGTTATTTTGTAGTATATGCACGTGTATGCATATATAGTATATGTACAATGTGACCAAAAAAGTACCCGGAAATTGTAAATAAAACCAAAAATATTTAATTATTTTTCAATATTTATTTTGTCGCCTTCAAAGTAATCCCCAATAGATGTAATACACTTACTTGTATTCTAACGATTTTTCCAGTTCTCGAAACACTTCTCATACGCACTTTTTGGGATGGCGGTCAGCTCCTTCGAATTTTGTTGCATCTCTTTGAACGATTTAAAACGTTTTCCACGGAGCGGAAATTTTAGTGTGAGGAACAAAAAAAAAATTACACGGAGCCAAATCTGGTGAATGTGGTGGTTGATTAATGGTACTCATTGCATTTTTGGCTTTAAATTCGGTCACAATCGTACTCTTTTTGAAAAAATAAACTTTAGTTCTATCGGGACGAGTCGAGCTGGAACGCGTTTCATAGCCAAAACATCTATCAAAATCATTCGAACGAATTCATGTGAAACATCTCTTGTCATCTCTGTAACACTTGTTTGATGATTTTCAAGCATCATATCCTTCACTTTTTTTAATATTTTCATCAGTTGAAGAGGTCGCAGGTCGTCCAGAACGAGACATGTCCTCAACGATCCCTCGAACATCTTTGACGGCTTTGTACCACTCGTAGGCCTCTGTTTTTGATAAAATTGAATCAGCCTTTTCCGATATTCGCAACGATTCCGCACCCGAAATTTGGTTAGAAATACAAAATTTTAGACAAATTCTTTCTTTCTTTTGAAAAATTGCAACTCTCTACTGAAGTGTACCGACATGAGCAAATATTGCAAACAAACTGGTTGATAGATCGTGCTCATATTTGGCATAGTAATTAAGGGCAGTCCTATCATCGTAGCAAAATAATTTTTTTTCTTTGGAATATCATTTTTCTTTTAATTTTCGGTTGCTTTTTGTATGTGAGTTTGTAAGAGTTCACAGCAGTTATTTTCTCTTAACTAGCGTTTGGCAAAAATATATAAAAATAAACTAACTTAAATGAATTACACATAAACACATATTTATTCAATGCTTTGGCTTACCGATTAGTCATCAATGAATTTATCTACATACACACATGCATATGCATATATTTGTAATTTCTGTAAGCTTCTCAGTTGGTGTGCCGATTTGTGCATTTGTCTATCATTTCCGTCGATTCGTTTAAGTGGCGCTTGTGTTTAACCATCTGCGGCATTTAACTACATCATTAACTTGTGCTTATACAGAAAACGTGACGTGTATCGCACACTTTGCACCAAAAGTGAGCGAAACAGTGATCAAAACAAAAAGAAGAATTCGAAACATGAACTTAATTTATTATAATTTATTGTGTTTTTATTTCACTTTAATTATGACAAAACCATAACGGTAAAAAAGTATGAATACGTTAGGCCAGTTTTTAATTGGCTTAAAGTGTCGTAAAATTGAGCTATTTTGTCGGCCAAATATGGCTAATTTGAATGGTTTTGGTTGATGGCTTATATTATATAGATTTGATTCAACTGTACAAATAAATAATTTATGAATAAGATATTTGCATATATGTACCATATTATACATTTAGTTTGCAAATTTTATTTAAAATTAATAGTTTTGTAGAAATATGATATCCGAAATAAATATATATAATATATACAAATTAAGAAAATATACATACATATATTTCTGCAAGATTTTCAAGAAAATGAAATGAAAAAATGGCTTAAGTTACATATCATGGAGGTAATTGGTAGCAAGTGAGAACTATTTAATTTCCTGTCCGATTCACTGTATTGTCGGACCGTTTGATTCAGTCATTTTTTCGAAACTACATTGTTCGGGCGTCAATGGTACTCAAAGAGTTTCGTACGTATCCACTTGAGCTTTTAACTGTAGCTAGCACAGACATACTACTGTGCCCAAAAAAAGTGACATTTGAATTTAAACTGCGCGCGTCGAAGGATTTGTAGAATTATTTTTTTTTTTTAAGGTTGGTAATACTGTCAGTCACATTTATGTCAATTTTCATGTCAAAATATTTACTAGTGTTTGAGATATGTGTCGTTTTGGGAGCTGCTAGAAGTGAGTTTTTCGTTTTTTGCGATGTCGAAATTTGTTGAGCAAAGAATTTGCATTAAATTTTGTTTACGGAATCAATTTTTTGCTATGGATACGTTGACGATGGTGAAGAAAGCCTTTGGTGATGAGGCTATGTCTAAAAAAAATGTTTACAAGTGGTATAGTGAGTTCTAAGCCGGCCGTGAACGTGTCGAAGACGAAGAGCGTCCGGGGCGACCGTCAACCTCAATCGACGAAGCTCAAGTTCAACAAACCAAAGATTTGGTGTTGAAAAAGTGTCGATTAACAATTAGAGACCTTGCTGATGAAGTTGGCATATCGAAAGGCTCAGCCAATATCATTTTGAAGAATGTTTTGGGACTCAAGCGCTTCAAATCTCCACTGGTACCGAAAACATTGAATTTTTTGGAAAAAAGGCTCGAATATTGTGCAAAAGAGAGCCGAGACCAAAAAAATCGCGTCAAAGTTGCTCAAAAACTAAGGTCATGTTGACTGTTTTCTTCGATTATCGTTTTGTTGTGCATTATGAATTCCTTCCAACCGGTCAAGCAGTCAACAACGAATATTATTTGAACGTTATGCGTCGTTTGCGTAACGCTATCCACCTAAAAAGGACGGAATTGTGGAAAGACAATTCTTGGTTTTTACACCACGATAATGCACCATCCCATACTGCCCTCGTAATTCGTGATCATTTCGCCATAAACTCAGCCCATATCCTTCCGCAACCACCGTACTCACCTGATCTGGCGGCGTGTGACTTGTGGCTGTTCACCAAGCTCAAAAGACCGCTCCGTGGACACCGTTTTTATAAGATAGAGGAGAATCAAGCCGCAGTGAAGACTTAATTGAAGGCTATCCCGGAAAGTGACTACAACCAGTGTTTCGAAGATTGGAAAATCCGTTGGCATAAGTGGATTGCATCGGGAGGGGATCACTTTGAAGGGGCTGAAATTGATTTGGAAGAATAAATAAAGAATTTTCAAAATAAATACAATGTCCCCTTATTTATCCGGAAAACTATTAACGATTTGTATGCCAATATTAAATTTGCCACGAAGTTCGTAGCACCCAAAGAAAACGTCAGAGATCCTAAAAAATATCATTTTTTTAAATATTGAAATTTTACAAACGTTCTTTGCTTAGCAAAGCCGTGGTATCGTATCATTATAGCATATAGCTGTCATATAAACTGAACGATCGGAATCAAGTACTGGCATGTAAAACTTTTCCAGTTGACGCAATATCTTCAAGAGATTTGGTATGTATTATTGTCTAAGGCAATAATGAAGTCTCCGAAGAATTTTTTTAGATCGAACCACTATAGTGCACTGCAATGAATTACCCTGGAGGGTCTTAAAAAAGCAAATTCTTACATATTAACTTTTTATACGAGTCCTCTTTCTTTACTTTCAAACTAAGTTTTCAAACTTAGTCCTTAGTTTGAGCTCTAAACTAGTCAAACCGATCATAATTTGTGTTCTCGTTATTCGAGAATCGATATAGATCATATTCTAGGTGGTTGTTCTGCTTCAATTCTTGCACAAGTTGAATTTTGTAAGCCAAAACAAGATCTTTCCGCAAAATCTTCCTAAAATGGATATTATGCCCATTGAAGGATGAACTCATTCGGTCTTTATTTGACTGTCTGCTCTTCAACAGCAATAGCATCTAAGTCTTGTACGGCATCTCTGGCGATGGGAATAACCCACTAGAGTAAACAACCGAAAATATTTTTTTGGTAATCAAAACAAAAAAGTTGCTTCTTAGGGATTAATACCGAATAAGAATGTAAACACCCATTTAAAGATATATGAATGTGAAGCGTCACTTTTCTATTTTAAAGAAAAAAATGTCAAAATGTTCACGCTTGATGCTGAAAGGTTTGCAAGCATTTTGCGAAATACCATCTCAAAACAAAACTTTATTTAAATAAGAATAATTAATAAGCTCATCTCTCAAAAGCAATGTGTCTTTCTATTTATTTATTTTTCTTAATTCACTTTGCGTGAGGTGTTCTTATTCAAATGTCTCCATTTAAATTTTTTTTAATTCTTTTCTAAACAGCATCTAAATATTTATTTCTTAA
>CM050325.1:70114897-70241639 GCA_027475135.1 Bactrocera correcta
CGCATGTTTGTATGTACGTTTGTATGGTATATGAGCGTATGTGTGGTATGTACTACTTAACGACGACGCACAAGTAAGATATATTTGGCCCCTTTGTAATGCCTGCATTTAGACGCATAATTCCTGTTTCCTATCATTTTTCATACTCATCATACGCACAAGTCATACTTACATGCTTACAAACATATGTACATATGTACAAAGCGCACAAAGCTTAACAAACTGCAAGTCATCATGTCATAACCGAGTGTGTGGGTTGTGTGCGAATGGCTGTCTGTGCAATTTCTACGAATTTCCACGCACACACACAAGGAGACCAGTGTACAGACAAATGTGGTTATAAGCAGATATTTAGAGATATAGAAACAAATATAAAGATATATGCATACATATGTATGTATGTATGCATATATTTTTATAGGTAGAGCTGTTATTTAAATATATTTATATGTACATATGTGTGTGCGACTTCTTAGGGTGCGTGCAGCACCGTCTTCATCTCAATCAAGTCGAATGGAAATATTTGATTTTGTATGATTTGGCTCATAATCTGCGTTGATTTTCAGCTCATTCTCGTCAAACATAATCCCCATACTTATCCACATGTTTACTACCCTCAATGGTCGACAATGACGGCGCACACCGTACACTGTACACCGTTATATGAGGCGCGCCGGCTTCGCAGTTAAGTTTGACCATATGCCATGCACCCTCAAATTGATGTGCTATTGCGTTTCATGGCTTTTTCCAACACACCGCACCCCGCACCGCACACCATACGCCATCGCTCCAAGCCAGGCAAAGCATTTGGCTTGTCTCGCTGAGATTTCTTGTTCCTGCCCTTTTACGATTATCCGCTTATTTTTATTGAGTTTTTCTGCGCAACGTGTGTGTTTGTGGCTCTTTGTTGTTGACAGGCTTCCTTAATTTTACGGCGTCACCATAAAGTCACTCAGTTGAAATGTGCATATCATGCTTGTGCATCGTAAAGTGTTCGCTTTAAACACTAATAAATTAGGGATTTTACAAACACAAAGCGAAAAATCCAATTTTCCTTTCTTCACTTGCGTGTATATGTGTGTGTGTGTGTGTGTGTGTAATTGTTAACACCCGCAATGCGCTTAGGTTTGTTGTTGGCATTTGTCTATGCGCTTAGTTTAATTTTTCTAACCTTAACGCTTTTATCTGATTCCATTTGAAAGTGTTTGTGCGCTTGCAATTTCAATCTTATTGCGAGTGCTTAATGAAATCTTGCATCTCCGAATTATTTAGGGGTTTTTGTCGCTGCACTGCCAAAATGTGCCGCTTAAGCACCAAGCACCACACCAATGTCATATATTGTCATATTACGTATATTACGTAGTACTTAACGTGCGGGCATTAATGTCATGCCGTTATTTATTGAACCTTTTTGATTTAGATATTAATGGCTTTGATAAATATATTCGTGCTGGCTGCCAGCGCACATGGCAATAGTTATGTGTGGATGTATGAGTGAAATGCTGCCGGAAAACTGAGCTGTCAAAAGGTCAACGGAGGTGTTAACTTCGTTGCTGAAAAAGGTGTTGTACGCTTTTTAACACGAGTGTCGAGCATAAGTTACGGTCGAAGGTTTGGTGTTACCGATTTTCCAAGAAAATAGTATTGGAATGTGATGAAACATAGAAGAGTGTTTAAAAAAATATATTTCTGCTCACAATTTTGCTATATGACTGGGTGAGATTTTCTTTCATTTTGTGGAAAAGCCAGAGACATGAGTTATAAGCTGTCATTGGTTAGCTAATCTTGATTATGAGAGGCCTTTCCAAGATCTGTAATTGTTTTCCGCGAGTTGTCTGTTTTTAGTAATAGAAATTTAATTTTTATGTTGGTTCGTAGCAAAGGTCGTACCGACGTCCTGAGTTATGGCTATTCCTTTAGAATATACGTATGTAAATCGAATATTTAAGGGAGCTTTTTAGTAAATTTATAAGCATTGCATGGTTATACTGCATTTTAAGAGTCATTTGCTTCAAGCTTCCCCGACTCTAGGGCATACTCTTCTTCTTCTTCTTCTTCTTCTTCTTAATTGGAGTAGCTGGACCTACGGACTTATACCGGACATCTACATGTGGGCCTGCATTTCCATCTGACCGTAATACTTGTTAGGTGCTTAAGATACTAAACCGGTGCTGCCGTGGGAGAGTCTTGAGTTGGGAGTAGATTAGATTTAGCGGATTAAAGTTCTGTATTCCCGCAACCTAAACTTCCTCTACTATAAAAAAACCAGGTTGGTTTTATGCAATTGAAACATACTCAGATTTATATCCAAGCTAGGGCTACCCCCTGGACAATATGTCTCAAAATTACTACGCTTTTAGAATTGCTTATGATGTGAATGAATTCTCGTCTTGGCATTAAAGACCAGATGCTTTCACAACCCTCATGAATCATCTTAGAATATCTAAATTATATTTTATTCGTAAAGAAGTATTGGATATTCTCCTTTCACAAATAATGCCAGCGCAGGACAGTATTAAATATTTTGATTACAGTCACTGCATTCCGGCCTTCACCACTCTGTAGAAAATATTGTTCTATACTAGAAGAAACGGAAATTGACAAGATGGTTCTGTTTTCTAATATGAAAAAAGTCGAATTTTACCAAAAATGTTTGTCGTTTTTGCCTTGATAAAATTCGATTTTTCATTAGATCAAAAGACTGGTACTTCATTGTATGGAGAACGACATACCAAAAATGCGGAAAAATGTTTATGGTGAACGGATTTTGAGAAAATGCGTTTAAAGATAAACTGATAAAGCATGTTGAGCCATTTAGGCTGCAGGGTTTGTCCGGAAAGTAATAGAACTGACTTTCTTCCGCCGCGACTGTACCACGAAGCGTGCGCGCACCGACTGGATTCGGTAGAGGGCGTTTCTAGCTAACGAACGAACGGCTGGTGAGTTTTTTCCGAGCACCTGGACAAACACTTGCGGAAGCAGCGTTCCTTAGAGCAAAGTTACGCGATCAAATTCTGTGTGAAACTCGGTAAATCTGCGACAGAGACGTTTGATATGAACAAGAACATGTGATGAGCCATGGATCTTTGAATATGATATCGAGACAAAGAGGCAATCTTCCGAGTGGCACACGACGGCGTTTCCTCGTCCAAAAAAGGCAAGAATGAGCAAATCCAAAGTGAAAATTATGTTCATTGTCTTCTTTGACATCAAAAGCAGCGTCCACCATGAATTTGTTTTTCCTTTACAAACCGTGAACGCCAAGTTTAACGTGGGAGTTCTCAAGAGATTGAAACGAAGAGTCAATCGGGTCCGACAAAAGATCGCAGCCGATTGGATGTTGCACCACGACAATACCCTGGCTGCTACCGTTTTTCTAGTGAACAGCTATCTAACCAAGGCCGGCACCGCAACGCTTCCGCAGCCGCCCTACATCCCATATGTGGCCTTCCCGCATTCTTTTTTGTTTCCTTGCCTGAAAAGGCCCATGAAGGGCAAACATTTTGAGACCACAGTATGCACCTTAGCTCTTAAGGCTATTCCGGAAAATGCCTTCCGTGCCGCCTTCATTGCTTGAAAATCGCGCTAGCAGCCCTGCATCGACGAGGAAAGAGCCTATTTTTAAAGTTTTTAAAGAATTTTAACGAATGGTTCAATACATTTTTTTAAATCGACTCAGTCCTCGAAGACCATATACTTGAAGTAGATATATACATGATTGATCAGTGTGGCAAACTGAGCCGATTAGACATTTTCGTCTATTAACTGCCAATTAAGTCCCTGTAATTAATCCATTTAGAAGGGCATAATAGCTTTAACCGAAGTTGGCATCACCAAACTCAACATTTGGGATTTCATGTCGTCTTTAAAAGCCTTATTCCAAACCAAACAAAAAAAAAAAACACTTTAAATTCAAAAACGCCACATGCCGTTACACAATTTATGCGACAAGTTGGCTCACATAAATCTGCTCTTATTTTTTCTATTCACGCGTATTTATTTGAACTTAAAGCAATTTCGTAGTAGCTCACAGCTCACATTTATTTGAAAATTCGGTTTGTGCGCCACACGCACAGTTTGCACGTAAAACCGCGCTTCATTTTAATTATTGCGTTTCACACATACATACACACACACGCACATAAATATTCTTATCCATTCACAACCACGTCCGTTTCCACTTTTCACGTTATTATTTAAGTCCTTTGGCATTTCACCTCCAACTCCGACGAAAATGCCAAATAGCATTGTTATCTCTTTACAATGTAAATGCTCGAAATGCAGCTTATCCCTTTCTAACGGCGCACATAACTCACTTTTGCCCCCACCAGCGGCCGCTCCAAGCGCCAAGCACAGCACAGGCACCCGAGGAGTGTTTGCCTGCAAGTTTTTATCAGCTTTGAGTATTCAATTCCCAATTCCGGCAATGTTGTAGGGATTTATTAGAAGCAGAGTGGGTGCGTGTTGGCGGTAAGAGAGCGGCAGCGGGAGAGATTGGAAGCGAAATGATGGATAAAACACAAACAAAATCAGCCCACTTGCCACTTCAGAATTATTATCTTCATTTAAGCCTCGAAGCGCGCGCGCGTATCAGCAGCGCTGGTTTTGCATTCCAGCGAAAGTACGAGAGTACACCGCATGCCACATGCCACATGCCACACAACACATACCACTTGTGAGCGTTAACCGCACAGTTTAAAATCCCCGAACAACGGTACAAACCGCCGAAACCAATTCAAACTATTTGCCACGACTTCGCGCTGCTTTTAATTTTTATGGAGCTGCCGTGCATTGTCATAGGTGAATACTCAATTGGGCGGACAATTGGACTTTGCACGAAGCCATCAACACATGTATGTATGCGTGTGTGTGTGTGTGCTTTGTAAGTGAGTGCGCTTGTTGTGCTGACTACGCGGATCATGAAGCGAGGGCAGCAGCTGCGACTATCTAACTGCAGCTTTTCAAAATGACTTCACATAACCACTTCCACTTCATATGTGCATATGTATGTGTGTGTGTGTTCACGTAACAGGAAACGCAGTTTTTATTTAAGCACATTTAACGGTGCATATTTGTAAAAAGTTGAAAACAAGAAATTATGCAAAAACAATTGTATAAAGTGCTGGATTTGAAAAAATTTCTGCGACTATTGGCAAATAAAGCGCAGAAAATGCAAACGTTTTGCAACCATAAAACGCTTTGCATGATATAAACAACAACACAACGAGGTATTAAGTTGTTATGGCCGAGAAATCGCAATCAGTGCGCGGCTGGCGCCCCTCAGCTGCCACAGTCGCTCCCGTTGCGCATACAAAACTGACATTTAATTGGTTTGAAAAAAAAGCTATGCGCGCGAGCTTCAAATAAAAGCTACAAAAAGTGACTTCGAACATGCTAACTAACAACAAAAACGCTTTACTATCTCGAGTAATTTCATTTATGTATACCCTGCACACATAACCTCACTAATGGTTAAAGTTGTTTAGAACAAAGAATTTTTTAAAAATAACCGAAAATGTAAAGAAGATTTCGTGACATAACAAGCTGTGTCTACAGCGTTACTTTAAAAAGTGAGTTTAGTTCTTCTTTCTTCCTTTACTGGAGTATACACGGCTTACGCGTTTATAGCCGAGCTAACAGTAGAAACGACTGGCGCTTCCTTCTTTTCACTATTTGCCGCCAATGCAGCCAGGTCCTTCTCCACCAGATCTCGCCGCTTTCTCTGCTTCCAACGGCGGGTACTGAATCGAAAACCTTCGATCCATACAACATGATCTAGTCAGCGCTGTTGCTCTTGATATGCTGAACTATACGAATGCCGTCTTATATCTCGTTCCATCTACTGCGGTACTCGCCGTTGCCAAGGCACAAAGGACCATTAATCTTCTGCAAAACATTTATCTCGCACACTCCTAAGGTTGACTCATCAAGTGATGACATTGTCGATGCCTCTGCACCATGGAATATAGTCATGCTTCTGTGTAAGCAGTCGCACTCGTAGAGCTATACCCAATTCCTATTCTTGTGACCTCGCCGCGCTCCTTAGAAACATAAGTAACATTTGTGTAAGATGCGGTAGCAACAAAAGAGAAGAAGCTTCAGCAGAGCCTCTTCAACGTATTTGGTTTAAGAGTTCGCTAAAGTCTAATAGCAGCGTCTGCTCACCAGCGGTGTGGCTGCGAGGGGGCGTCAGTCTTAAAACAAGCGTCTATCTATAATAGTGCATAAAGCGAGTTTAGTCAGTGGTTTAAAAAAAAATAACTCTTTTATGGGACAGCTGAAAAGTTGAGAGAAGTTTCGTATTTATCTTTCTCTCAACATTATATTTCATACTGTTGAAGATTATGGAAATATCTCATTAAAGTCGTAAGACTATTGTTCAATTATCTTTGATTATGCTACTGGATTTTGTTTGTGTTAACTGTTCGTTCGATTTGCGCCTATTCAAAGTGCTTGAATGTTGATTTAGCGAAGTTCATTAAATTTATGCCAGTTTTTCGGTTCGCCACGCTTGAAGTTTAGTTAGTGTTACTTAACCCTCCCAAAGGGCGGGCCATTAGCTAACACACAACATGGGCAAATGGGGTCTTTGATGCGAACATAGGCATATCTCTCTCAAATGTGTACCTCATCATCAAGTGATACCCTCTGTTTAATACTAGCGAGACTCTGACGACCTAATGAAGGAAAAAGGCATCTGCTTCGATCTGCAAGCCAGGAGGCAGACCCACAGCCCTGGATACAGGCTCTAATAGAAAAGGCTAGTCCCCTACTTATCTTAAATGAAACAGATTACAGAAATCAATATAAACAAAGAAACTAACAATTCCGATAAATTAATGACTACCTTTAGCACGGAAAAAGGATTATGAACATGGAATGTGCGTTCAGTATTAGGAACAACCATTTGGTCGTCACTACGCGACGAGTTCAAGTGCTAACAATTTCTTCGTGCTCGGCCTTTGTGAAATCAAATGGACTACCTAAAGCGAAATCACAATAACAGCTGGCCAAAAACTTTTTCTCTCTGGCAACCATCCCAATCAAAGTAAAGAGTATATGAAATCTCCTCTTCAAGTCAGCTGCAGTGACTGTTAAAGAATGCAAAGCTCACTCTCACAGGATTAGCTCGGTAAATTACGTACAAGACCTAAAATTTTACCGATTCCGCATATTTTTAAAAGAGGTGACATAGTTGAGGTGCCACCTAATGGCTTTAGAAAAGTATATAACCTATATGTCAATTGCTTGTTTGATTCACTATTCTTCAAGTTTTAATCATTCCAAGGCCGCTTTAGCAGTCCTTTAAACAACTCTATCGAATGCCTAGCAATAATGGGAGTGCCTGAAACTCGCATATGAAGGATCATTAGACCCGCTTTGAGTCTATGACAAATTTATTGAGACGGTTAATTTCGGCTTTAGCTATTGTTTCTATTGTTTCTACTACTTATGGCTTGGTAATAGTACCAAGATAATTCAGCCTCTCTCTAAAGGAGGTTGTCCCATGGAGCAGAAAGTATATGGATGTTAACATAAACATTATGTTATGTTAATCTGGTAGGCCAATAAGCCATTCATATACAGGGTAGGCCATTTAAAGTTGACCCATTTGTTTGTTTGCCAAAATTAAGGCGTCGCGGATAATCAGCTGGGTTTAGTTTTTGTGCCATTTGAATTTTATATGGAAACATCTTCAAATCTTTATGAATTATGCGTCGGAGAGTGGTGCGAGAGATGTCTAATTCCTGAGAGCGGCGATAACTCGATGTCGATGGAGTCTCCTCAATACTGGCTCGTACAGCTTCGATATTTTCATCAGAACGTCTTGTGCGTTGTCTGAATGCATGACTGGCATTACTGAGATTACCGGTGTTCACAAATTTTGCGTATAAAGACTTAATTGTGTTCTTAACTGGAACACTTTTCACTTTATTTTTTTTGCGAAACGCACGTTGAGTTAACACAATTGAAAAGTTATTTTGAATATAAAGCTAAACAATTTCAGCGCGTTCTTTTGGAGTGTACTGTTCCATGGTATAAATTGTCTTCGAATGACGCTTCTAACGCGGTATGACATTAGCCGATTTGTCAGCGCTCTTAAAAGTTACAGCGTTGCCAGATGGGTCAACTTTAAATGGCCTACCCTGTACCAATTTGGTACTTTGCGATACCAGATGGAGTTCACTTGCTAAGTCCAAGAGGAGTAGTCATCGTTTAGGATGATTGCACTTGACGTGAATTTTAACAGATCCTGCGGCCTCACTGTAGATACCTCCTCCAGTGTATCTTACAGTGGAGACCGTAGATGCTTACAACGTACAGGTGCACAAGAGATGTTCCATTGTTTCCATGGTGTCTTGCTCTAGGCATTTACTGTACTCTTCCCGATCTGATAATATAAACATTTCTTCTTTACAAAATCTGTTGAGATCATTTTTATTATATGAAGTACTGAGGTTGCCACGCTATAAATGGAACAACGGTAACGAACGGTTCTACTTGACTCGACTAATCGCTTCCTCAGCGTGTATTTAAGCTGTGTTTCGTCACTTTTTGTTCATAGAGCATAAATTTCAACACTGAAGTATTTTAATTCGAAAATGTCAACATTGAAAGCTCATTCAGAGACCCTGAGATGGGGATAAGAAAATCAGTCTACAATGTATGCGAAACATTGTACGAAGCCATCTACGCAACATAAACGAAACCACTTATATTCAAACGCAAATGTGTGTGTTTAAGAGTGTATGTGACAAGCGGCAAGCAGCATAAAGCGTGAGGTCTCTAGTGATTTCTTTAATGTCCGTTAATGTTTATGCATCCTGAAGGGCATAAAATGCGAGATATGCAAAGAACAAAATTGCTAACTGCAAAGCAGGAGGGGCTAAAGCAGCACAGAAGTGGCACAAAAAGCCAAGCAAATGTTAGTGTGTTCTCTACAAGCGAACGAGCGAGCGAGTGAAAAACACGCTAGAAAAATCGTTGCAACGCTGGTGGTAGTCATGCATGCATGCAACGGATTATGGTGCAACAAATCGCCTTACAAAGCTGCGTATAGCAATAGCATATATCCTATGGCCAACTGCTGCCGGCAGCCGGCTGATGTGGTATGCCGAACGCATGTGCCATCATACTGCGTATGTGTTCGAGTGTGTGCGATGGCTGGCTATGCAACACGGGCGGGGTGTAGGGTGCACAGTTATCGATTTCATTTTTTCAATAACTTTGATATTTTTACGATTTGTGACGATAGCAATAGGATACGCTTGAATACACCTACACAAACACACACACACATGCACATATCGACTTGGTAGTTGGCAACTAACTAGTTGGGGTTTATGCATGTGACTAAGATGCCGTTTTTTGCGTGCGTGGCGCGCAGCAGTGCAGTGGCACAGGCGGCACTGGCGTGTTTATCGATTGGACGAACTAAATTATAACCAACAATGGACACGCAGACAGGCAGACGGTGGTTGGCGGTGTGGCAGCAACGGCTTCTGCCCTGCTTAGCCATTTTTTATGTGCCCCAAACTAAGGTGCAAAGCCAGGCCGATTGTTTATGCTCGTGTTTATGCTCGTATTTATGCTTGTGTATGTGTGTGTGGGTTGTTTTGAGGACCTTTGCGTGCCGGCCGGTTCGTCAGCGCCGTCGATCGGTGTTGGCGGTAACTGCAACAGGTAATTTGAGCTTTAAATACACAAAATTTAAGTTCATCGTAAATTCCGCTGCTCATTTGCGTTATTTTGCCACGCGAAATATGATATGCTCAACAGTGGAAGCGCAGCAAAGCGGAGCATGTTGAAACAAGCATAAAAGCACAAAAGCAAAACAACAACAAGCAAAAAAGCACAAAAGCACAACAACAAGGAGAAAAGAGAAAAAATATTTTTCATAAGGATATTCGGATTTATAGCAGTTGTGTGCCATGGCAGCCGTCGTGCAGTTGTGCAAAAAGCAAACACAAAAACAACACCAAAGCAAAAGGAGGCAGGCGTGGAAAAAAGGTTGTTTCGGTTGCTATTTGCCAACTGTCGGCGCATGTTTCTCGAATTAGTGTCTAAATTTAGCCACTCAACTACTTATTACCTACTTATTTTCAAACTTGCAGCCGGTAGAAGAGGTCGGGTATTATGTTCGCGCCGTGCCGTAACTTGCTCGGCATGTGAACTTTTTAATTGCGCGGGAAATGAATAATGTGGCATATACAACCGCATGCAACTAAATACATACATATGTACGAGTGTATACTCATAATATATTTCTATTGAAGAAAGTTGGTTATGGAACTAAACGTGATCTTTTTTTTGATTTGTTTTTTTTTGGAGTTGAAATTTTTTATTCAAGACTTCATCATGTTTAGTTTTATAAAGCCTGATTAGCACTCTGGACAAAAATTACAATAACGGGTGATCCAAGTAGATGTACTTTTTTCAATAGCTTCGTTTTTTTCAGTATTGTTCGGCATTTCATCATGGAAAGACTGAACAACGTTTACAAATCAAATCGTTCGGAACCACCTTGAGACCCAGTATTCATTATTGGATAATATTCGACCGAAGAGACCACGTCCAGCACGCAGTGAAGGAAATAAGGCAGCCGTGACTGAAAGTGTTCCCAAAGACCTTGGAGAGTCGAATCGGCGCCGTTCGCAGCAACTCGGACTGACGTATGGAAGGAGTTGGCGCATTTTACGTCGAGATTTTAAATTGAAAGCGTACGGCATACAGCTCATGTATGAACTGAAGCCGCTCGACCAACCCAAGAAACATCGATTCGATCTATGGGTTCTGCAAAAGTTCCAAGAAGATCCAACGTTTTTATGGCAAGTTTTGTTCAGCGAAGAGACCCATTTCTGGCTCAACGGGTATGTAAACAAGCAAATTTGACGTATTTGAGACGGAAAGCAATGTGAAGAGATTTAAAGCTGTCATTTCATCCAGAAAAAAACAACGGTTTTGTGTGGTTTGTAAGCCGGCGAAATCATTGGTCCATATTTCTTCAAAAATTATTCCGGCGAGAACGTAACGTCAATGGCATCGTTATCACGCCATGATAACCGACTATTTGATGCTTGAAATTGAAGATCGTGATTTCGTCGGCATTTGGTTCCAACTAAACGGCGCTACTTCCCATACATCGCACCAATCAATGAATTTATTGGGAGGACGCTTCGGTAACAGATAATTTTACGTTTTGAGCTGTTTGTTTGGTCACCAAGATCGTGTGACATGTCACCGTTAGACTTTTTTCTGTGGGGATTTGTAAAGTCCAAAGTCTATGCGGGCAAACGCGCTTCGATTCAAGCCTTGGAGCCAAACAGCACGCGTGTCTTTCGCCAGTCAGCGGTCGAGATGCTCGAACGAGTCATCGAAAATTGGACTCAACATATAAATCTGGGCAGCGACAACTTTGAATTTTTTTTGCTGCTCATGGGAGCAGAGTCCCATATTTTTGAACACTGATTCTTATATAAAATTTAACGAGGAATCGAATGGAGAAGTCAATTTTGAAAAATAGTTGGGGGAAAAGCATAAAAAACCGGGTTTTCGGAATAAAATTTTTTTTTTTTGGATTTTGAAATTTTTTTTGGATTTTGAAAATGATTTTATCAGAAAACTGAGATTTTTTTACATAAAATTAGACAACTGAAAAATTTTTCACTCAATTTTGAGGTCGTTAAAAAATAAAAGAAAAAGTAATTTTTTTGTTTGATCTCAATTTGGAGTGCGCGCCAAAAACAATGGAGCAACTTTGACCACGAAAAAGTTAACAGATATTCTTCTTTTGGTCTACATTATGATATTCTTAAGTTTGGTCAAAATCGGAGAATCACGGGTACAAAACCATGTCGGCAATTGATGTAATGGCCCATATATAAAACCACCGACATTTCCCTCTGGGTTTTACCAGATTCCTGGCAGATGAAATGAGGATAATGGAAAAAATATTCAATGGAAAATCGGTTAGATACTAAATTATTTAATTTTACACTTAGGCATAAGGCCGAGAAACGATTCGCACCAAGGTTTACGAAACTGTACTATAGTATACCTAGATTCATTTTATGCCACCATAACAACCAAATATGCCGTTCCAATTTCTGGGTCTGTGTTGGTACTTTGAGTTGTAATCGTCAAAGCTATGTTATTTTGGTTGAATTCAAGATATTAAACTTCTATAGCTACGACCAATTCATAAAAGGTCGGAATTAAACGGAAAACCATAGATCGCTGCTTGTAATATATGTATATCTGCAGATTTTTTATTAAAAGCGATTATAATTAATTTCCTTTTTTTTACTACATCCTTAACAATTTCTGGAAATTTCCTTAATGCTTGATTACTTCAGTACTTTGATCAAAGAATATAAAGTAACTATTAAAGTTAACCATAAATTAGTTGATTTATTTTGAAGTTTATTCGGATTGTGCGTCTACTCAAGCACGTAAGCACAGGCGCACACACAAGGGTTAATATTTGAAGTTTATAAACAAATGCAAAGCACACACACAAAAAATAACTTTTCTGCCTCAAAATGTAAACTTTTTACAGCGCTAACTAAATGGACTGCAAAGGGCTTACATATGCTCGCACACATATCAATACACATGATATACACATACATACATACATAAACACATACATACATATATACATACATACATACATACATACATACATACATGTGTACAAGCCATGCTATAAAGTTTGGCGAAAGTTCTTGTGGTACACGCGTAGTGTGTGTAGTTTTGCTCTTATTCTGCGAGCATAAGAAGTTAATTATATTTATAAGTTTGTAACATAAAGTAGTGTGGATGCTGTTTTCGTTTTTGTCATTTCCATTGTTTTCTGCATTGTTGTTATCTCGCTTGGCATACTAAGGAAAGTTGAATCTTTGCCATTGCAAAAGCATGCAGTTGAACTTAGAAAGCTTCGCAAGAGTTAAGTTCAAACTTTTAATAGAATAAGCTTAAAACATGCCACAGCTATGAGGAGCGAGCAAAAATATTTAACACAATTTATGCTTGGCCTTTATCTAAAAGGGATTACGATGCATATATATTTTTATTAATTGGTTCGAAAATTCGATTTGAATGAAAATTGAGTATTAATTGAATGAAAGTTACTTAATATATATATATATTTTTTTTATATCACAAAATATATACGTAAAGATGTGTACCATAAAAAATTTGAATATATTGCGAATCGACAGTGACATACTTCGGCATCTACTTAACACATAACAGAATTTAGCATTAGAGAGTAGCGAATCGAACAAAACATGGCAGTTGTTTAAAGAAACTGAGAGCACTAGCGATGAAACTGGTATAGTCTGACAAAAGAGCTCATCGCCGCGCCAAATAATATTTTAGTTATATCCGAGTTATTTAAACAATTATATTTTATTTCAAGTCGTTTATTGGGTAAGGTCAGACCAGTTTTGGTCCTTTGTGATACCAGAAGGAGTTCAGTTACTAGCTCCATAAGGAGTAATTATCATTTAGGACGCCTGCACTTGACGCAAATTTTAGCATACTATACTCTGTGGCCTCACTATCGATACCTCCTCCAGTGTACCATACTATGAGGACCACAGATGCTTACAGCGTAGTATTGTCAATACGAGACAAGTGCACAAAAGATGCTAGATTGTTTCCCTGGTGCCTTGCTGAAGACATTTTCTGTAGGCTTCTCGTTCTGTCAGCCCCATTTTGCGGCCATGGGCTGCCACCCGACGTTCGTTTTTTAAAATCGATAAAAACAAGAAAAACATTAACTTTGGTTAAACTGAAACCATAATAACCTCCCTCATACCATAAAAGGGTATGAATAGATCATTATTCTGATTTTGAACGGTCCGTAGGATCTGTTCGGAAACTATAGTAATGCATTGGATAATAGTTTACGTCAAATTTGGTGCAGATACCTTAACAAATGAAAAAGTTTTTCGTACAAGGACTTGAGCTTGATCGGTCAGCTGCATGTCAGCTATATGCTATGTCTAAAAATTGAGGAATTAGTTCGCTTATGAATAAAAGTAGTAAAAATAGCGAACAGAAGACGGCTTCTTTATGTCATACAGTCGTTCGTCAAATAGCGCCTTCCTAGCCGCCGACAGCAACATGTTTTCAGAAGCCAAATCTTTATATCGAACGAAAGGACTCCACGAAGCAGATTGATACCATAAGCACTAACACGTCGTAATAGGCTTCTATCCTAGATGAGAAAGAAACTACAAATACGGAAAATTTCACCCAGCAGCGAATGCTTTATTTTTGGCAGCGAGAAGGCGAAACGGTGACGATCAGGAATATTTTGCTATGCGTTTGGCGGGAATGGCAGCAAATTATCTACCATAAACTGCTCCCCAATACTCTTAACTCATGAACCGAATTTTCATGTTCGAATCTTTACTGAATCGCAAAAAAATCGATCGAATTCTGAAGTGGACGGTTACTGATGATGACAAGTGGTACACTTACGACAACGTTAAGTGGAAACGGACGTGGTCGAATTGCGATGAGCCAAAACAAACGGTTGGCCAAGCGAGGATTCATTGTCAGAAAGTTATTGCTGTGTGTTTGGTGGGACAGGCAATGAAACATGTTCCATAAGCAGCTCACCTACGGTCAAACTCATAATTCGGATTATCAAAAATTGGACCATCTGTAGTAAGCAGTTACCCAAACACGGTCAGCTTTGACCAATAGGAAAGGTATTGTGTCTCATCAGTACAGCGTCAGGCCTCACATATCAATCATTTCTCACCAGAAGCTCTGGTAGCTAGGTTGGGATGTTTTTATGCAACCACTTTATAGTCTTAAGAGAATATGTGCTGATGAAAATCGACTGTCCTAGTTCTTGGCAATTAGGGTGAGATTTTCTGTGAGAGTGTTTGTTCTAGACCTGATACTTATTTTGGTTATTTAATTGTGCACAGGTAGTCCATGAAATGCAAGAATTATTCTCTATTACTAAGTAAGGTATTTACTGATTTAATTTAGAAGCTATTTCATCATATGAGTAGTTGAGTAAAGAGACCTAAACGATGATGAACTGAGCTGTAGCATAATTATAGATTTGAAAAGTGAGTAATTAGAAGACAAGGAAGGTATAGTATACTGACAAAGCGATGGAAAACTTGGTCTGCAGAAACTTTTAAGTGGTTAAGAGAATTGTTTTGGCGGAGCACAATACACGTCAGATGACTGTGGTAATAAATAATAATTAAATAAAATGAAGGTATACATATATGCAACAAAAATCACTACACAAGCAGCAGATCCCATTCCGTAATATAATATCTACCAATCCAAAGTTTTCACATCAAAAACACATTCATTTGCAAATAGTGAATTTAGTTTTACTTCAATTGAAGTATTTAAACCAAACAAAACCTGCATATGCCCCGAAATTCCTTTGTGTACATTAACTTAGCCTACAAAAAGAAACCGAGCAGAACTCATCAAAGTGAACTGCTTAAGGAGCCTCCTTCGCTCACACGAGCTACGAGCTAACAACTAAGCCAACAGGTAATACACGAGAAATTATATTCCTGCCACAGTCATAAAACTGGCGAGCAATTTGTAAATGTTGTGTAGCATGGATAGGAGCAGACAGCAGCGAGCAGTGTACAGCGAGCAAATAACAAACAAACAATATTGGCCAACAACAAAGCAGTAAATTATCGCTTGAGTCAACAAATAAATAAATATGTACACATTTAAATACATACATACACACATAGCTAAGATGCTAGGCAAAAGCGCTGCCGATGCGAACAAGCTGAGTAGCTCAAGCAGGAATGGGGGCTCTAAGACAGTCGAAAGCTCCAGCAAGCAGGCTGCGTTGGCTTGTAAGACACAAGACACATGGGGGCCTCTATATAAGTATACATACATATACTGATATGTAGATATGTATATAACGGGTGCTTTTTAGACGTGTGGTTTTCAATGAGGCAGTATTTTGCTGGACTTTGGACAACTGTTACTTGATTTATGCTCAATTTTGTTTGCCATTTCATAATCAACAGATCTCAACTGGAACTACTTTTGTAGTTACTGCTAATTTATTAGCAAATTAATTATTCGGCTCGTGCGACACATCGGGCGTTGCGTCTAATAATCAGTGGACATAAACACCCAGCAGAGCCCGCAGCTCGTGCAACTATGAATCGGTTTCGCAACACGTCTACGCTGTGAAGTAGAGTATCGGAGAAGACTAAAATGTGTCTATTCGCCATCGGGCTCAACAATTTGAGCTGTCCCTTTTCATTTCCTCGAAGATTTTGTGGCATGCTTCCGATTTGCGGGCTTACAAAATCCAACACGTGCAAGAACTGAAGCCGAACGTGCATCAAGGTGGTCACAAATTCGGTGAATGGATCCAAAATGAGCTGGCCACCACCACTACGATTTTCACAAGAAAATTTTGTTCAGCGATGAGGCTCACTTTTGGTTCCGTGGATGCGTTAATAAACCAGATAGTCGCATTTGGAGTGATGATAGTCCGCAAGGCAGCGTTGAGACGTCGTTACAACCCTTAAAAGTCACTGTTTGGTGAGCTTTATAAACAAGGAGTATCAGTGGTTCATATTTCGTCAAAAATGAAGCCATAATGATACAGTCAATGTGGAACTGTATAGCCCCATGAATATTGACTTTTAGGTTCCTGAATGGGAGGATGTTGATGTGGACGACTTTTGGTTCCAACAAGACGGCGCTACAAGTTATAGATTTACCGGAAGAGTCAATTTATTGAAGGAAACTTTTGGTGAACACGTCGTAGCATGACCTCGAGGACCGTGCAATTCAACGCCGCTGGACTATTTTTTGTGCGGTTATTCGCAGTCGCTTATTTAAGCAGATAAGTCCGAGACGATTGACGCCTTGGAATAGAATATTTGGCGCGTTGTTGCTGACATATGGTGTAAAAGATCGACGAAAATTGAATCTCTCGGTTGGAATTTATTCGAGTCAGCCGTGATGGTCTCTTTCCAAAAATCTTTTTTACAACATAATGACAAGCTCGAAAATGGGCGATGGAGTTGGTGCGGGAATACACTGTCCAGAGTTAGGCCTTTTAAGTTGCTGGACCACCGCAGTATATTTCAAGTTGAGGTCCACAATCCACAATCAACATCTACCAAGACAGCCAATCAGCAATCAAAGCTGTAACCCCGTATCCCAGAAGTGTCTTTGGAAGCAGGGCAGAAGCGGAAAATGTTGCAAGCAACTTCACTTTTACTGGATGTCAGGACAGAAAGACATCTATGTTAATGAAAAAGTGGACCATATTGCCAAGAATGGTGTACGGCTAACACATCTGGACTGAAGCTTGGTAAAAAATCCATATGCGATGGAACGAGCTACCTGAGTGCAAGACTGCAGAAGTCATGTTGACAACGGTAGAACGGAAGTACAAAAAATTTCTATTGGCACGCGATAGAAGAGACTGTAGCAACATGATCGGAATACTAACTGATCACTGCCTGGTGGCGACAGCCGACCGCAGAATGGGGCTGACAGATGGAGAAGACCGCAAGAAAAGTTTAGAGCAAGGCACCAAGGAAACTATGGTGTATCTCTTGTGCACTAGTCCCGCATTGACATGGCTACGATGTAGGCATCTGGAGTCCACACATTACGATACACTGGAGGAGGTATCGATAGCGAGGCCGCAGAGTTTGTTAAAATTCGCGTCAAGCGCAGGCATCCTAAAGGATCACTACTTCTCTTGGACCTAGGAACTGAACTCCATTACTGGTCTATGCGTGAGTTATTGGCTTACTAGTTTAACCTAATCTTACCTAATGATAAACTCTTTTTCTTTATGATAAAAAAAAACTACTTATCTAAAACAGACACCCTTTATGGCAACTATCCGGCACAATTGCCATCTAAACGCTGCCAGGAAGTGAATATTTTCATGCTTTACTTGCATTTACTTTTTGTTTTATTTTGCATTTAAAGCTTACGGCTTTGCTTTCTTCTCGCCATTCGTCGTTAAATACCGCAAGCGCATGGCAATGCCAGCGTTGACGCCAGCGACTCGTTAAATACGAGCGCTCGCACGCAGAATTTATTGGAATGCATTGCAGAGTTAACGGGCTGGTAGTATTTTTCAAAATCAATAGCTCGAATAAAATCTGAGCGTTTAAAAGGAAATCACCTCGCTAAAGGATTAGTTATGGCGCTGCAGAATGCGCCGCAGCAATGCAATGAAGTGCACAGCGCCGAGATGAAAAGCGATATGCGAACACAGCTACATAGCTGACTGACTGTCTGCCTGTCTGTGGGTTCCGCAGTGCGCGTGTGTGTATGTGTGATTAAAAGGCAGAGCGCGCAAGCCATTCAGCAAACTATGCGCCGCGAAATAGCGCGGTAAGGTGAGAAGCGCGCTGTTGCCAGCTCAGTTGCCGTGAAAAAGTATTATGGCAAAGGCGGCAAAGCAATATTCGGTTTGATTCGGTCTATTGGCAGCAAGCAGCAAAGTTTCTTAAACGTTTAGCCGCATTTTAGCTGCGAACAACTGCGCTTAGGTAAACTACTTGCCAGGCAAGCAGCACAGTTTACAAAAATTTACAAAAACCAAAACAAAAAATCAAACTAAACTTCAGACAAAATCAGAAAAAGAATGCGCTACGCCAATAGCGCTCGCTCTTCTCACGACGAGTGTTGTCCGCTGCGCTTTTAAATATCATAAAAATTGAACGTTTATATAAATATAAAATAGCAACAATAACGAGTGCTATCAGCAACGTGAAAGCTGCATTGAATGCAATCAACCGCACAAGAACAACAATCAAGCGAGTATAACTATTAAATAGTGAGAAGTTCACATTTTCCCGTGGCACTAAACGATTTTTTATTTGATGGTATATTTTGTAGCGCTTTATTGCCGGCGCGTTGAGTTGGCCGCGCCATCCAACCAGGCATCCATCCCGCCATCCACCATCCAACCAGCCAGCCAGCCAGTCAGGCAGTCAGTCCGGCAATCAGCCAGCCTGTTAGCCAATGCTAGCCCCTCGTAGTGCTGGCGTGTGTTGCAGTGCCGTTTCGGCGGGTGGGGGTAGAGCAGACGTTGTGATTGAGTTCAATTTTTGATTTAGTAAAACTGAAGCATTTATATTCATTGCTTTTAATTTTCCAGCTTTTAAGTGTGAAAAGCGATATTTATGCATTTCAACGGCTGTCCAAAGTGTTATATTCATATATTTGGTACTCGTGCATTAAAATGTGTAGAGAAATTCCCACAATCACTTCTGAATTTCACAAATTCGATTTTGTAGATATATTTGTATGTACATATATTTGAAAATAATATATTTGAGAGTATTCCCGGAAAACATGAAGTTGATTTGACAAATAGTTTCGGAGATATGAGAATTTTTAAACTTAGTGTAATCGGTTCCCGAGGATCGAGCTACATATGACTACATATGGCTTTAAAATATGAAGGAAGTAGGCGGACTGAGGAAGTAATATTTCCAACTAATGTTGGAAAAGTTCCCACAGTTTCCATGAAAGGCAGCCATTTAGTCAAAGCAAAATCTTTTTAAAGGAGGATGGAGTCAAGTGTAGAAGTTCACGCAAGTGAGTAAGGTTCTGTGAGCGCCATTCATTTTGGAATGGCCAGAAACGATTATTTTATATATGATTCAAGCTGCTCACGACATCCGGTTTTAGGCCAAGCATCGTCTGGGTAGCCAACGAACATCTCTTTGAAGTCAGGCTAAAGTGAGAAGGCGAACCATCCCACCCCAGAGTTGTGTACTGAGCTTGAGACCCGCCTCGTAAAAAACGCCCCCAGTGCGAAAGAAACAACTACCTTTGGTATAGTAAACTGGGCTATAACTGCCTAAGCGGTGTCTACGCCAAGGTTTAACAAGAAGAAGAAATCGGGTCCCAAACCCAAAACGGTGTTTTCTCGAAACGCTGTCTTCAGAGTGGGTGAGGAAAATTTCTCCGAAAGGACTGAGCCGATTATTTTCAAATTTTACACGAACTTCTTAGAAATATCTATTAGGTAATAATCGAAGGAATACGACTTCTATTTCGATTTAAGCCATTTGCTCCCCAATACTGTTTTCCCTACCAAAGATGAGTTGAAAAGGGGCGTGAAGGAAATGGGCGCAGGGATAAATAACTATACGGATGGGTCCAATCGAGTGGTAGCTGGCGTCTTTTCACCGAATCCAGCAAAATTTGACACGAGAATCGACATCCAACTACCAGAGTCAAAGCAGGCACAACTCTACAGTTAGACCACAGAAAAGAAGGAATTTATATGTCTTTGGCTACTTGTAGGTATTTACTCGACAAAGCTGTCATAGATACTCGTATAGTTGAGTCTCGCTGGAGTCAATACCTAACTTGCTGAACAAGTGGGTAAACGTGGCATGAATGGAATATAGATTCTTTGACGGCATTTCTGAGGAGGTTGCACAGATAAAACATTTTGTCATTAAGAACTTGATCAGAAGACCGGAATTGTGCAGAGGCGAGACAATAGAGTAAGTGGACTTTAGTCCAGCTGGTTTCATAGACCTATAGTTATGTGCCAGACAGCCATTCTACCTATCTAAGCAGTTCTGATGTTTAAAAACTGAATTATCGGTTGTATGCAAGATATGTGATATAATTGTACGATCTGGGCGTTTCCGACAAATAGTTCGTAGAATAGCAAAATGTAGTTGCGTATTAAATTTCATTCGGATATCTCAAAAACGGACGAAGAAATTTGAATGAACCCTAAAGCACTTCGCCTTAAGAATCACTGGCTCGAGAATGGTTAACTTTTAGTCACTTTCCCGCCTTTTCGCGTATGAAAATTGGTAATATCACTGACAAAATTGGTAATTAAGGAGACTGTCGATATCAGAAGATCACTTTGAGTAACTGTTACACATTAACAATATATAGATTAGATTGAGTCAAAAACTTCTAAAAAAAATCGGATCGCCAGATCCATAAAGATCAACGAAGCGCTTAGAGCTTGGGTAGCTTTCGTAACAAGCGTTCCACCAAATATTTATCCGCATGACGTGTGAACGTGTTCGAAAATACCAAGCCAGAACCCATACAATTGCGGCAAGGTTGACTTTGCTAAGAGCCTATAGTTCAGAGGGCTTTTGCGGTTCGCTCTGGGCAAGAAGGATCTCACAGTCACAAAAGTTCGGGTTGTTGACCAGCGCTTAGCGATATCACGGAGAGTATATGAGTCCAGCATAACAAGGCATGAGTACCGACTGGCTTCTAACTGCTTGAAATTGGGTTTAGCAGGTAAATTAAAAGTTTCTTATGGAAAGATGGCCGCTCATTGCACTTACTTAGGATAAAAGCGGGTTCGATACAACTTTTCGTTATTATATACTGACCAAAAAAACTTTCCTAGTTGACAAGATATCTTCATGAAATTTGGCACAGATTACTTGCCAAGACAGTGGTACAATCTGCAAAGAAACTCTGCAATTTGGACTCCTAAAGCATATAGCTGCCATACAAACTGACTGAACAAACTGCAACCACAACGCATAGCTGACCCCTTGCTTCCCCACCGCAAATATTCTTTATCCACGACACTGAGCTATCAACGTCGAAGTTTGTCCTGCCGCTGTTGGAGCCCCAAACAAATGGTCAATTCACGAAACGAGTTCTACTTGTCTGAAATGGCTATCTATATGCACTTTTCACACACACATACACAGGTATATTACGATACGTAGGTATGGGCATGTATTTATTTATACTTGCAACATACAATCACATGCAACACTTCTTATTGCACTCACACGCACACACATACATGCAGAAATATGCAGTTTGTGCACGGCGTTGTTGCAAGTTCTTTAGCCAGCTTCTGTGGCAAGTTTCACCTTTGCTGTTGCACGTTGCTGTGCTGAGATTTTTTCACATCCTCCTGCTGCTGTTGCTGCGTTGTGTTAAAAGGGGGCGTGCAACGTGCAACGCGGACAGATGAGCTGCTGTTGAGGGCATGTTGCACAGCAGCCGGCCGCAGCAACAGGAGAAATGCATGCATGTGTCGAGGAGGCGCAGAGATAGTGAGAAGCAAGCAGTTATTGGTGCAACAGCATTGATTGCAAAAGGAAAAAAAAAGCAAGAAAATAGAAAATAATAAATACGAATAACAAATAAGAGAATAAGAGAAAAAGGTGAAAAAATTGGAAGAAACGAAAAATACACACACACGCACACACAACCAAACTGCTGTGTGTGTTTGTGATAGCAATAAAATGCGAATTGCATTGAGTTGTAGCTTTTGTTGTTCATTTTCGATATTGTTGTTGTTGTTATTTGTGTTGGAGCTGTTATTTTATTGACTGTTGCTCTCTTTGATTTGCTTGCCATTGTTGGCGCATACATTGTTGCCACGGGTAACACGCGAGACAGCAGCAACAGCTTCAGCTACAGCTACACACACACGCACACATACAAAACACCAGCAACAACACAGCCAGCGCCGGCAACTGCAGCAAATTTAAATTCAATGGGCGTACATTTGATGTGAAACTATTTTGTGTACTTCTTCCTTGCTTCCCTGCTTCGTTGCTTTTTTTTGGGATTTTTTTTTTGCCTTTTTGCGTAATGGCTAAATATATTTCCACAAATTGGTTAGAATTTGCAAATTTTTTGATTAGATCCGAGATAAATGCTATGAATAAACGAGTAATGATGTCATAGTGGCTCTGCTGTTGCGAGTCCATCAGGCAGCGCGTTGCAACTGCGAGATGTTTAGAGGGATTTGTAGCAAGTTTGCTTGCCAAACAAAGTCATCATGATCTCTAATTTATCTAGATACATGGAATACACGTTCATTACTGCGATCCTTAAAAAGAATTTGGTTGAGTGAATCTTCAGGAAATGTAAAAAAAAGAGAAGTCAATAGAAAAAAGAATAAAACGTAAACTTCGATTGCAACGAAAATATAATACCCTCTACATATACGAAATATTTTTATTTTCTTACAAGCACTTGATTCCGATCGTTCGGTTTGGATGACAGCTATGTGCTATACTAAATCGATCTGAACAAGATTTTTACATTGTTGCCTTAAAAAATAATCTATACCAAATTTCGTGAATATATCTTGTTCAGTTTGTATGGCAGCTATATACTATAGTTAACCGATCTGAACAATTTCTTCGGAGATTACATTGTTGCCTTAGAAAATAATATATACCAAATTTCGTGAATATAACTTGTCAAATGTGCAAGTTGTTCATATAAGAACTTGATTCCAATCGTTCAATTTATATGGCAGTTATATGTTATAGTGGTCCGATATCGGCTGTTTCGACAAATGAGCAGCTTCTTGGAGAGAAAATGACGTTTGCGAAATTTCACAAGAATATCTTAAAAACTAATGGACTAGTTCGTATATATACAGACAGACAGACAGACAGACGGACATGGCTGAATCGACTCTGCTCAACATACTGATCATTTATATATGTATATACTTTATAGGGTCTCCAACGATTCCTTCTGGGTGTTACAAACATCGTGACAAACTTAGTATACCCTGTTCAGGGTATAAAAACTGATGGACTAGTTCACATATATACAGACCGAGGGACAACATGGCTAAATCGACGCAGCTCGTCACTGTGATCATTCGTATATATATATTCTAGGAGCTCTGATGTTTCCTTTTGGGTGCTACGATAAGATTAATAAAGTTTGTGCAGGATATAAACACGTTTTATAACATTAAAGGTTGATCCAGTTCAAAAATGTTACAAGTAGGCTGATTCAGCTTGTTAATATATAATACAATTGAGAATGAATTGATCTTTAAAACAATCCTTTAAGCTAGATTTAGGTATTAATTACTTCAAAGCTGTTATCTTTGGGATTTAATTGAAGACTGATTAGTTTTAGAACTGGTCAAACTAATAAAAAATGGTCAGTCCATAAAATGCTTAGTCTCTTTTTGTAGTTTTAGAAGTTTGATCGTGGTCTTAAGCCATTTCTAGCTTCAACGCGAAATACATTGGCTGCAGTTCTAGAACCTGTCTATATAGTTCTTTATTATTCAGACCCAGTTGTCAAAAACATGACATTGATCATCGTGAAGGCAGCACTGTCAATGGCAAGCTCTTCGGTGTAATGACTGCTGTTTATTTTCTTTGTTTCAACGGAATATTGCACATAAAAGGGTTTTAAGGGATGATTGCCCTTTTGAGGCTTCTTAAAGTCACAGTTCTATGTATGATTGTACTAAAATTTAAATGGACTCTTTCGTAGCGTTATTGACTATTTAAAAGACTTTGCTTCGGCAACAAGAAATGCATACAGCAAATCGTATAATTTTTGGCGCTCCACAGAAGCTAGCACACACTAGAAAGGTAGGTACTAATTTGTTCTATAGTAAATCAGCCTTTTGTTAGAAGAAACAGCATCTACTAGAAAAACATCTAGCGTTTTAAAATATAAACGAATCATTTTTAAACATATTCTACGCAAAAATTACCAAACGTACAAAGTATAGAATTTCAACAGATTTTCCAATATTGTTTCCTTTAACAAGTCATATTTTCAAATGAAAAACTATAGGCTGAATTATGAAAGCTTACAGCGTACGCAAAGAGTGTATTGGTGACTTTGGATAAAAAGTCTTATTATTTTTTTTTTTTTGAAGCTTCTAATCTTCTTCTTCTAATCAATAATTATAATACTCAACAAATCCAAAGGGAAAATTTACAACTGATCTGCTGTGAGTTCTGTGGGGTATTTGATGTGCCCTAATTACGAATTTGAGTTCAAAAACGTTCCATTACTCCATTCTATTTTGCCATTTTAATTGCTGTTGTTGTTGTAATGGTTTCTCAATCCCCATTACGATGGTAAGGGTTATCTGTGTTGTCATCGACGTCATCTAACGGGAGGCACAGGAAACGTGCTGTTTCGACAGGGTCAGACCAAAGAGAAAAGGGTGTTAGATGTGCAGGGTTAGTAGAGCATGCAAAGAGGTGGTCAGTGTCATGCCGAGACTCGTTGCATGGATAACGTACATTAGGTATGCCAGGGTCTATTCTAGATAAGTAGGAGTTTAACCAATAATCCAATATCCAGAACGAAGTTGCATTAGGGTCACTCGCGTTTCACGCGGCAAGTCGAGCTCTTCGTCTGCGATCCAAGAACGCCATTCACGGGAAGGGTGTCGGTAAAGGTGTTGATGGCTCCACTGTGCGTTCAGTACCTGTCGGTCAGTGGCGTCCGAAGTTCGGTCGGCGTACTGTTCAATGTCGTTGACGTAGTCAAGGAAAACCTCTTTATACTCCTAGGAAGCGGTTTCGCTCCAAGCAGGTGGTTGCAAGGGTGGTTTCTACGAAAACATCCCAGGAGAAACTGCTTGGAGGGGAGTTCATTATGCTCTTTAACTGAGAGCATAAGCACCTAACTATGTAGGTGTGCGATGGGAGACATCAGGAGGCATCCCGTCGTGGTCCGGAGAGCAGTATTTTGACAGGTCTGGGGTATGGAGTTTCCTCATCAGCATACCCCTGCGTAGTTGAGGACCCGCCGGCCGATGGCCTTGTATGTTGCCAATAACGTTTGTCATTTTAGTAAATTATGGTGGTTTGACCTCCACACCTGACTTGAGTACAACACAAAAATCTTACGTGGTTAGATATTTTTATTATCACTTACGGTTTTATCTACCCAGATTTAGCATGAAACAACCAACATCACAGCCACAAAATGATTGTAAACTAGTGTTACTGTGCCAACAGTTTCAGAAAACTTCTATATATTTTGTAGTACTATACCCAGCGCGCATCATCTCGTAAGAATTGTATAATGGGGAAAGTCGTGACTTTTCATTATTTGTCTTAAGCATGTCTGATAATAGTCATACAGAGCAAATGATTGCCATATAGTGTTGAGCTTAACGAGGAACAAGAAGAAAACACCATTATGCTCCTTTCGCTCCACAGTCGACACGACAGACCCGATCCGCACAACTAGCGAAATTTGAATGAAATATTACAAAATAGTTTTTTTTTAGATCTAAAATTACACGGCTACATAAACAAATTAATTATTATTTTGAGGAATTTGTACAAACAAAGACCAAACTCTACAAGTCCCTCATCACTTTACTCATATGGAGGCATCGAGAATGACACCATCTGATGAGTGGGCGAATCAAGAGACAGCGACTGCGCTAGCTAGGTCATGTTGCCCGGATGGAAGAGAAAACGAAAATTTATGAAACGTTTAGTAGTATAGTCCAATCTTTAATGAAGTGTTTCTTTTATCTCAAGGAAAAAGTTGGAGTGCCAACAGAAATTCATGGAGAGAAGAACGGGTTTCGAAACAATATCTGAGCCCACCAAACTAATATATTTCAAGAGATGTTATATTTCGCTGAGATAGAGTTAAAATAAAGACTTCTCTTAAGCTTAGATAGACTGGACATAATCCCAGAAAATTACATGTCGTTTCAGACGCTCTGAGAGGATTAAAAACTTATCAAAGTATTATATAAACTAAAGCCCTTCATACTAAGAATATTGGGTCTGAGTATGGCCTTTCTAAGCAAATTAAAACTCTTCACTGTTAAATAGCCTGCCGTTTTATAAACAAAAATAATAATCTAAACACAAAATATATTAAAGCAATCGTTGGAGCAGTTAGGCAACGAAAGAAACACACTACAATTCCGCCAGCGGCCTTTGCAGAAGATCTGATTACCGTTACAAGCCATAAATATGACTTTAAAATTATTACAGAATATTGGACTTTAATATTTCTGCAATTCAGTAATTAGGACTCATACTCAATCAAGTATTGCTTATAAACGGCGCGCAATGATTAAAGCGGAAAGGCTGTGCGCGGTCGGTGCAAGAGCGAACGCACGCACGGTCCGCTCCACGCTCACCGAAACTATTCCAATCAAGTTTTATATCTTAAGTAAAACATTTATTATGCGGTTACGGCAAGCAACAGCGAGTTTCGCTTGCAACTGCAACGTTTTGCGACACGACGATGGCAAGCAGCAACAACATGCCAACATGCCAAGTTCATATCAAATTTTCGAATCAAATGCAAAAAATTATTTCCATTTAAAACATTCTTTGCCACATTTCATTTTATTTGCCGCGCGCGCTCGTCTGATCGCCTGACTGTCTGCCTGCCTGACTGTTCGTTTGTACGATTGCTTGCTTGCTTGCTGGCTGATTCCTTCATTTAGTTGTTGTAATGTGTGCGAGTTTCTTGTTTTTATTTTTCTCCTGTTTTTTTTTGCGCCTTGCCGTGCTTTTATTGTGGCGACTGCGTGCGCTATCCTTCGCAGTTGGCCGCATGCTATTGACTGGTGCGCCTTTTTGCCACAATCGCTGCAGCGTCTTTTTGTTGTGCGATTTGTTGGCATTGTTGGTGGTTGTTGGTGTTTGTTGTAGCAGTTGCATGCGTACACAATAAATTATTGTATTTATGGCTGAGCGGCAGATTGGCAAGGCGGCGTAAGCTGGCAACAGCCGCCGCCAGGACGGCGGGTCAGCAGCGGCGGCGGCGGCGGCGTGGCATGCCAACAAATGAGTTGATTACAGAAGTTGGTCGAAGCGATTGCGGTTGAGTGAGCGGCCAATCGCATGCAACAGACAGATATAGCCGCACCGACAGGCCGAAAGACAGACAGACCGACAGACAAGGAGACAAGGAGACAGGCAGCAGGCAGGCAACAGGCTGTGCGCAGTCAGCAGTGTGATTGCTGCCCGCGGTTGGTATGCAAAAATGTGTTGCAAGGACAAAATTCTGTTGCACAACTGGCGCACAGACAAACGCACAACGATAAATATTTATTTAATAGTAAATTAGTGTTGCCGTCGTGTTCTTGGCTGCTTTACGGCTGCGCGCACACACATATACACGTACACATGCAACTTGATTGCTGATTGAAAATTGTCTATTTGCTGTTTGCCATATTGAATTAGTGGCATGGAAATGGCGAAATTCATTGCATGCCAAACCGAATGCAACAACAACAACAACAACAGTGGTGCTGTTGCATGCCACAACAGCAACGCTTAGTGAAACAATTACGTACAAGAGATGCGTGCCACCGCGGCATGAGCAACGAACGACTAACAATACACAAATATTTGTGTTGTCGCATTGTTGTTGGTGCGCTTGCCGCATGCCACGGCAAAAGCGTAAAAAAATGCAATGTGGCAAAGTAGTTCGCATGCATTTGCAACACGCTTATGTGTGTTGCATGTCACAACGCGCCAGCAAGATTTATACGTTTGTCATCACAACAACAGAAACAATAACAGAAACAGCAACAGAAACAGAAAACAACATGAATGGCAACATCAAGCGGCAGCTGCAGCAGCCACAAAGACAGGCCATAAGCAGGCAGTCATCATTGCGCGCAGCAATTGTTTAGCCGCCGTAAGCTGCTGGCTGGCTGGCTGGCATAGCTGCCAAGTTGCCGCGCTGATACTGCCACATGCGCCTGGTGCGGCTGTTGAGTGCGAACAAGTAATTAGAAAATCGCATCCTAAAAATATCCAATCCAAAAGTATGTGTACTCGTATCTTTCTCAGATGTGCAATTGCAATAACAGCGCCAACAACATCAACAACAGTGGCAGCCGCATGCTGACAACATCAGTCTCAAAGCGAGCAGCGATAAATTGGCAAAACAACGCGCGCGGCAAACAACGAAGTGTTGTAGTGGGGCCAAAGTGCCATGTACCAAACAACAAACTATGTGCAACACACACACACACAGTCGCACTTAGTTAGATGCAAGGGAATGTGGCATAAACGTATGGGGCGACGCGTCTCCACTCAGCTGCCAAACTGAAACGCTGCCGCGCCGCTGCACTCTTGCCAAACTTTCGTTGCGCGCGCTTCGTGTTGCAAGCACTTTAACGCGGCGGCAGTGTTTTTCAATTTTTTCCCCGCTTCTACTTCTTATTCTTCTTCTTCTTATTTTTCGCTTTGTTTATGGCGCGGCACATTGGCGAATCGTGTACGCTGATAGACCAGCAATGTTTTTATGAACACGAGTTTGCCTTATTAAAATACTAACGTGACTATTTAGCCCTCCACACCCGCGTCGCTGCTGCTGTGGTGTGCCGCCCTCCCACTCGTCTTCACGCTCCCACCTTCACTCACTATTGCTTGTTCGTTTAGTCACTGGTAATTTAGTTTTCGGAAACACTATATTTACCGCTTTTATTAGGCCGGCAAAGCACTCTTGCGGCAAGCCAGCCACATGCGCTGTGGGTAATGTGCTCGAGTCGGGGCTTTTTATGACTTAATCATCACCACGAACGAAGAGTTTTCGGTGTAATGAAAACCAAAATGATTAAATGCTTACATCAAAGCCGGTGCTTAGTGGATGGCATTAAAGGACACTCATGAGTTCTAACCAAATGAAAATGTAGGCGCAGATAAACAGACATATGTATGCATATCTACTCAAAATAAAAAAAATGTTATTGCATTGTATATGATATATCGAAAATAATTCTATGGCCACATAAGGAAACGAAGTCAGAATAAATTTGCTTACTGAAGCAAACACAAAGGCAACTAATCTTTATGTACTTCAGATGATGAGCAACAGAGCGTTTGCACTGGTGGATACAAATTTTATTTTTGGGACGAATTGCCCTTAATTGCTTTAAGAACTTTGGAATTTCGTGAACTTTGCTGAAAACGGTGGTTGGTCAATTCAGGTACAATTTTTTTACTTAGTACATACGCTGCGAAGAAAGAAGTTGCATTTTGTAGTCTACTTTTACTAGGTTAGGTTAGCTTAGGTTGGACGCTGATCAAAGATCGCACGTGGACTGCTATATGTAGTTGTTTATGAGATCATAGAAAAGAAGAGCTTCGGTATTCGAACTAATAAAAGAGTAAAACACTTAGCAGCCAATACAAGTTTACACAGGCGTTTAATTTCTACTGCCGCCAGCTCCGTGGGATGTCCGAAGGTATGCATACCCAAATGCTTAAGTCTTGACCGCCCAACGCGGGACAGTCAAGAAGGATGTGTTATTTCAATCTAATCTTCTTCCATACAGTTTCTGCAGATAGAGTGTGTTCAGATTCTGAGCCTTACAGCACATACAAAATAAGGTGACATTTGAATTTAAACTGCGCGCGTCGAAGGATTTGGAGAATTATTTTCTTTTTAGGTTGGTAGTACTGTCAGTCACATTTATGTCAAATTTCATGTCAAAATATTCATTAGTGTTTGAGATACGTGTCGTTTTGTGAGCTGCTAAAAGTGAGTTTTTCGTTTTTTGCGATGTCGAAATTTGTTGAGCAAAGAATTTGCATTAAATTTTGTTTACGGAATCAATTTTCTGCTGCGGATACGTTGAGATGTGCAAAGCTTTGGTGATGAGGCTATGTCTAAAAAAAATGTTTACAAGTGGTATAGTGAGTTCCAAGCCGGCCGTGAACGTGTCGAAGACGAAGAGCGTCCAGGGCGACCATCAACCTCAACCGACGAAGCTCACGTTCAACAAATCAAAGATTTTGTGTTGAAAAACCGTCGATTAACAATTAGAGACCTTGCTGATGAAGTTGGCATATCGAAAGACTCAGCCAATACCATTTTGAAGGATGTTTTGGGCCTCAAGCGCGTCAAATCTCGACTGGTACCGAAAACATTGAATTTTTGGAAAAAAGGCGTCGCGTTGAAGTGTGTGAAACGATGCTTTCCGACTACCAGGGTGTCATGAAATGCATTATAACTGGCGATGAGACTTGAATCTATGCTTACGACCCCCGAAACAACCGATCAATCGAGCGAATATCGTGCCAAAAGAGAGCCGAGACCAAAAAAATCGCCCAAAGTCGTGAAAAATCAAGGTCATGTTGACTGTTTTCTTCGATTATCGTGGTGTTGTGCATTAAGAATTTCTTCCAACCGGTCGAACAGTCAACAAGGAATATTATTTGAACGTTATGCGTCGTTTGCGTAACGCTATCCGCCTAAAAAGGCCGGAATTGTGGAAAGACAATTCTTGGTTTTTACACACGATAATGCACCATCCCATACTGCCCTCGTAATTCGTGATCATTTCGCCAAAAACACAACCCATATCGTTCCGCAACTCCCGTCTTCACCTGATCTGGCGCCGTGCGACTTCTGGCTGTTCACCAAGCTCAAAAGATTGCTCCGGGGACACCGTTTTTATACGATAGAGGAGATTCAAGCCGCAGCGAAGACGGAACTGAAGGCCATCCCGGAAAGTGACTACAACCAGTGTTTCGAAGATTGGAAAATCCGTTGGCATAAGTGCATTGCATTGGGAGGGGATTAATTTGAAGGGGATGAAATTGATTTGGAAGAATAAATAAAGAATTTTCAAAATAAATACAATGTCACCTTTTTTTTTGGGGACAGTAGTATATCAATAGGGCAATGGCCCGTTAAAGCATCAAAACTAAGGAGAGGCTAACCTTACTGAGGACAAAGTGATCAATAGATTTCTTGCGATCGATCTTGGGTCAAAAGACTTTGGTGTCGTAGAGTGAGAGGACCAATTTCAGACCCCTTTTGCCAATGGAAGGGAAAAGGGACAGATTAGGTTCAGTGCTACCAAAAGCGATGGACTTCGAACAGATATTTCTCCTATGTGTTACCCATAAACTCCTACCTTACCAACACCAAATCTTCTTTGATCGATGAAGCGTTTTGAGCTTACCACAAACTTACTAAGACGAAATATTTCAATCTGACTCGGGTATCAACCAGGCATAAAGAGAAAAAATGACAATATGAAGCCACCTCGCCTTCCTCCATACAGCTTTGGCTGTTACGGTTTACTCAGAGCCAGAAGCAGCTCGCAGTCACACCATTTTGGTTGTTGACCAGCACTTGCCGAGCTCATTGAAGGTCCGTAGGTCCAAAGCCAGAAGCAAGAACACTTGGGAAAAAAGATCTGTATAGACGTTCGACTATCAGAGCTAATGCACACAGCTTTGACAGAAGGTGCCGTACATTTACTCTTACTTTGATGGCAGCCTCCTCCGTTTGAAGGACGGTACAGTGGCCTGGTGTTCTAAAACTAGAATTGATGGAGAGCTCACTATAGAAGACTACGTCTCCTCCTCGCCCTTGTGACTTCGGCCGGTCGGTTCGGAATCTTTATCTTAATGCTGAAGGAACAGCTTGTAGGGCAGAAAGCTGAAAAATTTATTTGAAGACTGTGACATTGCCTTGGAAAATAATAATATACATATGTAAAATTGTGTGGAAATATATTGTAAAAATATTAGGTTTCCATAAAGGACTTGACATTTATCATTTGTATGGTAGCTATATGCTATAGGGGTCCGATAATAGCATTAATTAATGGCTGCTGTTGACTGCATGAAAAGGATCTGATTTTACGCCGCGATGTCTAAATTTGGTATCGCCGCAAAACTAATACGGCTGTGTAAACTAACGTTGACCAATACCCAAAAGCTCTGTCAGCATCGGAAAGGATCTCTCCGAGCCATTCGATACCAAACGAGGTTTCTGATTTTTTTCAATCTGCTGCTGGAAAAATAACTCCAGCTGCAGAGCTTAATCGAGGAACTACCATCTTCTAAAAGAATTTACAGATGCTGGGTCTGATAGTAACCAAGAGCAAGACGAAGTATCTCCTTGTACGAGACAAGGCATGTACGATAACAACATTTCATGAGTCAACGTTACAAATTTTCGTAGAGAAGGGTTCTGTGGAAGATGTATGGTCCTTTGCGCTTTGGCCACGGCGAATATCGCATTTGAGGGAACGACGAGCTGTACGAGGTATACGACGACATTAACATAGTTCAGTGAAACAAAAGATATCGGCTGCGCTGGCTAGGTCATGTCATCCTAATGGACGAAAACACTCCAGCTCAGAGAGTATTCGACGCAGGACCCGCCGAGACAAGCAAAGGAAGAAGAAGACCTCTACTATGTGGGAAATTCAGGTAGAGCAGAACCTGGCTACACTTGGAATCTGTAATTGGCGCTAAAAGCGAAATGAAAGAACGACTGTGGCGCGGTTTTAAATTCGGCTATAACCGCGTCGGCGGTGTCTATGCCAATAAAGAAGAACATACTTTTTGAACTTTCTTAATACTCGACATATGTATTTAGCAAAACCACCTTTCGGAACTAGATTTAAATGATAGATATAAATTTTTGGCCACAGACATTAGATTTGAATGTGCCTTTTGGTTTTGGCAACCTCGATATCCACAAAGTAGTAAAGAGTAATTTATTATTGACGCAATCAAACGCTCAAATACAAATTAGAAAACTGAAAACATGTTTATTTTATCGCACAAACGCGATCAGCGCCTTGATACAGAGAGAAATGTACTGTAAAATGGATTATGCTAACCTTTCGATGCAAACATTTTTAATTGGAATCTAACTCATTATAATTCTATTTATTTTAGCACAAAGCTATGCAGTCAATTTTCCCCTGATAAAATTGCAGCTACATGCTTTCCGAGATACTTACTGCGATCCCCTCACGATGCGCAGGCACACACACACACACACACACACACTAACAATTATCGTTAACTAGCAGGGAGATGAGCTAATTTCTTATGAACCGAAGTAGCACAACATTTTCTAGCTCATCCTGCGCTGCAGCGCCCGCGGCACAACCAAGCCAAGCCAAGACAACCAAGGCGGTGCAGAAAAACGCTAAGCTCGACAAAAACAGCTTTTATGCACAGCGCAGACGGACGGACGGCCATAAACATTGCTACAGATGCGGCAGTTAAATGTGAAATACAGCTTTAATCGCCGCCAACACAGTGGCAAGCTGGAAGGCAGTCAGGCAGGCAGGCGGGCGACAGCACGGAGGCAGCGATGCGAAGCCAAAGATTGCGATCTGTCGCAACGACAATGGCAATAGTACAACAGAAATCGTTGAAGTTATGTTTTTTCGGTCGTTCCGATATCCGTTGGCTGGCCTGGTAGCTGCCACTACTGCACTTGACTGCAGTTATCTTATTGTTAATCGCTTTTGCAGCAGCACAGCACACAACGTAAGCGCACAAAAAGCTATAAAAGGAAGTCGTAGACACTACAAAGCCACTACACAGCTTGGCAACTGCATGCCGAACTGTGTATGTGTTTGTGTGTGTGTGTGTGCGTTGCGTAAAAATCTTATGCAAATAGAAGTAATTTTTTTCCAACAACGTAATACACTTAATTGTGAGATTACGATTACGTTGATGAGGCTGACAGAGCGGTTGGCAATGGCGCTGCTGATGACGATGACGATGTCGATGGCGCGGTGGTGACGATGCCATCGGTAATGGTAATGGGAATGCAAATGAAAATGCTACTAAGTACATTTTCTTTTTATGTGCGCGGCTTGGCTTGTATGTATTGCTGCTGAAATGCCATTATGCGCGCACGTACCGCCAATCCCCGGCATTTTGGCAAACAAGAAATTACGCTGTACGTGCGCGCGCCGTGCATGGGGAGCGGAAATTGGCAGCAGATAGCGGCGCAGCTTCAATAAAAAGTGAAAGTAGCTGCTTGAGAACACATCTAATTGGCTGCAACAACGTCGGGGGGGTTGGGGCAGCGGGTTGGCATGAAGTGCTGCTGCAGTTCTTCAACATCAAATTCCACTTCAACTTCAATTTCAGTTGCTGCAACCGCTTGGCGCGCCTCCAAGTCTGTCTGTGTGTAGGTGTGATTGCATGACGAAATTGAATTGACTGCACATATGTGCACGAGCTACTGGAGTGACCGGCATGTCGACCGGTGCCGATGCCGGTGTGTGCCTCACTTGCGCCAGTCAAAGTTCGTGCTTGGCGTTTCACCTCTCTCAAATGGACCCTGTCTCGCACTTTGGTCTGCACTCGGTCGCCTTGGCCCGGCTGTCTGTCTGGCTTCTGTTGCCTTTATTGCGACCAGCGACTCAAAACACATGCAGTTGCCCGCCTCCGCTCGCATCATTGCGCATACACACACACCCACACACACATGCCTCTTTACGCCCACCGACAATTTGCACTAATGTAACATGTGCCACACTAACAACATGCTGCATTAAAGCCTAACCGCCCTCTGCACTTTGATGCGCTTTCAGTAAGAATTCTAAGTAGGTTATTTACTAGTGATGGACGCCTAAATATGCAGTTCGTGCATCTCAAAGACTCTGAGTTTTGAGTTCCTAAGGGCACAATAGGCCTAGATCGTAATGAAATCCTCATATGTTTATGTTGTCTGAGTTAAAATGCCGTTCCACACGATACAGCTCAAATTTATTTCACAGGTCCTGTGAATGCCATTACCCACGTTTATATCGATACTCAGCACTTTTCGAAAGTTCACTACTGTATACAGACTCCGAGAATTCATAACCTAACAATGGTATATTAAGTGTGCCACGAAGTTTTTACCACCCAGAACGAAACGTCGGAGGTCCTTTAAGGTATATAACAAACTGAGTCGATTTTGATGTCTACCTCAGTCGGTTTGTGTTTTTTGCCACAAGAAGCTGTTTATTTGCAGGAACCGATATTGATCCACTATAGCACGAAACAAGGAGAGTCGATTCAGCGCCGACTCGGAGCATTTTACGTCGAGAACTGAGGCCACTCGACGTTCCTAAACGACATCGTTTCGCTCTATGAGCTCTTGAGAAGTTCCAAGAAGATACGACGTTGTCTAACCAAATTTTCTTCAGCGATGAGGTCCATTTCTAGTTCAATGGGTACATATGTAAACAAGCAAAATTGCTGCATTTGGGACGAAGTGCTACCTGAAGAGTTTTAAGAGCTGCCATTTTATCTGGAAAAAGCAACGGTTTTGTGTGGTTTGTAGGTCCGTGAAATCATGGATCAATATTTCTTCAAACATAATGCCGTTGAGAACGTAACCATCAATGGCTACCATTATCCCGCCTTGATAACCGACTCCGTGAAATTGAAGACCGTAATCTCGGCGACATTTGGTTTCAACAACACGGCCCCACTTCCCACACATCGCATCAATCAATGGATCTATTACGAGAACACTTCGGTGAGCAGATAATTTCAAGTTTTAGGCTGGTCTATTAGTCACCAAGATCGTGTGATATCACACCAGGTCTATAGTCTATGTGGACAATCCCGCTGCGATTCAGACCTTGGTGCAGAATATCAATGTATCATTCGCCAGTTAGCAGTCGAAATGCTCGAACGAATCATTGAAAATTGAACTCAAGGGATGGACTAGCTGAGGGATAGCCACGGCCAACAATTGATAGAGATAATCTTTAAGAAATAAACGCCAAAGAATGTTCTTCTGAATGATAATAACCTTTCCCCATTAAATTTGAAGTTTCTATATTTTTCCTTCAAAAAAGTAGGGAACCTCGAAATGGATCAGTCTTCATTACATGATAAGAGATTACAACACTATCATTAATTGAAACGAATGAAATATGTACATACACACATTGTATACAAATTATGCTAAAGGTAAGGCTTGGAAAATTTCCTTCTCGAACTTATCGTGCAATCTAATATTTGATTTATTTATTTGTGGTTGCCACATATCCAAAAAATTAAAAGTTGTCAAAATGTTTCACACTGCACTAAACGTCACTTTAAGAAAGACCGTCGGAAACAATTTTGTAATAAATATTTCGAATTATGTAATGTATAATTAGAGTTGCCACTTTATGAAAAAAAATTTAAAAACTTTACGAAAGATGTGCCTAACTTAAAAAGGATATTAAATAAAGAATATGTTGAAATAGGGTATACTTTGGGATGCTCTTTCGGAAAGGATCCTGGAAAAAGTTTTGAAAAACTTCTACATATGTTAATATAGTCACCAACCATCACAAAATAATAAAAATTATGTTTGAACAGGGTTACCACCCGGAATGAATTTGGGAAAGTTCTAAATATGTTGAACAGGGTTACCCGACAAAAAATAAAATTTGTTGAAACACGAATTATTTTGGGGAACATTCTACATATTTAAACAGGGTTACTCCATAAAAAAAAAATTAAAGTTAAAACAGGGTTACCACCCGAATAATTTGGGAAAATTCTACATATGTTGAAATGGGGTTTACCCCATCAAAAAAAAAATTAAAATTATGTTGAAAAGGGTTACCACCCGGAATGAATTTGGGAAAAATTCTAAATATGTTGAAACAGGGTTACCTCCGATCAAAAAAAAAATTCTGTTGAAACAGGGTATCTACCGAATTATTTGGGAAAAATTCTACATATTTAAATAGGGTATCTCCCATCAAAAAATAAAAATAAATATGTTGAAACAGGGTTACCACCCGGAATAATTTGGGAAAATTCTATCATATTTAAGTAGGGTCACCAGACCATAAAATTAAAATTATGTTGAACCATTATTTGGGAAAAATTCTAATATGGAACGGTACCTCGATCAAAAAATAATAATTATGTTGAACAGGGTTATCTACCCGATTATTTTGGGGAAAATTTACATATTTAATGGGAAAAAAAAAAAAACCACCCGGAATGAATTTGGAAAAATTCGAAATATGTTGAAACAGGGTTACCGACCCGAATGAATTTGGAAAAAATCTAAATATCTTGAAATCGAGTCACCTCTCATAATTACGATTAAAATTTTGTTCAAACAGGGTTTCTACCCGGAATGAATTATAAAAAAATTCTACATATGTTGAAATAGGGGGAGCACCCGGTATAAATTTGGGAAATTCTCCTTCCCTCACAAAAACTTAAAATTATGTTGAAACAGAGTTAGTTTATTTCAAAATTTGCTCGGTGGATCCCATCGGTTTTCGATAACCTACGCCTATCTCTAATACCCACCACACATGCATAAATATACATACATATGTACATACAATTCTATATATAGAGAGTGCTGCTTTATCATTAGTGGCGCTGCAAACACTGGCATTATGTCGAGCCATACAGGAAGCTAATAATGTAGCAACTTTTCTTGCTTTTGCACTATTTCAGCCACTTCTCTGCTTCATTGACTGCTACTACTAACGGGTGATTCTGCCACATCGGCTTGGACTGCTGCGACATGCATTTTTGTCTATTTTATAAACGCACTGCCGCTCCACAATACCTCCGCGTCCCTCCCTCCTCCCCACTAACGAGCATTACGCGACGCTTGCAATTTTCTGAACCCAGTTTTTCTTCACTTATTTTTTCGCACTCATTTCCCTCGTAACTTCATATGCCTTGCAGTCGCGTGCTTAAGCATTTGAAGCTTAACCGCTCCCCCGCAGCAACAAGACGCTCAGCAAAAGAACGCACCCCTCATATCTCCACTCAGCGCCACTCATTTATTTATTCTTCATTTTGTTTTCTTGTTTTTTTTTTGTTTGGTTCGTGGCACCCCACTTGTGACCCTCGCTACTACTCGTTGTGTACGTTTGTACGCAACTCAGTTGTTGCTTCTTCACAAGCAGGACACATGGCTATTGGCAAGGAAATAAGTTAGTAGCAAGAAAAGCGGACCGGAAAGAATAAAGCGCACCAATATGAAAAAGAAACTGAGGAGGGAAATGAGACGACGGCGGCGGCCTTGGGGTGAGCGCCGACGAGCGCTGAAAGGACTTCTCTCGTAAGAGTTTGTTGACAGGATACGCGTCCGCCAGCCTGCCTGCCAGCCAGCAAGCCAACCACCCGCCCGCCGCATGTCTGCTTGCGCGACAATGTAGATGCCACATGTGTTGTGGCGCCGTGCTGAGTTTGCGAAAAGACGCAACTGACGAAGACGGGCAGCCGCATAGCCAATCTTTCAGTCAATCCTGCCGCAACAGCAACACCAACAACAACAAGATGCTGCAACATACTCGTAACGAGCGTACAAAAATGGAAACGTATGCATGACGAGATTGAAAAGGATATTGCCCGCTTAGCTCAGCCAAGTTGCAAGTACAGCGCACGGCTCATCCTTGTACTTTCGACCATCTGTGCGTGTGTTGGTGTGTGTGTGTGAACTCTTATATAAATGCATGCGTATGGGTGTGTGGCGCCTTTGTGTTGCGCTGCTACATAACAAGAAAATTGCAAAGATTTTGTCGACGTAGGCAGCGGCGTTGGCGTCGGCGTCATTTCGTTTCGTAATGCTGCTAGGGAAATATTGTTGGGGCAAGAAAAAATTTTACTTTTCTTAACCCTGTGACCAGCTGAAAGAAGTGGGTGCGAAATTGAAGAAATTGAATTGGCAGCGTCTAGGCAAGTTTGCGTTTTCCTGCATAAGTGTGTGAGTGCGTGTGTGTGTGTGTGCGTCCATGCATATGTTCCAGTTAGTTTAGAATGGGTTGCAATCAACGAAGATGCCGTCGCTTTAAAGAGAGCACAGCAATCAATGAGCGCCACACACACTCACTCACACACACAAGTCAATATGCGAAGAAATAGAATTACAAAAACAACAACAAAAAGGCTACAAATGCAAACTTAATATTGAAGGAAATTAGAGCTGTGCGAAAGAGGCTTGACTTTGAGGCCTCCCAAAAAAAAAGAAACCGAAAGGAAAATTTGCTAATAAATGGTGTCCTCTTGCGGCCTATATAATCATGAAAGAGCCATACATTATCAATCTTATGACGACCTTTGTAATTGTAGATTGCTAGAAAAGGAAAAATTTCACAACAACAACAACAACGGAAGCCAATTTGTTTGTGCTTGTATTTCTTATGAACACTTGGGGCTATTGTGCCGTTAGCTCTTTGTGTCTGCAGATTTCATGTAATGTCGGCATTTATATCGATTTGAAAGTAGCAGAAGATTTGTTGCAACAATCAAATTCTAACTGTTTAACCACGCTAAAAATTTGTCACAAAATGTTCGGTAAATTTGTTTTTAAGCGGAATTTTATTTAAATTTTGAAAAATTCCTCAGAAATTGTTTAATTGCGATTGAATGGTGTCTTAGATGAAGAAAAAGCGTTGAAGATTCCTTAAAGGCTCGCTATTTGTCACTTAAAGCTCGAGGAAGACAAAACTGAACCGGTCAAGGATTCTTTCTAGGAAAACGTTCGAAATTATTAGTGACGATTCCAACACAGGGAAAAGTGATAGGAAAGTTTCCTTGGTCGGACAAAACCGAGAATTCGACATCCCACGAAACAGCAACAACGACAACTGGCAACATACGAAACCTACTTGAGTTCATCAATGCTCCAAGACATAAATACTCGAGTCTCGACACAGAGATAAAGCTCACATCTCACATCGTCATAAATACAGGGTTTGTCCGGAAAGTAATAGGATTTTTTTTCTTCCGCCTCGACTGTACTTCGGAGTGTGCGCACACCGACTGTATTCGGTAGAGGACATTCCTGGCTAACGAACCAGCGGCTGGTCAGTTGTCTCTGAGCACCAGGCCTTTTTGGAGCGCCCGGAAGAGGTCGCTGATGAAGATCGTGCTAGGAAATCTGCGACTTCGACTAACACCGACAATATGAAATGCATCGTTCACCATTAATTTGTTCCTCCTGGACAAACCGTCAACGCTAAGTTTTACGTGAAAGTTCCAAGAGACTCAAACGAAGGGTCAAGCAGGTCCGATAAGAGGTCGCAGCCGATTAAAAGATGCACGACGACAACAAACCGGCTCACCACGCCTTTATTGTGAACAAGTACCTAACCAAGGCCGGCACCCCAACGCTTCCGCAGCCGCCTTATAGCCCAGATGTGGCCCCCTCGGACTTTTTTTGTTTCCTTGCCTAAAAAAACCGATAAAAGGCAAGTATTCTATTCCGGAGAATGCTTTCTGTGACACCTTCAATGCTTGGAAATCGCGCTGGGAGCACTGCGTCGACGCAGAAGGAGCCTATTTTGAAAGTTTTTAAAGATTTAGTCCATCAATTTTTGATCGATTGATCTGAGATTTCTAATTGTGCGCTCATAGCTAATTGAAGAGTGTCTGCCATCTCTAGAAATAGCATCAAGTTACTTCATCGCCAGACATATTTGGAGGCCCGACGAGTTAGCCACAGGGTAGCTCTCTAAATCGGAATTCTACAGATGTTGGATTTTCATTGGCGTCTGCTGTTCTAGCTTTGGACCAACGGTCGTACCGCCGTTTCAGTGCGCAAGCGAGATCCTTGTGGCCAATAGTAGGACGCAGGAGATTTACTCAACTACTTGCCCTTAGCAAAGTAAATCTTGCTGCGATCGTAAGGGTTCTTACTAGACACTGCTCAATAGGTATTCATGCGTAAGGCTAAAATCTTGAACGATGAAAATTGTCAAAGTTGTTTAGAAACATCCAAGCACTTCTTTGTCCATTGTTCAACCTTTGCAAAACTGATGCAGACACATCTGGTTTGTCTTGTCATAGCCGAGACTGAAAACCAACTTAACAGATTTGTGATAGACTAAAAACGCTTTGTCGATTTGTAATTTGTATGATAAACAATGTCAAAGTTTTAAGTACTAAAACGGACGGCTTTGTAAGCTACCTAAGTGAGATCTCTGTTAGTCTCCCTCTTTTAAACTTTTTTTTCATAAGAACCTACTCGAAGCCGCAGATATCGGAGAACTACAACAAATAGGTATCATACAAACTAACCGATCCTCCCACGTCTTTGTATGTAAAACCTCTTTATTTGTCGAGATATTCTCACGAAATTCGGAGTAGGTTATATTTTATTATATTTATTTATATAGATCACGCCCGAGTCGTGCAAAATCTGATGCCGCTAGACTTTCCTAAGGCACATCGCTTCACTCTATGGCTCTTCGAAAAGTTCCAAGAAGATCCGACGTTTCGAGCCAACTTTTCTTCAGCTACGAGCCCATTTCCGGCTCAATGGGTATGTAAAGAAGAAAAATTGCCGCATTTGGGACGAAGAGCAACCGGAAGATCCCAACCTGAGATACAAGAGCTGTCATTTCATCCCGAAAAAACAACAGATTTGATGTGGTTTGTGAGCCGGTGGAATCATCGGTCCATATTCCTTCAAAAATGATGCTGGTGAGAACGTAACCGTCAATGACGACCGTTATTGCGCCATGATAACCAACTATTTGATGGCTGAAATTGACGCTTGTGATCTCGGTGATATTTGGTTTCAAAAAGTCAGCGCCACTTCCCACACATCGTATCAATCAACGGATTTACAAGTATTGAGAGAACACTTCGGTGAGCAGACCGTTTTGGGTGGTTGATTGGTCACCAAGATCGTGTGATACCACAACGTTAGATTGTTTACTGTGGGGACATGTAAAGTCTAAAGTCTATGCGGAAAACCCCGCTTTGGTTCAGGCTTTGGAGCAAAACTACACGCGTGTCATTCGTCAGTTACCAGTCGAAATGATTGACCATCTGACACCTAGCGAATAAGATAGATAGATAGAGATAATCTTCAAAACAAAAATCCCAAAGAATGCTATTTCGAATGATAATACACATTCCTCATTAAATTTGAAGTTTCTGTGTTTTTTTTTTTTAAGTAAGGAAACCTCGAATTGGATCACCCTAGAAATATATAGACAATAAAAGACACACATTAACCCCGCTTTGTATGCTTGTGTCCAATTCTGGGATTCTGGCCTGCATTTAATATCGTTTATTTCACCGTTATGTTGACTAAAATATTTACGAAATCCTAACTTAATACACCAATAGTCACAATATTAAAGTATATATGTGTAGGTGTATGTAAATCAGCTGCCTTAATGCGACGCTTTGCACATAACACCAATTGTCCATGAGCAAACTAGTCCATTTATGAGCTAGTTATGACTGCTGCACTGGGGGTTTGCGCGCCGGCGTCGGCAACACGCTCGTATGTATGCAAATTCGGGCATGTAAAAATTCAGCTGAACAAATTTTCGTTGAATTGCTTTGCATATTTTTGCAGCGATTTCTGTAATCTCAACTTCGGCTATAAATACGACGAACATATGTACATATGTGCCGGTATATGTGAATGTATGTATAAAATAACACATGTTTGTGTGTGCGTGTGTGTGTGGACGGCCTGCACATGCCAAGCAACACGAAACTTCCTTTCATTTCCTTTTATTTCTTTCGCCAGTTTCTCCGCAAATTTTTATAATAATATCAATGCATATGCGAGAGCGTCAACACACACACACACATGCAGGCGAATAAACAAATGTATTATACATATTATATATTTAGAAATGTCAATGCGTTCGCTGCGAATGCGAATATCTATCTATCTGTCTGTTTGTCCGTCTGCCGGTGGCATATGTCATGTTGCCATTGCTGCCGCTGTTGTCGCATTTGCTGTTTGTTGTTGTTATTATTGTTGACGCTGCCATTGCCGTTGATGTGCTGCGTTTGTGCTGTCGTCACGGCTGCCAAATGTGTTTCTGCGTTTCATTAAATTCTGAAATTAACGAGAATTTGTCACAAAGTTGTGCTGCCATGACGGATGAACATTGCAGGACCACACACAGGCGCTGTAAACGTCAACAGATCATGCTGCTTTTAACCACGTGCATGCATGTGAGTCCACATCCGCTTGATCTGGCGGGCTCTCTAATAAACTCAAACACCCACACACATACACACACAATCGCATTGCATGTGTCCAGAAACAGCGTGAAAAGCTCGGTAACAGCCACGCCTTCTTTATCTGTTTTTTTGCACGTCGAATGAGTCTCTGTATGGGTGCCAGCAAGTGTGGGTGTGTGTGTGTGTTTGTTTGGCAGTCGTGTAATGCCATTGAATGACAACTTTTACGAACGAATGACAAATGAATAAAACATTTTCCTGCAATTGCATTTTTAGACGTCTAACAATGTTTGTTTATGTATCGTGATGGCTGAATTAGTGAGGGTCGCCAAAAAAACGAGCAGAAACGTGTCTTCGCCAATTTGGGTATGAATTATTATTTTGAAAAAAAAAAAAAAACATGAAAAACGGTTAACTTCATGACATGCTATAGCCTCCCGATCTGCACAATTCCTTCACGAATCGCACCATTGACTCAGGCAATAACCCAGGCCAAATTTCGTGAAGATATCTCGTCAAGTTGAAAAGTTTTTCATACAAGCACTTGATTTTCATAGTTCAGTTTGCGTTTCAGTTCTATGCTATAGTGATCTAATAGCGGCCGTTTCGACAAATGAACAGTTTCTTGGAGAAAAAATGATCTGAGCAAAATTTCAGTTCGCTATCTCAAAAACTATGGGACCAGTTCTTGCAAGGGGTGTTTTGAGGAAGACCCAAATCAGTCTCTCACATGTCGTTCTCAAATGCTGTGCATTTCTGTGACGTCGTTATGGCGAATTTTGCGAAAAGATCTTGACCTGAATCCTTACAAGATCAAATTGACGCAAGAACTGAAGCCGCGTGACCAACAGAATTGTCGCATGTTCGTGAATTCGACTGAGCAACAACTTGAAAATGATCCGGATTTTCATCGAAAAATCATCTTCAGCTATGAGGTTCGTTTTTGGCTGAATGTCCTCGTCAATAATAATTGGTCAGGTAGCAATTCACACGTACTTCATGAGCCATCATTGCCTCCCGAAAAAATTACGGTTTGGTGCGGTTTTTGGGCTGGCGGCGTCATTGGACCATACTTTTTGCTTGATGATGAAGATCGGCATGTTACTGTGAATAGGAATCGCTACCGCTCAGTGATAATGGAATATTTTTGCCCCGAATTGGATGATATGGATTTGCACAATATGTGGTTCCAACAGGACGGCGCCACACAGCGAATGTCACAATCGATTTATTGAAAACCAAGTTTGGTGAACGTGTTATCTCACGAAATGGCACAGTCAATTTGCCGCCTCGGTCGTGCGCTTTGACGTCGTTAGACAATTTCCTGTGGGGCTACGTCAAGTCTATGGTCTATGCCAACAAACCAGCGACGATTGTGCACTTCGTACGAATATCGAAGGTAAAATTGCAGCCGCCGAAAAATGGGTTCAGCGTCTGGCCTTTTGCAAGAGTGTCCGTGATGGAATCAAGTTCAATACATAATGGCACTGAATGTACTTTTATAGGAATAAAGAGTTTCATTGAGATCCCAAACCGTTTTGTTTTATTAAAAAAAAAAACTTTTGTATAGGTCTTACTGAAAAACACGTTACTACAAAACCATTTTCGGTGAGATCGATCTGAAAGTCTTGTAATTTGAAACCAAAATGTGCCTGTATTATTTAGCGACTTTTGAGAATAAAATATCATGAAAATCAGTTTGAAAACGACGTGAAGGTATGGTAGTTCTCGTGCTTAAAATTTCTAGGACAATAAGGATCATTTTGTAAACAGATCGAAGGTAATGACCAATATTGAAAGAACGGATCTTTAACCATAGGCTTCTATCGTAGGACTTAAGAACCCAAAGTAACATAAAGAGCTTCAGATTGTCAATGATGGATCATTCAAAATCCTAAATGTAGAACTAAAATTTAGAACTGCTTTCATTAAAGTTGTGCTCGGTGGGAGTTCAATTCTAGAGATAGTGAGTTTTTAATAGAGGAATCGCAAACTGTGGAATGAGTTTCATGATTTTCGATACCTGACGGAAAAATATGGACTGGTAGCAAAGTGCTAGAGCAGAAAATCCTTTCCACAACAGTCGAGTCTAACTGGAAAGGATCCGGATTATTATCCGTCCAAAGACTGCCAACTACCACACCAACACCAGCCGAAAATCATTAAAGAAATGTGAGGGGTTTGCTCACTTCGTCTACCATGCTTTGGTGTCACTTAACATAGTGGAACCAGGAGGCGTATTTTGAGTGAAACATTGAGAAACAATTAAGCTTCCGTGAGATCTCTGCAGCATAATAAAGAACCTGATGTACACTGTGTTACTAAATCTAATACTAGTTAGAGTATTTACCGTGGACACTGATAAAAGTGTTTTTAACTACGGTCAAGACTTCTAGGTTGAGTCAGCGGAATTTTTCGGACAGATATCTAACAGACTGAAAAATTTGGGAATATGTTGCTACTCGTACTATACTTTCTGAAAACATCTTTGTATCTACAACTACCGACCCGACCTAAAGAAAATACAAATAAATATTATATGCCGTGAAAACATATGTACTTCCTAGCCATGCTTGCTCGGCATAAACATATCGACGATAGAAAAGTTTTGAATACATTTAAAAGCAAACAACATGCTCGGTCGGGTTCTTAAGATGACACGTAAGCAAGTATCCTCGCATGGGTTAGTAAAAATGTCGTACTGTGTCGCAACAAAGCACATATCCGCTGATTGTGACATTAGCCTATGGATTAATGAAGCTTTGACATAACGAATCAGCTATTGCTAGTGATAAATTGATTTTTATGAAAGCCATAACGAAAGGGACACAATTAGATACAAATATACGTACATAAGTATGTCTGGATATCTTCATGCTGACATACATAAGTATTTACGAGTATTGTGCTGTTTACAGCTTGTCAACTTGCTGATGGGCGATAGATTTCATATGAAAACGGCGTACGTAATGAGCGCAAGGAAAGTTATTGGCAGTTGGAGCTTGTTAAGTCACTATTTTTTACTAGTTACTAGTGCATTTGATGGAAGCGAGATATTTTTATGCGCTATTTAGATTATAATTTTTGTTGTTTAGTGAGTTGTGAGTATTGGAGCGTAATTTTTTAATATTTGTTTGATTATGTGTAGAACTGAGTTTACTTTCAGCCGGGTTAAAATAGAGAGCACCATGTTTAGGAGCTTCCTAAAACTGAAATGGTGATTTCGGACATCAAATGATTTATGTTGAGCCGCAAAAAATCGTTGACAGAAATTACTAAGTGAGATAGGTCTCCAAAATCGGTGCCACATTATAATGTAGGCTAAGGATGATTTGTCTTCCAGCGGTCACAATTGGACTTTTAGATCCTACTACTAGTTGATTAAAACTTTGTTGCCCCAAAAGAATTAATATGAAAGTCGTCAAGGCTTAAATGAGACGTTTTAGTGGAAGCTCGAAAGCTCGCTTCCGATTTCACATATTCTAGTTTTAAGTTTTGTGGTTGAAATATTAAGTTTTATTTAGTGAAAGCTTGAAAGCACGCTTCAACATATTTTTTATCACGTCCACTCCAAGATAAGAGATAAAATGTGGGTTTTTTTTATGTATTTACTAGTGGCTTGAAACTTTAATGTCTCAGAAAATTTTCAATGAAGTTTGGTAAAACTTTCAGTTCAAAATCCTCTATTTTTCAAACATACAATAAATTAATTGAAAGTTTTTTAGTTGAAGTTTTCACGTAATAGTTTTTATTCGTGTAATTACGTTGACTTCAAACACATTTATTTAGCTTTCATTACTGCAAGCTTGAAAGCTCGCTTGAAGACATTATTTAGTCGCGTCCACTTCGCTCGGAATATTTTTAATTTTTGTGATAATGTTCATTTCTGGCCAGGTAGTTGAGCTTCATTTAGTAAAAGCTTAAAAGCTCATTCCAAGAAAGTTTTTATTCACACACACTTCATTCAAATACGAATAGAGATAAAATGTGGGTTTTATGTGTTTACTAGGTGATTAAGACTTTGATGTGCCGGAAAATTTTCTATGAAACTTGGTAAAGCTTTGATTTAAAAGTTCTATATATTTTGAACATATTAATTGAACATTTTTTAGTCGAAGTTTTCCTTTAATGGTATTAATTTGTTTAATTATGTTGACTTCAGACGCTTTTAATGAGCTTTTTTAATGAAAGCTTCAAAGCTCGTCAAAATACATTTTTAATGAGCTTTTTTAATGAAAGCTTCAAAGCTCGTCAAAATACATTTTTAATCGCCCCATTTCCCACATAATATCTCTAATTTTTGGGAATATGTTCGGCTTCTGGCGCGCTAGTTCAGCTTTTTTTAGTAAAAGCTTGAAAGCTCATTTCAAAATAGTTTTTATTCGTGCCCACTTCTTGCAGAATTTTTTTAATTTTTGTGCTTATGTTGGCGTCTGACACATTCATTGTGCTTTCTTTAGTGAAAGCTTGAAAGCTCGTTATTTATTAAACGCGCCCACTTATACATAAGTAAAAGTTCATACAATATTCGTGTGTTTAGGTTGGTTTCAGGCATTTTAATTGAGCTTTCTTTAGTGAAAGCGTGAAAGCTCATTTCATGAGTTTATTTAAAAACATTTTTAAGAGCTGCAAAGTGAAAAGAAGATACCAAGCTAATATTTTCTATCACTTGCAACGCGATAAATATTAACTTGATGACTTCCTTTCACTTTGCAACTCTACAAAGTATTTTTAAATGATCTCATGAAGCGAGCTTTCATGCTTTAATGGTTAGTCAAAAGAGAAAAAGTAATTTTTGTTTCGCTTTTCGTACATGAATTACATTAGATGACACCATGCCACAATATTGTTGCATTATGTGGCATGCAGCGAATGCTTTCATATCAACTTGTGTCTTTTCGAAAAATTTTCCAAGGCGAAAGCTGTAAATAAATTTATTTGCGAGTAAAAATGTAATTTTATGCTCATAATCCTTACCCACTTCGAAAGCAGGTTACAGGGTTAACGGTATTTGTTTATTATATGCGCTGCAACTAACTCGCATATTTGCATTTGCACTTTCTCTATTTGCGCGCTGCAAGAATTAATAAAAAATAATGCCAGCGAGCTGTTGGGATGTCTAAGCTGATGGAGGGCGGCAAGGAAAGCGAAGCGAAAGGGCGGGGAAATAAATGTGATACTGTGTTACCCTTTCATAAATAATTTCCAACATAAATTTCATACAAAATTTTTGCCAGACGACCCCCTAAGACAGCCAACGTGAGTGGTGCTGGCGAGTGCATGTGACTAAGTGTGTGCGGGGGAGAGTGTGAATGCAAATATGAGTTGCAAGTTGCATGTCGCATATGTGCATGTGCAGGTGTGTGTGTGCGTTGCAGCGCACTGCATGTTGCAGTGTCACAACATTTACTTTTGTGCATGTCAAAACTTAAAAAAGTAACGCACACACACTCACACACACTCACACACCGACACACACAAAAGTTCCAGTTGCTGCACTTTTCCTGTATACTTTCGTTGTTGTTGTTGTTGTTATTGTTGCAATATGCAGCACGAGCGGGTATTTGTTGTGTCGTGTTTCTGTTGCTGTCAGCGTTGTATAATTTATGGTCCATCACCCCCGTTGGGCTGCTGCTGCTGCCGCTGCCGTTGTAAGCCAACGAATGCATTGGCGTGTGAATGTGTATATGTGTGTGTGTGTTATGCATACATTTGCACACAAATTTATTTGCAATTAATGAATGTCAACACTGTCAACAAGTTTTTCGTTTTTGTATGCGGATTTAAATGTATAGTTGCCGACGGATGACGAGTTCATTTTTAGGTGTCGACCGTCCAACCGGGGCAAGGGCGTGTTTCCCACACATATACACACACACATGCATAGTCGTAAAAATCTTTGCACTCGTCATATTACACAGCTCGCATATGCAGCGACAACTGAGAATATGCAGTTAAATAAATAAATGAATACTTTTAGAAAATGCACAAAACTGTAACAAAAAGCACGAATATATTTGCAATATACAGTGGTGGTAATGAAAATAGCGCTCAAGTGACTGATTGTTTTTCGATGCTTGGAATGTGTGGCAGGGTTTTCTAAGCAAACAAGGAAAAACGTCAACTTAGTTGCACCGAAGCCATAATACCCTTCACAGTTACAAAATATTTCTTAGAAGAACTTTTATCAGTCAGTTTGTATGACAGCTATATGTTATAGTGGTCCAATCTAAACAATTTCTCGGGAGTTTTCACCATTAGTTTAAACAATAACACCTGCTAAATTTCGTGAAGATATCTCGTCAACTAAAAAAGTTTTCCATACAAGCACTTAATTCCGATCGTGCTGTTTGTATGACAGCTATATGCTATAGTAGTCCGATATCGACCGTTTCGACAAATGAGCAATTAACTTCTTGGTGTGAAAAGAACGGGTCCAAAATCTTAGATCGATATCTCAAAAACTGAAGAATTCTGTTGAGGGTAAAAAAAGTCCTTAAGATTTTACTCATTTCAGCTTGACACTGAACTTACAAAAAAAACTTTATTGCCGCTTGTTCAAAGAATTATCAAAGACAGCAAAAAAGATGGTCTAAAGTCATACAAGAATGACTTTCTTGCTCAGAAACATTCTCCGTTTGCAGCAAGATTCTCTTGTTGAAGCTGGTTCTCTCTCTGCAGCAATGATTTCATTTTGAGAAAGGTTTCAGAATTGGATCTCTTTTATGTAGTAAAGTGCTCTTCCTGGCACAAGCTTTGTTTTCTAAAGTAAGGTCGCCTTTCTGAAGTAAGATTTTTTTTCTGAAGAAAAGTTATCTTTCGGTATGGAGGTTCCGTTTCTACTGTAAGATTTCTCTACCAAAATACCATCTACTCTCTAAAGCAGGGATTATTTAAATACTAACCACAAGGAGCTAAAAGAGAAGATCTAAAATCATGAAATCATGCTTATTGAGAAAACTCCCCTATCTGATGCCGAAAGATCCCTCATCCTGAAATAGGGCAACTGTTTTGAAAATGAGTTCTGAAGCAAGGTTCACTTACTGAAACAGCGTTTCTCTTCGGGAGGAAGGGTCTGATTAACTTGAATTAATTTTTTGAAACAAAGGTCTCTTACTGAAGTAAGGTCGAGGTTCTGGAGAAAAGTTATCTTTCAGAAACCAGGTTCCGTTTCTAATGCAAAATTTCGCTTCTGAAGATAACATCCACTCGCTGAAACATGGAGTTTTTTAAAGAAGGTCTAAAGTCATGAAGTCATGCTTACTCTGAATATTCTCTATCTGATGTAGAAATATCTCTCATACTGAAACAGAGTTCCTGTTTTGAAGAAATGTTACGAAGCGAGGTTGTCAACCAGAAATATAATTACTTTTCTGGAGAAAGGTACTGAAACAAGCTTAATTTTTTGAAACAAGATTCTCTTTTTGAGGTTAAGTTCATTTTCCGGTAGAATTTTTTATTATTAGAACTAGTTTACCTTTCTGAAAAATTTTCTGAAGCGAGATTTTTTTTCTGCAGCAAAGCTCTCTCTTATGAACATATGAAGAAGTAAAAACAGTTAGCAAAAAGTTACTAATGCGAAATAACATACTTTAGACAAAATCAATATTGTTAGGTAGAAATCATTAAAAGGGCTCAATAGACTGAGTAAGACATATCTAAATATACGTCAGAACATTTAAAGAAGGAAGTGTGAAGTATAGTTTTTTGGCATACACTGGATCAATAAAATTATGGATGGCGATACTTATTAAAATATACCAGAGCCAGCAATGTCGCTCGTCTGCTAGCAGGCGTGTGAGGACCGACATACTACATAGAGATAAAAATATTTGAAGCTCCTTAAATTATATGGCTTCTTGTCTGTAGCAATTGGATCCAAGGTCTTTTGCACTCTGGTAAAAAAATAACGTATTATACCAATATAACAGTATGCATGCACTCCAAGTGGTAGTTCAAAGAATTGAGCACACAATTTCTGATGATACCAGAACCATGTAAACTTCAAGTAATACGTTTAGTAGGATTTTTATACCCTGCACATGGTATATTAAGTATGTGACGAAGCTTATAACATATAAAATAAAACCGAGACTCTATCCAGTATATATATAAGTATAAATGATCAATGTGATGACCTGACTCGATTTCGGCATATACGAATGTCTGCCTGTCAGTCGTTTAGGGCGTGTATCCGCCAGTTCCTTAGTTTCCTGATATATCAAGCTGAAAGTTGTATTGTTTGGAAAACTACTTGGCAGGATATTTTGACGATATTTGGTATATATTATTATTTAGAATAACGCTACATTCTCCCAAGAAATTGTTCAGATCGGACCACTACAACACATAGCTGTCATACAAACTGAACGATCGGAATCAAATTCTTGTAAAGAAAACTATTTTATTTGAAAAGATATCTTCACGAAATTTGGTACACAATATAACCCGAGATATCGCTGTAAACTCCGAAGAAATTGTACAGATCAGGCAACTATAGCATATGGCTGTCATATTAACAGATCGATGAAAATCAAGTGCTTGTCTGGAAAAGTATTGCATTTTAAGAGATATCTTCAAGCAATTTTACACAAAATATTACCTTAGACAATGGAGCGATCTCAGAAAAAATTTCTCAGATCGGAGTACTATATCATACAGCTGCCATACAAACTGATCGATGAAAATAAAGTGCTTATACGGAAAAGTATTGCATTTTAAGAGATATCTTCACGAAATTTGGTACACAGTATAACCCAAGGTATCGCTGTAAACTCCGAAGAAATTGTACAGATCAGGCCACTATAGCATATAGCTGCCATATTAACAGATCGCTGAAAATCAAGTCCTTATATGGAAAGCTATTTTATTTTAAGAGATATCTTCAAGCAGTTTTACACAAAATATTACCTAAGACAATCGAGCGATCTCAGAAAAAATTGCTCAGATCGGGCGACTATATCATACACCTGTCATACAAACTGAACGTTCCAAATCAAGTTCTTGTATAAAAATTTCTCGTTACTATATAAGAGATTTGCAGATTTTTTAGATGCAATTACATTTTAGTTCTAAAATGCTTCTGACTTTTCATTACAGAAAATCACTTACCGCCTTAAAGTGCTATTATTTTGAGCGCCACTGTGCGTAAAATGGCCATTTGAGAGCGCAGTGAATTGAAAATGTTTAAATACTTGGAGTGGCAGAGCGGCAAAAACTTATCAAGTGATAAGTAAATATTGTATGAAGCAAGTAAATTTACAAAAGAAATTACTCAAGTGGAAAGTAGAATTCGTAATAAGTGAGGCATGAATAAGTTTATTAGTTCCGAAAAATTGCAAAAACAAACAATATGCAACATAACACCTCTTAAGTAAATATAGAAATATGTTTGTTTTTCAAATTTTACATTTCGCACATAAATCATGCAATGCCATTTTTACAGCTCAAATGTCAAGCATATTTTGCACACGAGAAATGACACATAAATAAATACACTTTATAACGACTCAATTTTTAATGCATTAAATGCGCTGCATATGTGGCCGGCATATGCATTTTGCCATTGTTGCCACACAGCACAGTGCTACGCCTAGCCAATTAAGGCCAACTCTTTCATTCTAAAGTCTAATAAATTTATATGACCACTATATAAATTAATATGTACTTTGATATCGTAATAAATATTTACGTGCTTATATTTGCTTACACAACACGCACACAGGCGCACATATCAACACACGCACACACATGCAAATATCCACACAAACACTTGCAAGCAACAAAAGGCAAGGCGCAAAGCATAAAGCGCAAAAGCAATTGTAAAGTGTGGTGAAAGTAAGAGAACTTGTGGCAGGAAAAGCCGGTGGTGCGGTCACCGCAGCGAGCGCAGGTGTTGCTACAAATGGGCGTCTGGAAATGCGTGACTTACATGCATAATCAATGGTTAGACGCAAGCTATTAATTGTCATGCACACACACACACACCCACATGCTCGAACACAACTACACTCACACCTACAAGGCGCTGGCACACAGCTACACTTGTAAAACGGTGCGAGTGTATTGTATTAAGGCAGATTGACCGGACAGCCAGACACATAAATATTTAAATGCGCATGCAACAAGCGTTGCCACTATCAGTGGAATATAGACTGACTCAGGATTTGCATGTATGCACGGGACAGTGTGTTGATTTTCATGCAAGTGGCATTAAAAAATAATAAAAATTAAATAAATTAATAGCTTTCCAAATTTTGGGCATTTTAAGCGCTTTTTAATTTTACGATTATTTCTTAAATGTGAAATGTTTAAGGAAGTCATGAAACTGTAATAAAAAACCGTGAAAATTTTAAATTTAATTACTAGAACTATCTTTATAGCTTTAGTGTGGGCGCGAGTCACGCACAAAGAAAAATAAAATCTATTTTTAAACAACGAATGCGCCATTAATTCCTTCTCTACCGCAATTCATCCCTGTGCAGAATTTTTGAAGAATTGATTTTTTTCGATTTTCAACTTTTTTCGATTTTTTTTTTAATTTTAATTTTTTGCATATTCGATTATTTTTCGATTTTCGACTTTTTTCGATTTTCATTTTTTTTTTCAATATTCGACTTTTTTCGATTTTCGACTTTTTTTCGATTTTCAGTTTTTTTTTTCAATATTCAACATTTTTCGATTTTCGACTTTTTTTTCGATAGTCAATATCCTCAAAAATAACTTACTTAAATATTAAAGCGACAGTTCAAAAGGTTTTTGAGTTACAACCTTAAAAAATGTAAGCACTCAATCTCGCCAAGCTACTACTGGGAGGTTACAACCTGACAAGGTTTAGATATACGTGTATGATCAACCTCCTCCGTGACAAATTCCCTGCCGCGCTCTATACAGGGCACTGCAGGTTCAGGAAACACTTATCCCACATGGGCATAGTCTTTTGCGCAAACTGCCAGTTTTGCGACATGGAACAGGAAAGTTCAGAACACCTGATTCCAGATTGCCCAGCAATTTGTAGAAGCAGGCTCTAGCCCTAGAATCCTTCTACGTGGTTAAGGAATCCTCGAATTATTCAACCTATGGACCTTTGTGACCATATGTGCTATAGAAGAGAGCAAAATAGACTATAAATCGTAGTGGGTCTTTCTATGCCCGCTTGATGAGTTAATCCACGACGAAAGTCGTAAAAAGTAAGCGCGCGAAAATGTTCGCATTTTAATTCCATGTTCTTTTTTTTGGTGATAAGAATATTTTAAGTTACTGTAAACAACACAAATAGCGCGCGTAAGTATGCATACCATCAGAAACACTAGAGTTACCATAACTTGAAATATAAAAGGCAACCCACCCATAAACAAAGGCTTGCTTATTTTAAGGCGTGAGGTTACATTTTCATTCGCCATGACCGCATAAGCGGTGTCTACGGTAAAGTTTTCATAGGCTTAAAGATTTTTGAAGTGAAGAAATTCTGCTCTTGAATTAACCGCAAATAATTAAATGGTTTTTATTCATTCTGAGAATGTGGCTTGCAATACCTAAACTTGTAAATTTGGTTATAACAACTCTGCTTTAAAATATTCTATGAGAATGCAAGTGACTTGGTCTTCGTAAAGGAGTGTCAAACAGTCAGTAGAACTGACGGGAAGAACCCGTGTTCAACTGAAAAAATTACGAATGTGCCGCCTTTGTTAGACTAAGGATAAAACACCTCTAATCGCTTACTTTTCGAAAACCAGGTGAAAAAGCGGTAAGAGAAATACAGCACGTAAGCAGATTTGCTTTAGATTTAAGGCGCTTTGTTGTTAGCTAATAACCAACTACCAGGATGACAGATACTAGCGGGTCTACAAGTTATCAGAGTCGTCTATTAGAGCCAAAAGAGAAAAAAGATTCAAAGGCTTAACAATTTTACAGCACGGTGGCAAACCTCACTCAAAGGGCGGTGAACCCACGAACTAATACCGGACATACCCTCGTTGATAGACAGATGACTTGGCGAGCTGGATTTCCATCGAAGCGAAATACTAAGTGGACATAGTGCTTTAGAAGCTATCTGTATAGATTCCAGAAAGTCACTAGTCCGAATTATCTGACGTGTTCCGAGTGCTTTGAAGACTCTGAGCATGTATTGTTGTATTGCCTTCGTTTTTTAGGTACAAGGAAAAAACTTAAAACTACACTCGGTGGTAGTTTTACGTTGGAAAATTAACCGACACTTATAAGTCAGTCCACTGAGACCTGGAGAGCTGTCAGCGAAGCCGCAGCCTGGATAAAGACAAAACTGAGACATAGAGAGAAGATTAGGCGTCCGTCAGTCAGTGCCATAGAGGAGTTTTAAATGTGGTTATCACTCCCACGAAGTAATACTTAATCATGTGGTTCCGTGGGAGAGTCTGAAGTAGGTCAGGTTTGGCGGATTGAAGTGGATTATCCAACTAGGGGAGTTTTTCACTTGGCTTCGCGAAGGACCATACATAGCAGCCTTAATGTGATCCCCCGCCATATCGAGAGATCAGTCGTATAAACTAACCTAACCTAACCTATGTATGTATACAGTGCTTCTATCCAGCCCAAAATTTAATCATTAATGTAGAAACTCTCACAACACATCCATTTATGTTCAGGAGACAACAAAAAGTTAAAAAATCAGTAGGTATCTTGGACCCACATTGGCTCCGATTAAATAGTAAGGATTACATAAGTTACCGTTGTCCAAAAGTAGTCCAAAGAAACATGCTGTTTCGAAGGGACCGGAACAAAGGGAGAAGGGTGTCAGATGAGTAGGGTTAGCAGGGCATGCAAAGAGGTGGCAAGTATCATGTGGGACTCGTTGCACGCTGGAGAGATCTAACCCCTTTCAGGTCGGTAAGTCTTGGTCACTGGTATTATTTATCAGCGGTGTTTTGTTGAAAAAAAGTTTTACATTTCTAACCGTTAATGAAGTTATATCACCTAATTTTACAAAATGCACCCCTGTGTTTAAGCAAACCAAAGCGTAGAAAAAATGAACCGAAAAAAAAGTGGCGTACTGGCATATGTTGCACTAATGACAATTTAAACATCAACATGCTTAGCTTCGGGTTTCGGCCACAATACCCAAGCGATATATCAAGTATATGGCTAGCAAACAACAACACACTCGAAAATTACCCATTAGCCTGACTGTTGAGCCTTGAGGACCTATTGTACAGGGTACGTACGGCGAGTCCACATGCGCTTGATTACTCAGAGCCATGCTTGCTTGCCACTACATTTATTGGTGTTCTTGTTGTTGCTGTGAATGTGTACGCCGATTGCTCGTATAGCGGTATACAAATGTATTTAAAGTGTGAATTGAATTTGTAAACTTTCAACACTTTTACACCCTTTCTATAATAACAATAACAAAAACAAACACACAAAAACAATGAAAGGCCAAAGCAAATAGAACCTTAAATGTCGAATTTGGAAATTCAGAGGATTGCCAGCGGTAAGCTGCCTGCCGATACACGTAAAGCGAGTGTAGAGAAGGGGAGAGTGAGAAAGCGTAATAGCGCAAGAGCGAGGTAGAAGTAAAAAGGAAGCAGAAGGCGTGCGAGAAAAAACTGCATGCGCCCAAGTGAAGTGGTCACATTGGCTGGCTAGGCAAGCTTGTGAACTTAAACAAATTCGGGTTGGGATAATTCGTTTACGCTCAATTGAACTTTGTGCAAAAATTTATTGTATTTGCATATCTAGCTTGGGTGCTGACTGCTGCACACACACAAACACACACATATACATACGAATACAGATTTTCGTTAAAGGACAGGGTTGTATGTTGGGGCGTGAGTGTGTTTGCCTAACCGGAACCGGATGCAACGATAACAGCATTGTGGCCATGCATAAATTGCTTTTTCACTTTTCTACACACACACACACACACACACTTGCATGCATATATACATACATACATGCAAACATATACAAATATGCTACGTTTTATTGCCGAGACTGGCGAGCATTAGCACACAAATGCAACAGGAAGCGCACACACACTCACATACACACATATTTGTCAATATGTAAGTGTGTGTATGCGCATAGCCAGACGTGCAGCCGCAACTGGCGCAACAGTTCAACAGACATTCGAGGTGCAAATGGAAAATTTTCAAGATGCCCGGCATCAGCAGCAACAACAACAACAACAACAACAACAAGAACAAGACGAATAACAACAACAAAACGGAATAACAACAAAAACAAAGAGAAGAGAAGAAGATACGTACAACAACAATAACATGACAAACAACAACAACAAAACGCACAACAACAATTCGCATGACACACAGACAAAAAACGTTATAATGGCACGCCGAGTGAGTACATAAGCCGCATGGCACAGCTCTGCTCCGCTTTGCTTGTGGCGAAAAGAAAGTGCTTTCGCTTATTGCTCCTTGGCCTGACTTTTACTACCGGCTGGCATGCCTACGCCAACCGCCACTTCCTGCCGCCAGCGCCATATTCGATTCGGGCGCATACTTTACACATTTGCCTATTTGCCTGCCAGACGGCAATGGCAAACGCCAGATTGCTGCTTGAGTGCCTAGTGCCAGCTGTGTGTGTGTGTTGGTGTAAGCGTCTATGTTCGGCTACAATAAAATGCAATAAGTGCCCTTCTTACGTTTTTTGCTGCAGCCACAAATTCGCAAACTATTTCAGGTTAGCAAGAAAGTGCCATCAACTATTGCACGCACCACTTGAAAATTAAATAACCCGGCAAGGCAATGGCAATGCTCGAGCGCCTGCATTAAGCACTACACCAACACCAACACACACACACACGCATACACACAAAGCGAGAGGTGTGCATAAATATGCAAGTAAATTATGTAAGCTGCAGGAGGAGTTGCCACGTAGCTTGCTGAAATATTTTCATACCCTACTTCCGTGAGCGCAAAAAAAATAAATATTATAAATATATTACCAGCAGCTGCCCCACTAAGACTGTCTTTCGGCACTTGCGACGTGGCGCCGTTATGTAGGCCACTTAGCGTGTTTATCTTTCGACTATGTCATTGATAAATAGTGAAGTTTTGTCAAGATGGATTATGCTCGTTGCACATAAATGTTGAATTGCACACTCTCATAAAGCTTGATAACCATTTTATATGCGAGTGCACGACGTGCGTGTTTGCTACTCACGAAGTTCCGCGTTCCAATCCCGCGCAGGAGTGTCGAGTATATGGAAATAACCTTCACATGGCAGACAACCTCACACTTGTGAGTGCAACTTTCAGTTGAAAATTTAATGGGTGATCCAAGTAGAGGCACTTTTTCGCAATAGCCTCTTTTTGACAGATCAATAGTGAGTCGTGTCAAGCAGTCATGTGATTTTTGTTCAATATTGTTTGGCACTTCATCGTGGAAATTCATACGCCTGAACTGAGCGTACTATTCGCAACACCATCACCTATCTTGAGACCCAGCAGTCATTATTGGATACTGTTCGACTGAATAGAGCACGTCCAGCACGCAGTGAAGAAAATATGCAGCTGAGAGTGTTGACGAAGACCGCGGAGAGTCGATTCGGCGCCGTTCGCAGTAACACGGACGGACATATGAAAGGACTTGGCGCATTTTACGTCCAGATCTTGAATTGAAACCGTACAAAGTACAACTTTTGAAAGAATGGAAGCCGCTCGACCTTCCTAAACGGCACCGCTTCGCTCTATGGGCTCTTGAAAAGTTCCAAGTAGATCCGACGTTTTCAAGTCAAATTTTGCGCAGCGGTGAGGCCGATTGTGAATGTGATAATCTTCAAAAACAAATGCCATTAAATTTAAAGTTTGAGTGTTTTTGCTTTAAGATTCTAGAAATGAAAAAAAAAATCGATTTTTTTTATATTTTCAAAGTTTAACTATTCAAAAATATGTGTACAAGAGGAGTTTTCAAAATTATTTTCGGAGATATAGGCATTTTTCTGACCCGGCATCGAAACTGGTTCGGCCGGAACGCGAAACTTTAAACGCGTTTTTCTCAAAATTGACTTTTTCGGAACGACACCCACGATTTCTCAGGTTCTACTGGACCGATTTACTTGAAATTTTAATAGAGTCTTCTTTATAGGCTTGTCTATGGGTGGAACAAGCCTCATTTTCAAATTTTAATTTTTATTATTTTAAAAAAATTCGAAATAGTCAGAAAAAGTTATCTAAAAAAACTTTTTTTTTAGGCAGTCGCCATTTTGTGAAAAATTTTTTTCCCACTTTTCCGTAGTTCCGGCCATTGCGACATTATTCTAAATTAATAATCCGTTTTCCTTTTTGATTTCAGATAACTAGGAGGGTTGAAATCACGGGTATGATCACGTGGAAATCTTTAGAGACTTTCCCCTTCGTCAGCTCATAATTTTTGAAATTTTTTACTTTTTTTAGTTTTTAATTTTTTTCTCTACTCTTCTAAAATTAAGAAATAACTAATTAAAAAAATTGATGGTAAAAATATTAATGGTCTTTTTTACGACACTTTAAAAATTACCTGAAATTCATGCTTTTAGACTAGAATACCCCCCTAAAAATAGGGAACCTTGAAATGGATCACCCTTTAGTTGTAAATATCGACAAATTATCAGTTTCTTGTGAAGAAGAGGACGTGTCTCAAATTTTAAATCAGTATCTCAGAAAACTGAGGACTAGTTTGTGTATATGTGGACCGACTTCATGAAGATATCCAGATAGGAACATCGAGCTTGTATACCAGCTATGTACATTCATTCTATAGTGGTCCGAAATCGGCTACTAGAATTCGATAATTGTACCTAGAGAATGTCAATGGTAGCACTAATCGTTAACCTTCAAAATTGTGTGTAGGAAGCTGACTTCTCTGAAATGTATGGGATCTTTAAAAAATCTTTACCACCAATTGAATAATCATAATGTGAAAACTTTAGACTAATTACTACTCGTTTTGAGAATAGTTGATGAGGAATTTGCTTGATTCCATTAGGTCGTTCGGCTGATCCAAAATGGGATCGATCTCACTTGAACAGATATTCGACGTTTCTGTTATCCATAAACTCCAAAAAGTGGATCACCGGATCCTCATACATATATCGAGGAAGCGTTTTGATCACATACAGATACAAATAATGTACGCAACTTCGCTAGATTCACCAAAGGTATGTCTACCGTGATATTGCAATCACAGCCTGACAAAGTAAATAGAGGACGAAATGACAATAAGATTTCATCTCGCCTTCCCCCATACAGTTTTACCAAAAATCGATTGACCAAATATTTAAACGCGCCACGTGTTAATGTAATGGACAGTGTCCAGTCAGAACACCTACAATTTCGGCGAGATTGAATTTGCCCAAAGCCACTAGATCGGAGGATCTTCAATAGTTCAATCTCAGCCAGAAGGATCTCTCAGTCGCACAAGCTCCAATGATTCAGAGCTAGAACGGTTGATATAAGGGAAAAGTGTACTCCCTGGCAAACTCATCGTTTTAGCAATTTCCACCGATTCCGTTGCGACCGGCCACCCATACGATTCTAATAATGAAGGAGCCTGAAACTATTGCTAATGAGATCATGCAGTCCTTGACTAGTTTTGAGTACATAGTCAGCGAGTTCTAAGCCAGTAAAGTCGCTCGACTCGCCGCTATCTGAGAAATAAATGAAACCTAAGAAAGTTGTCTACTAGAAGATATTGCCGCTCCATTGACGTTCGTTCGAAATAAAATAAAAAATTGGCAAAAAAAATTATTTTATTCAAAATTTTAATCTCTTTTGATAGTCCGAACTTGGACTTTTCAACAGATCAAAAGCTGGTAGGTCATTATTATGATTAGTATGTTTGGCACAGCGGAATCACAGGTAACTAGCGCTAACAAGCTGGCGCGGTATCAGTAGAATGCAAACGGGCTACCTCTCCATTTGTGTTCAACTGGGATACCATCGTTTCATGCGTTGTCGCAAGATCTTTTTGGCCAAAGATCGATCGTAAGACATTCAGTAAGGCTCAGTAAGGCTAGCCGATTTGTAGTTGGGGGAGTGCTAAAAAGGTAATTGCTCTAACGACATGCATGCATGTTCTTACTGAACGCCCATTGTATAAGTAATATAGAGGAAAACGAGGTGGAAAGGTCTCAACACTTATTTATTGTCCCGCCTTCACGACAACGGGGTTTGAAAACTTGGAAGCTCTCACATACACATTTCGCACTGAACTAGTAGGAATAGAAACTAAAAGCCTGAGCAAATTTATAATGGCCACAGGCGGCCCTTCTCACTTATAGGATCGCAAAGAGGAGTTCTGTTTTTATGATATCACAAAGGACTGCATTTAGTAGTCGAAGTGCGATCTCGGGATCAGCAATTGAAACTAACCTAACCTAACAAATGATTAGGCGCTCAGCTTTCGAAGACTGTAACACGAAAACTATTTGATATCTCTATTAAAAATTTGAGTTGGGTATTCTTAAAACAAGACAATTTAAATAATGATACTTCAAAATCATGAGGCAAGTGTTAGAGAGATGACAAGAGAGCTCGACAGCTCTCGCGTGTCATTTTTACTTTTTTTGTGAGGAATGTAGATAAATATATCAAAGAAAGTGATCGCCAATTTATTGCAAGAAAACAATTTTGGTAAGTATGTCCTATGGAGCTCTGAAGGAAGCACAACAGGCCACCAATTTCGCTTTGTAGTTACGTTTACGCACATAAATAAACGGCTGAAATGGCCTACAGGCCCTTGTATAACTGCCTTGAATGCCTTTCAACACTCCGCTTACAAGTTTGCAACATTGTAATGTTATTATTGCTGCTTGCTGGTTTCTGGTGCAACAGTTTGCAGCTGCTACTGCTGCTGCTGCTGCTGCTTCTAGCCATTACAATACGACCACGCACACATATGCACACCAATTTACACGTATACTTTGGTTGTATAGTTTTTGTATGCCATAAAAGCTGAGTAGCGGCATATTGCCACAGTGCAAGGCGCCAGGCGAACGCTTGTTGCAATTGCTTTTGATATCGCGCACTTATTCTATATTTTATTTGCCACACTATATACATACATATACACAGAAAGAAATAAGTTGTTTAACTCACCGAAATTTCGTCGGGAACAAAGGAGCAAAGCGCGCAAAGGGAATGAAATATCTGAAAAGGAAAAGAAAATAAACAAGTCAGTGAGTGAAAATATAATTTTCTTTGCTTATGTTGCAAAATGTGGCATAATGTTGCCATGAATTTGCATTTGTCGGCAAAGGCGCTTTGATAGCGCCGAAAATGTCGAAAATGCCAGCACAACAACAACAACAACTGCAACAACAGCAACGACAGCACTAACAAGCGCACGCCTCTCGCACCACCCGCTGCGCCGGGTCGCCGTGTGTCAAGAAGTTCAAGTGTGCAACATGAAGTACAGTTGAAGTATTTTAATTCACCTTTCGGCATTTCACATGTGCCACATGCGCGTGCGTGGGCGTGTGTGTGTGTGTTTTTATAATAGTTTGGGCATGCTTTTGTGTGTTATTATTAGAAATTGCATGTAATTATCGTGCAATAAAACACACTTACACTGCCGTGCTGCCACTGCCACTGCCACTTCTTCTTCTTGTTTTTCGCTTTTATTTGTGCAGCTTTTATGTTACTGCATGGAACTTTGTGGCAAGTCGGGTGCTAAGCGGCAAGGCGTTATTTTCGTTTGGCTTTGTTTGCCTCCAAAGTTTGGCAACTCAAATTCATAGCGCGCTCGCATGTTGTTGCTGTCGTTGTTGTTGTTGCTGTTGTTGTTGGCAGCATGCAAATGAATTAAATTAATTTCCATGAAGAAAATTGCACAGCTCTAATTACATTGCTAGCAAATTATTAATTGGCCTTTACTCTGGTTTTGACATTTTAATTGCTTATGCAAAATAAAATTACATTTTGTAGCAAACGCAATGGCATTCGGGCGCATTCGCATTCGCATTCGGCAGCCAGCGGCGAAAGTGCAGCAAAAAACTCAGTTGTAAGTTGTTCAAATTATTAGCGCATACTTTGAGCGCTTCAGCTTGAGCTTGCCATCTCTGTCTCTAACGTATTCATAATTTGCACTGTGGCAGCGCTCGGGCTTGGCTGCGTGCGTTCGTGTGTTGCACACACATTTGATTAACTCGTGCAAAAACTGGAGCAGCAGAAGTTGTTCAAAAGCGAAATCAGCAACCGAAACTGAAAAGCAGTGATAACTGTAAACAAAAAAGTGAAAAAAGTGAATTGCCACTTCTCGCTGCCAAAAGCATTAAGGTCAAAGATTGCAATGGTTGACCTTTTGAATTTTGTACGAATGCGAAAAGCGAATTTATAACAACTTCTGGAGGAGGGAAATTGAGTTGGTGTGGAATGTTGAAAACTCGCGCAGAGGAAATTCGATACATCTTTAAAATTTACTTTTGCGAGAGAGTGAAATCGTTGCACTGGATATACGAGCGATATAGTAAAGTAAAAACCGACTTCATGCTTAATATCTACTAAAAATTTATCAATTTCGAGGTTTCATACTTTTTTAAAGAAAGCTTCAAATTTAATGGGGAATGTTTATTATAATTCCAGAGAACATTCTCTTACATTTATTTTTTGAAGATTATCTCTTTCAATGTTGGCTGCAGCTACTTCTCAGCTAGTCCATTCGTTGAGTCCAATTTTCGATGACTTTTTCGATCTTTTCGACTAGTAACTGCCAAATGACAAGCGTGATGTTTTGCTCCAAGGCCCGAATCGAAGCGGAATAGACTTTAGACTTTACATATCCCCACAGGAAAAAGTCTTGCGATGTGATAGATTTTGGTGGCCAGACTAATACCTGAAATTATCTGCTCATTCTCAATAAATACATTTATTGATGAGATGTGTGGAAAGTGTGGGGAGTGGCGCCCTCTTGTTGAAACCAAATCAAGATCACGAGCTTCAATTTTAGGCATCAAGTGTTCGTTTTCAAGGCACGATAGCGGTCCGCTTTACTGTGACTATTTTGAAGAAATATAAACCGACGATTTCACCTGCCCACAAACCATACCAAACCGTTGCTTTTTTCTGTATGAAATGGCAGCTTTTGAATCTTCACACCTTTGCATGCGTTAGAACCGATTGTTGTTTTTGTTGTAACGATTATCCAATCCGGTTGGGGTGGTAAGCTAATTCATCCAACGTTATGCCCGGAAACGTGCTGTTTCGACGGGTCGAGCTATAGGGAGAGAGGGGTGTCAGATGCGTAGGGTTAGCTGGGCATGCAAATAAGTACATATGTGGTCAATGTCGTGCTGGGACTAGTTGCATGCTGGACATATGCTTAGTATGTCGAGGTCGATTCTGGCTAAGTAAGAGTTTAACCTGCTGCAGTATCCAGAACAAAGCTACGCATGGATCGCTCTCGAGCCCGTCGTTTGTAATGGGTGGTGGTTGGACTCCAATTACGCCATACACTGAGAAGAGAGTTGTTAAAGAATGACCTCTTGATGTTGCTAAACTTCAGGCAGGCGACTGCAAGATGGTTTCTACGAAAATGCCCTAACTCATCAAATAGATTGTTTAAGCGCTCACACAGTGTCGCATTGCCGTGTTCAAGAGTGATCCGCCTTCGGTATTGGTTTTCATGATTTTGCGAAAAACAACTGCTAGAAAAATATATTTCGGCAAACGCCAAATCTCAAACCGGTAGTTTCATGTATTCCATAGTTCCAATTCAGTGCCAATTCAGTGCCAATTCAGTGCAAATTGGATGGTTGGGATGGAAAATATTATTATTTTTTTACTTGTCAATTTAGAATCTAGCCGAGAGATAAATTCTGAAGTGGGGGACAGATGTTTAAATATTTGATTAGGTCTCTTTACACAAAAAGTAGTTCTCGAAAATCCGATTGCAATTCATGTGTCGCTGCAGAAGAGCCATTTCTACATGATCAATTGGTTCTACAAAACTGCCAACTGTCTCATACTGTACTCGTATATGAGGCGGTGGTGTGTTGGTACGCATTATCGAAAAAGCGCCGCATTAAACCATTGGAACAACCTGCTTGCTGAGGATTACGAGCAAGATGATGAAAACTACATCAAAAACGGAGAGGCTCTGGAAGTTAACAACGATAGCCGGTCCATACTTATTTAAGTGAAGTATGAGGCAATGCTTACAGCCAGACGGCTCTTGACTTTCTCGGCGTTACTACAGGCATGGTACTCGTATCATGCCTTATTAACAAACTCGGGCTAAGTTGGCAATGCCATGGAAAAATGAGATACATTTATTTATAAAGAATTTAGCACAACTTTTTTATTATTTAGTAGCGCAGACTGGATCAAGGGTTCTAGTTCCAATGACTAAATTTACATGCTTCCCGACGGATCAAAGGATAAAATACGAATCGGAGCAGGCGTTTGCTCTAATAATCCATATGCAAAAAGTAGCTTCACACTAAGTGACTACAATGCAGTCCTTCGGGTGGCGATTGTTAGTAGAACAGAAGGTGCCAAGAAAGCTTCTGCTGTAACCAGCAAGTTCATAAATCGTTTAGTGTACAGCCCAGTGACAATTAAGGTTATCCTTAGCGTCAATACTAAGTCGCTCTGAGTTGTGTTATGCAAGCGCGCAATAATTAGACTCTCAGTAGGTAATTCGATTAATATCATTCCCCGATTGTAACTATTCGAGCACTTTTGCCATTTTTTGCTCGTAATAATCTTCCCGCTGTACTCGCTATTGACCATATAAATTTTGAGCATCCATTTTCTTTACATAATGTTCAAGTGTAAATAAGACAAAGAACCCCTCGAAGTAATGGAAATATTGTTGCCATTAAGGCAAGTGTTGCTGAAGACCGCAATTTATCGATTCCTTGATGTTCTCAAGAATTGGAACTCAACCACAACCTGGCGGATCTTGAGAAAGGCTTGCATCGGTATAAAATTGTGCTCACTCATGAACAGAAGCCACTGAACCACCGTAACGAAGAGCGTTACAGAGCGATGATAACAAACTGTTTATGACGCCATTGTGAGAAGATGTTTTTGACAACATCTGGTTCCAACAAAAAGGGGCTACGTGCCAGACAGTACGAGGAACAACCGAATTATTGCGAGAAACGTTTGGAGATGCAGTTATCGCTAGACATTGCGATATTGAATGACTTCCAAGAAATTGTGATTCAACACCATTAGACTACTTCTTCTGTGGATATTTGAAGTGATTGGTCTTAGGCAATATTGTAGACTCTCTTCAAGCTTTAGAAATCAATATTGTACGTGCTATGCATGACATATGGCTTGATTTTGTGTAAAAAATACTCGAAGATATTGTTTATCGAATTTGTTTCCGTAAAATAAGTCATGGAGGTCATTTGAATGTACATACATATGTATTGCAACAAGGGAAAAACTTAAAAATACACTCGGTGGTAGCTAGGAAAATTTGACGACACTTATTTGTCAGTCCTCTGAAAACTGGATTGCTGTCTGCGAAGCGGCAGCGTCAATCAAGACAAAACTTAGACAGACATATAGGGCAGAATAGGCGTCCGTCAGTCCGTGCCATAGAGGAGACTTAATTGTCTTATCACTCCCACGAAGTAATACCTAATGAGGTGGTTCCGTGGGAGAACTTAAAAAAAAAATAAAAAAAAAGAAACACATATGTATTGATTGTACTTCACATTAAATAAAAGACATTTGAATTTCCTTAACAATTTGTACATATTTTTCTTAAGAAAACATATCACCCTGTAGAGTTAGTCCGCTCAAGGGGTAACTGCGATTCACTGGGTATTCCCAGTTACTCCTTTAAGAAGTTACACCCAGTTACATATTGAGAATATTTTTGGTAATTTTGGATTATTTTGGATTTTTGTTGATTTTATAGTAAGAAAACTTCCTCACCGTTGGAATTCATCGTTCTGGAAATCGGTAAAGAAGTCAATGGAATCCAAAATTTCCCAAAATATACCCGATCGTTAAAGTAAATTAAACTCGGTAAATATACATTTTTTAGTGTAATTATTAAGTAAAAAGCCTCTTCAGAAAAAAATTCCCAAAAGCTTGTTTCTCTGGCTCGAAAGAGTGTGTAACTTTTAAAGAAAATTTTGTTTTTCATAAGCATGATGATGTTTTCTCTATCAAATATTTATATTGTAATAGTCAAGATTTTACATTTTGAATCTAAAACCAAAGCGTTAATTCTTCTCCACTCAGCAGGCATTCTAAAAACACTTTCAGATAAATTAAAAGCAGCTTTCAACCAGTTTAAGGCTGGCAGCAAATGATATGTGAATTATATATATTACACAGCACGCACATATACACACACACACTTGTAAAAGACAAGTTTCCCCAACCTAATCAGCATGAAGCGAAAAGCATACACTGGGGCATGTGGCATGTGGCCGGAGAGCGGCAACTGGCTCAATTTCCATTAGCCCCAATTTGGGCTTATATAATTTATTTTAACGCTAATGTGAGCGTAATTTTTAATTAGCCCGAAAATTTGTCTAGCTTACCCATGCCACGATGTGAGCCAACACACACACATGCACACCTACGGCACTACGGTGTGTTGCAACATGGCGCACGGCTGGTGGAGCGTGGCAACGAATCGTTTACGTTGCATTATTTAATAAATTGCTTTTGTGTCACCATAGATTTTAACAACACAATAACAGCAAAAACATTGCGGCAATTGTCACACGCATGCGGGTGTTTTTGCACCGACCGCCATGCTTGTTGCTGTTGCTGCTGTTGTTGCACAACTGCATATGCTGCCGTAAAGGCAATTTAAATGACCAGCGCACTCTGCCGTGCCCAGCGCGCATGGTTGTATGGTGACCGTGCTTGTTTTTTTGGTGTTGTTGCATGTAGCAACACCGCCGCGCGCTGCGTTTGTGTTCAAGTGTAATATGCCACATGCGCCAATTTCAATTTGGCGCCCAATAAAACATTCATGAACACCTTTTACGCTATAAAATCCGCATCAGCGCCACGCTGGCACACACACACCGCGTCAGCGCGCGCATACTCACACCTACACATATATAAGGGCCCAGCGCAATTCCCTTTTGCGAGCGCACATGCCACATGCGCTTTTGTCTGTCTGTCCTTGTGCATGCATATGCTTATGTAAATGTGTGGCAAAGCAAGCGCTACATTCGCATCCCTCCACACATACAAGAGCGCGCGCGCGGCAGTGTTAAGTGTCGTCTGTGCAACGTGTTGGCGAATCTGTTGCTGTTGCTGGCGCTGCTGCGGCGCACTTAAAGCGACACCAAGTGCAAATTGCATTTCGGCAATAAGCAAGAGCACAACACCAGTGACAGTCACAGCGATTGCAAAAACCGCAACAACAATAATGCACCTGCACCCTGCTGCAGCGCGAAATCCCACCGTCGGCGCGCCCCAAACGGGCGCAACATTTGTGTCAGCAGCGCGCCTGCTTGGCGGTTTGCACTTCAACAGCCACTTGCTGGCACTTGAGTTACTGTTTTGTTGCGCAATTTTAGTTGAAATATTGTAATACTGGCTTTTTCTCTTTCATTTCGCCGCTGCGTGCTTCCAAAAGTACTTGTAAACACACACGCTCCCACACATAAGCGCGCATGTATAATTCACATTTGTTGTGCATGTGTGGGTGCGCGAGGATCGCATTTCCGTGTGTTTCGTGGAAAGCAGCTTAAATCTCTCAACGCAATGGGAAGTACAAGCGAAAGCACGGCTTACACTTTCGTTTGACAGAAAAAGAATGCGAAATATTCTGTTACCCAGCGTAACGCACTTAATGAATGCAATCAACAATCATTGCGAGGGGTGAGAGCACTTGTAGGTAGAAAAATTAGTGAATAAGATTAAAAATGAAGCTTTGAAAAAGTTGCGGGTAAAAAAGTTCGGGTTTTTTGTTAGGTCAGAAACTCTTATCCTTAGACGTCCCCGCGTCTCAAAACAAAAATGAGATTTTAATTTTGATTAGGCGTTGGGGTTTCTTCGCAAAAGAGACTGAGACTTTTAAAATTGGGGCATTTTTGTTCACCCAAAAAGTAATTAAACTTTAAAAAACCCCGGGGGTTCCGTGGGATATTTTTGAGTTGGGGATAAGGGTAGGTTTAGGGGGATTAAAGGGTTTCCCCGCTTCGGCTTGCGATGCTTCCCCCTACTATAAAAAAAAGTTAGGTACTGTAAGTTTGATCCAAAATCAATGGATCACACTATGATATGCGTGCTTTGGGTTAATCATAAAATCCTCACATTCACAGAAAAAACGAAGACAAAGCTAACCCATATTTTGGGAATAGAAAATGTATCAATACGTAAACATTGAATCTTATCGTCCCAAGAAGCAATTATAAAACTAAAGTATTTGCAAAGAAAGTTAGTTTGGTAACACTGTCAGCAAAATAAGCAGTAATCTGGGATCTGTCATCTCTTGTGGAATACTACTCAAGATCTTTAGTTTAATAAGAGCCTGGTGGGCGCTGGTCAACCACCAACACTTGCGCAGTCGCAAGGCCGGAAGTCTTCTGAGCTTACATATAGCTCTCATACTGTTCTAATTTTTTAGGTATTTTAAAAGGTTACATGGGCTTGGGGTTTTATAAAATTGAAATTGATAGAATATTGTCCTAAATTTTCAAGTTGATCAGAGTAATAGGGTTTTGAAGATACAGTCTCGAGAACTTATGCGCCCGAGGCAAGCTAGGATAAATGATTTTGAAAGTCGGTTTGTTGAAAAAAGACTGTTTTTTACCCGAGGAAACCAATGTCTTGTCAAAGTTGCACAGAAGACGTCGAGGAATAAACATCACAACACTTCCTTATGCAATATTAAGACTGAGTCTTGGAATACACACCTTCAGCCATCGAGGTTTTTTTAATCTTTCCATCCGGTTTTAACGTGTGATACAAGGAAAGGCCTTTCAATACCCTTTTTTTTGTTTTTTTTTTTTTTGACAGATCCCGACTGAGTTGGTTCAAGCTGTCATGTTATTTTTGCTCTGTATTGTTTGACACTTCATCGTGGATAGACTTACGCCTGAACAACGTGAACATTAATACGATAATTCACGTTCTGTAAAAAATTTATTCGCGCACTTCGCTAAACTTAAGGTTAACATAATCGGCATACTGTGCGTGCTATTCATTAATGAACTGTTGCTTTCATTATTGGACAATATTCGTACTAACATATGGAACGACTTGGCGCATATTATACATCGGGATTTTAAATTGAAAGTCTACAAAATACAGTTTGTGTAAGAACTGAACAAGCTCGAATTTCCCAAGGGACATCGCTTCGCTCCTGAGCTCTTGAAAATTTCCAAGAAGATTTGATGTTTTCGAGCCATATTTTGTTCAGCGAAGAGGACCATTCCTGGCTCAATAGGTAAATAAACAAACAAAATTGCCTCATTTGAGACGAAAAAGAACCTGAAGAGATTCAAGAGCTGCCATTTCATCCTCTAAATGGATAATAAACAACAAATATACCAATGTTAGATACTTATAGACACATATAATATTGTAATATAAGAGCCGAAGGCCTCACTAGCCAGCGCTTAAACTTAGTAAATTAATTATTTATAATTAGATCTCTTGTAAATAAAAAATAAAAAAAATAAGGAAATAAAAAAAACTATAAATAAAAAAAAAAAAAATAAGAAAAAAAAGTATTAAAAAAAATTAAAAAAAAAGTATAAAAAAAAATAATAAAAAAAAACACAGCATTTATTTTGCATCATGGATATTCGGTTTTGTTGTGAACTTCGCTTCACATAGGATTTTTTTTGCGATTAGGGTTATTATAATGGTTACATTGTTTATCAAAATTCACAATCCGATGCAAAAATACTTCTTTCTTCCTTCAATATCTCTATATTCTTCACTTATAATTTCATAAATGCAATTGAGCCAAAAAAATTCAAAATTCGCACGAACTTCCTTGGTGCAGAAATATTTTTTTTTCAAAATTTAATATACTAGCAGCCCGTCCCGGCAAAAAATTATTTATTTTTGGAAATTTGGATATAAAACACTTTTTTCACAAATATTTTTATTCGTATTAAAAAAAATCCCACAGTTATATTTGTATGCAAGTCTATTTATGTTCAATTTCTTTGATGGTTTAAGTGGCGGGCACTTTTGAAAAATTAAAAAATAACAGTAATAAATGAGGAATTCAGTCGTTTTACATATATTTTTGTCACTGCACGTGCTCAATTCTGCTAAATAGCGGCGACAACGGCGAATTCCTTACTTTGCTTCTATCGGCTCTGTTAGCCGCCAAATCGAACATCATACAGAATTCAATTTGCACCTTCTCTATACTTTACATTCTCTGGCCCGGCGCGCTTTTCAGAATGCATCGCAAACAACGGCCACAGCGCTATGGTGGTTTTTTTGAACTTTTTAATTCGTAATATCTTTTTTTGAAAAAAGTTGTTGCAGTGACAAAACTACAATAGTTGGACGTATGCTACCACGGAATTTTTGTACACATTATGATGCTCTTCAATATTGTTGTACATTATTTTGTTCTATCGCTAATAGTTTCGGCAGCGCATTCGACGAAAGACATTTTAAAACTAATGTTTCAACTCCTTCGGTTACATTGTTCAAATTTTACCAAGGATCCCAATTTTTTTTTTTTTTTTTTTTGTTTTCAAAATAAAATGTAGCCTATGTCATATTGGAGGAATGTAGCATTCTATTGGTGAAAGAATTTTTTAAATCGGCGCAGTAGTTTTTGAGCCTATTCATTACAAACATACAAACATACGAAAAAAGGTACAAATCTTTCCTCTTTATAATATTAGTATGGATTAAATACACAAGAAAGAATTTTGTATATTTATTGTACCTGTTACTACATTTTGCAAGTCCAAATATGGTCTCTGTAATTTTCTCACCATCTATGTACGAATGCCCCTAGCAATGCCCGCAAATATTACCAGTTCTTACACGAAAGTGAAACTAAATTAGAAAAACCGCTGACCTGCAAAATATTGTTACGTGTTAGCACCGCCCCCTCAACATGATTTCAATTACGGCACCAGAAGCAGAGCTGCAGCACTGTTTAACTTCTTTTTGTACTCCTACACAATTAGAGCAAATTAAACTTTTTTGTCTTCTTGCAAAACGAGCATCACTTGATATCCACTACTTGTCCACTTCTAAACACCCCCAGTTCGGCAATATGAATTAAAAACTTCGAATGAAGCCAACGACGAAGAGACGAAAAACGTAATCCCACGCCAGCGACTCTGACCCACATCCATAACAGCCAACGACGACCACCACCCTCATCACGTACGTTGGCGCCCATTGGGGCAAGCATTTTTTCACCGTTTTTTGTTGCTGCAAATTAAGAGTGAAATTTCATTACTACTTGCCGCAGACAGTCGGGCAGTTAGGCGAGCATTCAGGCATGCAGCCAAGCAGGCGAGCAGCCAGCAAGCCAACAGTTCAGCCTCATTAACGGCCCGAGCTAGAGAGCCAGCAACTTAGCAAGGAAACAAAACTAATCGAAATGCATGAACGAATCGAAAGCAGCAATCGAAATAATTGCAATGTGATACAATAACAACTGACGGCGTTGGTGAAATTACAACATGCCACTGCTGCTGCTGCCACAACGACGCGTCTGGACTGCTGCTATCCGTATGCAAGGGCAGTGGGACGGTAGTGTCAACTTGGCCAAATGACAAAGTTGCAGGCGCTTTGGCTGCAGATACGGACCAGGGCTGCCACACAAACAGACGCACATTCGCCGAGATACTTGAAGTTAATGTTATTAATATAAATGTGTGTGTGTGGAGTTACAAACACATACACACACTTACGTGCTCCTGCAAACACTTGCCGCGACCACAGGCATACCTCTCAGCTGTAGTTGGGTGCCTTTTTGGCAGTCAAGTTGCAGCCACGCAGTCAATTTTGTCTGCCATTTTTGGCAAATGGCTGCCAGCTTCCGAAAATGCCGCTCGAAGTGTATGTGTATGCCTAGTGGGGCGGGTTGCGGTGTGCTTGGCTGGCATACGCCACCACATATCCCCTGACACACATACATACATGTGTAAGTGCGGACTTGATTCGCGGCGGCAGTGGCATGGAAATTTGCACAAATTACAGCCAAGCAACAAAAGGGCAAACAATGTTAACGCCAAAAGCGGGCCAAAGCCAGCCAAAGCCTAGCGATTGCATTAGCAGACACACAACAAGAACAATGGCGCGTTGCAAGTGTGTTCGTGCCACTGTACAGTGCAACGCTTACAAACACATATGCAGGCAGTAAATGTCAGGTAGTTGTTGTTGTTGATATTGTTGTTGTTGTTGTTGTTGTTATTGTTATTATTGTAGTTGCTCTTGCGATATAAGTATTTGCTGGTGCTGCTATTGTTGTTGGCATTGTTATGCGCAACAGCTGTTTTTGTTGCACTTTTGCTGTCATTGTTAGTTGTTGTTGTTGTATTTTGTTTTCAACATTTGCACTTGCTCTTGGTGCGTTGCCAAAAAGCCAAAAGCACAGTCGCTAGACAACATCCCGCTGCTGTTATAACTACTGTTGTTGTTGTTGTTGTTGTAGTGCTTGTATTTAGTGGCTGCACATTCCACTCCATTGACGTACATTCCGGCGCGACAAAGTTTAACCGAAAAAATTAAAATAATCTTTTGGTAAACTTGTTGATTTTATCGCGCGCGCTCTCACTAATACACCCGCAAGTATGTTGAGCGCAAACGCACACACAAACTGATATACACATATAAACTTACTTACACATTTAAAGAGTTTCGTATACAAGCCGGAAAGGTCGCTTTTAAGGCGCCATTTGTGGTGCTTTTGTTGGTGGCGAGGAGCGAAATGGATGGGACTTTGAAGTGGCAAATAATGGCAAGCAATATTTATTGCTTGTTATAAGAGGAAAGTACTTTATTATAGATGTAGTGTATTAGAACTTTGAAATGGTAAAACTCCAAAGAATATGAATAAGCTGAAACTCATTGGAAATCCATTAGAAATGAATGATGTACATACATATTAGGGTGATTCAAAAAAAATTTTTTTTTTCGTTTGGTACTTGGAAAAATAGGTTCCTAGACACCTCTTGGAAAGCCTCTCCAAGCGTGAGTTCTTAATTGTAACGGGAAGATCCACCTACATACAGTTTTCTACTTTTTCTTATTATCAGATAGAAAAATTTATATCCCGCTTCCAACTACTTGAAAAAATATCTTGTTACTTACATTTTGTAGGAAACTGAATGCTCTACAAAAAAGGTCTCCACGAGAAAATTAAGAAAATTTTTTACTTCTTATGAATTTTATAACTCAATGAAAAAAATCATTATGAATGATGAAACTCATAGGTTTTTTGGAAAGGCTTTCTTAGAGGTGTCTGGGAACCTATTTTTCCAAGTACCAAACGAAAAAATTTTTTTTTTTTTATCAAACTAATATGTATGTATTGACATGGTTCTGCGATTAAAGGAACAACGGCAGCACTGGTTAGGTTATATCGTTCGAATGGACGAAAACACACCAGCTGTCAGAGTATTCGACGCAGTACACGCCGGGGAAAGCAGAGGAAGACCTCAAAAAAGAAAGACCAGATGGAGAAGGACCTGGCTGCACTTGAAATCTTGAATTGGCACCAAACAGCGAAAAGGAAGAACGGCTGGCGCTGTTGTAAACACGGCTACAACCGCGTAAGCGTTGCCTACAACTTTAAGGAAGAAGAAATCGTTTAGCAACGTCACCCTCTACCAAGGAGAGTCTACCTCAAAGCATTATTTGGAAAAAAAAAATTAAGATAAATCGTTTTTTTATATTTCGATTATACCTCAAATATTATACTTCTAAAAATCGAAATCGATATCTTAAATAAGTTTTGAGTTACAGCCCCTCAAACGAATTTTTCTCAAAACACCGGCGGAGAATACGCAGAAACGTTTTTTTATGTCCTTCCAATTCTTTGATCTGATCGATTCGGCAGCCAAAACACGACCAAATTTTTGAGTGAGAGAATTAAAACAAGTAAGAAAGGGCTGTGTTCGTCTCACTCGCCAGGTAAAATTATATACGGTTTTTCGTATATATTTTAATTAAAATTGGGCAAGAAAATACATTATTATTAAGAAGAGATTTTTGCCCAATTTCATTAAGATTTCTTACATATCGATCGGAAGTTCAAATATATTTATAGTAGGAAATGGGGGCCAAAACTTTTTCGAGTTCTTTCATAATAAGTGTCGAAATATACTTCGTGGAATCGGATTATATTTATTTTTATTGGTTATGTTTCCTGCTTTAAAAGTTTTCTTTTATACCTACATCCAGTACAGTTCAAATACTGTATTTAGTCGGTTTAAAAGAGGTGTCTACATAAACAGTTCTATAAATAAAAAACGTCATTCATTTGATGGATTCATCAGCGGCATTTTAAGTGGCGTGTTGAGACTAATTTAAAATTGTTGAACACAAATTGGGTATCAATTAGGTATTTTAAAATGTTTTTCGTGTTTCAGATGAGACACTAAACATGTTAACATATGGAATGCATTACATATGCCATTGAGTGCTTCGATACTTTCAAAACTAATCGAGCTTTACAAATATCAAAGGAAGTTGTATATTAAGAGTATATCCTCAACACTTTTCGAGACTAAACTGTAAAGAGGAAAGCTACTAAGAGAAGTCGTCAGAGTAAAGTGAACTATCATGAAATATACATTGTGACAAAAAAAAATTCGAAAATTGTAATTAAATTCCCCGGATAAATGATATTTCAAAAAAATGTATTTTGCTAGGTGAAGGATTTTGGTTACCGAAAATCGCCAGGCAAGTGTTAGGGAAATGGCAAGAGAGCTTGACATATCTCACGAGTCCGTCCGAATGATTTTGGTAGATATTTTGGGTATGAAATGCGTTCGTGCTCGAATCGTCCCGATAAAGCTTAATTATTTGTAAAAAAAAGAGTACCGCACACAGAGTACCGAAATAAAAAAAAAAAAAAAAAACCAAAGCCCTTCAAAAATCAAGGTTATGCTTTTTGATCGGCGGTCACTAAGGATTCCATTTGGCGGTATTCAGACGTTTGCATGAGAATATTCGTCGAAAATGGCGAGAATTATGGAAGAATCGCATCGAATCTGAATTTAGAGCCAAAAACGCAACAAATGTCATCGATCAACCAGCGTATTCAGCAGAATTGATTCCGTGCAATTTTTTCATATTCCCCAAACTGAAATTGTCGCTCCGTGAAACCTGTTTTCAGTCGATCGAAAAGATAAAACCAAATTCGCTAAAGGAGCTGAAGGCCATCCCAAAAAGTGCTAATAAAAGGTAATTCGAGGACTGGAAAAATCGTTCGCATAAGTTTATTCTATCTGATAGGGATTACTTTGAAGGCGACAAAATAAATATTGATCAAGAATTAAATATTTTGCATTTTATTTACAATTTCCGGGCACTCTTATGTCACAATATATATTCATTCAAACCCAAAACACGACTAATGATGACTATGTCACAATTTCGAGCAATTCTGTTAAACAACTTGAACAATGCTTAACAAAAGTTTAAACTGAATTCAGCTATCTGCGTTTTCAAGTAGACTGGCTTTAGTAGCCTTCCGGAAAAAACAATTCTGTTTCAGTATTCAACACAAGCATAACGACAATGTTAATCCACTAGCTTCCACAATAGGAATGAATGTATTCAAACTTTATAAAAACGAGTAATTAGTTGAAGCAATTGTGAATGGCGATAAATGTTAACCGACGATGCGAATATTAACCGGATCTGGGTAATTTTAACTATCCGATTAATTGTTAGTGCAACTAAATTCATAAATATGTGTATATCCCGGCAGTCAAATAGTAAACTGAGCAGGAAATAATGAGAGTTTGCAATCAGAAATTTAAGACTGAATATGAACTAGTCCGAAAAAGATCATAACTGCACCAGGCCTTTGTAATATTTTTTGTTTTTCTGACTAACTTCGAGGTTTTATATGCATAAGTAGACTAGACAGAACATAACAGCTTTTTTTACACTAAAATACCCTTTTGTTTGCCACAATGTTTATTACTTCGAGGGCGACAAGCTGAGCGATTTAGACCGTCCATCTGTCCGGCTGTCTCAGTAGTAGTAGTAGCTCAGTTTTTCAAAGATATCGAACCGAAAATCTGCATACGTACTTTTCTCATGAAGCAGCTGCTCATCGGAACCGTCGATATCGAACCACTTTAGCCGATTCCACGACAGTCGAGTCTACGTAGCCGGAACGGAACCAGATTTTTTATTCGCTCAGGGACCATCAACTCGACAGAATTCTTCTTCTTAATTGACGTTGGCACCGCTTACGCGATTATAGCCGAGTCAACAACAGCGCGCCAGTCGTTTCTTCTTTTCGCTACGTGGCGCCAATTGGATATCCCAAGCGAAGCCTTCTCCACTTGGTCCTTCCAACGGAGTGGGGGTCTTCCTCTGCTTCCCCCGGCGGGTACAGCGTCGAATACTTTCAGAGCTGGAGTGTTTTCGTCCATCCGGGCAACATGACTTAGCCAGCGTAAGTTGCTGTCTTTTAATTCGCTGCACTATGTCAATGGCGTCGTACATCTCGTACACAGAATTCTACCGTTACAAAAACAACAATTGTTTTATATCTATCATATGAACTGACCGATTGGAGTCCCTGAAGCAGCAGGCCACTTTGGCATATAGCTGCCATTCTAACGGACCGTTCACAATCAAGTTATTGTAGAGAATCTTCTTGATCTTTGGTCTTCCTCTTCCTTTGTTACCACCGGCGAATGCTGAATCGTTAACCCTCAAAGGTGGAGAGTTCTCTTCATTCCGGAAGACATGACCGAACTAACGCGGCCGCTGCCTCTTGATTCGCTGAACTAAGTCAATGTCGCCGTCTATCTCGTAGAGTCTGGTCGTTGTTCGCCTGGAGAGGCCTTTACTTCTCAATTGCCTACTCAGTCCAAAGTTAAGAGTTATTCTGCGTTGAATTTGAAAGCAGTATGGAATCTGTGAAGGGGCTTTGGGACAACCGGATGAAGAATAAAAATGTTACTTCACAAAAATTCTAGTTTGATGAAAATGAGAGACTATAACAAATATCACAGACAGCCTCACTAATTAAAAATGACAGCTGCTAGCTTAGAGAAATGTAACCAGCTGACTACAGGGACGTCAGATTTATACCAGTTTTCAATTAGTTATCAAGAAAGACTACGCTGTATGCATCTGGGGAACCCTCGCTATGACAAACTGGAAGAAGTATCGATAGTAAGGCTTCAGAGTCTTTTGAGACAGACATCTTAAGTGATAACTACTCCTTGTGGACTTAGTAACTTTATTTTAGGGACCGCACTCGTCTATGCGTGGCTGATTGGCCTACTAGACTAACCTAACCTAACAACTAGTTCATGCCAGGTGGGGCTAACGAGCTTTCGAACAGTTCTTAACAACTAGTTCATTGGAGGAACAATTTTTGATATAAATTATATGTATATATACTCGTATATTTATGTATATAAATATAAAACTGCATGTTATGGTGCTTTGTATTTTCGCTCGTAAAAATTGTTTAAAAAACCTGTTATATAAGCTTCATTAAGCAATTAATCATGTTCATACAAAAATAATATTGCGTTTGGCATTTTTCTGTGCAGAACTTTTAAACAAATTTAATATATATATACATGCATATAAATATATTAATGAAATATATATGAAAAGCTATTAGCACTGATGGCATTCGATGCTATAAAAAGTCTGACATGCTCTCTTTGCTTTTACCATAATTAAGCGAGCTCGTAATTTTTCGTCGCATTTGTAAAAACCGAAATACTAGCTCAACCTGCAGCATCGAAAAAGCTTGTCGGAAAAACCGCTGAGCCATAGTTAACATGTAGAATTGCGCAAAAAGCGGCAAAACCTCACCTCAACTAATCAGGCCGCACTCAATCACATTGGAATCGGTGCAACCTCGGCAACCTTTAACAAACTCCATTAAGCTTTTTAGAAACGATTCGATTGTCGCTTTGCTTTGTTTCGCATTTTCGTTGATCTTTTTGGGGTTTTTCTTTGCTGTTTTTGTTGTTGTTTTTTTTTCTTATTTATTTGCATACGAATACGAGTAGTGTTTGGTATTCAAATTTTATGTTTTCGTTTTGGTTCGATAGCTTTGGATGCCGTTGTCAATTTGCATGTGTGTGTAGCTATGTGTGTGTGTGTTTGTTTTTTAAATGTGCTGCTTTTGTAAATGCCATATGCCAATTGTACGCGAATTACACTATTTATAGCGCAGATTTAAATTTGCATGCATACATATGCACATACATATTTTATATGTTAGAAATCCATGCAGCCTTGCCGATATATATCAAACACAAACGAATTTCCAATTTAATTGAGTCGCGCACATTTAGCTAGTTGCTTGCTATGGACCAACTACCGAACAACTTTGGTTTTTTGGTGGCAATGCGGCCATTGTGGCAAGTGTTGCAAGCAACTGTAGTACATAAAGTAAAATAAAGTAGAAAAGGGAAAAAGGTTGGCATAGCCATATGCGCCGCTTTTTACTGTTTATATTGCTTTTATGGTTGTTTTTGTTGTTGTTGTTTTCGTTATCGTTGATGCTGATTGTATTGTAATTCGGTGGCGAAGTGCAAATTGTACAAAAGCGACAAATTGTCAAAACCAAAATAAAAATTGGTTGTTAGTCGCAGCGCAGTGGTGGCAGCAACAACAACAACAGTAACATTTGCTACAATAAAAACATCAGTGACAACAACAACAGCAGTGATACCAACAGCAGCATTGAAACCAACAACAACAACAACAGCAGTTCAACAGCAAAAACAGTAGTGACAACAACAACAGCAGTAGTGGCAGCAACATCAGCGGTAATAGCTTCAGTGGCAACTACTGACACAGAAAGAGCACCAAAATCGCTGTCAGCCAACCAAAGTTCAATCAGTTGCGGAGTTTAAGTTCACGGGAGGTGAATCGAAAAATACCTTGCAAATTGGTGGCAAAAATTTGTGTGGATTTCAATAAAATATAATATACGTTATCTAACTTTGATTTCCTTTATTATGAGAAATGTCGACTTAGGCAGACAACTGGTATAATAGAAAAATCAACTGGTATAATAGAAAAATACTGATATGCTCATATAAATTTCAAATAAGAAACGACTAAACTAGTCTAAAGTGGCATTAAACTTCACTGTATAATTTTTTTTTCCGTGTGGCGAATCGAACAAATAACTGGTATAAATTATAAAGCGCTGGAATGGCAAGCAATTATGTTTACCAAAGAGGTATAACTGGATAGCTTGAAGACTAGCGAGTGGAACAAACATCTGGTATAAATTTAAGATACTGGTATAATCACAAAAAATTAGAAAGGCAATTATCCAGTATATGTAGAGGCATTAAATAGAACTAGATAACTTAGTTGGAGAGTAGCAAGTCGAACAGACAACTGGTATAAATACAGAAAACTGGTATAAATACAGAATGGAAAATTATATAGTAGACTAAAGCATTTAAACTCATTTTATAAAGCAAAATATGGTATAAATAATATAGAGCTCGAATGGCAAAAAATTTTGTATATTAAACAGACACTTAATTGAAGGAAATAACTTTGTTGGAAAGTAGTGAGCCGAAAAAACATATGGCATAAATGGAAGAGGCTGGTAACTACTCGAATCTTGTAGGAGAAACGCAAGTCGAGCCAAGATCTGGTATGTATGCAGCAGACTGATATAAAACAAAATCAAATGACAAATAATTAAGTACTCTAAAGAGGCATTTAATAGAACTGGCTTGGAGAGTAACGAGTCAAACAGACAACTGGTATAATCATATAGAGCAGTAATAGGAACAATTTAACAAACTAAAAGACAATAAGAAGAGCTAAATAACTTTGACGGAGAGTCGAACACATAACTGGTATAAAGGCAACAGACTGGTATAATCTTATAATCTCATAAAACTGGAATTAAGAGCAATTAACTACTCTATAAAGGCATCAAATAGGACTGTATACTTTCATTGAAGCGTACCGAATAGAACAAACAACTGGTATAAATGAAATAGATTCTAAAATCACATATACTTCAGACAACTAGTAGTTAAACCACTCTCATGTAGTTAGTACCAACAGCTAACTTGGATATATTGCTTTAATAATCTATATTTACAAGCGCAGCAACAAAACCCTTCGATTATACCACTTTATATGACTTATACCAGTTTGTTTTTGGTCGTCGATTTAGAGATACAATGAGTGAAATAATTTAAGACAATGTAAAACAAACTGCTCAAAATGGAGTTTCTATAAATATTCCTTTCCCATTAGTGGAACATCGATTTGGTCACGATGTCTATGTATTCTACAAAATCTCAAACATTTCCACCTAAGTGTTACAAGCTTCGTGCCAAACTTAATACATCCCATATCATCAGAGTTTAAATACTGTTAACGTAAAACTAAAAGGTGCATATTTTTGAACCACCTCTAGCGAAATTGCAACACTCCATTATAAAATTTAAAACGACAAAGTCCGATTTTCGACCGAAATTCATTTGTTGTATTATTGGATTTGTGAGCGTGATGCCGATTGCTGTGAAAAAACGAGTCAAACTACCAATTTTAGTGATGTGATTGTGGTCACAGTGCCGTTGAACAATTGACCAACCGACCGACCGCTGAACAGAGTCGCGTTTGAATCGCGTCGAATTCGCAAAGCGCCCACTGCCACCAAGCAATCAACGGTATCGGTTAGGTGCCCAGTTTTCAAAAATCAAAATTAGAAGGTCAAAAAAGCAGCAAAAACAGCAGCAGTAACAACAACAGCCGCAGCAGCGTTGGTTGGTGGCAGCAATAGCAATACGGCTCAGTTGACAACAATAATGGTGGCGGCGGCGACGGCGGCACGGTAACTGCTGGCTGACGCGGTTTCCTACACCAATTTGCAACTAAATTAATAACAACTTCCCGCCGACAGACGAGGCGAGTCAACGGGCGCGCAAGCAGTGCGCAACACAAAAACGGAAGGTAGCAAGTGGCAGGGAAAATGGCTCAAGGGATTTGCGCGTTGCGCCGCTACATGTCCACCACCGAAGTCGAAGACGTTAAGCAAGGATTTAGATATGCTGCTTTTATTACAAAAGCCGACGGTGGCAGCAACAAATACTTTGCATCTTATGCATGTCAAGTAAAGTAAGTTTGCAAAGGTGGGTCGGCTTTTGCGAGCGCCATCACTGAGTGGGGTACGAAGCCACCTTGCAGTCAGCTAGCAACTCCTACAACAGCGTCACTTGGCAGCGCAATGTTGTCCGCGTAGTGAGCAGTAGTTGGGGCAGTGGCAACAACAGCAGCAGCAGAAATGTTGTTACCCTTGGGCAACACATTAACAGCATTCATAATTCCTAGATTTACTCGAGACCATCTTTTCCTCACTTTGTGAGTTCATTTACTGAAACGCGCCCGCGAACAGGTGAGTGCGCCAAGAGCGCGCGCGCGTTCGCAGTGGCGGCGGTAGGTGGTGAATTCGCTTTTTATCTACCTCATTATGTAAGCTCGCAATGTACTGCACTGTCTGTGTGTGTGTATTTTTTAATTATTTCAAATGGGAACTACACACAATTATCCTTTTTGTCCTTACTTCAGCGCGAAGAATGGCGTAAACTTAGCAAAGTTCGCGCGCGCGCCCCTAACCACACAAACACACACACACACACACTTAGAAACCCGCTCACACAGGGGCGCGCCGCGTCATCGCGCGTATATGCAAATAATGTTGAATTTATGCAGGCGTATCGTACCTGGATAAGTGACATTTCATCGGTGGTGGGGTCAATCTTGAGCGTCTTGTCGTTTGCTGTATGCGCTTGAATTTCTTCTTCCTTACCTTAACTGCCATTTTTCTTGCCCCTTTTGATTTTGCTTTTGCTTTTGGTTTTGCTCGCCTGCCGCCATTCAGTGGGGAGAAAGTGTGCACAAAGAGCGGCGCGCACAAGGATAACGGCACAGCACGAGCAATGCGAAATAGCGCTTAGTAAGCGGTGAGTTGTGAGCTGCGAGCTGTGAGCTGTAAATACTGAGCAGCCAGTCAGCAAGTTAGCAAGTCAGTCAGTCAGTCAGCAATGAGCGTTGCATAATGGTGAGCGGTGAACCAAAGCACATTGAATGGGTTTGGCGTGCATTGAAGTGCATTGCACCCTATACATGTGAAATGCGCGCTTACATGACAAAGGGGCGCGGATTAGTGGTTTGAGGGTCAATTGGAGGGCGTTAGAATACTAACGATTACACTCACTCCAATCTGCTACAGTGCATTGAGTGGAAAGAAAATAGTATTAAAAAATAAACTTTACTCAAAGGAAAGCGTATTTATACAGGGTGCTTTTGAAATGCGATATAAAGAACAAATGTAGTGCATAGTGTAAAAAATAAAAAAAAAATATTGCCATAGAAGTTACCTCAATCGAAGCGAAGTAGTGTAGATCATTTTTTTTAACGATTTTCGAAATCCAGATGCCACCATATATAGTATTTTAGTTCGCTCGTTTATTATCGCGACTTAATTCAACCTTAGTTTTATGCTTTTGATGGCACTGAGCCACAGAAGGAAATTCATATGTATACAAATATGTCTAGGTATTATTATGAGTTGAAGTTAAGAAAAAAATGCTTAGTTTAAGTGTGGTGAACTTTGGTATATTAAATTCAAGTGTGGTGAATTTGGTTATGTTGAAATCGAGTGTGGTATGCTAAATACAAGTGTGGTGAATTTGGGTATGGTAATTCAAATGTGATGAGTGCGCTTTCGGGAAGTTTATATTCATGAGCTAAGGAAAAAATAATAAATTAAGGTGTGGTGAATTTGAGCATGGTAAGTTCGAAAGTGGTAAAGAGAAGTTTAGATCCATCAATTTCAATATGTGTGGTGAACTGAGGTAAATTAACGTTAATTGAAATAGTATAGTACTATATATCAATGATAATTATTTATGCTTTACGGAAAAGAGATCCAGACATCACAATAAATTATAAACTTAGACCGAAATTAGTATTAATACAACATTTTATACAATATGACAAATGTCTTTTGTATAGAGAAAGGACTGCCTAGCCGAAATAAACCAACAAACCCAGGTAAGGACTAACGGTAGTCTGTTATGTGCTTTGGATTAATTCCCGCAATAGGAATTGTCATGATTTTTATCGAGCCAAGGGCTGTTCTTTCAAGAATTTACTCCTATTTCGATAGGTAAGAGATAAGTAATGCATCTTGGATCGTACTGGTGACTATGAAATTTCAGCAAATATTCTAATATGGCACCCAGCAGAAAACCTTTTCGACCGACGTTGCACTTATATATTTTTCTTTTCGTTCTGGCAGACCTCAGAGAACCCTTTCAACTAACTTTCTGGTTAGTTCCAGCCCTTGCACCTAAACTAAGCTTAGCACCTATCTTTGTATCGGGTACTTTCGAGCTCCTTATAAACGCTACTAACTTCTGGCAATAACTACATAGTTCCCTCCTGCTCAGGAGATTCGGTCTACTTTCATTTATATTTGTTGTTCTGGTTAACTTTTTGGAACCAAGAGTGTATAGGAACTTATATTAGCTTGCTCATAGCCCCTCTTTACGCCAGTATCGCTTTCTTCTTACGGAGGGTGCAAGGTATTCGCAAGCTCCGAGACTGGGCTATTCCAGGGTCCCAGCGGGACTGCTCCTCGTCACAGGTCGCATGACGCCTTAATTCAGCCCTTTTTGTACCCCCAACCATAGTAAGACTTCTTATTCGAATGTTCTGCTATTGAGAACGAACACACAACTGCAGCAGGGGCAAACTGATAAGTTTTCGGTGCCCTTTGGAGAGAGTTCAGTGGCGGATTTTGAGAACCATTGGCGTATAAATAACTGATAAAACCACCATCACTCTTGCCAACCGGTACCACTTTAGACTGAACTCTACAAGCCCTTGAGCAATCCTGTTCTACTATATACTTCGAAGGCATGAACAATTACATCATCTGTTGAGTCGGTCTTAGAAGTGTTCGAAGGAAAAGTTTTCTGGAAGATTTATGATCTTCCGCGCATTAGCAACGGCGAGTACCGCAGTTAATGGAACGATGAGCTGTACGAGATATATGGCGACCGTATGCATGAAAATACGCCAGCTCTGAGTGTATTCAACGCAGTACCCTAAGCAGGAATCCGAGGTGGAGAAGGACCTGGCTGAACTTGGTGTCTCGAATTGGCGCCAAAAAGCGAAAAGAAAAAAACGAGACCTTATTTGATTAGATTTCTACAGGTGACCACTGTATGTTATTGCCCGTTTTTATCAAATTGAGTTTTGAACTCTAGAAAACAGGATCCCACTTGTACAGGAAGTATTGTCGTCGTCATGTGAGCAGAGAAAAAGCAATTCGACTTTGCATGATCAACAGTATTCGAAGTTTTCAGGCATGCCGACGAAACAGGAAAGAATTTCAGTGCCTATATGTATATTTAACGGGAATATTGGATCAGAACTTTTAAGCTTAAATGAACTATAGCCCAAGCTTAAAGGAACTTTAATTTGATATTTTTTGTACAACACCATTAAGAAGCAGATAAATAAATAAACGTAGAACCATACAAATTTTTACAGTTTCAATGCGTTAAAATGCAACACCGTGCCACCCGACACTCAGCGCTGCTCAAGAGTGCAACAAAGTGCGTGCGTTTACGACTTCATTTGAGTGCGTCGGTGTGCGTATTTATGCGCAGTCGACGGCTACGCACGCACTAACAAATATGAAAGGCGGCTTGGAGGCTCTTAAAAATCACAGTCTCACACAGGCGGCTGCTTAGTTACGTAAGCTGCGTGGCAACAAGGCATTGCCGGCTACTGCTCTTATTGCAACTTGCAACACCCGCCTGCTGCTCTTGTATATTTGAAGTCGCTGCTGCTTGGTATTGTGCGAATTAAATCAGCAGTTGCCAGCAATTTTTCTTTGCTACGAGCTAGCTTCCTGCCACAGCGCGTTGCGCTTGGTATATGCTAAGTTCTTTGTGTATGTGTGCGAATCGGTTTGTTGGTGGTTGGGGTATGCGTTTCATAAGTTCTGTGTGTGGGGTTTTAGGTATTCGTTAGCGTTGGTGCGTTCACCAGCTCATGGGGTGCGCCATGCGGGTGTTATGGATACGTGTGGCACGCTGTGACATTTTTCAAGTGTCGGCTTGAACCCTCTCGTTTAGGTTAAAAATGATATCTTCTTGCATGTTGTGTGCCCCAGTGCCTGCTCATAAACACAATAGCGCACCCTAAAGTTATTTACATACAAACAACTCCTTTTACGGCACACACACACACACACATACGAGTACAAAAGTGTAGGAGTAAATGGAAATGTCCTCGCGTCCATATACACTATGCGCTTATAAATTCAAGTGTATCTGCAACTCACACACACACATACATATATGCAGACAACCATACACACATATATGGCATATGTACTTATTACCTTCTTTCATGGAGCGCATGCAAAATTGCCATCAACGCTATCCTATCAGAGTGCACTCGGCATGAATGTCATCAACATCATCATCATCATCATCGTCGTCGTCGTCATGATCAGCTCACAATTCCATAGAATCTTCTTCGTCATCATCATCAGCAGCAACGCCATATCACAGCTCCCTTCAAACAACACATAAGTGCCACATTTGGATTTTCATGTGTTTGTTGTTTTAGGTGAAAGTAAATTGTTGCCTTTTTGAGCGAAGATACAATGCCATAACTACCTTTTTCTGCTAAGAGCTAAAGTAGGAAAACAAAAATGCTAAAACGCTAACAACATAAGAGCACAACGTTCACAACAACAACAACAGGAACAAGCGTAGCAACGGCATAACAACAGCACTTGTTGTAAGTATTGAAATTAAGCAAACGGGGAATTGGATGTCATTTCACCAACTGTGGTGTGAGTAGTTCAATGTACTGCTCCCTACTGTTGTGCATGGTTGCATTCCGAGTTGTTGTAACGAGGAGCTTTCAATGACGCGTCCACAACATGTGAATGCTTTATGGTAATTTTTCTTACAAGAATTAGTATTTGCTGCAATTAAGAATCACTATATAGAATTGTGTATTTTATAAGCCAGAATATGACGCTTTATTTAAGCCAAAACAGCACAGCTCACACAAATACACCAAAACAAAAATTTCAGTGCCCAGATCCGTAGAGTTACGTGATACATTTGTACTTCAGACCAATGGGTTAAGACAAACAATAAGCGAAACGCAATGCCTACCAGTACATGGTTTTGATTGGTCAATTTCTACGACAGATATATGCTGTAGAAGTCTGATCTGAACGCTTTCTTCGGCGATTGTCTTGTACAAAGATCTATGCCAAATTTCATGATTATATCTCGTTAAATATAAAACTTTCCATACAAGCACATGATTGTTTGCATGGGAGGTATATTCTACAGTGGGCCGATCTAAAGAATTTGTTTAGATATTTTATACTTATCGCGGACAATATCCCTTATTGAAGATTGGCAATTGAAATCCATTTTCCAAACAAGAACTTATTTTTATTGTCGATTTGTATGGCAACTATGAGATATTGGGGTCGGGTGATCCAAGTAGGGGCCATGATAACCAACTATTTGAAGCCCGAAATTGCAGGTCGTGATCTGGGCGAGAACAAGATGAGACACTTCTCACACAATTCCAAGTTTTGGGACGGTCGATTAGCCACCAAGATTTCGTTATATCACACCGTTACACTTTTTCCGGTGGAAATCTGTAAAATCTAAAGAGCTTGGAAAGCTCATTTCACGGCTAACACGTGTTTGATTGATTGTCGTTTCTTTTAAGTCGTTCGTGAGTTATAGCGTCGCAAACATGGAGCAAAATAAAGAGAAAATACGCATATTTTACAGTACTACTACGATAAAGGCAAAAATGCATCTCAAGCCGTCAATAAAATTTGTGCAGTTTATGGACCCGATACAGTTTCCGTTTCCACCGCACAACGATGGTTTCAACGTTTTCGTTCTGGTGTAGAGGTGGTCGAAGATGCGCCACGCTCCGGAAGGCCTGTCGTCGAAAATTGCGATAAAATCGCTGAATTGGTCAAAAGAGACCGGCATAGTAACAGCCGTAGCATCGGTCGAGAGCTGGGCATGAGTTATCAAACCGTTATAAACCATTTTAAAAAGCTTGGAGTCACTAAGAAGCTCGATGTATGGGTGCCACACGAATTGACGCAAAAAAACATCTTTGACCGTATCGACGCATGCGAATCGCTTCTGAATCGCAATCGACCCGTTTTTGAAGCGTATGGTGACTGGCGATGAAAAGTGGGTCACTTACGATAACGTAAGGCGCAAACGGTCGTGGTCGAAAAGCGGTGAAGCGGCCCAGATGGTGGTCAAGCCTGGATTGACGACCAGGAAGGTTCTTCTATGTGTTTGGTGGGATTGGCAGGGAATAATCCACTATGAGCTGCTCCCCTATGGCCAAAGGCTCAATTCGGACCTGTACTGCCAACAACTGGACCGCTTGAAGGCAGCACTCATTCAGACCATCTTTGATCAACAGAGGCCGAATTGTCTTCCAATAGGACAACGCCAGGCCACACACATCTTTAGTGATGCGCCAGAAGCTCCGGGAGCTCGAATGAGAGGTTCTTTTGCATCCAGCGTATAGTCCGGATCTCGCACCAAGTGATTACCACCTGTTTCTGTCTATGGCGAACGCGCTTAGTAGTCTGAAGTTGGCCACAAGATAGTCCTGTGAAAATTGGCTCTCCGAGTTTTTTGCCAATAGGGAAGCGAGCTTCTATGAGAGGGGCGTTATGATGCTGGCATCTCGTTGGGAACGCATCATCGAACAAAACGGCGCATACTTGACTTGAATCGCATTATTGTAACCAATTTTATGAACAATTGAAAATTCAATAAAAACTAAAACAACATTTTTCTTATCATTATTAAAAATCATTGTTCGCTGGTCTTGACTCACTGCTAATATACTAGTCGTTACTTTGAAGATGCATTCAAATTCTAAAGAAGTAACATTTCCAACTAATGTTGGAAAAGTTCCCACAGTTTCCATGAAAGGCAGCCATTTAGTCAAAGCAGAAGCTTTTGAAAAAAGTGAAATGTGAAAGAAATTCATAGTACGTTGAAACACATTAAACACGAAAGATATAGTAACAAAAAGAAAGAAACTTTATTGCCTAAACGAATCTTGAGTTTATGGTTAAGCCTTGAAAACCGAACCGCAAAAGTCCAATACCAAAAGAGCGCGTCAGCAAAGCGAAGTGCAATATGCTATATCTGCCTGCGATTACGGGTTTGGTCCGATCGTTTGGCGGCAAAGATCAAGTAATATCACACCGTTTGACTTTTTCCTGTGAAAAGTCTATGCGGACAAGCCGCTTCGATTAAGGTCTTGGAGCAAAACATCACGCGTGTCACTTGCCAGTTACCAGTCGAAATGCTCGAACGAGTCATCGAAAATTGCATTCAATGCATGAACCATCTGAGACAAAGTCAAGTCCAACATTTGAAAGAAATAATTTTGAAAACATAAAAATCAAAGAATGCTCTTTCGCATGACAACAAACATTCTTAATTAAATCCCATTGAAGTTTCTGTTTTTTTTTTTTCTTTAAAGAAGGAAGGGTGCTTCCTCTTCCCGACACCAAATCCTTCTAAATTATTATATCCTCAACAGGGTATATTAAGTTTGTCACGATCTTTGTAACACCCAGAAGGAAGCGTCGGAGACCCTATAAAGTATATATGTATATAGATGATCAGTATGTTGAGCTGAGTCGATTTAGCCATGTCCGTCCGTCTGTATGTCTGTCTATATACGAACTAGTCCCTCAGTTTTTAAGATATCCTTTTGAAATTTTGCAAACGTCATTTTCTCTTCAAGAAGCTGCTCATTTGTCGGAACGGCCGATATCGGACCACTATAACATATAGCTGCCATATAAACTGAACGATCGGAATCAAGTTCTTATATGGAAAACTTTCACATTTGACAATGTATCTTCACCAAATTTGGTATAGATTATTTTCTAATGCAACAATATAATCTCCGAAGAAATTGTTCAGATCGGTTAACTATAGCATATAGCTGCCATACAAACTGGACACATAGCTACTAATAGAAATGCACCTGTGAAGGGTAGTGTAGCTTCGGTGCAACCGAAGTTAACGTTTTTTCTTGTTTTTCCTTAAATTTTTGATAAATATTCGTCAAGTATTATCTGCTCTGCTCTGATTACATGCAAACAACACGTGTATTCCGATGGGTGTGAAGGATTCGTGAGCAAATTTTTAGGTTTTGATGAGAAAACTAGAAATAAATAAATTGTTTGAGTTGAGCTTCGAATTGCTTATGCAACCACCATATTTTCTTGATCGAGCTCTTAGCGTTTTATTCACGTGCTCAGACCCCAAGAGAAGTGCTCAAGAGAATGGTCGACGGAAAGCCTATTTCGAAGCCAATCATATGACAAAAATTGTATTGGAAAGTTTGAAAATCGCTTTAAATTGTATATTTTTTCTTTAAAACAATACGAACATTTTTTTCTTGTAGTGTAGGCGCCATTACGATATTTTGATATTCTCTGCTTTTGAAATTAGTAAAAAACAAACAAATGTTTATTCTCTAACACTTGAAGAGCCAAATGAAGAGTCGATAATTGATAGGCCCTGCATTTTTCAAACTAATTTCAGACAATCAAAATATTAAATTTTGCGTGATTTAAACTCACGAAGCGGTCAACCAAAAAAAATCTCATTGCGTTGCTTTAGTTGCAAATCCAATACACCGCCACCCCCTTCTCCCCTCGTCACCGTGTGAAATATTAAATTATTATTCACCGTTAAATCAATTTGTAGTAATATTAGAAGTACAAACCGGCTATTCGCAGAATAAATAGTGAGACTCGTACCACCCGACCATGAGCGCATTGTCTTCGTGTTGTCTGTGGCAACGTGCGAACTTCATTAGCCAAAGGCAAACCACGAACTAACTTATTTCCGCACTAACCCTTTGTTATTGTTGTTGGCTGTTGTACTCACGAAAACCGCAACCGCAATCACCAGCAGTGCAACTTTGACCGCAACTGCAACACCATGGACCACGACGAGTGCCATCCATGCAACACACCAACAATACAACAATACAATATATTCATACGTACATACAACAACAATAAATTACAATTAATAATGAAAATTTATGTATCGATGATAATGCTCACATGCACTATTACTAAGGTATTTAATAAATTTAGCCAAGTGTAAATGCCAGCTGAAATGCGACCATTCATGTGGGAATACCATAAACGGGTTGAAATGTATATTTGTCGTGTGTAAGTGAGCTCGTATATTTCGACGAAGTAAGACGATGGAATTTATGCGGTGATATATTGCTTGCTTTAAAGTGTGAAGCTTCAGGAGGAGAATGAATGAACTTAAGGAATTTGGATTGGAAGGATGACACTAAGAGCAATTGTGGGAATATGAATCTTCAGGTAAGACATACGTAAAGTATTGGAAGAAAGAATTATTGTTTGAATTGAAGAGAAGAGCAGATTACAGACACACAAAAAAAATTCGAGAGACGACAATTTTACAACCAAAATCGAATTTATTGATCGCTTCGGGTCGAACTCGAGTATATACATATATTTCTAAAACATAAAGCCTCTAGCAAACAAAAATATCGTGGTAAGAGGGCCGAAGAATCTTAAAAATTAATATACAGGGTGTTTTTTTAGACATGCGACTTTCGAGAAGAAAAAAATTTCAAACTAGTGACCGCCACGGCTGGTTCGAATAAATTCCACCCGACAGATCCAATTACCGACTACATTTTGCAACAATTGGAACCAAATGTTATGTCGGCAATAACGCCCCGAATTCTCTTCCAAAGCGTCAATCGTCTGCGTAGACAAACGATCACAAAAAACAATCCAACGCCCGTTCTTTGAGACCACACCAAAGGCCCACGGCGGGAGATAATCAAGTTACTTTCCTTCTTCTTCTTCTTTACTGGCGTAGACACCGCTTAAGTGATTATAGCCGAGAGAAATTACTTTCCACCCACCAAAAATTTCGTCGGTATTTAGCGACGTCTTGTTGAAACCAGAGGTCGTCCACATCAACATCCTTCAATCCATACACAAAAGACTCGCTAATCATGGCTCTACAGCATTCCCAAAAACCTTCTGGCCGACTTCATTTTTGAAGAAATATGGACTAATGATTCCCTCTGCCCATAGAGAGCACTAAACGTTAATTCCTGAGGAAATATCGGCATCTCCACAAATACTCGCAGATCATCATCACTCCAAATGCAACCCATTCAACCAAAAGTAAGTTTCAAAGTTGAATAAAAATTTTCTGTTGAAAATCGAGATCGGTGGCCTTCTCGTTTTGGGCTCATACACCGAACGCTTCAGTTGTGGCAGGAGTTGTATTTTGAAAGCCCAGAGAGGAAGAAGATCCTTCCATAAAATCTTCTATAAAGTGGATGGGCACAGTTCCAGTTGTTGTGCGCGATGACGGATAGACTCACTCGGGTATTCTTTAGTACTCTGCTCCACAGAAGCAATAACAGATCCTGTATCACTTCACAGTATGTTTGAGAATAAATGTTACCTACTAGAATGTTGCGAAACCGATTCATGATTATTCAAATTACCGACTCGGCTGGATGACCATATTGACCGAATATTGGATGCGGCGCGTCATGCGTTACGAGAATCGAATCATCACTTTGATAATACATTTTCACGATTTGCAAACAATTAACCGCTCTAGAACCGTGGCTAACCAAATGGTAGATTGGTATTAATATTAAAAAATCCATACAAGAGTTGATTCCTAAGGAAGATTCGGTCTCAGTTTGCCGAACACTCGTTTTAAAAGCAATACTCAAACCGATCTGGTCGTAAGGAATTTAAATTTGGTGCAGCTGAGCTGATTACAATATTTAAGTTATTCAAGCTTTTCAAAATAAAGTTCTTCACACTATGCATTTCTTTGTGTGAGAAATGGAGGACGTTATCGAAATTTAAAAAAAGTGGAAAAGAAACTATAGAAGAATTTAGTACTTATTACCTCTCTCGTTTGTAGAACCCTGACAACGTATTGGTGATTCAACTACTGGATACTTCCCTCTACAACTTCTTGACAATATTTTTTATAGCAGCAAAGTAACAAAAAAACAATTCTTCAAATAAAGCTCATTTGAAGGAGGTCCGAAAACTGAAACAAGTAACAGAACCCACATAAGGACATTGAATGAATGCAGAGTCTACAGGTATTGATATTATTACCGGTAAAACCAAACTTTCCAAAAGCAAAAACATGGGGCCTTTTCTCTATGAGCTCTTGAAAAGTTCTAAGAATCCGACGTTTTCGAGCCAAATTTTGTTCAGCGGTGAGTCCATTTCTGGCTTTTGAGAAAAAAATCAACCTGAAGAGATTCAAGATCACCCATTTCACTCAGAATACTCGTAAACAACGGTTTGGTGTGATTTGTGGGCCGGTGGAATGATCGGTCGATTGGCCACCAAGATCCTGTGATATCACATCGTTAGACTTTTTCATGTGGGAATATGTAAAGTCTAAGGTCTATGCGGACAATCCTACTTCCATTAAGGCCTTGGAGCAAAACATTACGCTTGTAATTCGAGAGTTAACAGTCGAATTGCACGAACGACTCATCGATAATTAGACTCAATGGATTTGGGCCATCTCAGATGTAGCCGCGGCCAACATTTAAAAGAGATAATCTACAAAAAATAAATGGTAAAGAATGTTCCCTTTGAATTACAATAAATATTTCCCATTAAATTTAAAGTTTCTGCGTTTTTTTCTTAAAAAAAAAGTAAGGAACCTCGAAATAGATCCCCTTTTTATAACATTCGACTCCACACTTTTTTTACTCGATTGCAAAAATCATTCAGTGGCATGATAGCTACTTACATTCGGGTTCACTGCGTTGATAGCCAACATTTATAGCTGTCTAGCATGACGTTACAGCCGCAGGATGTGCAACAATGTGCACGTACCACAAGTTGGCAGTAGTTGTTGCATGCAACGTACATAAATGCATACTTGCCACAACATTATCCTACTATGCTTATGCAACGAACAACATACTTGTGAGTATGAAAGCATTACTTTATTGATAATAATATTTATAAGACAAGCAGCGAGGAATAACGAAAATGTCTTATGCGGTAAAAATGTACCAAAGAATGGGAGGGTGAAAATTACATTTGAATAAATTTTGTGGGGAATTGAAAACTTGGCAACGGATTAAATATAATTTCAATGTTGTTGGATGAATGAGAATTTAGGTTAGAATTTAATATTCAAAATCATTGCGAGTTTGAAAACTTTTTCAGTCGAAAGCTGGTGAAAGCTCAAAGCTCGAGCAAAGTGGATTAAACGGGTGTAGTGTCGGATTCATAACTTATTTTGGTATCTGGTGATAAACTTCTTTGCGATATCTCGATTTTTACTGAAGACATCCAGGGTAAAATTATTCATGAACTTTCATTCGAAAGTTGATGAAAGCTCAAAGCTCAAATAAAGTGTTCAATCAAGTGGAGTCGACTTCCCTTCTGCGGTATCTCGACTATTGCTGGAGCCAGTTGTCAGCAATATATTAAATTTCGGGATTTGTCCGATTCAAAAAAGCCTCATACGGTAAGGGTATACAAACTACGGCACGATTGAGCTCCTAAGCTCCACCACTGCTATATCAACATAGAGTTATAGCTAAACACATAGAGGAGTTGCTACTCATTACGTCGCTCTGCCACGTCTGCCACGAAACTGGTTAAGTTTAGTGCTGCAGTAGGCGCCACATGCAACAACCGATGGCCGGCTACCGACTACCCGACTTGTGCACGTTTCCTTCTCACACAAAGTGAAAGACAGCCGAGCAGACAGGTAGTCAGTCAGTCAGGCCATCCATGCCACAGACACTTTGCCATAATGCAAACACCGATGCAGGCAAGTGTTGCTACTGCTGCTGCGGCCGCTGCTGGTAGCTAGTCCAACTCCACGAGTGTGTGTGCGCTTGTGTGCATTCGCAAAGTGAAGGTTTTGCAGCCAATTACGACATTAATTTATGGCCAACAGGTGTCGATGATTTTGCTAATGGCAGCTGATGGATTCCGACTCGACGGACAGACACTGACGCTGACATGTTGCAGCCACGGTATTGGCGTACAACCCAGCAGCCAGCAACAGTGGCAGTTCGTGATAGCGACGGTGTCGGCGGTGGCGGCGGCGATGACACCGTATCATGTCAGCAATGCACCAATAATGTGGCTGCATCAACAACTTCCTTATCAAGTTTATAGTTGTAGCTTTCGCTGCGTTGTTGTCGATGTTGTTGTTGTTGTTGATGCTGGTGACTCCGTGCATTCGGATGCCACCGTGTTTAGCATGTTTGTGGCCATTTGCGCGAAATTAACATAAATATCTGCAGATACATACATATATACAGACACTTTGCCGTGCTGCGCCCAAAGTGGCGTCGTCATCGCCGATAAAGTTACATAAATATAATTAACAATAATGTGGCAACTTTTGCGGTCGCTCGTAATCAGGCACAACGGCCTGCAGTTCCTTTCGTTTGTAGGCGACCAACCAGCCAGCCTAAAAAGTGAAGGAAGCGGTTTGACAGCTTGCCCTCCGGCGGAGATCTTGGTAACTTCCGGTTCATGAGGGGCATGGTTTCAGAGAGTGAGGGGCTGCACAATATTATGTAGCATTTATATTAGATTTAGATCACGAATAAGATAATACGAAAGCCCTTGAGAACTATACGTTCAAATCTTTTAAAAAGCAGTTCGAGCAAGAAACCAATAAGGCCTCAAGTGCGATCAGGAAACCCAACACAGAATATATGATGGACATCGTGGAGAATACACAAAGTATGTATGTATAAAGTACTGGATTTGTCTGAAAAGACATTGGACTGATTTTCTTCTGCTGCGACTGTACTTCGGAGCGGCGCGCACCGACTGAATTCGGTAGAGGGCATTCTTAGCTAACGAACGAGCGGCTGGTCTGTTGTATCCGAGCTCGTGGAGAGTCAGGACAAACATTTTCGCGCGACGTCTTTTCGTAAATGGAGCAAGCCGAAAATTTAGCAGTTCGTTAGAGTAGAGGTACGCGATTAAATTCTGCGTGAAACCCGACTTCTTTTTGTTCCTCCTGGACAAACCGTCAACGACAAGTTTTACGTGGAAGTCCTCGTGAGACTCAATCGAAGGGTCAATCGGGTCGGTCAAGACATCGCAGCCGATTGAAAGTTGCACCACGACAACGACGCGGCTCACACCACCTTCCTTGTGAACAGCTACCTAACCAAGGCCGGCACCCCAACGCTTCCGCAGCCGCTCTACATCCCAGATGTGGCTCCCCCAACTGTTTTTGGTTTCCTTGTCTGAAAAGGCCGATGAAAGGCAAACATTTTGAGACGACAGGGGGGATCCAACCTCGGATCTCAAGGCTATGCCGGAGAATGCCTTCCGTGAGGACTTCAACATTTCGTGACTTCTAAAAAATAGATTATAATATAAGGTGACCGTAATTGAAAGTTTTAAGTGTATTTAGGTCATATCGACTTGGTCATATCCATCGATTTCTGTCCCACAGTACGCTGAAACCAAATACTGATAACGGACTTCTTTTGGAGGATACACATGGAGGACTTGTATTTACACCTAACCCAAACAATAAGTGGACGTGTGTGCTTTAGAAGCTGCATGGATATCTAATAAGTGTATTCAGGGTTTATATCCCCTTGGGAAATCGGTTTCTTTTGCTCAGGACGCTTAAACGCACAAACTGATAACGGAGCTCTACCTGTATTTCCACCCCACCAATATAAGTGGATGAAGAGCTTTAGAAACTAACTGTATGGATGAGATCACCATATTAGCTCGAACTATCCGAAGTGTAAAGGGTGTAAAGAAGACTCTAAGCATGTTTTCTTTTTTCCCTCTTAAATGTAAACAAAATTGATTAGGCGTTCGTCAATGCGTAATACAAGGAAGATTTCAAAGGTTTCGACACACCCACGAAGTTTTTTGCAAAATTATGTTTTCATAGTTGGTGAGATAATTTTCTTTTTTTTTTTTGAGAAGTTGACATTTCAGATAATTTTAAGCAGAAATATCTTTCAGACTGCCAAACAACTTTTTGGAGTTCCGGAAGTCTGGAGATGGGACCAAGGAGTTTCAAAATTCAGAGACTTTCGCCTTAAACATTTACGCTTGGCCTTTATATGAAAAGGATAACCAATAAGGTAACCAGTTTTATTGAGAAGTTGACATTTCAGGTAGTCCAGAGATAGGTTCCAGACTGGCAAACAAATTTCTTTGGAGCTCCGGAGGTCAGAAGCCGGGATTGAGGAGGTCAAAAATGGGAAAAGCCAATTCATTCGAATGGTTCCAGTAAAATTCACAGAGACGAGACTAAACATTTACCTTGGTATCCATATGCAAAGGGACTATACTCTCAAAACAATAATCAAAAGAGTTCCTACTCAGAGTGGTACCACTTTTTCATGCGCAACTGTAACATAAAACACTTTTTTATTCCTTTTTGCACATTATAATTGTTGTCGGCTTTTGCGTCGGCGCGCAGCTGCCTGCTACACGACTGCTTACAACGCGCCTGCGGCCTAATCGAGGCGTTGCGCTAATTGATTTTCCCGCTTAAGTTAACAACGCGTAATTTTCGTTGAAATGCTATGCCGCCAACGCCGTCAGCTCTTTGCCACCAAACGAGCGCATGCTGTACAACAACAGCAACACCAACAGACGGCGATGAGTGCATGGTTAACTGGCTAGCTGACTGGCTGGTTGGCTTACTTGCCGCGTGTGTTTGTGTTGTTGTAGTCGGCGCGTCTGTTTGTGCAGAGCAGCAGTTGACCTCGTCTGTTGACAGCCAAGTAGGGAGGTGGCCTTTTAGTCTTGAGTGCAAGCATTACTGCACTTTTGTTGCTATTATGCTTACTTAAGTTGCTTGATTTTTCTTGTTGCCACTGCTGCTGCTGCAACGTCGTTTTCGCTATGCTTTCACGTTAATAGCTAGTGCCGCATTTTGTGTTGTTGTTGCTGTTGTTATTTTTGCATTCCTTGCATTCACGTTAAGTTGCAACGCGTGTCCGTGCACACGTCCGTCTCAGCGACTCACTGTCTCGGCGCGTCGCACCCTGCCACCCGACGCCGCAGCGCAACGCTGCCTGTGCACACGCGTCGTGCGCACATTCGTAGTGTCGTAGCAAGGCGCGTTGCACATTGGGCAGCGCGGCGCAGTGCGGCAGACGAGCGTCGGACATTGTCGGACGTTTCACATACATTGCGCACATGCACGTCATCTCGTCTCAACTTTATGCCTGTCCACATTTGTAAATGATCAGCTTCGCATTGCAAAGTGAAGGGCGGCGCGACTGTGAGACATGTTGCATACCGCCTCGGCACCGCACTGTAATGCCGGCTGCCGGCAGCACCCCAAGTACAAACCACTTACGGTGGCAATGCCATCGCCACAGCCATCGTCATTGCCATAACCAGAACCAGAACCAAGACCGGCCGACGCGCTAAGTAATTGATGCCTGATGCTTAAGGAATTTTTCTGCAATATGGATTTGCTATTAAGCAGATAAGTTTGTGAATATGTGGCCGAGTCTGCCGTCAGCCGGTCAGACGCTCTGCTAACTGTCTGTGTCGGTGTGTGTATGTGTGTGTGCAATGCAAACGTTGCCAGCATATTAAGCAATTTCATGATTCTTAAATGCTCAACTAGCGCACAAAGCATAACCGAGAAAAGAAAGGGAATCTAAAACGACGGAATGCATAGAAGGGCCCCGGCAGCCGCTAAGTAGGGCAAGCCAATGGAGATTTCGTCAAGAATTCCAAATAGTTTTGTGTAATTGCAATTTGCTCTCCCCCGAGTTGTGCGCTCAAAAGAGCTTAGAAAACCGGAATTCGTTAGAAAATCATAAATTTTTGGTAAAAGTAAGCTGATAATTAACTTGGCCTTTCACCAAACACAAATCGGCGACACTTCTAACGAATTCCTCGTTTGATGTCCCAAATAAATAATTGCTTAATGCTGAAAGTAGTGAATATGTCAAAATTTATGTATTTTTAATGATTACTAAGTACTTTCTATTTGAGCAAGGTTTTTAAAGGAAAAGAGAAAAAACAACGATGAGCAAGCAGGTACAGGGTAGATACTTAGCTTTGTAGTAGGTAGAAAAAAGTCGAGTCTAAAGGAAAAAAAGCTTTGCTCTGACCACTTTTCACTTGATTTCTGAAGATCTTGTGGACTTGCAAAATTTGTGAACAACGGGGAAACTCCTAACAAACAAATCAACATCCATCAACTTTTTGTCGGTTTCGAAGCGCAAAGTCAAGGCTTTCGACTGCACTAAGAGGACCCTGCCTATTGGACGCCATGTCTGTTTGGTATCCCTTCGAAACTCATACGGTTACAGAGCATGACGTTGAGCACAACCTCAGCTCCGTCACAATCGGTAAAGATCTCTCCGAACCGAGTCGTTCGATAAAAGAGATAGTTTTAGACAGCGTAATTCCCTCTAGTACGTATTCTTTAAAACTAAGCTTCGGTACTAAGCAGTGGAAACTGTCTACTCTAAAAGTACCTACAAAGTTACTGGGGTAAGCGATGATATTTTGATAACGTAGACCTAGCGTTTTCCAGCCTAGAAGGAGAAGTGAAAGTAGTTCGTCGTGGGGTAAACGAGAGCAAGACAAAGTTCGTGGAGGCCACACACAAGCTCTTTTCAAAATCCCGGAAAAACCGGAATACGGTTTTAGAAAAGGAAGAATTCTCTCTCATGGTACCGCATATTCTAAAAACAAGACGAAGTACGTGGAGACCACACAGATAGATTCCTCGCGTTATGCGGACTACGTCACTGTTGACAACTATGAATTTGAAAAAGTTAAGGATATTTCGGAGCCAGCAAAAATTCCACAAATAATATAAGTCTAGGGGGGAGCAATTGGGAAGCCGATCCCTCTTTCGATATATAAGTCTCTCGTTATTCCCAACCTATAATACGACACAGACACAAGAACGATGACAACCCCAGATGAGAAAGTAAGGTCTTTGGAGCCATCCGTATGTGCGGTGAATGTCGAAGAAGTTGAAACCACGAACTGCATAAACTCTGCTTCGACATGGATATTGTTAAGCGCATAAACATTGAATGACTAATTACGTCATGTCGTTCGCATTGAAGACGATGTTCCAGCGAAAGTCTCCTTCAATTTAAGACGAATGAGTGGATAACGGAAGCACGGGCGCCCACGCATCCAATATTAGGAGCAAGTGATGAGCGACCTCTCTGCACATGGCATGTAAAACTGGCATGACTTCGCAACGGTTAGAGGCGAATGGTTTTACTTTCTTGGCCCTGACCGACCCACGATATCTGTCGCCGTTTGGCTCTCGAACGAAGCGAGTAACCTCCAGAAGTGTTAGTGATAAGGGACTCTGAAATCGTTATTAAAAAATCATCTCTAGAGTCCACAAATGGTACAATGGAGCTGAATACTATGAGTCACAGGTTCACACAAGAATAAATTATTCAGTTTGGTCTGAGCTTATCTATATTAGTTACTAATTAACAAATATGGGAAATATGAATTTATATGGGTCTCTACTTACTTCAAGATAAAGATGAAATTATTTTAATGTAATTATGACCGTTATTCCCAGCTTACCTGCAAAAAATTAGATAAAATTGCGTTAATTTAAAATTTTATGGCAGATATGATATAAATAGGTATATAGCTATGAAAATAGGTACTAGATATATTTAATATAAGCAAGATGACATTACAGAATAAAATAGAATTGACACCTTCCCAATAAGGATTAAATCGTAATCCTTAATGTGTTTGCCATAGTCGTCGTCAAGGCTGTCATCAAGGCTGTTGTATACTTTTATTGGGGCGTTTTTTGCATGCAGGTCCCAAACCCAGTGCACAACCCTGGAAAGGGATGGTTCCCCTTCTCACTCTAACTCGCCTTCAAATGGATGTTCTCTGGCTACTCAGAGGATATTTGGTCTAAAACCGGAAGTCGTGAGCTGCTTAAGCCATATGTAAAAGAATCGTTTCTAACCACTCCCAAGTTAATGGCGATCAGAGAATTTTCCCATTGCGTGAACTTCTACACATGACTCCATCCTCCCCCTAGTGTGCCCCAAACAACTATACATTCAACACTATCGCTTAAAGGGAGATAGTTTACCGGAGGTTACGTTCAGCAGTATAGCCCAGTCATCTTTTGCTCTATGAGAAGAGATTGCGATCAGCCAGCTTATAATACTCTGTTAACTTCTACTCTATATGCATCCGCATGGGTAAGGTTGAGTGTAATCATACTTGTAGTTAATTTGGGCCAAGGACTTAGCTTTATGAATAAACAGCTTCTACAGATGGCGTCTGGTAGGATTTCCAGCCCTACAGTGTGGATGCCAATATGACAATGGCCCGTTAAAAGCCTCAAAACTGGGGAGAGACTAGACATACTGAGGGTAAAGAGAACACTAGATCTCTTGCGATCGATCTTGAGCTTTAATGACTACAACAGTCAGGAAGTCTGAAGCTGGTGTTGACCGAGGGCTCCGGTAAACCCCTCCACCAACCTTCAGCCCAAGCTTTGACCCCTCCGCAAGGAAGCTCACTGCCCGTCTCCTCTAAAGCTATTAGAGAAATAAGTTTCTATGGGCGTTCTCAGTAGCATCTAGCGCTTTTCCAACGCGCCTACCTAACATGTTTCTGAAGACGCTTCCAAAGACGCTGAGCTTTCGAACTTGATATTAAGAATTAATTTAAAAGAATGTAATGTTTTGGGAAACATCAAACTACAAACTGCAACTCTGATTAACAAAAATAATCATGTTCAACGAATTGGATTAAATAATCAAGTATTAAGACCATTTAGCATGCTCATATTGCTAATTCTACAAAATCTACACAAAAGGCTTGTGGAATAATATCCCAATCACGTAAAATTTTCTCCACCATTACCCGGCAAGCAATAAGACGCACAAATTCCACACCGCCAAAGGCAATTAGCACTTGGAACTTGAAGAATCTCGACGGAAAATTTCTCCATTATCAAGCCCAAGCACGCAGTGGATTGCGAAAGTGCGAGCGGAAGAGGAGGATGCGGGCGCAAAGTGGGACACACTTACCGGGAAAACAGCAAACTACACGCAGCACCCATTTGCACGCACACATACATACTTAAACACACATACATCAATACAATAAGAACACGTACGATTTGTTGTAAGAAAAAGTAAGATCGGCAACATGACGATAAATTGCAACAAAATTGTTGCACTTACAATAAACGAGCACAACAACGGCATTCCATCATGAATGCACCACGTTACACGTTAAGTCAATTAAACGTTGCTTCCGACTCGTCACAAACACACACACACGCGCGCATATAACATTGGCTGGGCCAATACGCCGAAGAACAAGTTACAGGCGCATAAACACACAAATGGCAGCAACAGCAACAAAAACAATAACAACAACAACAATAACAACAGCGACAATAGTAAATTTATGCTGTCGGTGCTGAGTGCATTGCTGTTGTTATTGTTGCTGGCGGCTGGCTGCTATGTGGCAATGTAGTTGCTGACTTCTCGGCTCTGGCCGGTCTCGACTTGACTTGCGTTGACTTGACGTAGCTTAGCGGCGCGAACATGGCATGTGAAACGTTTTGCCGCAACAAAAACAACAACAACAACAACAAACAGCAATAACCACTCAACCACGTTGACTGTTTGTGTGTGTGTGTGTGTGTGTGCGACACTGCAGCAGGCGCAGTAACCTCGGCAGCACATCAAGTGTCGATGGAGTGTTTATTACGCACATGCCAGGGCAACACTTCGTCCAAACATTCTTCAAATTGTCGTGGCTGAAGAAGCCGCAATGCTGCAGCACTTCAACTGCATGCACCGCACATCGCTGCCGCCCGCCTGCAGGCCGCTAGCGTGCGCTCGGAGCAATCATAGTTGCCAGCAACTATTCAACTTTATAATAACAACCGCAATTGCAACAAATGCCGGCAACAACAACAACAACAACAACAACAGTAGCGCTGCGCAATAACTTGAACTGCCATTACAGTAGCTTTGCTAAGCGACAAATGTTGCAGGGGCACACGAAAGAGCATACGAAGTGACAATCACTGCCATACGGTGGCACTGACTACTTGCAACAGCACTGTATTTGGGCATCAGCCGAAAGCCGCAGTTATGAATGTGGCACGAACTCACAACGCTATGAATGCAGTTGTTGCATGGCACTCATATGCGGCATACGAGTATATGTGCAACTGCCGTGTGTTGCATGTATGTGGGTATATTAGTTGTATTTACAAAATATACAATTTGATATTGCAGCCGCAACCGACACAGACACGCTGCTGACACGTTGAGCTGCTACGTGCGGTGAAAGTGAATCAGCAGTTGCCGCATAAACTGGCAGCGCAACAGAGCCACAACACACCACACTGCCTGTTACCGGCAGCCTGTAGCATACACCGACCAGCGCCAGCCAGCAATCCATCCATCCCGTCAGCCAGCGCGGTAGCCAGCCGTCCGACTACTCGTCCGTTCATCCATCCGCATCGACGTGTCTGATGCTGCTGCCACAGCCATGAGATTTGCTACAACTACACGGAGTTGCTGGGTACTGGCCGCGATTCGCGTGCAGGCAACACTCCAAGCTGTAATCGAACTACTCGTACACGTACTACTCTCGACAGACAATTGTATATACACAGCTCTCATAGTTGCCACAGCAATTGCACTTCACATACTTATTGCCACATCAACTGCCACTTGATTGTTTGTATGCCGTGCGCCTTTCTTACTTTCATTATGGCGCATACACGCTCCAAACTCTCTCAAGTTACTCACGGTCTAATAAAAGAAATAGTACAAGACATCTTCGGGAAGTTTGTGCCGCCGCGCTTACGCTTGCTGGCAGGCCAGCTTCGACAGCAGCTATTTGATCACTGCATGCTTTGGGCGGGGGGGGACGGTTAAGCGTTTCTAAATTGCTGTTAGCGCCAGGGCCGTAGTCAGGACATTTGTGGAAATATTAAAAACAGATTGAATGCTGGTTACGAAGCTTCGAAGTCGCATTGATAGTTCACGAAGGATTTAAAATTACTTTTTAATAAAAGAACGATTTTCTAGGTGACCATTTAGAACTGTGGCTGCTAAAGACGGCACTGAAAGATTCAATGTAGTTCAAAGAGGTATCAACATTCGTACTAAGGGTGCCCGCAGAGTGGACGCTTAAAGCCGAGCCGAGCGCATTTTCCCATCTACGCAACACGTGAATTTCCGCTCGGCTCGGCTTTAAGCGTCCACTCTGCGGGCACCTTAAGACTTAGAACTGAAAATAATCTTGTCTACTTGTCCGTCGTTCCAGCTGCGTAGACCCGACCGACGTGGAAACGGGGGTCTACTCGTCGAAATGTATTGATAAGCATATAACCGATCACTTTGATATTAGCATCATTATACTTATTTATCGAGTCTGGAAAAAGCTGCACTAACGGCACGGTTGTTGAGGCCAATGATATCAATATCATCGGCGTACAGTTGTACACTCTTATAGAAAATTGTACCTTCTCTATTCAGATCTGCAGCTCGAATTATTTTCTCCAAGAGTAGATTGAAGAAGTCGCACGAAAGCGGATCGCACTGTCTGAAAGCTTGTTTGGTATCGAACGGCTCGGAGACGTTCTTTCCGATCCTGACAGAGCTTCTGGTGTTGCTCAACGTCAGGTTACACAGCCGTATTAGCTTTGCGGGCATACCAAGTTCAAATATAGCGGCATTGAGGCAGTTCCTTTTCATGGTGGTGGTGTGTGTCGATCTTCCTTTCATGAATCTTTTCTTAGATTTGGCGCATGGTGAATATCTGGTCGATAGTAGATATTCCAAGTCTAAAGCCACAGTGATAAGGTTCAATCTAGTTGTTGACGGTGAGTTTCAGTCTTTCACATACTTCGCTCAATAAGACCTTATATGCGATACTAAGGAGGCTTATCCCATGGTAGTTGGCGCGGATTGTGGAGTCTAACTTTTTGTGGATCGGGCAGAGCACACTTAAGTTCCAATCGTCGGGCAGGTTTTCGTCCGACCATATTTTATAAAGAAGCTGATGCATGCTCCTTATCGGTTCTTCGCAGCCGTCTTTGAATAGTTCGGCCGGCAATCCATCGCCAGGCTTTGTTGTTCTTCAGAGCTTTTCGAACTTCTTCATGGTTGGGCAATGCAACGTCCGCTTCAACGTCATCATCCCTATTAGTCGTCAATAATGTGCGAAATTCTAAAAAAAAACTTAGTAAGTTCCCGTTTCTACCCAATACCACCAATTTGCGAAATCCTATTGAATTAAACCTAAATTCAGTCCACAATATTGACTTCTTTTCCTGAGAATAGTAGGAAAAGGGCGAGATAGACAGGGACGCAGAGATAAGTACTATATACAAGTATATACGGGTGGGAGCAAAACAAATAACAAAGTGGGAGGTGGTGTCCTTTCAGCAAAATCAAACTCAAAATTGCCTTCCGACTTCCCAACCAATGCAGGTCTTCCAAGTAGAGATTACAGCAATTCAAGACTGACTTTTTCTGATGACGATGAGTGTGTTCAAACCAAAAATATTTATATAAACTAGAAATGAGTTACAGAACATAGTGATACTCCTGGTAACTGCGAAGCAGATGAAGTAGTCGAAGCTGGTACCACCCTAAAATCTGAGTGCCATAAGGATGGAATGTCCCTCTAACTACTTGCAGATATTTAATTGACAAATTTATAGGTTATAGATAAAGCTGAGTGTCGGTGGAGTAAATTCCTAACCCTCACAGCAAGCTGGTTAACGGAACAGCATAAAATTCAAATGGTAAGACATAAGAACTCTACTTGGAGTGCTATTAGGTCACTGGCTAATTGGCAGACATGTCAGCAAATTGGTAATGCCATACAATGACTAATATAGCAGCTGTCAAGATATTGTCGAATAAGAGACTATAGAACATATTCTACGCGAATACAAAGCCTTTTTTATAGTAAAAAGAACTGCAACTAAGCGATTCTTGACGATGTTTCGGAGATTTCTGTATTGACGAATTTCATCTTGAGTACGGAATGGTTAAGAGAGGTCGTAATGAAGTGGAGGGATTTTGGTGGTTGAAAGTCACCGTCACAAAGACCTAGCGACGTCATCAGAAATCGTTTGGACTGTCATAAAAAAAATATCATTAAATTCTCTCACATTATTGTTATAGATAGAGGTGTAAGGGCGACTCGCATAAGATAAGTTTTCGATGACTTGACGACTCAAATACTTATGCTGGTGATAGATTCTTAGTTTTCATTGAAAAACTTCTTTCATTCTACAAACTTCGCACTCAAACTTGCAAGCCACAATTCTCGACCAATTGACAACTTTCTTCTCATGTTAATCCGTCCCTGGCACACCCAAAGAGTTTAGTTTAGTGGTTAGCTGGTTATTTATTGCGGATTCATGCTGTACACACTTTTCCAATATAGTTTTTCACTAGCCAACCAGCCAATAACACCAACAGCTACGCAACGCATACCACTACAAGCTGTACAGCTTAATTGGTTTCCAATTAATTCCGAGTCCATGTTGGTTTGCGCTGCATTGCATCACCCAAGCGATCAGTATTATAACCATTAGCTGGTATCTTGAAGTAACTCCGTAACTCTTTGCTTTATTTCTTTGGCACTTTTTCACTGCATGTTTGTTCGCATTCTCTCCAACAGCCAACAGCCAACATTTGTTCCAGCAGCCAATTGTTGCCATTGCGCTGACCAGTTGAGCAGCTCTCAGCCACGCAGCCACTCAAGCACTCAACCACTTCCCATTTCTATGAGCCAATTGCAATTGATACATATCGCCAAAAAGCGAGCGTTGCCCTGCACACATCACCGCCGTGCCGTTGGAGTGTCGATAAGCGAGAAGCGCTATGATTTCGCCTGCCACAGAGAAGAGGCAACAGGGAGAAGAGAAATATAAACTGGCACATGCAATTATTTGAGCAGTGTGAAAAGGGTGCGCGGGCGCTGGTGAACGCACGTACATTGACTGCAGACTGGACGAGTTAGTGCGCACACTACTTAGCCAGTGTTTATTTTATCCGATTAATTCGTGTGACGTAAAACATGATTTTAAAGATGGCGCTGGCGATATTCTATGACAACGTACATGTTTTCAAATTTGTGGAGCATTCTCGTTGCGCTTCCGGTTTTCGCGTAATGCCACGATTTATGCTACACCACGCCATGCTCTGCTGTTACGCTACTCTCCGTCAAATTGTGTTGTGTGTGTGTGTGTGCTTTGGTCTTCGTCGCCGCAAGGCTTATTCTAACTAAGTAAGTATGTAAGTATCTATGGTTATTGTGTGGCTATGCGCCGTCATTGCTTTATGGTAGTAAAATTCAGTTTATGGCGTTTAAATGCCCACCAATTAGAAAACTTAAATTATGGTGCACTTTAGTTGAGGTGTTTACCGTACAATTTTACTATCTCTCCGGGAATGATTTTATTGGTTGGCGCAATTATTTTGGCGCCTCGCTGGCGTAAATTCCTACGCTTTAAGCCAAAAACACTTATGCATGGCTACTCTTTTGTTTGTCTGTGTCTGTTTGAGTGTGTGCGTACCCAATTCCGAGAAAGGGATGTGCAGTGTGTGTCGATATATATATAGTATAGATATATAGTGTTTGCGTAATAAACTTTGTGAAAATCAGTTTTATGGCTTTGTTTTCCTTTAGCCAAACGCTCAGTCGCTTCAGCAATGACTAATCTTAAGCAAGTAAACGTGCGGAACTCGTTCTGACTTAAAAAAGCAAGTTAATGAAACTAGAGATAGCTAGTATGACAGTTCGAGAGCATAACTTGAAACTTTAGTTCTTGTACTAAGAGCTTAGCAGCAATTTAGTACTTCACGTCAGTCTGCGATAAGCTGTATTCGATTGCAAATATTTTTACAAGTAATTCCTTCAAATGTGTTACCCCTTAACTGTCTTTACTGCAGTGGTAGTTGGGATAATGCGAGATCATCTCCAAATAATCACCTCAGATGTTAGCGGATGGAGTAATGTGTAATAACTTCACGCAAGTGAGGAAAGTTCTCGGAAGCGCCATTCACTTGGGAGTGGCTAGAAACTATTCGTTTACATATGGTTCAAGCAAGCTCACGACTTTCGATCTTAGACCAAGTATCCTCTGGGTAGCCTGAAAAACGTCCATTTGAAGCCGAGCCAAAGTGAGAAGGCGAAACATCCTGCTACAGGGTTTGGGACCCGCAACGTAAAAAAAAACACTTTCAGTGAAAAGGACAAAAAAGCCTCGGATTAACAACACTCTAGATTAATGACGACCACTGCAAACGTATTAAGGACTACGATTTGGAAAGGTGTCGATATTCAGGAAGTACGTTGGAGGGACAAAGACTGAGACGATTAGGTCCAAAGCTGCTTTTGACATCACGAAAAGCGGCTGCTAAAACGAATACTGCAATCAATGTAACGATGAGCTGTTCAAGATATACGACGAAATTGACTGCTCAGACAGTTAAGAGACGCGACTACGCTGGCTAGGTCAAGTCGTCTGAATGGATGAAAATACTCTAACTCAGAAGTATTCGACGAAGTACCCGCCTGGGAAGCAGAGGAACAGGAAGACCTACACTCCGTTTGAAAGACTAGATGGAGAGGGACCTGGCTATCTCCAATTGGCGCCAAACCGCAGATTACAGGCGCAATGAAAACTATATAACAAAAGGTCTGGAGGTTATCCTCGACATCCGGTCAATATTTATTCACTTACCTCTCATGAGGCAATGCTTTTCGGCCAGCCGGCTCATGATTTTAGGTAATTGGAACAAAGCATGATAGCATGTTATCATACTCGACCTTGATATCATATTCCACCTTGCTAACGAACTCGAGCTACATTGGCAATGCAACCGAGAGAAGGCGATCTATGAACTATAAAACATGACCAGAATGAGCAGAATGGAATATTAGCGAATATTACGGCTATCCCTAACACATATACTAAGACTCACTAGGTTAGGTTATACAAGAAAGCAATAACTAAACTCTGAATAAGTAACTCGGTTAATATCAGCTGGGTACCTAGTCACAGAGAAATAGAAGGAAACAAAAAGGCAGACAAATTGGACCAGCGTCTCAGCAGCCTCCGCGTGTTACTGTGTATTCCCAATTTTCTGAAGGTAAAATCTTAAGGGTAGCTGCTCACAATTCCCCTAAGGTGGTGCCTTAGACCATTCAGCTTTTTCAAGGGTTGTTTGAAGCAATGGACTCTGGAGGCAAACCCCAGGTCTTGGAACATTAGTAAACCAAAGTTACTTTGGTTGTTAATTGCGTACAGACCAAAAAGCTTCTGCTTCTAGACAAAAGGGAACTTAGTAATATTGTAGGGATCATCACAAGTAGAGTAGCTGGGTTGGATAAGAATCAGGTTTTATACCAAATCCACTGAGTTGCTTAATTTGATTACCGACCGAGAGCACAGTGGTTCTAATGATGATCTAAATGTGGACGCATGCGGTTTGGCGCTTCTGCGCCTCTCTTTTTAATCAACCAAGACATATTTAATCCCAGCTAGAAAAAGCGAAAGACCTGTATAATGAAGGCGCACTTCAGGAAAGTACATCTGCTACTTTGAATGGCTGCCACTTCTGCTTGAAAGATACTACAGTGATCTGGCAGCATAAAATAAGAGTGGTTTGAAAGCTCCCGACAGAAGACTCCAAGTCCAACCTTTCCCTTGAGCTTAGATTGATCGTCTCTTTTCCAGAAACTCCGTCCCAACACCATATCTTTCGGAGGTATGTGCGCGAAAAGTAGGCTCCGCGACGCAGTGGTCCAAGTTATCAGCAATGCTGCCGACGTGAGAAATAATTTCTGAACATCCCTTTTTGAGATTCTTAATATATCCGGGTTCACAGCTTTTGACAGCAACATTCGCAGAAATGCACTTGCCGGCGATATCCGCAGTTGCTATATACAGCAGGGGAAGGAAGGGTGTTGTAAGTAGAAGTACGTAGAGCCACCCGCTGAACATGTTCTAGTTGTTTATCGAGTGTTCCACTAAGCTTTTGAGCGCCGTGGGGTAAGGCTGTCGTCTGCAGGTATCCACGTTAAACACACAGGACCTTTAGCGAGTGTAGCCTTCTCCGAGCCCACCGTAGAACAATAAACTTTTGGTAAGCGACCCCGCCGCTTCCCATTAGCTTCTTTCCAATAATATAAGGCAACCCAATGTCTTCCTCACCCATTTCGCAAGATTACGGTTTCATGATTTCTTTCACTGAGGCTCAAGTAGTTCGACATGGTGAAATCAAGAACCCCCCGACCGTTTCAAATTAGTAAATGTCGGAGAAAACTTTTTATTTCTGAATCAGAATCGGATTTAGTTTTTCTACGACCGCAACATCTATAAGATCTGGCAACCCACTAAGTAACTTCATCGCCGCTGTTTTGTTTGTTACCATTACTTCACTCAGCACTCGAATAACATGCACTAGACTAACTGGAATATTACAACGCCCTCAACCGGCATTTTCGTTGTACCGGCAAAGAGCATAAAATCAAATATGTAAATTTATTTAAGCTTTAAGACGCAAAACTTCAAAACTAACTACAAGCGTAAATGTCTCCCACACTCCCTCACACACAAACATTTATTGTTTTTATTGTAAGCTGTTGAAATTATGTGGCAATGTTGCAAGTTTATGGCATTAAGAATATTCCATGCATTTTCGTTGCTTCGTTACGCACAAGGTCTGCAGACAGGCACGGATGCGTGAGTGCAATGACGAGAGGTCGGTCGTTCGGTCGGCAACTTTCCGCAGGTTCATTTGTATCTAACTACGCGTATCTTTGCAAATTTTATTCATCCAGCCAGCGTGGTATAACACTTTCATAATGTTGCCACAACCACGCGACCGAGAAATTGTACAATTTATCAGCGCAAGCACGACTGCACACATCGCGCTACGCGCATATACGACAGCACACGCACATTCACATGAGCATTCCCTTCTTTTGGGGTATATCAAAGCTCACTTCCGCTAAAATGCATCATACACACACACACACCCTCACACATATGCGGGTTGTAACAGCAAAAGCAAGCATTTGTCTAGCATGTCTCCTGCCTAATGATGAAGCGCAAACTACCAGTCAAATGTATGCAACACACGTTGTTGCAGCACAGCCGCCTTGTATGGTGGCGGCGTGTGTGCCTGGGCGTGAGCAGCTTCATGTGCGCGGCAAATTATACTAATATGGGTTGAAGTAAAACAAAGTCGCTGAAAAATTATAAATGAAGCAAATAAGGGTGCAACACATGTGGCTGGAACCGAATGTTATATGCGGAATGCAAAAAAACCGTTAACTTCGTTTGCCGAATATACTCATTCAATAGTTTTCAAAATAACCTTTATGTACAAAAGAAGCTTGGAAGAAAGCATTTTGAGGAGATTTCAAATTTGATGAGGTGCTGAATGTCAGTTTCGGCTATTTCTCCTGGTTTGCTAAAGGTAGCACTCCCAAGATGTGTCAGTCTTAGCCTTCCAAAGGCTAGACAATGGAGAAGAATACGCGTGTATATCTCTACCGCAACTTCTTCAAAACAAACTTGGTCCATTTGTGTCGGACTGGACTTTTTACAGCTTTACAGCATTCATCTATTGGATAATGTCTAGTAAAAACTCTTACGATTACGGCTATGTGAACTTTACTAAAGACAAGCAATTAACCAGAGCTCCAGCGTTCCATTCTAGGCCTACTCTAAGAAGGATCTCTTCGTCACATCTGCTAAGCGCACGATAGGTACATAGGTCCAGTGCTGGGTCGCAAGCTGACAACGTAGATCCAACTTGTTCCCAATTGGATGTGAGCGATGTACGTGTGTCAGGCATCCAAGTGGGTCTAATGACGAAGGAGCTTGCTGTTATTTCTTGTGAGGACAAAGACTACTTGACTAACTTTGACAGAAAGTTCCCAAAAAAAACTGTCCCTTTAACCTTCCATCCTACATTTCTTCAGCGACTTTTTCCCAACCACTTTTCCCCCGTCGGTACGTGAGCAGAGAAAAAGTTGTCACGAGTGACCTCTACGACGCAGTGATTCTAGTTTTCAGAATGCAGTTGAACGTACTCGTAGAGAGAATTTCGGCGTATCCTTTTTCGGACCTCTTCATATATCCAACTTACCTGAGCCTTAGAGCGCACTTCGGAAACTATGTAGATGTAGTCTGCAGTGCACCAGCCGCACTTTGGAGACGTTCGAGCGAACAAATGTACTGTTGAACAATATTACCTTGACTACACTTTCATAATGTCAAAAAACCCTTTGGTAAGGGTCCTCACCTTTTCCCTATAGCTCTTCTGAAACAATATAAGGCAACCGATGCCTTCCTAAAAAGCTTGAAAGCTTTCTTTCAAGGATGAGCTTTAGGTATTTAATTTTATCTGCGGATTGAAGACGTCAGCCTCTGAATGAGGAGAGAGGTATCTCCGAGATAAGCTTTCTATCAAGAAGGAGCCTAAAGTATTCCACTGTATCTGGGGATTGAAGACGTCAACCTCCGAATGAGGGGAGAGGTACCTCTGAGATCCCATACCTTTTAGTAAACCGGTTAAGCCGCCTCCATCCGCCAGTTGGATACCACGTTGATAGAAATTTATCTTTAACCATAAGAACAACGTCGTCAGCATAGACTGTAACCCGATTCGTACCAGAGTTGCACCGAATTAATTCCTACTTCAACTAACTTAATTTTTTGGAGAACTCAAAAGAAAAACAGATAGACCAACATTTTCTATGAGAAACAAACATTAAAAACCAGTTTCTATTCAATAATGTGGGGCTTTTGCAGACACAGAACTAAACAGTCTTCTCCTGGTGTGAGCTTTCTCTGACAGATCATGTTTTTTTCCATTAAACTTTAAGATAAATCTTTCGAATTGTCGTGAAAGAAAATTCGTTGGAAACGACACATACTCGATTGGTTGAGTTCATCTTCAAAGCTATAGCTATAACCCAAAAACTAACGAAACGTCTTGTACTGGGGTATAAAATATCACTACGAAGCACTCTCATCATCAACGTTCCAGCTGCCTTCGCCTGCGCAAACAGATTTGCACTCGCTAAAATTTTTTGGCCAACGGCAGAACGGTGCAGCCAGCTTCGGTGAGGTGTGCGTCTTTAACAAAACTGCAAGTGTCAGAATTCTGACAGATTTCGACAGGCAGCGTACACGAACGCACAAACCGGTGCAATCGTCTCGCATAGAAGCAACGCATTGCAACGTTTGCCAGCAAATGTGTGCGGTAAAGCGCCTTGGGAACGCGAAAGCAAGGCGCAACATTCATACGCACCATAAACACATAGATGTTGCAACATGCGACGTGCAACATGCAGCACACGTTTAGACAGCTTTACTAGACCCAAGTGTTAATATAGGAATATTTAAGTGATGGTGATGAGTAGGAGCTGAAAGGTGTATTCACCACTTCTACGATTTTTCTAGTTGTTCACCGCAAATGTGGTGTGACTGCTTGTTGTGATTTTAAGGGGCACTTCACGCACAGTGGGCACATTTGCAATTTCAATTGGAATGGGAAACCATTTTTCAATTATTATTTTTTTTTAGTGTATGTGGACATTAATTTGCTTACAAAAACAAATAAACTGCATGTAATCGTGTTTAAGTAGCTCATTTTTTAATAAAATGCGGTTCATAAGCTTCGTGGGGGTTTCTGGAGTTGGAAGAATATATAAAAAACCTTAAGTATCGTGTGTAATAATTCATATAAATATTGTATATGAGTTTAGGTGTTTGGTCAATTAACAGTACACATGCACTTGAAATCATTCAAGGACTTCGTACTTAAAAAGTCTTTTGAAATACCCTTTGTGGTTTGCTTTGCCTTGGGGAACTTGAAATTAATTTCAATAATTTAAGTGTGAAACCCCAACCTAGGTTTAATGGTATATCAAAAATGTTATTTCATCAAAGTATTTATTCGGAAAATTCACTTAGAAACGAGCTTCCAGGTTTTTACTCATATTGGAAATATTAGGAACAGATAATAATATGTGTGAAAGGAACCAACAAAGCTGGTAGGGTAAGTAAGAGGTGATTTTAATAATCACAGTTATCCTTCAGTGGTAGTAGTATACTAGAAACCATAAAATAACCACAAATGAAATAAAGTAATCTTAAAATAACCACAAAATAAGTAACAAATAACCAAAACATAACCATAAAGTAACCTTAAAATAACCACAAAATAACTAACAAATAACCACAATATAACCATAAAGTAACCTTAAAATAACCACAAAATAACTAACGAATAACCACAACATAACCATAAAGTAACCTATAATATACCAAATTCATTACAAAGCTTAAGTTGGTATCCGACTTTAAAAATTGTAACGACTTGAATTATTTTTGTATATAATGAGCTAACATATAAGTCTCACTTTCTAATAGTTTGCTTTATATTTTACCTTATCATGAGACATTTTGATGTCAAGTCTAACCAAAATGGTATAGAAAATACTTGATAACCTTCTGTAGTGCAATAACATTGATCATCTTTCAACAATTTCAACAAATTTGTTTCTTCAACTTCAAACACCGATCTTCATTAACTGCGAGATTTATATGCTTTACTATTCTAATGACTAAATTATATTGTAAAGCTACACTTAAGGACTCTACGGACTCTATGGAGGATGAAGTGATGAACTCTATTCTTACATTCAGTTCAGCCTGAGTTTCACGAGCATACAGGCACTAAGTTCGAACTCAAAGAACTGACTGTCAGAACCCTTTCTGATGAAAAGAAGAGCTAAACGTCGGAGACTTTATTCCGACCCACTGAGCGTACTATTCGCAACGCCATCACCCGTTTTGAGACCCGAGATGCATTATTGAATAATATTCGACCAAATAGAACACATTCAGTCCACAGTGAATAAAATATAGCAGCCGCAACTAAGAGTGCACACGAAGACAGTGGAGAGTCGATTCGGCGCCGTTTGCAACAACTTGGTCCAACGTATGGAATGGCTTGGCGCATTTCGCGTCGAGATCTTAAATTGAAAGCGTACAAAATACAGCTTGTGTAATAATTGAGGCCGCTCGACCTTTCCAAGCGCCATCGCTTTGCTTTATGGACTCTTGAAAAGTGTCAAGAAGATCCGACGTTTTCTAGGCAAATTTTGTTTAGCGATGTGGTCCATTTCTGGCTCAATGGGTATGTAAACAAGCAAAATTACCGGATATGAGGCGAAGTGCGGCCAAACCAAAAACGATTCAAGGGCCGCTATTTCATCCAGAAAAAAAAACGGTTTGGTGCGGTTTTTGATTACGCTGAAAACGTAACCGTCGATCTTGACCGTTATCACTTCATGATAATCGACTATTTGATGCCTGAAATTGAAGCTCGTGATCTCGTCGAAAATTGGACTCAACGGATGGACCATCTGAGACGTAACCATGGCCAAGATTTGAAAGAGATAATTCCCAAAAAATAAATGCCAAAGAATGTTCTTTCGATTGATAATAAACATTCCTGATTATATTTGAAGTTTCTGTATTTTTTTCTTTTAAAAAGTGAGGAGCCTTGAAATGGATCACCATTTAGATTTATTTATTTGATAATATATCTTCAAAGAAATTCAGCACAGATAAGTACCCAAAACGTCGCTTTATTATTCTAAGGAATGGATAAGATCGGTCAACTATAGCATATAGCTAACATATAAACTAACCGATCGGAATAGAGTTCTTGTATAGAATACTTTTTTAATTTGAGAAGGTATTTGGCAAATTTAGCGCATAGCTGCCTTATAAAATAATCGATAAAAATGAAGCTTAAAACGTTTTTTACTCTTTTATGCTACAAAAATCCAATTGTGAAGGGTGTTATAGCTTGGGCACAGGCGAAGTTATTCGGACTGCAATAATAGAGGTTAGTGAAGCTACCAAAGCAAGATTTATCCGAGTAGAGCTTTAATTTGCCACGAGCTTCCAAGAATTACCAGATCAATTAATGGCCGCTTTTACTGCTGAAAATTTTGTAAATATTTCAAGTCGTCATTAAAATGCAATACAACCCAAAAACAAAGAATTTAAATCGAGTTTTTTATTGCTTACGATTCACTACATCATCTTACGCATATGTAGTATAAAATTTCCAGTTTCCGCTGTCAGATGTAACCAATATATAACCATTTTATAAGCAATACCTAACCATTTTATAACCAATATGTAACCAGTGTATAACCAATATATAACCATTATATAACCAAAACGTAAATTTCGTAATCACAACAAAAAATCTAAATTGACTTATAGACATAGAGATATGTATAACCAATATATTATATATCCATTATATAACCAAAACTCAAATTTTGTTTGAATATGCGTGGTTTCTATAGCATCGTTTTTGCTTCGCCATTAAATTTATAAAAATGGAAGTTACGTTATTTCACCTTTTAGGTGACGTAGTAACTATTTTGTGTAGGCGAAAATTGTGGTTTTCAGTAATTTTAATCTCTAAACTTAAAGATTATAGTACAAAAGCTCAGATTCAGCAAATATTCTCTACCGGAAGTTACTCAATTAAAGACCTCACATTCAGAAAAATTTAGCAATACGTTAGAAAATTACTTTTAAAATTTTTATTTTCGAAATTTTTCACTTTTAAAAACGAATTTGAATTAAACAGTATTTTTTTTTTGGAAAATTTTACATTAATTTTTGAGATTTTTTTTAGGTTTAATTTTTGAAACAAAAATCGAGTTGTGCCTGAGGCTGCAAAGCGCGGCCGCTCAATCATTAGCAATCGCCACCTGAATGCATTAAAAACTTAAGAAATTATTAATGCAGCAAACATTTATCATATTTTTATAAAACAGACCTCTGTCAGGCAAATGTAAAGCTATAAAAACGCATGTGTAGTTATGTTATGTTTCTATATGTGTGTGTGTGAGATAAACGCTTGGCTGAAATGCGGCATGAACAAATGAGGCTCGCAACACCTCCAGCAAAACTCGTTACGAATTCAATTTAAATGTGGTAAATTTACTTTTAGTGCTGCGATTTTTCACAAGACACACACACATACATATATGTACACATACGTAAATACACACGGCAGTGAAGCTTTAGAGCAATGTAAATATGCAAGCAAATATAAACACATGCGTGGCAGGCAGCAAGGCACATAAATACATATGTTTGAATGGGAGAATGTATGTATATGTATGTATGTATGTATGTATGTATGTATGTATGTATGTATGTATGTATGTATGTATGTATGTATGTATGTATGTATGTATGTATGTATATGTATGTATGTATGTATGTATGTATGTATGTATGTATGTATGTTTGTATGTATGTATGTATGTATGTATGTATGTGTATGCGTGTTGTATAAGTCTATGTGTGTGCGTCAGTAGCCAAAGCGTGGATATAGAAAATGATTTAGCTGCCTTTGCTCGGATTCTATGCCGTTTGTTGTTGCTGTTGTTGTTGTTTCCTTTTGTTTGCCTGTCAATGAGGAAGTTGAAGTTGAGGAATTTCATTTGCCTTTGCGCCGTTACTTTTAATTACTCAATTATTGCACTGCTTTGCGTGTGCCTTTGTGGATGTGTGTGCGTGTGTGTGTGTATGTGGTGCACCAGCAAGCGTAGGGGAATTGGGTTTATGATTCCATTTCAACAATTGCTGCCCCAGCAGCCATAAGTCTGCTCATCCTGGCTGCTGCGCAACATCCCCCCCGCCCCCCAGTTGCCCCCCGTCATCGTCGTCGTTGCCGGCAATCGCTGTCATTTGAAATCTTCGGCATGGCAACGGAGCTTCCGCTGTGCGCCGAGGTGCCCACATTTTGGGTGGTCGTAAATTAAGTTCATTCTCGTTAGTACGTTTGACGCCTTGCACATAAATAAAAATCGCTGTTGAACATGCAACAATTGCCGCAAGTATACACAGCGCGCCGAGCCAGCAACAAGCCGCAGCTCAACACACAGCTCTCAGTCTTAACGGGCGGTAGCGCGGTGTGCGGCGCGCGACTTAAGCTGAACTTGAGGGAACTTGATCTGGTGGTGCCGCGACGAGTTTTCGTTTTGGGGCGTGTACCAGCGCCACAAGGCATTGCAATGTAATCGCGGCGGAGTATCATCATTTTGTGGCACAGCGCGTTGCGTACCAAAACACCCGGCAGAGTCGAGACGAAAGACCGCATTTCCGACGTTATAAATACACACAGTTGCGCTGATGTAGCGGCGAAGGCGCGCGCAGCATACCAAGCGCGCTGTTGTTTGTGGCAACACACACACACACACATATATACACGCGCATACATGTATGCAGCGCGAGATGCTCGTGCAAAACGTTCAGAGATCACAAATCGCAAAAATATTAATTCGTGACAAGAGTTTTGTTTGCCTCCTTTTGGTTGCTTGGCGCAGTTTAGATGTGTGCGTGTGTGTTTGTATGTGTGCGTTTGTGTTGTGGTTGCATCGTTAGCGTTTTTCGTTTCTTTTTTTACCTTTCAATTGGTTTGGAATGGTGTGGATTTTCATTAGCGTGTGCTTGTAAAGTGCATTTAACACCATCTCAAGAATGGATAAGTGCAACAAAAGGCAGAATGCTGGCAAGGGAACTCTACTTCGTTACGAAATGGCTTATGAAAAAGGTTTTTGTTACGTCATTGTAGCTATGGCGAATATTATAAGAAATATATTCATAGCAATTTTAGATTAACCAGAATGAAGTTGATAAACTCTAGGCAAATACAGGGTGTATCAAAAGTGATTTTAATTTGCAAAGAAAATTGGGGGGAAAATTTAGTTGAATATTATTTGTCATTCTGCTGCAAACTATAGCAAATACAGGGTTTGTCCGGAAGGTAATTAGACCGATTTTCTTCCGCCGCGACTGTACTTCGGTACGTGCGGATTCGGTAGAGGGCGTTTCTAGCTAAGGAACGAGCGGCTGGTCAGTTGTCTCCGAGCCCCTGGAAAGTCAGGACAGACATTTTCACGCGACGTGTTTCTGTAAGTTGTGCAAGCCGAATTTGCAGCGTTCATTGGAGCAGTGGTTCGCGATTAAATTCTGTCTGAAACTCAGTAAATCAGCGGCAGAGGCGTTTGATGTGATCAAGCAGGATTACCCAGATATTGCTTTAGTAAGAAGTGAAGTGATTCGGTGGCACAACGCCTTTTTGGAGCGCCTTAAAGAAGTCGCTGATAAAGACCGGAAGAATGAGCAAATCCAATGTGAAAGCGATGTTCATTGTCTTTTTTGACATCGACCACCATGAATTTGTTCCTCCTGTACAAATCGTCAATGACAAGTTTAACGTGGAAGTCCTCCTCAAGAGACTCAAACGAAGGATCAATCGGGTCTAACAAGACATCGCAGTCGATTGGAAGTTGGACCACGACAATGTCCGGCTCACAGCTACCTAACCATGGTCGGCATCTCAATGCTGCTGCAGTCTCCCAACAGCCCAAATATGGCCACCCAGACTTTCCTTGCCTTAAAAGGCAGAAAGGGAAACCAAGCAGCAAGCACCTTGGCTCTCAAGGCTATTCTGGAGGATGCCTTCCGTAATGCTTTTAATGCTTGGAAATCGCGCTGGCAGGGCTGAATCGACACAGAAGGAGCCTCTCTTGAAATCCTTTAAAGAATAGTAACGATTGGTTCAATAATTTCTTTTAAATAGACTCAGATTTATTACCTTCCGGACAAACTGTATGGAATGACTTGGCGCATTCAAATGCGGTTTGTGTAAGAAGTGAGGCCGCTCATCCTCTCCAAGCGACATCACTTTGCCCTATGAGTTTATGAAAAGTTCCAAGAATTTCGGCTCAAATTTAGTTCAGCGATAAGGTCCATTCCTCGCTCAATAGGTATGGAAATTAGCAAAGTTGCTACATTTGCCACACATCGCATTAATCAATGGATTTATTGAAAGAAAAATTCGGTGAGCAGATAATTTCACCTCTTGAGCCGGTCGATTGGTCAGCAAGATCGTGTGATATCACATCGTTAGATTTTTTCCTGTAAGAATATGTAAATTCTAAAGTTTACGCGGACAATCTCGCTTCGATTCAGTCTTGGATCAAAACATCACGCATGTCATTCGCCACTTACCAGTCGAAATGCTCGAATGAGTCATTGAAATTCGGACTTAGCGGATGATCATTTGAAAAGAAGCCGCGGCAAGCAACAAAAGAGATAATCTTCGAAAAACAAATGCCAAATATCATCGTATTCATATTTTTGACCTTGGACTAAGTCTAGAAAAAAAAAAAAATTTTTTTTTTCAAAGCTTAACTATGCAAAAGTAACGCTCCTAGACAATTTTTGAAAATCCAAACTATTTTCGGAAACATAGGTGTTTTGCTAAGCCGGCAAATAAGGTGGTTCAACCGGAGCCTAATCTTTAAATATGTTTTTCTCTAAACTATCTCGTTTGATATGATACTTACAATTCTTTAAGTTCCACTAAACCGATTAATCAATTTTTAGAGAGTCTTCTTTATAGCTGTTTCTATATCTGAAACTATCCATATCCTTAAATTTAAATTTTTAATATTTTAAAAAATTAAAAACAGTCAAAAAAGTGATATAAAATTAATTTTTTTTTCTTGTTACTTAAAAGCCGTCACCATTTCGTAAAAAAATATCCGACTTTTTTCACATAACCAGATTATTTTCGACTAATAACCTTTTCTTTTCTGGTTTCAGATTGCTGGGAGGGTGAAATCGCAGGTATGGTCACAAGAACTTCAAAGACGGTCGAGAGATCGTTGAAGACATGCCCCGGACGACCTCCTCAACTGTTGAAAATATTAAGTGAAGAATATGGAGCTAGAAAGTCGTCGGGCAAGTGTTAGAGCGATGGCAAGATGGATCGACATCGCTTGCGAGTCCATTCGAATGATATTGGTGAATATTTTGGAAATGAAACAAGTTTTTGCTCAACTCGTTGCGATAATGCTGAATTGGTTGCAAAAAAAGCCGCGAATGTAATTGAATTTAAAGCCAAAAGCGCAATGAATACCATCGATTAATCAACGTATTCACCAGTTTTGGCTCCGTGTAGTTTTGGTTTTGTTTCCTAAACTGAAATTGTCGATCGCTTGAATCCGTTTTAAGTTGATCGAAGAGGTAAAGCAAAATTCGCTGAGGGATCTGTAGGCTTTCCCAAAAAGTGCTTAAGAAAAGTTTTTCACTGAGTGGAAAAATCAATGCATAAGTGTGTGTTCTGGGTCCTTTTTGGTCACAATATATGTATAGTTTTGTTAGAGAACTATTAGAGTACATCAGGAAGTCATTTTCTGGAGTTACGTCCAGCTTCAAATTCAAAGGTCTTCGCGGCTTTTCATTAATTGGAAAACAACTTTGATACCTCAGTTTAATTCACAAACTAGAAACCAAGTAGTGGATATTTTCTTTGGTTTCTTGGGAGTGTTAGGGAAACTCAGTGGATATTTCGCAGCATTTCTCTGCTACCCAACATCACGATGCAGCTTCATACCCGACTTGTCTTTTATTCTTCATCTTGCCTCTTATAAAAGCGGCATTAATGACGTGCGAAAGCGCTGAACAGACTTTTCTAAATATTTATCAACTTTAAACTTGCTGATAAGTAATAAAATTTACAGTTTCTATCAATAACGCGCAATTTAAGTTCCATTTTAGTATTTAGAAATAAAAAAAAAAGTAAAAACTTGAAGAACTCAGCTTGGAAGCCAACACTTTTTCCGCCATCTTTCTTTTATGGAAAAGTGCAACAGCTTGTCAATGAAATCAAATTTGCGCGGCGAAGATGAAGTTTAGAACGCGTACGCAGCATCATCAGCAACAGCAGCCAGCGGTTGGTTGCTTGCAGCCGTTATGATGGCAGCAACGATTTGTGGCAAATCGCTTTTCAATACCGACTTTTTCGACGGATTTTCCGATGCATTATTTAACGTTGCTTTTTTGTGTTTTGTATTTGTATTTGTTATTGCCTTGGTGCTGTGCTTTATAACAGCAATTTTTCCAGCATTTTCTACTGCGGGTAATACCATTTTTTTCTCTAAATAAACAACAATAACAACACAAATGCTTTATCTGGCTGGCAGCGAGCACAATTGCACATAACTTGTTGCCGCTTAGCGTTGTTGTAACGCATGCTTAGCGTGCATGCAGCGTAAATACACGCGTAAGTTTGTGTGTGGATCTTGGTATGAGTGTGTGTGTGTGCGGGACTTGGAAGTTTTCCTAAACGATTTTTATGTGCACATTAACCGCGTGTGCCCCCCGCCGTTGCGGCGTCGTGTATCATAATTCATGCGCAGCGGCAGCGATTACCCACAACCCACACCAACAGCCACCAATAGGCAACAACAACAACAACAATTGTAATGGCAACAGCGATAATAACAACAGCAATGGTAACAGTAACAATAATAATGGCAAGAATGGCAAATCCGACAATGGCAGCAGCAGCAACACAAGCAACAACAACGACAACAACAACAAAACTAAGCGGCAGCATTGTATTGCTTTCTATTTTTCCACAGGATGTTGCAAGCAGATCATCATCATGGCCATCTTTAACGCCATTTATGCCACGCAACCAGCCGCACGAACGGCATTGCCTGCACAACAACAACAAAAACCACAACAACGACAGCCGCAACAATCGCGCTAACATTGTGGTGATTGCCGACAACCACAACAACAAAAAACAACTCATCAACGAAATCCAACTGTGTACAATGAGGCAGCCGAAAAACAGTTACAGCCAGAACAACAACAAAACAAAAATGCTGTGTGGCAAAGCTGTTTGCAAAAGCAAGAATAACAGCAACAACAACAACCGAATATGATGAAAAAATGTGTATAAAAAGCAGAACCTCAAAGCTTGGCAAGCAATAAAAAATTGTATAAATAACAACAACAACAACGAAATGCAAGAAAACAGCGTGGATTTATTTATAACGGTGCTCAGTTGTCTTCACCGTAATTGTTTCCTTTATATATCCGCCATTTGTTGCCGCTACATTTCGGTCGATGATCTGCTCCGCTCGGCTCGGCTCCGCACATCAGCGCTTGGATTGAATTCCCAAACATGACACGCTCGCTCCGCCTGCATATGCACGCGCCTTTGGTCATCACCAGCACCACCACCACCACCGGTCCCAGCGGGTTGTGGCGCAACTTTCTGCAACCTTTACAAAACTAACTCGCTTTTTTCTCCACATTTCCCGCTTGCCTTGTGTTGGCCTCACTCATGTGCCGGGCTAACGAAAATGGACGAAGATCGGCCGAATTAAAGAAATTATAACAAAGCTGCAAACTGCAGAATTGCGAAACGGCAAAACTTGTTAGCAATGTGGGCGGCGATTTCTTGCTTATGAATTCGGCTTAGGCTTTTGTCTGCAACTTGCAAGCTGCGGCCGAATTCTGCGCTACATTGAGCTGCGAGCTAAGCCGCTTTGGAGTTTAGTAAGTAGACACGTAGGCTTGCACTTATTCACACTTATAAAAATTTGTCTTCGGAATAAAGGGTGGTATTGCATAGAGCAGCGATTTCATATATTTGAAGGATCATTATTTCACGATATTTCGAGAGCTTCTGACTGACTGGATGATTATTCTCTACATAACGGGCGCTCCAAGAATCACACCAACGACTGCACTAGAAAGCTCTGGAGCAAAATCAACTGCAAGATTGGCGGCTTCATATGAAGTCTTCACGAGGACCTTCGCGTCTAGCTCGATAAGCAGGGGGTTCGGGGTTGGATAAAATATGCCACGTACCCTCAAGCTTTATTTGGGAAAGAACACTTCAAGTCACACTAAAGGAGCGAAGAATTGCCCTGGAGCCTTCGCCTCGCTAGCAGAACTTATAACATCTTTACAGACGGATCAAAAGTGGCTAATCCCCCTCATTAGAGTGCCGGAATCTGTTACACAGAGTTAAATCTCAGGCGACCCCTTAAGCCAACAGACGGACCGAAAGTGGCAAATCCACCTCATTAGAATGCCGGAATCTGTTGCACAGGGCTGGATCTCAGGCGACCGCTCAAGCTGTCGGCATGCTGTATTATATTCCAGACGAAAGTCTTTGCGGTTAGGAATGGAGCTGAGATAACTGAGAATGCAGGAAACCACATAAGGAAGACAAATTTATACGTCGGTATCCAGTCGCAATAATCTCACATTGCTTTTCATCAAAGAATGTTCTTAGAAGCAGAAGATGTAGTGGTAGTCGGAAAGCAGCTGCTTATAATCTGGGTTCCAGACCACAAAGGATTCTGGAAAACGAATTAGTTGATGAGTACAATCCGCCTGACTACCGTACCAGTATAGGAAACACGAAAGTTACTAAAAACGAAATGAAATGAAGTCGCCGAAAACTCTGGCAAACAGATCAGAGTGAGATGGAGTGTCCTAAAAACATACTCACACGGTCTCGAAAAGACTACAGGATAGTTGTTGTCCTACACATTGGAATCAAACGCCAAAGGGCAGAACCAGTATACGAAACATGAAAGCCATTAAAAACGATATACAATAAAATCTTCGAAATAGCGAACAGATGGATCTGAGTGAGACGAAATGCCTTAAAGAGACGATATGCAGGGTCCTCAAGATTATGTGCAAGAGAACCGATGAAAAGCGCGTACGTTTTTTTATCGCCAGATGGCTGTTATCCTACCGACAGGTCACAACTTACTAGAATCAAACGCGAGAGGGATGGACCAAACGACCATGGAAGTAGCCATAAGAGAGGCGCTGGAACACCTCCAACGTTTCTGTACAGCCTTATCTAGAACTCGCCTTAGTTATCTAGGAGTTTCGCAGTTCATGGGACTAGATGAAGTATCAAAATTAGAAATCGAGTATAACTTAAAGCTCGCAAAAAGTGTTGGGATAATGGATAAGTCAGTTATTTCATTTGAAACTGAACGCATTTGAAACAATAGAAAACACTTCAAACCAAATACAAAGGCCGAAACCTTGCACGAGCAACTCGGTAGCGTATTTCCAAGTCGCTCCCTAGTCAACAAGCTACGAGTTCCGGCAACAAAAGTCTTCCTGTGTGAACAAGTATCAATTAGTTTGGGAGCTATTGAAACCTCGGATTCCCACTTTATTCTTCTCTCAAGCTGGGATGAAGTGATAGTACTCGAGTGAATTTTCTTAATTTTTCTTAACTTGATTTCTAAAGAGTTTGAAGTCGAACACATAGCTGATCTAAAAATCCCCACCAATCGACACTTTAATGAAAAAGTGTTCACGAACTTTTGTAATTCTGTTTAAACTCCAACACAAAACAGCAGGCTCCAGGAGAAGATTTAGGACACTACCACTCAACTTCTACTACATTTTCCTAGCCACCTCTACGGCATGAATTAACAGCCTGTTCCTATTAATAAATAAGTTAATACAGATACTTTAAGTCATAAGTTTGTCGGCGCGTACGTGCAACGTGCCACAAACAACGCGAGCGCGCTTTGCTCTTTAAGGCCACACTTTATGAGTCCAATTGAAGATACTAATTTTCGCCATGTTCGCTAAATTACCGTGCAATTTGATGTTTGCCAGACAGATTTCTGACTTTGGCTTTGTTTCGACGTCTTTTTTTTTCTTTTCATATTTATTTTCTCCTTCTTTTGTTTGTTAAATGAGTGTGATAATTTTTAGCGCAGCGGCAAGACTTCGGCGGCCGCCGCCATTATTGAGTGCGCGAAAACTTAGAAAACTTTCAGTCTCCGGCAAGGAAATGGCCTGTTGGTTGTGATTTAATGTCTTTTATAGAGAGAGGTGTTTGTGTGTGTGTGTAGAAGACACTAGTCCTCGGTGCATGAATGGCAATGTTTTTGTAATCGCTTGTTTATGCGGCGCACTTAGAGGTGGCGTGGATAATCACGATTGTAATAAGACAATATTTATGATTCCGAGTGTTTAACTCGCATAAATTTATGAGTTT
>CM050325.1:70242139-70368163 GCA_027475135.1 Bactrocera correcta
GATTAACCACAGCATATTTTCGTCACGTTAATAAATTGTTGGGATGCGAAAAATAAATTTTGTTTTTCGAAGAAATTTGCGTTGCACAGCGCTGTTTGTACCTTTAGTGTGTGACTTGAAGCACAATAAATTTCGAGTTTAATGTGTGTGTAGCTGCAAATATGGCCAGAAGCTGTTGCGAATTTCTTCACGCCTCAGAATCATATAATTTGCAATAAATGTTGTTTAGAAATAAAAATAATGGTATAAAGACTAATAACGGCTGGTGAAAGTGGAATATAATAAAATATTTATATTATTTTTTGCAGAACGGAAAAAAAATATTTTAAATAGTTTCAGCAGACATTTCTTAAGGTGTGAACATGTAAGAATCTATTTGGTTTTCTACATAAAAATTCAAATTTTATTAGAGACGGCAGTACGTAAGAGTTTTCTTGCAAATATATTCAAATACTTATATACATACATATGTTATACTTGTTTGTAAATTATATTTTGATCGAGTTCCAAATCAATTGCACCAAACTCAAGCGCAATATAACACTGGCACTGTAAGAAGCGAGCCAAACAGTGAATTGGTTCGAAAGTTATATTTGTCCTCTTCGATTCATCATTTCAGTACCTAAGAAGGGTTAGAATAGATTAGATAAATACATGAGGATTGCATCGCCACCTAAGGTCTATTGTGCCTCTCCTAAGTCAAAACGACTCATCCAGTCGCAGCATATTGATAAATTTCAATATACTGCTTTGAGCTGGTGAGGCGGTGTAATATTTATTTGGAAACATGGATCCAAGGGCCGTAATCCGGCGCCTACAGACTGTTATGCGGTCAATTATGATGATGTTCTAGAGTTTTCAGCTTCTTGTTGCAGAACCGACAACTCGTACAAGAAGCTAGGCCAATGTTATACAAGTATAAGTGCTTTTTGAGCTTACAGTGGTTCATACATATTTGAATCTTTTAAGTAACTTGGCATGTCACATATGTACTTAGGGGTTATTGGCAGCAATGGAACTCCTTTATGTATGAGACCAACCGTGTTAGTGGCCTCAAGACCGGAAGAGATCTTTCCAGTTTCTATGTCAGCTATGCGCTATAGTGATTCAATATAGCTGATTGAGATGAATAAGCACCTTCTTGAAAACAAAAGGATGTGTGCAAAATTTCAGATCAATATCTCAAAAACTAAGGGACTAGTTCGCGTATATACCGACAGACCGATAGGCCTTACTTTTTGTACATTATACACTCTAGAGAATCTCCGGTGTCTCTTTACGGATGTTACTAAGTATGTGGCAAATTTAATATACCCTGCTATGGCTACAAAATGGTGGGATTTAGAGGGATTTCTTGGCTTCGACTTTGGATTTAATTTTTTACTTTTTTTTCGCTTGATTTTTCATGGTTTGTTTCAAAACAAATATACTAGAGTCACACCGAAAAATCTTAAGATCGTTCGAGTTCATTTTTCCAATTTCGGGTTAAAACAAAGAAGTATAATTTTATTTTCTTTTCAGTTTTTTCTTCAGTTAAAATAAAACTTGCAATAATCTAAATTCAGCGCCCTTAAATTGACGAAACAGACAGCAATAAGCATGAAACTTAATCATTTTACTCAACACGATTGAGAAAGTTTTAGTGTGTATGCTATCATTATAAAGAAAAATATACAGCCACATGTATTTACATGGCTAAATACAAAAACAAATTCACAAAGAAAAAACCTAGTAAAATTTTATCTGCAAAGCTTGTCAACAAAAGCCTTCACCAACTTAAGTAATTGCTCTGCAGGTCCAACAAATTCCACAATTACATATATCTATTATTGTAAATATATTTCTCTATAAGTATATATATAAGTTCTCAACCAATATACTAATGCAAACAAAGGTGCTAGGCACAAACGATGTCACCAAAAGCAATATGACTCCGCATTAATAAATTTCTTGCCAATGTGCTTGCTACAATTGAAGGTTGCTTATCGATTCCAAAAATTCGCAGAAAAGAAATGTTCAAGGGAAGAACACGTGCAAGCTGAAAAGAAGACCCCGTTCATTAGACCGTTGCAAAGTGAAAACCACAAACACACTAATGCATACAACTACATATATAACATATATGTATATATGTACATTAAGTCACATGCACACCTTCGCATGCATAAAACACCTGTGAGTTTGCTCGCCTCAGGGCTGCCAGAAAATCAATATTTACCAACCACTTTTTCCAAATACAAATAAATGCACACACACATGCCCATATGTGAATGTATTCTTCACTTCTATGCAAGCTTGTAGTTGGCTATTTGCAGGCTTAAAATAGTTGAAGCTTAAAGTGGGGAAAAAACATTAAACGAACAGTAAAGTTGATTGTTAGCGCCTGAAATGACCCGAATGGCAGCAAAAAGCATGCGATCTACGAAATGTGCTTACATATACATTTGTAGGTATATATATATATATTATACATATGTATACATATACTATACACATATTCATATTTAGTTGGACAGTTAGAGTGCTCGAGGGTATGTACAAATGAGTAACGAGTCCTTCGCACGTAATTGCCAGCGATTATTTATTTAGAATGAACGATAGCGACTGACCTCAATAGCCTGCCTATGTGTTCTAGAGGGATGTAGAGGTGTGCATGTGAATTGTCGACCAGTGAAAGTGTTGTAAGTACTGTGCTTTTTGCATAAAATAAGGTTGCGCATGCAAATATGTTTCAAGTAAAGCTGTGCTGTTTCTTGACGTGAATACTTTGCTTTTGTTGTATAATAAAAATATGGCAAATAGCCTCAGTAAATCTAGGTATTTCATAGTATTAATTAAAATTTCATAATACAACATATTATACAAGTACCAGGAAAACAGCAGTGTATGTACAATCAGTTGCCATCGATATAAAACTAACTAAAAGTTCATCCCAAAGGCATTAGGAGAGAGTGTGATAATACTCACTATATAACAGCCCATTCAAAATGTGATTGACGCGCCCTCCTGGGGTTGATTATTAAGCTAATATTGCACCAGTAGCTTGAACGGTGGCAAATGGTCCCATTAGATTATGCAAGAGAGAGCAGAGTATAACCAGATGATATGAAAATTTTCAATTCCATCAGTCTTATCGAATTCTCGGCCAATATATAGACAGTAAATCAATACAACTACATGTTCGGTTAGCCATTCATTAACTAGTTTTGAACTGCTGCGATATCAGATGGAGTTCAGTTATGACGTCCATGAAGAGTAGTAGAACTTTAAGATGCCTACGCTTGACGCGACTTTCAACAGATTCAGATTCAGTGGACTCACTATCGATACCTCTTCCAGTGTATCATACCGTTGGAACCCTAGATGCTTAGAGCATAGTCTTGCCAATGCAAGACAAGTACACTAGACATGCTTTATTTGTTTTCCTAGCGCCTTGTTCTAGACATTTCCTGCCATCTTCGTGATCTGTCTGTCCCATTTTGCGGGCTTGTGTCGCTACCAGACAGTGACCAGTTAGTATTCTGATCTTGTTCCTACAGTCTTTCCTATCGAATTCCAATAGAAATTTTTTGTGCTTCCAATCTATAGTTTTGCACATGACTTTTGTAGTTTTGCGCCCTGGTAACTCATTTCTTTGAGATCTGATTTTCTTTACCATGCTTCTTTCCAGATCGTCGTATAGACAATGCATGGGTTTCCCAATGTTGATCACGCTTTCAGAATATATGCGGTACACCATTCTTGGCAATCTCGTCCACTATTTCATTGCCCTCGATGTCTCTGTGACTTGGCGAACAGCTGATGTAAAGTTGCTTGCTTCTGACAACACTTTGCTTTGCTGCCTCGCTACCCAAGATACTTCTGAGCAATATGCGATACGAGGTTACTTACTTCTTGGCTGTCAACGATTGAAATATATTGCAGTGGTCCGGCAACTTAAAGGGCTGACTTATACCTAACTCTGGACTCCATTACCATAAAACGTTTGAATTGCAAATAAGTTGGGATTTCTCAGAAATACCATTTAGGTCTCTAATCATCTCAATCTGAATTACAAAAGACCAAAGATTAAATGATGTTTATCTACGTATACTTAATCCATGAGGTCTACAGATTCAGGATTGCCATTTAAGATTCTTATATCGAACTATAGTCTCATTTAATTTGTTTTCGATTTGACATTTCTTTGGCACCATCCCCGTGCGTTGATTATTTGACGAAAAATGTATATGTAAAAGCTTCAAAAATTCGTACGAGAAAGTATGCCGATAGCTCATTAAAGTCATATGACCTCATTCATCGAAGAATGAAACCAATTTTTGTTTGACAAATTCCTCTCAGAAATGAAAATACAAATCTCTATACAATAAACATTGAATATTAAGCTTGTTACCCAAAAGGAAACATCGGAGACCCTATAAAGTATTTATATATGTACATATATGTATGTACATATGTATAAAGGAGTAGGGAGTCGAGGAACGAGATTATACGTTCCAGTATAGTATAGCTGGCATACAATCTAAATGATCGGCATCAAATGTGTGTATTTGACGACATATCTACACCAAATGTGTCATGGGTTATTTTTCAAGGCTACGGCGCAATCTCCGAAAAAATGGTTCAGATTGGATCGGATCACTGTACCAGCTGCCTTACAAAATGTGCTCCCAGAGTTCTTCTAAGGAATTTTTTGTATTTATGGAGGGTAATATAGCTTCGATAAAACCGATGTTAACGTGATTCATTCCTTTTTATTGACTTAAGACATGAAATAAGTTATAGTTCAGAGCATAGAAAACATAGACTATGCTCTGAAGAAGTTAAATAATTATTGCTTATGACAAAAATAATATTTTTTCCAACAAAAAGAGAAGCTGGCATAGTTTGTTCGATTCACAACTTGTTAGTGTTTGGCGAAACGCAGACAGCTATTTCATATATTAGATACTAAAAAATGCCCAAAATACAACGCTGAAAATGAAAAAGTATAAGTTTTTCAATTTTTTATGCGATTTCTAAGATTATTACAATTAAAAAAAACTAAAATATCTAATTTAAAACATATGTATGTACTGCAGTTGAGACTGCTGTGACTTTAAACATTTAAGAACAAAAAACAAAAAAAAAAATTTCAAAATTGGCAGCCACTTCTTAGTTCAATGATTTTTAAAGGCAGAACGTCTGCCAAAAATTTTACGCCATTTATATACTTTTCTGACATTCGTTTGGCAACTCGCTTTTACACTCCGCTCCACTTAAATTTACTTTAGTCACCAGACTCTGCAGCGCCGTGCGAAATTTTGAATATTGATTCATGCAAAAATATGAAATATTCAAATGCCACAATTTAATTGCAGACAAACATATATATTTTATTTAATGGTTTTGTCCTTAACCAACCAAATTGAGTTATCTGAACCAAAAGTTTGCTCCACTGCCCACTCGACATTCAACTTGACCTTGTCTTGTCTAGTTTGCTGCTGCGCTTTTCACAAATTTTTAAGTGTTAAAATGAGAAAAAATACCAATGGCCATAATTACCCAATTTCGGCACGCACACAAGCGCACAAACACAGACATACGCACACATGTTGCATAAATAATTCAGCTTTGGCAGCAAAAGTTTTAAACAAAAACGCTCGTTAAACGCGCTGGCGAAACTAAACAAACGTTTCAAAGAGCTAAAACGTGAGCCACAACGTTTACACATTTTTTTATTTTGTTTTTTTGGCTTTTTCATATTTGTTTTTGTAATGCATAATTTTGCATAAATTCATCAACAAATCGAGCGGCGAAGCCACAAAAAAAAAAGAAAAAGAAAACAATAATGAATGGAAAATGTAGCCAGCAAACATGTGGTGTGTAGATTTGTATGCAAGTATGTATGTATATGTGTATATGAGTATATTTTAATGGCGCTCTTTAACCATTTAACGCATCGACCACACGACCACCGAAGCCAAACACTTCAAGTGGATGGTACGCGTCGCCGGTCGGCCGCAACTGCGCTGCCACCGCATGCCAAAGCGTCTAAAAGCGTTTATACATACATTCACGCACACACACACAGCTATGTGCGCCATCCTGTTGGTTAGTTTTATTTGGTATTTCATATTGTTTAATTTCGTATGCAATTTGAATGCAATGATTTATGGCAAAGTATTTATTACCAACCAATCAATACACAAACACACTCACACTCACACACAAGTACATTTTGTATAAAATTAATACTTAGCTAGGCGCACCACCACCTTACTGTGCGTAAATGTTGCTAAATGCACGTGCAGCAGCGGGTCGAACACGTTGCTGCCTCACCCTGCGGCACTCATTTGCATGTGATTTAGTGGCGTGTGGAAAGCTAGAAATTTGAGCAATTAATCATGGGCCACACATTGTCGAGACAGCCACCAGCTAAATGCAGCAGTGCATCAGTTTAACCCACAAATTAGGCAGTGCCAGTTGCGCTTCGGAGAAAAAAATATTCGTTTTGATTTCGTTGCATGATTTGTATTTCATGTTATTGGGAAATCTGCTTATGATTATGCACCTGAGTTACGAATCTTCGAATATTTTTTCACTAAATGTCCGTTGTAACACTTCAGTTCATCACAAATTTGCTGAGACTGACTCATATGAATGCATAACGGAACTGCCTTTTTGATTTTCGGTTGGGTTTTTCACAAACAATGAAATTTTGGAAGCATTTTTAACAAGCTGCCACCAAGAGAGGAGTATTCGTCCGTAGTTGATGTGTTATAGAACCCCGAAACTTGCATGCCAATCTTAAATTAGATGAAGATTCAAGTCAAACAGAAAATGCAAAGGAGTAAGTTTTTGTTTATCTTGTACAGATACTAAATCAATTCAAGCTTAGCAAAGCTTAGAAATCAGACAATCGTTGTTTAGGAATTACTCTTATGTCATATACCGTACTGTAGTTTATTTTCTATAAAAATGTGACTGATCTCACTTTATTGTCTCGGGTTTTAATTTTTATAGAAATGTATATACAATTCCACTTTTCTATTTGCTTCACACCTTCATAAAAAAGGTTTCTCCAATAGTAGTCGTCTCCGAGCGCTTTTCTGGTAAGAAAACATCCTCATTCATATTTCATGTGGTTCGGACAAGAATCGATGTTCATAAAACTTGTCAGAGATGTGGGTAAAATAGAAGAAAATGGACACTTCAATACGTAGGGCTTTTGATAAAACTTCTAGTGAACATCAAAAGACACAGAAACCACTTTTTCTGGAGCTTGTTAGATGTCATAAACTTTACTGTAGTTACTTTTTGAATATAACTAATTCTTATCAAATTGACGTTAAGGAAATAGGTCTTTATTATTTATAGGTTAATCTTTTCTATCCTTTGATGTTTGACCTTTCGTTCTTCTATTGTCGTAGACAACGCGTAGGCGGTTATAGCCGGGCTTACGACAGTCGTCAGTCGTTCTTGTTTTTTCGTCTCTTCTTCGTGGCTTATTATGGGGATTTTGCATGAAATACATAAAGACCAGGTAAAAAAAAAAAACATGATAGAAATTATTAGGATAAAGTTGGTTTCTCTGCAGTGCTGTTCTTGCCTTTGAATGATTCCACGAATATTCCATAGAATATTAATATTGCTTTAGGATCTGAAAGACTTTGATTTTTTTTAATTAGATTTACTTCTACAGTCTACTGAATGAGGTGTGACAAGCAAACTGCAGAAAAAAAAAATAAAGGTGATACATATATTTAGTTGAGTTTTGGGACCGATCTCAGTTCTATTTATGGCTCATAAGACCCAAAAGTGGGTGGGTGAAGTGCTCTAAGCTACTCCAAAAAACTTTTTTCCGCTCCATATCGATCCCTGCCAATTGAACTGGTTCAGGGAAGATATTGGTCTCAATGTATTTTACATTATGTATGAAATTTTTCTCTCGCATTCACTCATACTATAACTCTGGGAGTTTCGTTAATATTTTTAGGCTTACCGCATATGTGATTGATGGTTAGTATTTGGTTAGAACCACTCCATCTACAGCAAAATCAAATTTCCTGAAAGCTAATACATCAGTGCACTTCTTGGTTTCTAATCTGGGTCAAAGGAGTCTTCTAACTGCTCAACAACTGGTTGTTGACTTTCACTCACGGAACTCGCGTGAAACCGGGTGACTAAATGGCAAGAGAACAGCAGAACTTCGACTCATTTCCACTAACATTGTGATAGATTTTCAGTTACGAACCTCAAATCAGACGGAAAAGTCTTAAAGTTCATAGAGTTAGATTCCAAAACCTCAAATAAAAGCACTTAAAAGCTCAAAGCACAAAAAAAAAAATAAATAATTAAACCTTTGCATTGCAAGCGACAAAGTCAATCGCTGCGACAAGTGCCGCTCCGCCGCTTCATTCAGTAAGTGTCAATGTAAATATTTGTTAAACGACTTAACGCATAGTTAGCTCATTGCAACGCTGCGGTGTTGTATAATATTCAAATGACTAAATGCATTTTAATCAGCGTGATTTTATGCCCAACACATCGCACGCACTTAAGTTATGAGTATGCAACACGCGGCTGCTTGACGCCCCTGCACAAATTACTTGATTACCAGCGGCTTACCACGGCGCACAAGCAGCACATATGCACTTATACATACATATATATGCATTTATTATACAATACCCAAATGGCAGTTAAGTTGAAGTAGAATAATGAAGAAAGAGTGCATTGAATGACAAGAAATTGGTTAGCAGGAATTTCATAGGGCTACCAAACGTTCAAACCTATTTAAAAAAGAACGAAAAAGCAATAACAAAAAAAAAATACAAAAACACTTCAAACGTCACACATTCCATTACAATTCGTCACGCAGTGGACTATGGAGTGCACCAACATGCACACACACATACCTACATACAAATACTATATAAGCACACCTGGAAAGGTATATATATATATATTGACATATGAATACATTTTAGAACCATTTCGAATGCCATGAAAAGTAAAGTTAGCCAAAAAAAAACCGAAATATTTTGCCTTAAAAGAGTTTGGAATTTCTTAAAAAAAAATAAATAAATAAATAAATTTCAAACAAAAAATCAAAAAAAAAAAAAAAAAACTTTGGAAAACTGAAAAATGCAGACAGCGAAAAAAGATAAATAAGTAAATGCAACCAAAAATGTTGCTGCCAAAAAAGCAAAACAAAAAAAATAACGCGGCAGTCAACCAGCTGCGTCGAGCTAGTTTTCTTACCAACAAAAGCAACATATGTATCTACAACAACGCAAACGACTTAACTGTTTGTCTGTATCTTCGTAGAGCGGGTGGACAGTTGGAATTTTTCTATGTCTTTGAGCTTGTTTTAATTCTTTTCATTATTATTTTCCTTTATGAGACACCATTACCACCGCCGCCGCCGTCAGCAATGCGGCATAAACGTCACTGCGTGCGCATGCGTATGTGTGTGTGTGTGTGTTACCAAAAGTTGTTTGACCTCTCGAGTGTTTACTTTAGAGCGATTAGTTGTAGAATGTTTTAGACAGCAAGAATGCGTCAGCTCAAATGCAAACTGACGGCGGACGGACGGACGGACATTGTAAGCCAGCGTGGTTGAGACAGTGCAGCTATTTTGAGTGAGCGGGTTGTAAATTTCCAAATGAAATAATTGTTTAGAAAATTGATATAAGCTGAAGGAGAATTTCAGACTAAAGGAATATTTAATGATGCTTTTTAATTCTTTCATTGAAATATTTCCAATAAGTCCTGATATGAACTCAAATTCATACAAGATAACTATATCTACATGTTTCTAAGATTCTGAATAAGTTTTATCAAATTGCCATTTTGTATTTTTCGAACTTCTCGTCCGAAATACTACTGTGCCCAAAAAATAAGGTAATAAGGACATTGTATTTATTTTGAAAATTCTCTATTTATTCTTCCAAGTCAATTTCATCTCATTCAAAGTAATCCCCTCCCGATACAATGGTTGTAGTCACTTTCCGGGATGCACAACCCTACGATAATCGAAGAAAACAGTCAACATGACCTTGATTTTTGAGCGACTTTGGCGCGATTGTTTTGGTCTCGGCTCTCTTTTGGCGCGATATTCGCTCGATTGATCGGTTGTTTCGAGGTCGTAGTCATAGATCCAAGTCTCATCGCCAGTTATAATGCATTTCATGATACCCTGGTAGTCGGAAAGGTTCGTTTCACACACTTCTTCGCGACGCCTTTTTTCCAAAAAATTCAATGTTTTCGGTACCAGTCGAGATTTGACGCGCTTGAGGCCCAAAACATCCTTCAAAATGGTATTGGCTTAGTCTTTCGGTATGCCAAATTCATCAGCAATGTCTCTGATTGTTAATCGACGGTTTTACAATACCAAATCTTTGATTTGTTGAACGTGAGCTTCGTCGGTTGAGGTTGATGGTCGCCCTGGACGCTCTTCGTCTTCGACACGTTCACGGCCGGCTTGGAACTCACTATACCACTTGTAAACATTTTTTTAGACATATCCTGATCACCAAAGGCTTTCTGCACCATCTTCAACGTATCCGCAGCAGAAAATTGATTCCGTAAACAAAATTTAATGCAAATTCTTTTCTCCACAAATTTCGACATCGCAAAAAACGAAAAACTCACTTTTAGCAGCTCACAAAACGACACGTATCTCAAACACTAATGAATATTTTGACATGAAATTTAACATAAATGTGACTAACCTAAAAAAAATAATTCTCCAAATCCTTCTACGCGTGCAGTTTATATTCAAATGTTACTTTATTTTTTGGACGCATTAGTATGTTAAATATTTTAATGCCAAAAATATCATGTGAGAGACATATTTATAGTCATATGATTTTATAAGCACATTAGCCTACATTGAGCTAATACAACGAAATATGTCTTAAGTTTCTTCTATGTTATCCTTATCTACTATCTTTAACTGAAATTTGTCTTTTTCTGCGCGCCAAAATGTAGGCAACAAATTGGGTGCATACAAGCCTAAATGTAGGCCAGCGAACCACATTTGTTATTTATTTATAAACTTTCACACGACTGAGTTGTGTAAAGGGTGATTTTTTAAGAGCTTGATAACTTTTTTAAAAAAAAAAACGCATAAAATTTGCAAAATCTCATCGGTTCTTTATTTGAAACGTTAGATTGGTTCATGACATTTACTTTTTGAAGATAATTTCATTTAAATGTTGACCGCGGCTGCGTCTTAGGTGGTCCATTCGGAAAGTCCAATTTTGGGCAACTTTTTCGAGCATTTCGGCCGGAATAGCCCGAATTTCTTCGGAAATGTTGTCTTCCAAAGCTGGAATAGTTGCTGGCTTATTTCTGTAGACTTTAGACTTGACGTAGCCCCACAAAAAATAGTCTAAAGGCGTTAAATCGCATGATCTTGGTGGCCAACTTACGGGTCCATTTCTTGAGATGAATTGTTGTCCGAAGTTTTCCCTCAAAATGGCCATAGAATCGCGAGCTGTGTGGCATGTAGCGCCATCTTGTTGAAACCACATGTCAACCAAGTTCAGTTCTTCCATTTTTGGCAACAAAAAGTTTGTTAGCATCGAACGATAGCGATCGCCATTCACCGTAACGTTGCGTCCAACAGCATCTTTGAAAAAATACGGTCCAATGATTCCACCAGCGTACAAACCACACCAAACAGTGCATTTTTCGGGATGCATGGGCAGTTCTTGAACGGCTTCTGGTTGCTCTTCACCCCAAATGCGGCAATTTTGCTTATTTACGTAGCCATTCAACCAGAAATGAGCCTCATCGCTCATCGGACACGGACGCGAAACACATTTCGAACCGAACACTGATTTTGGTAATAAAATTCAATGATTTGCAAGCGTTGCTCGTTAGTAAGTCTATTCATGATGAAATGTCAAAGCATACTGAGCATCTTTCTCTTTGACACCATGTCTGACATCCCACGTGATCTGTCAAATACTACTGCATGAAAATCCTAACCTCAAAAAAATCACCCGTTATTCTTTGCGAAATTTATCAGATGTCTCAAATACGCATTACTCAAATCATAACTGCTTTCTATAGGTTAGGTTAGGTTAGAATATTATGGAATTGTGTAGTTGAAACAACGGTTTCTTATGAAGCTAAAGTATCTTAGAATGGGGCAAGATTTATGTCTCGATGGAGCGCTGTGACTCTATTAGAAATCTGTTGAGGTACTATTTAATACCTTTTTTTAAAGGTATGCATCCAAGCTGTTTGAGCTTTAGTCTACCGAGACTGGATTGTTGAGGAGATCCTTATTTCTAACTTAATTTCAATCAGCAATTACTTTAGTACTCAAATCCACTTGTATACACCACTTATTGCAATAGTGCATTAGTGCAAACACTGTGTTTTTTTTACCATTACGATATTCTATATGCGCGCCGAAATGTATGCATCTAAAAAATAAACACTTACATATACCCGTTTTCTCGAAACTCTGTTTTCAGAGTCGGTGAGGACAAGATCCCCGAAACGGCTGTATGGCTCACTTGAAATTTTCACAGAACCATCTTAGACATTTTAAGGGCAATAATCAAGTATATTTTGCATTTTGATAATAACATGGATTTTCAAGCTCCTAGGAAGTATAACCTTTTCACAAAAAGATCATTTCGTCAAAAAGATCCATTAAATCGAAGTATTGCCAGATGTTTTGTACCAAAATTTTTGTCTTCCTAACCCACTGTGCTTACACACCGCTGCTCCACAATGAATAACTGCTAGAACAATAGTAGTTGACACCGCTGCATTCAGGCGTCTAAGACGCAGCATGGAAATTGTGTCACACGCATGCGTACACACACACGCATAATTCTGAATGCATATTCACGCACACCAAACGACTTTATGTTGATTATTCACACCTGGTCACTTGTACGTCTGCATGCAAGTAATGCGCGCATTTTTTCTAGCTGTTGCATGCAACATAGGTACATAAAACTGTATTGCACAGTAGCCACAGCGTTGGCCGTTGCGCTAAGTACCCATTTAATGCGCCATAAATGCAGAAGAATCGCACTTTTACATGCGGCAATCTTCACTTCCTTCTGTCAGAACAAACACTTATAAACATATGTTGACTCAGATGCATATATGTATATGTATGTATATGTACAGGCATATATACAGAAGTTGAGGATATATATATATATACATACTGCCGTTTACTGATAAGTGCGCTGCGTCAAGCGGTTGGTGGGTCAAAACAAAGCGCAGTTAAAGGCTTAATGTCCGCTAGAGCGCATTACTCGTTGTTATTGTTATTGTTACATGTTTGTATGTATATCCGCTTTTGTGTGAATTTATGCTCGTGCGTTGAGGTAACAAGCAACGGAGGCACAAGCGCACGCATAAGCGATTATGCGGTGCAACATGGCGGTGTGTGTGAGTGAGTGTGCGGCGAGGGAACTGTGCCGCACATTTATCTCACGACTTTATAAATACTCATTCTACACAATTGTTACCGCTTACTTTTATTTCACTTACTTATTTTATTGCTATTGTTAATGTTATTGTTATTGTTATGTTTTTACAACGTTTATGCGCTGATAACTGTCGTGTCATAAATGTTGCCAGCAGACGCTGGACGGCGGATGAGGGGAAGACGGTTGTGAAGCACAAGGCAATATTATAATTTGTTCTTCTACAAATTCTACGGACGCTAGCGACACTATTGTCTCATAAGCACGAACACTTACACACACACATGAACAGACATACGACCACATTAAATCACGTGTGTCCATTTGCTTGTGTGACTTTAGCCTCAACTTTAGCTGCATTTATGACACGCAACAATCGCGATCGCTTTGCCGCTTTGACCAACTTTAGCAGAATGCCAACTCATTACACAAACGCCGAAGCTGCCAAGGCGTCTTCATTGCGTTTCTCTGTGTGGAGACACTTCTTGGTCCGCATGAAAGAGCTCGCGGAATTACGAGCAAATTTCAATAGCATAAAAAATGTTTATTGTTACTGTGTTAACGGAAATGAGATGCATTTTAAGCCTACACATGTATGCACACACACACACACGCGTACATAGAGCGTGCAGGAAAGCCCGCTAGCGTTTATGACGCTCACAGTCACATGAACTAATTTCGCATCTGCGTTTAGCGCAAAAAAGAGTTGAATCTTTAATTTATACTGTTGTGAAATTGTTTTCTCAGACGCGCTTTGTACTGTTTGCGCATGCGCACTGTAATTAAGAAATTTCTTTTCCGACGAAATGTGCAAAAATCTTTCAAGTATTTTAAAATTAGCTTAATCAGATGTAATTTGAGTACTTACAAGTGAATATATATTATTTACCTTCTCTTCTAGTTTGCGAACTCCAAAAGTCTTATCATGTTCTCATATACGAGTATAGTATATCTCTGCGGTTTGAAGAAGCTCAGGTTGTGACTACTGAGTCACTAAAAATAGTTACTAGCACCGTTTATTTGCTTTATAATTAAGAACTTATTTTCATTTGTTTATTCTTTTTCATTAAAGAAACAAAAAATGTTTTATGAAAGCTCATTGAGCCCTGGAAACCAATTTTTTTTTTCAAATTTCCGTTAGCTTTCAAAACAATCTATGAAAGTCCATTGAGCTTTTGAAACAAAAACATCTAGTAAAGCTGTTTGAGATTTCGAGTAAAACAGTGCACAAAACTTTTAATCTTTATATTTTCCGAATCCTCGTTGGGCTTTCGACAAAAAGTGCTTGCAAATTTTCTTTTTAATATTTCTTAAGCTTGTGAACAATAATTTCCATAAAAGTTCGTTAGTTGTTCGCTTTGGAAACAACTTTTCTTTAGAATTTCGTTGAGCTTTCGAAACCAAAATTTCTATGAAAGTTCACTGACCTTTAAAACAAAAACTTTAGTAAAGCGCGTTAAACGCTGAAAGTTCTCTGAATCTCCGTTATGCTTTTGTTCCAAAGTGCTTGCAAAACACATCTTTTGAATATTTATTATGATTTTGCTCAATACTTTCCATAAAAGTTCGTTGGTTGTTCACTTTGGAAGCTAATATATCTAGCAAACTTTATTAAGTATACAAAAAATGTTCTATAAAGAAACAAATAAATCTCCGTAAGCTCATAAATTATCGAAAAAAAAGTTCAGTGAAAGCTCATAAAACTTTTAAGGTGAAAGTTCCCCGAAGTTCATTAAAGCTTTCGACGCAAAGTGCTTACGAACAAAATTGTAACGATTTTTTAAGCTTTTGAACAGTAGTTTCCATAAAACTTCTTTCATCCTTTGGTTTCGAAGTAAAATTTTTTCTAGAAATTGTATTAATCGAAAGAAGGCAATTTATTAAAAAAATTGAACTTTCGAATAAATGAAATCTCATAAACTTTTTGGTCTGAAATATCTCCGAAGGTTTTATAAATTAAATGGAAGTTTTTAAGCTAAACTGTGTTCTACTTGTAAGATCATTAAACTTCCCGCGCTTTACACTTAAATTTCATTGTGCTAGAGAAAACAAAGTTCTATGAAAGTCGGTTAAAGTTTAAAAACAAATATTTCCATAAAAGGTCGATGGGCTTTGAGTACAAAAAGCTCTTTAAAAGCCCTTTAGCTTTCGGAAAAAAATATGATAGATACTTCTTATCACTTGAGGTTTATAAACTTTCGAGAATTTGGTTAGAAACTAGCTCATCAATATCCAGTACAGAGGACATATTCTACAATAAGTATTTCATTCAGAGAAATCAAATGTTAGAGCTAGTGATATACTTGGTATTTCCAAACGGTGTAAGGAATTATAAACAAGAATTCTTTCATTTGCGATTACTTAAAATAATGTATAAATTAATACTTCATGTATAGATTTGTTTTTTTTTTTTTTGTCTTTATTGGAGACTTCAAGAAGCTTTTTCTGAAGCTATCTATCCATAACAACAAAAAGTTAACGTACTTTATTGATTGTGGAGATCCCTTCAGAGTCTGGATTAAAGAATAAGATAATGATATTTTTAAGAAAACAGTTCGAAAATCATCGCAGAAAGCTATTGACTGACAACTATTTAATAATAGTAGAAGAATAAAATGAGAAGACACTACTACTGTTTTATAAGCGCGGTATTTGGAGCAATATGCCAATTTTCTGAGATAACGGTCTTGAAATCTTTAACAAAGTGTTACTAAGCTTTCAGTTATCTAACATTTTATTACAAAGCTAATTTGTGTCCAATCACAATTGTCTCGAGACAATAAATGAAACACTATTATACTATTTATGTATTTTCCGCTTTAATACGCTTTTAATACGCAAAAACATTCGAAATGCTTTATTGCTTTCTTCAATTGATATACAGCAATAAAAGCTATGTGGCTGCTTGTTAATTTTTTTCTGGCATTTGACTTCTTGCTGACTGTTATTAGCAATTAAATTCGCGAAGTTTTTGCAAAAACTGCCAATTACCGTTAGCTAAATGGCTATGCAGTAAACGTTAATTTGAAATTATTAGCGAATTTGCATAATTGATGATTGGGGCAAAACAATAAAAATGCAACGAGTGAAGCTTGCAAGCAATTAATACAAAAACAAAGGCGCAAAAAGTTAGCTGAAATAGTGGACTTTTGAAGATCCATGTATAAGTATCCTTATATGTATGTATGTGTGTGTGAAGCGCAGAGCTGAAGAAGCCGCCGTTGCAGAAATAAAAAAAGACCCAGTTATGTATGTATGCGAGTGCCGCTATTATTGACAACGGCGCGACATGCAGTTATAACGTAACATTGCCGCAATAGCCGTTAGCCACAAAAACAAAACAAAAATCTACACAAGCGACCGCCAATCGGCCAATGAGTGCCAAAAAAGTGAAAGTGCATTTATTGGCGAAGAAAAACAAAAGACTTAAGACACAAACTCGCTGGCGGTGTTGAGCACTTTTTGCATACAAACATATGTATGTACGTATGTAGGCAATTTAAGTGCGGCACAGCGCATTCATTGCGTGTGGGTGCTTTTGGCCACTTTTCGGTTGTTGTTGTTTATTTTATTAATATTGTTGTTGTTGGCACTACTATTGTTTTTGTTGTTATTTTTACTATTGTTGTTGTCAGTATTATTATTTTTTCTTGCTGTTGCTGTTGTCTTGTTGCTCGTTCACTGCGTCACGCAAGGCTTTGCCTTAACAACATCAACAAAAGTCATCACTGCCTACCCGGCTTGCCATTGCTGCCCACACTTGGCCCACCGAAAAATATGGAAATATTTCATAATTAATGAAAAGTAAAATGTTTCATAAACGAATTCATAAATTACACATGAATTCGCAGGCAAAACGTGATTTTGTCTGACGCTTAGCGAAGTGTTTGTGGAATTTGGCGCGAAGTGGCGTGTGCGCATGCGCCAGACCGTTGTATTGCAAGTGCGCGAATAAAAGTGCAAAATTGGAAACAAATTTCGTTGCACATTTACATGCAAACACACAAAACCTTTGAAAAAATGGTGAAATCCCACATGCCTGTTAGGCAACTTGCCGCCTTTGCAGTTTTTTCGCAAAAAACAATTTATGTAGCAAATAAGGGTTAAGTTGTCGTGACCCATCCGCACTTTTCCTCAAACAGTTTTGTGTAGATATACCGAGTATATCGGTACTTTTGTTTACTTAATGGGCGGGAAGGTAAATTTGTTAGTTGCCAACTTTTACGGGCAATGAAAGGCAACTAATGAGCGCTTGTTGCTGCCGCCGCGCGTCGTTGTGGCATTTAACTGTCCTCCTGCGTATGCGAGTTGAGTTTAAGTTCACAGTTAGCGGTTTATGCATACAAATTGGTGTGCGAAATCTTCCGGGTTCAAAATTGCACGCAAAAAAATTTTTTTTGTGACTCACATTCACTTGCCCTTCCCTTTTACGGAGCCCTGCAATTAAATGCCAAGTTAATAACTAATAATTACCTTGGTAGTTAGTTATCGGTAGTAATGGTTTGTAATCGCTTGATAGGCTTGCAATTAGTTTACGCAAAAATTTTATACGCAGTCACTTTTCAATAACTTTAATTCGAATTTTTTGTAAATTTATTTGAAAATATTTAAAGAGGTCATTTAAGTCTGCGTGATCTACATTTACTTGGGTTCTCCATCTCAAGCTTTTACCTGGATCTTATATTCAGTGTTGTCTTCTCTTTCTTCTTTCAGAAATTAAAACAGACATTAGCTTTGAAGTTTTAAAGTTCTTCATAAGAGTATTGAACGAATCAAAGCCAAATTTTATCCATAAAATATCTTTATTTTACCAAAGATTTGTCTTTAAAAAATAAAAAAAATATATGTAATATAATATTACTAAATCAATACAATCCCGAAATTTTGGTATCAAATATTTTTTATCCCGATTTAATTTTCGGTGAAGTATTCTTTTTATAGAATTTACATAATTACTAAATTCGTTGTCAGTCCCGAAAATTCGGGATCAAATATTTCTAATACCGATTTTGATTTCTGTGAAGTATTCTATTTTTACAAATTAATTGCCAAGTCCGTTGGCAATCTCGAAATTTCGCTATCAAATTCTTTTAATGCCGGGATTAGTTTTAGGGTGTTTTTCTATTTATAATCACTATTTCATTTTTGATGAAGTATTCTGTTTATAAAATTTGGTTACCAAATTCGTTGGCAATCCCGAAATTTCGAGATCAAATATTTCTAATCCCGATTTAGTTTTCGGTGTAGTATTCTATTTATATAATTTAATTACTAAATTCGTGGGCAGTCCCGAAATTTCGGGATCAAACATTTCCAATCCCGACTTAATTTTCAGTAAATTACTGTATTTTTATAATTTAGTTAGAAAATTCGTTGATAATCCTGAAATTTCGGGATCAAATATTTCTAATCCCGCTGTACTTTTCTGCATCAAACATATCTAACCTCGACTTAGTCTTCAGGATGGACAGAATATGCGTTTACTAACTTCAAATTCAATTATGTTTTATTTTTTATAATGATGGAAGGAAATTAAAAATTAGGCCTAATAACCGAGCTCTAATCTATTAATTTTGTTAGGAGAAGACACAAAAAATTAAAACGAGTTCTGGAAATTCGATATTATTTAAATTTCTCTCTCTAAAAAAATTGTAGTTTCTTACATTTTTTGATTGTTTTCAGTTAATTGTATACCAAATTCTTGGTTCTTGTAAGTGAACTGATACCCTGAAGCCCTGATTGGGCATCTGTGGTTGGAAGGATCAATAAATTTTGAAGATTTCATATTGTTTACGTTAGGATCACATATTGAGATAATAATTAATCCATATAACGTAGGCAATGTCACTCTTTTAACCCTATTGAGTATCTGTCTAATAGTGATACAGCCCTCCGCCGCACCAAAAAAATGTCGAAGATATATTTTGAAATATTATTACAGATATATCTAAATATGAAGTTTCAGATAAAATCAGTACTCAACAGTGCTCCTCACCATATGGAGGAATATAAACACAAGTTCAAAGCAATATTTGTTCCCATACTGCCTCTCACAGCATTTACATAAATCGCTAATCAGTAATCCATTACTGCAAAAATATTCACTAAATAGCGTAAAAAATCGCGACGCATAATAAACTGTGTACGTTTAATTTTCAATAAGCGAATATTATGCAGATTGGATAACTGTCGGTTAATAATAAACTTAATTTATCGCTGTGAAGCTACACAATAACAGAGTTGCGCAAAAACCGTATGACTAATCTTTGTTATTTCGTTGGCCCCAACAGGTTATTCCCTTTTCACGGCTTGCTTCGCGGGTCGTACGCGAGTTTATAAGTGTGCATGTATGTGAGTGTGGTGTGTGTGTGTGTAACGCCGTTGCAATTGCGCTGCTTTTGGCAATGTGAGAACAAGGAAAAAAGCTGCAAATACAGTACACAACTAAAAAACAGCAACAAAGCGTTTGAGCGTGAACTTAGTACGATCAGTTCCCATTCAACAATGTTCTTTCACAATTCCACTCTTGCGCTTTGCTTATGTGCTCGCATTCAGTGTATACTAAACACACATACACACATATGCGCTTTTGACTTCCATTATTTTCTCGCATTGTATTCTGTATTCTTTTGCAATTATTTATTGCTTTATTTTCGCACATCGCACCTGCTTGCCTTTTGTTGCCCTGTTTTAACTACTCTTTCAACTCGAAGTTCAGTTTCAGCTGCCCTTCAACACAAGCGCACATCTTTACTGGTCTGTACTTATAAATATACATCTGTATGCTAGGGTGATCCTTCGAAATCCGATATTTACAGTCCCAGTCACTCAGTCGATAAAAATATGGAACTGGAAGAGATTTTTTCAATATATGATGCAGATATGTATGTACATTTTTGTGTATATTAGGTTGATCCTCAAACTTCATTTGACTGATGTGTTCGGTCTCAACTTCTCAGTCGAAAATATTATGGTTCTGGAAGAACCTTTATTCAAAAAACTCTAGATAATATAGATATAATATAGATATAATATAATGTGATCCTTAAACTTTGGAGCAAAATGCTTGGTCTCAATGAACCTCAGTGCTAGTCAGAATACTTTTCTTAAATTTTTATTACATCTAGGCAGCGTTTGAAGGTATCATATAAGGCATGCTCAACGAGCTTTGTCCATAATACACTGTAGTGGACTTTGGAGTTCTGAGTACCATAACAGACTGGCTTTCTTAGCTGTCTCAGTGGGATTATTCATGACTTCAAGACTGTCAGTCGGATATCTAACATTTCCAAATCTTCAGCAGCACTCTGAATCAGTAGCAATACAAAATGGATATCGTTAACTCAATCTCTTTGAAAATGATATAACTCTCTCACCAGTAAAGACCAAGCTCTTTAGTTCAAATCAACAGCTCATTATTAGAATACAGATTAAGTTAAAAATGTATATATGTATAAAAGGTATTTCTGAAAACTAAGCACCACCCTAATACACATATTTCATATAAAAGTAAAGTTCTACTCCGCGTTCAACGTCTTAAGCCACAACATTGTTGCCTTTCCAGCTTAATTTCTTTGCTTTCGCTCTGTTTCGCTGATGTTGGCTTCCCATTGATGACCTGGAGGATTATTGGATCGGTGAATTGGTGTACCGTTGTTGTTGCTGCTGCTGCTGTCGTGTTGCAATCGCACACGAATACGCTGGTTTTGACTTACCTGCTACTTCCTGCCTGTCTGCCTACCTGCCAAGGTGCTGCACTTCGAGCTTCGCCAAATTGGCGGTACTCGTATAGCCGTCAGCCGTTAGCTGTGAGTTGGTAGTCGCCAGCTGACATCAAACATGCAACGGTATTTCCAATTTGTTGCTACGTTCCCACGCAAACGAAAAAATCGTATGCGAAGAGGATGAAAGCAAGAGTAGGAAAAAAATAAATACTTTCAGGCAAAAGGCAGCCCAAGGAAAGCTGGGTAAGAGTGTTATTTGGTTTTGTTATTGTTTTGCATTTTTGGTAGGCGGCTGCTTCCGAGCTCCTCAGGCCTTGTGGTTAACAAAATTTATTACGGTCTAAACATAAGATTGCCTGTTTATGAATGAATACTGCGCATATCTGAATGTTTTGCTGGAAACCTTTAAGCTTCAAGGTCTCTGTTGACATAAAACCATACTTCTTAATCCAAATGGGCTCATAAATTATTCTGAGGATTTTAAGGCCCATTAATTTGAAAAGGTGATGAGATCATCTGTTTTGTATAACTTATTTGTTGGAAAAATTTAGTTCTTAATTCATTTCATTTCAAAATGCAGAAAAATGTCTTGACATAATTTTAACTTCAAAATAACCATTGGCTAATTGGTGAATCCTAGACAGGTTCCCCTCTTAATCAAACATCAATATTTTATAGATTTAATTTTTTGCCTCAGTCAATTATTGATGACCTCAATATATTATCTGGTTGCCCCCGACGTACAAATGCAACCTCTTCTTCGGGAAGCCTTGACATAGTATTCAAGTACTATCCGGAGTTTCTATAGAATATAAACTAATAATAGAAAATCAAACTTAGTTTTGGTATCGCGAAGCTTTCAAACGATTTCTCATTCTAACAGTTTTAACTTAAAGGTTTGATATATTTAAAATTTTAACGCCAGATGTCGCTTTAAAGAAGGTTAGAAAAAAGTCCAGAGCTTTTATTGAACTGTAAGCTTCGGAAGCATCTGGAAGTTATAAAAGTTTTTAGGAAGTAATGAAGCAAAGGCTTCAGATGCAATTGTATCATAAATAATAAATTAGAAATTTTTTTTTCTTTTTACACTTCGGTATAATTCAACCACATCCAAAGCCCAGCAAAGGTTTTGCAACCACGCAACAATTATACTATAACTTCAACACAACTATTTAAGTCTCAACACTTCATTTGCAAAATGTATTTCTTGCCCACCATGCCCTTTAAGTCCAATGCATCTGAAACTGCCTTTTTATAATCCTTCAGTGGCACCATCTCGTGCTTAACACCTTTCAACTTGCCTTGGTCTAACATCTCAATTAGTTCAGCAAACATTTTGTCATGCGTCGGCTTACCCTTGTGCTCCCTCATCCAACGTGTGACCCAAAAACCGCAGAAGGAGATATTTTTAAAAATAAGCGCAGGCGTTGGAATCACCACAGGCTTACGCGACATGCCGCCATATGTAACCATGACACCCTTGATGGCCAGCAGCTTTGCCATGTCCGACGCATTCTTACCGCCAACACAATTAAGCGCCAGACGTGGCGTCGGCAGTTTGCTGAGCTTACTCGTCACATCTTTTTGCGCTAATTCCTCCTCCGTTAGTACCTCACTTGCACCGAGTAGTTTGAGATACGTTTTCAGCTCTTCCAAATTCGGGCGATTTCGCACGATGCCAATTGACTTGAGACCCCACGCTTTACACAATTGGTGAACTATTTGACCAACAGCGCTATTAGCGCCATTTTGTATGACACAATCGCCTTGTGCGAGTGGCACGAAATCCTTCAGCATGCGATAGGCAGTCGGTGGATTCACCACCATCGTGGCGGCGGTCGCCAAGTCCATCTTATTCGGTATACCCAAGAGCTGTTGCTCGGAAAAGTTTCCGTGTGTCCGCCAAGTGCCCAGCGCATTCTCAACTACAACAACACGTTGACCTCGCTTCAGTGTTTGCACATTGGCGCCGGCGCGCAGCACTTCTCCGACACCTTCATTGCCGGCGATTGCGGGTAACGGTAACTTTACGGGATATTTGCCTTGTATGGTGTTGATGTCGGAGGGATTAATCGGTGCGGCCAGCAATCTCACTAACACTTCATTGTCTTTCGGCTCGGACAAATCCAATTCAACAAGCTGCAGTACGTCGGCAGGTTCACCGTATTCGCAATATTGCAATGATTGTGCGCAAATACACGTCGTTTTACGATGTTCGATTAAAGTCGCTCGCCGCTGCAGCGTGGACGGTATGTGCTGGCGTAACAATTGCGAGAACATTTTTGTTGCGGAAAATTCAAAAAAAAATTTTTTTTTTTTGATAGACGACTGGAAATTATTTTTTTGATTGCTGTCAATCTTATTGAAGTGTTGGAAATGAGGCTTAGAAAATTTTGTACCGATAGTAAAATCGAAGTTCAAAGTATTGTTTACTAGTAATGAGGTAAAATACATATACATATATTATGGCAAATAAGAATTTGAAACCTTCGGATTGCTGTGACAGCGTTCGATTAACTCAGTGATCTTGACATACAGGTGCAAGTAAAGAATTCCTGGAATTACAAATCTTTGTAGATATTTTTGTATAGAAATAAAGGAAAGTAGTAAATATTAACATATTATCGTCTTCAAAAAATCGCTATGAAACTAAAAAAAAAATTAAAGTTTTCGTCGTATTTCACGGCCAATTCGATTTTCGCGAAGAAGTATGGCTCACGTGAACTATTGTGGTAGAACATTATTGTGTTCATTCACGACAGTATTTGGAGACCATATTTCATATTGGTATACCAGTCTGACCAATTATACTGATAGTAAGACTTTATTCATAGTTTTATAATTCTTAATATATTCTTCAAAGTTTATGTCGTTCCCCCCATGTAAGCCTCCTTGGTCCAATACACTTGTGCCAAAGTTTTTTCTAATTATCGAAACAGTTGTTAAAGTCAATTTCCGGAATAACTTAGGAATTTAGGTTTAATGTCTTCAATTGACTCAAAACGGTTCAGCGGAGCGGAATAGCCAGGAGTCACACGGTGCACGGTACGGTAGGTTGCGGCACGATATTGGTTGAAAATTTTATGAGAAGCTCACGAAGAATCAATCCAAAGAACCTGGCTTTTTCAAGAATGAAAACTGGATTAGGAATGCGAAGGTGCATTATCGTGGTGTGAAAACCAAGAGTTGCCGACCCATAATTCCTGCCTCTTTTTACGAATAGCTTCGCTGTCAACTTAACCTTGATTTTTGCGCTACTTTGATGTTGTTTTTTCGGTTTCAGCTCACCTTTGCTACGATATTCGGACGATTGATCGCCTTTTTCTTGATCGTATACATAGATCCAAGACCCACCGCCAATAATAATATGTTTCATGACGTCCTGGTAGTCGGAAAGCATTATTTCACAGACGTTAACACGACGATGTTTTTCGAAAACATTTTATCATTTTGGAACCAATCATGATTTTCACTGATCTTTTTAATATTTCAACGGTGCCAGTAAGATCTCTGACTGCTTACCGTCGATTCCCCAATTTCCTTATTTTATTGTTGTGTTGATCATCAGTTGTTATTGATGGCGTCCAGGTCGTGGTTCATCGGCAACGTGTTCTCGACCCAGACATAGATTACTGTTAGATCTTGATTTCTTATAAAACTCATCAGGTTTTAAGAAATAACTTGATTTCCGAAGAACCTGGCTTTTTCAAAAATGAAAACTGGAATAGGATTGTATTTCAACAGATACTTAATTTTGTATCGGAAGATGTCTTCTGAAGCATCTTATATAGTAACCTTAATTTATCTGTACACACAATGCCGCTGAGATCTACTTGGGGATAACTGTGGATATGCGTGTAATTCTCGTTTTAACTTCCAATGGAATAACTGTAGACACCACAATAGAGTTGGAGCCCGCATTTTTCTTGTAATACATCGTATAAATTACCACCAACCTATAGAGTGTTTCAAAAACTTTTCAAACTTTTTACAAATTGTGGAAAAATTGTTTTTGTGATGATCTTTTTCTGTGGCAAATGGGACTCTGAAGAACTATACACTGAAGTAGGCGAAATTCTAATTCTACTTCCTGAAGGAAAATAACCCTCCTATCGTAAATATTTACAGAAGAAACGTATGGGTTGAAAAACATTTTCTAAAATTATACTCTTCAGAAATATTTTTGTTCTACAAGCCTTTACAAAATTTTCTGGATAAATTATTTCTAAACCAGATCTACCTACCACAAAAAACTCCATGGAATTTTCCAAAGATATTTCTAAGCCAGTTTTTTTTATAGACCACTGTTTTCAAGATACAGACTTATATAGTATACTTTTAAATATGATTTTAAATTTCTATCAAAGAAACCAAACGACACTATTCAAAAAAGTACCCATATATGACTCAGATCTTACAATAATATGCAATCTTCTCTCATACCACATGACATAGTTAAATACTTGGCAATTTGGTTACATTACAAAACGAGAGAAATTCAAATTGTTGACTTCTGTGTGATGACCTTCGTAAGATCAAGTAAAAACGTCTGGTTTCAAATATAACACTAAGGCCTCGAAAATTTTACACAATTCGCAAGGCAGCACAAGGTACAACTTTTCTTCAACATTTACGTGCCTTCGCTCAAGCGGGTCTACTTTCTTTCAAAGAAGCTCAAAGGTCTCGTAAAAGCTTAGTTAGATATGTGTAAACAAATAAGTCAGCTTGCCACTGCAAGGCCTAAAAAATTACGTGTATGCTGAGCTCTTTCCGCAACTGTTTCGAAATAATTTTGGGAAATGCCTGGGCATATATTAATCTACATTTATGGGGAATTTACAAAATTAATGCTGCCTCATTGCGTTTCACTTTATAGTCTCATATTCCAACATGTTAAATGCGAGCTATATTCGCCAGCGCAAAGTACACATACAAACACAACCAAACATACACAATCGAATGCAAAATTACACAATCTGCGAAAGTGAAGCCAAAGTCAAGTCAAGCGTTGGCATGAAGCGGCGAAAATTCAGTTTCGGCACGCCGCCAAGCCGGGCCACTGAGCCAAATCTGCGACTTTACTGCGTCACAGCTTAGCTTTGCAATTTGTGTTTTTTTTTTTTTGTTTTTGCTTTGGGAAAATGTGGGTGCTGTGACGTGGTCGCTTGCCGGCGCTATGACAACATTTCGCCTACCAAACTGCGTACGCATGTGTGTGTGTGTGTGAGTGTGCGCTGTTGATTGCCATGTTGCGCTGAATTGTAATTGAGTATATCGTTTATTGGGCGTGTTGAGCAATTTGTTTGCATTGTTATGTATGTTTTGTCTTTAGCATAATGGAGGCGGGTGTCAGCAATGGACTACATACAACTCTATTGTGGAGCACACCCCTTCCCAAGCATACTTTGAGCGACATTAAAATGCCTTTACGCATTACTTGGCTTGAAGCTTTTCAATGTTCCTTTAGTACGCATACCTTTACAGGTGGCTTTCATGTATTGTTATTCATAAAAGTGTATAAAGCTGTTTGTTGAGCTGCTTTAATTAAATACAAGCGCTTTCCCACTTGCAAAACATTTCAATTATTTTAATGGATTACGTAAGCGATAGCAAGTGTGGCCATAGTAGACGTGATTATTGGTAATTATGTCTGATGACGCGACGGGAAGTTCAGTGGTTAATGAACAAAAGCGTTAGTAAAGAAATTATGTAAATAATAAAATCGTAAAATAAATGAAGCGTGGATTTATGCAAATAGTCAAGCGGGAATTCGAAAATGTTTGCTGTTGTATTCATATATGTATAAATGTATTTATAGTTTTCTATAGCTAAGCTTCTTCTACTTATTATTTTTTGATTCTGAAAAAATTTCATGACCACAACCAAAATTAAAAAAAAAAAAAACTCCCTTTCTACTTTCTTTCTTTCTACTTTAGCCAATAATTTTATATACATTGTACAATAAGTACCTGCAAAATATTTAATTATTCATAAATATTTATTTTGCCGCCTTCAAAGTAAGCCCCAACAGATGTAATACACTTATGCCAATAATTTTTCCAGTCCACAAAGTCCACTTTTCATAAGCACTTTTTGGAATGTCTCCTTCAGCGAATTTTGCTTCATTTTTTCGAGCGACTTAAAATGGATTCTATGGAGTGATAACTTTAGTTTGGAGAACAAGAAAAAATCCCACTGGGCCAAATGTGATGAATTCTGGTGGTTGATAAATGGTATTCATTGCATTTTCGGCTTTAAATTTGTTCATAATCGTGGCTTAATGCGATGGTGCATTATCAACTGGCAAAATCCATGAATTTGTTTTTACACAATTCCGGTAATTTTCGAGGGATGTTCTGACACAAACGCGTCAATACGGCCAAATAAACATTTTTGTAGGCTTTGAGGTGTTTTTTTACTCGTTTTTCCTCCATTCCGAAGATTGTTGACTTTTTTGCATGTCGAATTCATAAACCAGTAGTATGTATAATGCTTTCCATGAATGTGGTTTCGAAATTCCCAAGATCAAGTATGACCAAAAAACCTGTTTACGATACTCTTTTTGAAAAGAATTCAGTTTTATCGAGACGAGTCGAGTAAGTACGCGTTTCATATCTAAAATATCCTTCAAAATCATATCCTTCACTTTTTAATATTTTCATTAGTTGAAGAGGTCGAGTCATGTCTTCAACGACCTCTCGACCGTCTTTGAAGGCTTCGTACCACTCGAAGGCTTGTGTTTTGGGTAAAAGTCAGTTACCGTAAGCCTTTTCCAACATTCGCAACGATTTATTGCTATTAGTACTATTACGGACTTCTTCGGTTCTTAATTCATACCGTTTATGTATATATTTTTGTCCAAATGAATCAAATAGCCACAGCGTTTTGGTATTCCCATGACATTGCTCTCATCTTAACAGAGTTATGTTATGGATCGGCGTTGCGTAAATTTAATTTGCTTCGTTATCTTGCATTTGGTTACATATCTTCATCTGTTCTGAGCTATTTATTTAAAATCCGTATAAAAAAACACACTTGATCGTTCCTGTCGGGTATGATATTAACGCCTCGGATTCGTCTAGAGTGACTCTTAACTCGTCTGCTTTGTCGCTGCGAAAATTATGGACAAGCGAAGTTATCCTTTCAGTGAGCTAAAATCCTTTCTGAATTATTAAATGGCATTCACTGGGCCAGCAAAGCCGCCTGGTTATTCGTGTATATGTTTTCGTTCTGTATCTACCTGCAGTTATTCAAGAGCACACCACAGACCTTCTTCTAGTACTTCCGTTTGGAAGCTGCTGGTTGAGTGACGCGTCGTAAAGAGAGAGAGAGACAGAGATTTCATTTAGAGAGAGAGGGTATAGTATACCCGTCAGTATAGATTAAGGTTATATAATTATCTCCTACTAAAGCTCTAATCTAGAGGGTATCCTCATTTCAATCACTTAAGCTTAGCTCGTTTAGGATGTCGCAATGTCTATAATCTTTCCTGTGCCTACCTCCAAATTGACTAAATTTTTCTGGGAACCTCTGTATAGACTGAACACAGTGTGACAATTCCTGTTATATTTCTTCGTTTTTCAATGTAAATTTTCCGATTGAGTTTGGCTTCAATTTTAACCCTCAGGTATTAAGCTGTTGTAGACAGAGAAATTGTTGTACCACCTAGTGAGCGTAAATTAAATTGAGTTATTTTCTTTTATTCGTGAAAAATATCAGCTACGTTTTACTACTATTTACACCGAGTCACTTGCTCGCGGCCTATAAATTTAACCTTCGTAGAGCTCTTTCCATAATCTCACTGACTGTGGAGGAAAACATACCTCTTACCACTATGATTATTAGTGTCGCTGATTCATTTAATACTATAATCTTTCTTTTCATAAGCATCAATCGTGTCCATCCGGAAATAATTTCACTATTTCGTCATGTAAAATGGGGAATAGACTTTGTACATTTTACATGACAAGTACAAGTTTTATAAGTTATATGTCTACCAAGTTTCTTAAAAATGTAAGTTTCTAACTAATTTTGAAAAACCTTGTTGAGTTGACATTCTATTTCAGTTAGAAAACCGGATAAGATCCGGTAGTCTTCTTTGCTTAAATTTTTTTAATACTTTGCTCCTGAGTAATGATGATATTTTTATATTATTTAAATATTGATTATTCAAAAATACGTATACTAATAAAAATTCCTAATATGTCTGGCATTAATAACGAGTATGAACCACATTCATCAATCGGGCAGCAGCAGCGAAAAAATACAACAATTCATATTGACACAGAGAGAGACTCTAGATTAGTAAAGTTTTTAAGCAAAACTTATAAAGTGTGTCATATGAAATTTTGTGAAAAAAGATAACAAAAAAATAAAAAAATTGTGAGAAAAATTTTTGCACTGCAGCAAGGTGTTTTCCACAAATTATTGAAGCCTAATTTACTTACCATTTTTAGAGCGTCAAACTAGAAACGGAAAAACGTCGCTGTTATTAACGACAAACGCAACAAAAGTACGAAAAAGTGCCTTAATGAAAGTGATTTACTAAATTAACTGAGATTACCAAATAACAAACAGTGAAGCGCAAACACCAAAAAAAACAAAAAAAAAAAAACAACAAAAGTGCACACAAAACGAAAAACCCACGAAAATATGAGTTAAACCAAATTCAAAGCAAAATTAGCGAAAATTATCGCGAGTTTAACATGTTTTCTAACGGTATAAAAGTGGCAGAAAGCGAAAACTCTCACACACACCTGCGCAAATATAACACAACACATTAGTGACACAACTAGTGTGCATGTGTGTGTCTGTATGTGCATGCGAAGTGAATTACAATAAAAGCAACGAAATAACGAAAATAAAAAGCAAAACAAAAACAAAACGAAAAAGCAACCGATTAGACATAAATCGCCGTTAGGTGGGAGTTTTTGCGTGGAAACGCGCCGTTCGGCAACAACAACATCAATAGCAGGTGCCACAAAATGATAGTGAAAATGGATCCGGACGAATTGATTACATTGCGGGTGCAGTATCTGGTCGATACCGAGCCGCTCAACTGCACCGCCATGTATCCGATACCGACGCGTGCGCCAACCTACGGCTTCGCCGCCACCATGCCGTTGGCCACGCAATTGAGCACCATACTACGTCTGCTGGGCGCACCACATCGGGTGAGATAAGCATATATACCAAACAGCCAACCGGCTTACTAACTAAATTGCCATAAGCTAAATAAACTTTAATGAACTAACAGCAGTTAATGTCATTGTTATCTAATAAGCTATTATTTATGTATGTCTAGACATTAGGATGTGTCCATATTTTTTGGATTATATTTTAGGTTTAATAATAAAAAAAGTAAAATGTTTTTGTAATTTTTTGTGGATTTTTTTAGGCTTCAATTTACAAGAAAAAATTTGTTGTTTTAATGTATTAAATTAACATATTAAGAAGTAGTTTTATGCTCCGAAATTTACTAATCCGAAAATTTGGTTTTGACACTCCTAAATGATTTTTTACTTACACATCTGAGTTATTATTCATTGTCGAGGGTTTCTTAGCTCTCTTTCGAAAGGTAATCTAACCTCAATCAGCCCAGAAGTATACTAAAAAAGCATTGTGAAGCTGGTTTAGTAGTATAAGTCTAGTTCTTTATTCCTAAAAATATGACTCCACAAAGCTTAATATTCCTAAATATTAAATTGACAAAGCTTTTTAAAAAGTACAAATATATATCGTCTATATTACATATATAGAATTACTGGTAGCATATATAACAAGTGAAGGCAAGCTCGAAATGTTTCCAGTTTCTGTCAGGTTAGGTTGTCATTTATTACATTCAAAGTTGGTAGAACACCCTTAATGTCTTCAAATGTTACGTACTATACTGAGTTTAGCTGCTGGCAGCAACGCCTATCCACTTGCCTATCTAAATAGCTGTGCTGTGGAATTTATTAAGTGATACTGCCGAAATACCTTTGGTCTCTTATCTCTGCCTAACTTAATAATTCAATGCATCTATTTGATGATCGGTCGTTACTCTACTCTTTTTTGATGGCTTCAAATGTTTTTAGCCCTCCGTCTGCTTGCATACCATATACGAGTATATGTATAGGTTGATGTACATTTTCGTTATCATCGCTGATAATGAAACTGCTGGCTGTAAGCAAAACACCTGCGCCACACTCTTAAATATTTTACGACTAAAATGTTTACTTAAACCCAAATATATTATATAAATACACACATACATATATACAAACGGTTTTTTTGTAGACACATAGTTAAAGGTATTTATTCATTTATTTACAAAGCGTTAGTCATAAATATTTCTAGTCTAGCTGCCACTACAATTGACATTTTGCATTTGAAAATTAGTCGGCATATTTATTGGAATACCTACACGCATACATATGTAAATCAGTTTGTATGTACATATCGAAGTAAAACAAGAAAAAACGTTAACTTCGGCTGCACCGAAGCTAATATACCCTTCACAGGTGCATTTCTTTTATTAACTACGTGTTCAGTTTGTATGGAAGCTGGACGTTATAGTAATCCGATTTGAAAAATTTTTTTCGGAGATTATATTTTTGCCTTAAACAGTAATTCATGTAAAATTTCGTGAAGATACCACGTCAATTGCGTAAGTTTTCCATACAAGCCCTTGATTCCGATTGATCGGTTTGTATGACAGCTATATGCTACAGTAAGCCGATCTGAAGAATTTCTTCCGATATTAAAATATTTCTGTAAACAATAACTTATACTAAATTTCGTGAAGATATGTCGCCAAATGAGGAGGTTTCCCATGCAAGCATTCGATTCCGATCCTTCAGTTTGAATGACAGCTATATTCTATAGCGAGCCGATCTGAACAATTTCTTCGGAGACATTGTTGCCTTAGAAAATAATCTATACCAAATTTCGTGAATATATCTTGTCAAATGCACAAGTTATCCATACAAAAGCTTGATTCCGATCGTTCAGTTTGTATGGCAGCTATATGTTATAGTGCGCAGCTTCCTTGAAGAAAAAATGACGTTTGCAAAATTTCAAAACGATTTCTTAAAAACTGAGGGACTAGCTCATATATATACATACAGACGGGCAGACAAACATACGGACATGGCTAAATCGACTCAGCTCAACATACTGATCATTTATATATATACTTTATAGGGTCTCCGACGCTTCCTTCTGGGTGTTACAAACTTCGTGACAAACTTAATACACCCTGTTCAGGGTATAAATATATTTCTATGATTTGTACTTATGTACTTGTATGTGTCTCTTTAAATGGAAATATAAATTGAGATCATTTTATGTGGAATAAGTGAGTGTCTGAATAAATACTACAGATTAAAGTGCGAGATAAACAAAGCTACTCAGAAGCAATTATTCAGAAATATTCTATTATTGCTAGATATAAATGTCATGATAACAGCTTCGAGACGAAGGGCCCTTGACAGGTGTCACAAAAGTAATTAGTTGATATAATTTTTTTTAGTTTGAATGAAGCTTTAACAAAAAGAACTCAAACCGTTACTATACGGTCCGTAATTCGATAGATGGAGTAAAGTCTCTCAAAATCATGCTGTTTCAATCAATAATATAGAACATTAATATGAAAATATGCAGGATGAAAATAAGTACTCTTGATTAATATTAAAGAGCACACGAAAGTATTCCAGCAACCCGCCTCAAATACATACTATACATCACTAGTATACCAAGGAAAAAAAATTTTTCGTCATCATAATAACTTTATGTTTATGAGTTAAACTAGTCATCAATGCAACAATTGATTGATGTTAGACCAATTTGACATGTGCATTTCTGAGGCTTCAAATTTCATCTCAAAAATAAAAGAAAAAAGTATTAAGCCAAGTAAACTATCTTAAGCCATAACAATGAGCCTTCATTGAAACCCTCACCTTTTTAATCCTGTTCGAAGTTATTCGAAGCTTGATTTGTTGAAAAATTGTTTTGGAAGGGGTTACATGGGTTTCCTCAAGTAAAAAACAGCATTTTTTGAAAAACTTTTTCTCATATCAAAAATGAAATATTTTATTAGATTTTTTTGAAATCTGAAATTTTTGAAAGAAAAAAAAAAATGTTTTAAACTAGGATAATTCCTTGCGCGATCATCTAAGGTAAAAAATACGTTTTTTAGTTAAACCCTTAACTTGGAACTTGGACGAAGGAAAAAAAAACTGAAAATTGGATTTTTGGCAGACATTTTGACAAAAATTTTTAAATTTCAGTGAAAATTTCGTAACATTTTTTTAAATAGTTGTAATTGAACAAAACTCTTTGCCCAAGTCTTTAAGAACTGTATATCAAAGCCTTGTGTTAAATTGAAGATCGATTGGGTAGTTATTGCGTAATCTTGCCAGCGACTTCGATAACACAGTTTCGAGAAACACGCGTTTAAAGACCGTGTACTTACAGGTAGCTTAGCTAGCCTCGAGCGCACAAGTTCTAAAGGCTGTATCTCCGAAACTATTATTCGGATCAACTTGATAGTTTAGGACAGTATTCTAGAGATTTTATAGAATTTAATAAGACAAAAATAAAAATATATATTTTTTTAACCCATAAACCCTTATCACCCTTTAAAATATTTTGAAGACTAGTAAAGTATCCAAGCTAGTTACTTCTGTTTAGCTGAGGGATGAAGCTTATTTTTTCAAGCCATGAGAGGATTATCAATTCATTCTGAGTGGCGTTATTAAAAGTCAACTTTTTGGTGTATTTTCTAATTATTTTCAGCCACTATTTTATATATTACAATACTAATACCTAATTATATACAAATGTAAATATGTAAGCCTGTTTTCAAATAAATCACAAAATTAGCCAAAATATTTAAAAATTTTTTATGCTTTGTCGGCAATTTGTGGCGCTTTTAGGAAGTGCTGTTAGCAATTAAATTTTCTACTACCAAATTAGACTGTCTTCAATTGGAAATAGATTTTTTAATTATCTTCCCATTGTTATTTGCATATTTTTCGCCAACTTTCTATTGACTTAATAGAGCGCAGCACGAGTTCCAGCCAATATGGAAATGTAAAAGTGAAATAAATTAATATATTATATATATAAGTAAACAATAAAAGTGTGACTAGGTTATAAGTGCAAAACTTCAAACTCTTATTTAACTACAACTACTTTTATTTGCTTTACACTTTTTCCTTTTCGCTCAATCATCAAACCCTTTTTGCTCACTCCACGTTCTTCACTTGAAATCAGTAGCATATTTGGCGCTAAAAATTCTTATTTGTCGAAATAAAACGGTGAGCCGTGAGTATATAATCGTATCATAAAGCATAACTGGTGAAATAGCCGAGTTATAACAAACAAACGGCGAGTAATAGTAGAAGCAACAAAAAATACTCGTGAAAAGAGTGCGGAACAAGTTTAATAATTGTGAATTATGACATCAGCTTGTATTGGACATTGATCGAGGCGTCAAGCCACTCGTAGATATCGAGCGATTGCGCCCGCCACAAGCAATCGTTGTGCGTGTATGTGTGTGTTTAGCGATCACTTCGGACGATCATACAGCACAATTTATTTTTCAATAATTAATTTTGGACTATGGCTTTTAATTTATTACCGTTAAATCTTTCAATGAGCGCCAAAAATCAACGCACGAAATATTTGCTATATTATACATATATAGTAGATAGAGTACATATGTATAACAATTGCCGGTGTAAAAGAGCACCTAAGCCGATTACCATTGACGTTCATCGGTTAACCAAACAAACAACACTTTAATCATTTCTGCGCTATTTTCATATAATTTTTCAATTGCTTGCCTCCGCAAATTATCCGCTTCGCTGGGTTTTGTTACGCATTTGCGTTTTGCGTTGGTTTAGAAAATTCCAGCAGCAAGGTTCAATAAAACACCTAGAGATTTCCAAAAACCACCAAAAATTAAAAATACAAAAAAAAGTCTGATTTGCTTATTTTCATAGTAATTTTCGGCGGAGATGATTAATATATTACGTCTTTGAAGGTGAAATTTATGCTGTGCGTATGTATATATCTATGTGTGGCCATATGGGTTGCTGCGAGCGTAAATTTTTAAATATGATTGCTTCGTACACAAACCTGCTGCGCCTAAATGGGTGTTGAATTGTTAAGTTTTCACAAAAATATAAAAAAGAACACAAGTAATTATGGTTTGTTCGAGGTATTTTGTACGTCAGCAGTTTCTTTAGCGCTGTTATATGGATGCATTTGCTTTTGTTTTATGTTTTCAATTAAGTTGTGAGAATTTTTGTGCAGAATACCGTATGTGAAAGTTTGAATTCTTATTAAAATGTTTTCCTTTCTTAACCCCTTCAATCTAAGTTATTATATTCACAGCCATGTTCACACTTTTTAGACATTTTTTTTCGAAGCGAACACAATTTATATTCTGAATTCGTGGGAACCTCATTACGTTGATGATATCAGCAAGCATTTCTATAATTACTGTTACATATTGATATGTAGAATAATTTTCATTTCACTAATGCAATCCAGAGAAATGGAAATTATTCAACCAATGCAAAGCAAATAAAAACTTCAACTCGTTAATCACCGAAGATTAAAGTAGAAGACCTAAACCTTTTACCAGTGGGATCATACCGAAATTAGTGAAGTTTCTTTATGAGACATTTGTGTAATAGTTCGCGTCGTTCCAACATTTTGAAATTTCACAAAAAGTGTTTTACTCTTTTATACGATATACCATTCACTGGACTTGAAATAGAAGCCCGGCAGATTTCTTTTTACATTTTTCAGGTAATACTCATGGAAAATGTGAAAAAAGTTAACATCGATCGCTCCGGAACTCTTTACACTCTTTACAAACAAAGAAGTGTTCTTACAGGAACTTGATTTGGATCGGTCGGTTCGTATGACAGTTATATGCAATACTGGTTCGATCTGAAAAATTTCTTTAATGATTGCACTGTTTGTGTTCAAAAACTAGTTTACACCGAATTTGGTGAAGATATCTTATTCAATTATTCCTATCGTTCAGTGCGTATGGTAGATATATATTCTATGGTAATCCGATTCGAAAAATTTTCACAGAAATTACACCTCTGCCATAGACAATAAGCAGTGTCAAATTACTTGATGATATCTTGTCAAATGAAAAAGTTTTCCGTAAAGTCCCTTGATTTCTATCGTTCAGTTTGTATAGCAGCTATATGCTAAATTGGTCCGATATCAGCGCTTCCGACAAATGAGTAGCTTCTTGGAAAGAAAGGGACGTGTGCAATTTCTAATCAAGCAAAAGTTTTTTCAGCCTTTAAAGGTGTAGCTATTGAATTATAATGTACCTCCAAATGATGCTTGAAGCGTAGGTTAGATTAGTCCGATAGGATCATGCGCCACGCACAGAGCAGTTTTGATATCTTGCGTTACCAAATGGAGTTAAGTTATGAGGTCCATTGAGGAATAGTCATAGTCGCTTGACGCTAATTTCAATATACTCTGCGGCCTCACTATCATTACCTCTTTCATTGTCTCATACTATGGAGCTTCTAAATATTTAAATTGCAGCCTTGTCAATGCCGGCCAAGTGCACAAGAGAGTCTCCATTGTTTTCCTCGTGTCTTGCTCTAGACATTTTCTGCAGTCTTGTCAATCTGTCAGGCACGTGTCTACCTTAAACGGTGACCAGTGAGTATTGCAATCATGTTCTTTACAGTCTCTTTTATCTAGTGCTAGTAGAAACTCTCCATATCCGATCTAACATTTGACACATGATTATTGTTGTTTTGCGTCCTTTAGATCATTCCATAAAGCATATAATTCCATTTAAAGCATAAGTTTGTGAAGAAAACTAATCCTGATGCTTATTACTAGATTTTATAGATAACCTTATTTGGCTATTATTTTAATATGACGGATTTTGGATCCCTTCTATGGAGTGCCAGTATATTGCTTTGGATGTATGTATTCGATCCACCATTATACATTTGACTATTGCTTCTTTGCGTCCAGGTAGATCATTCCATGGCAGTTTAAAGCATCAATTTTTGAAAAAACCTATTCCTGATTCTTTTTACTAGATGGACATATTTTGATATTATTCTAATAGAACGGATTTTGAGTGATTAATTCATCTAGAAATCTGCCAGCTGATTAACTAGGTGTTGTATTCTATTTTCATTTCCTCATTATACTTTTTGGAGTGCTAGGTCAAGTCTATGATCTTAAATAAGAAACTATATATTAAACGATAAATAAGATTTGGAAAAATTTGTAAAATAATAATGTCAACAACTTATTTTATACAATTCCTATGCTTCATTTGAAATAAAATTTTGATATCTCTATAAAATCACTCCTTAGAATATACATATATGTGACCTGGTCTACGAAAAGGGGGCTTAGGTGTCAAAAAATATTTTTTTTTTTGGACTACTAAGACCAGGTCACATATATTATATAGTCAAAAATATGTGAGTATTAACTAGCAAGTTGGTGTTTTTTAATTATTCAAAAGCTAAGCTTAAAAATTCGAACAGCAGCATCAAAAATATGATTTTTCTAATAGAAGTCTTCAGCTATTAGTATATTTTTAAACAACTAGATCTGAACTTGCTGTTAGAACTACTAGAATTTAAGCGAACCCGTTTCACTACTCGATAGTTTCTATCGCTAAATATCAAAGCCCTCATTATTTGCTTTAAATATTCAGAAATATGCACAACAGATGTCTTGACGCCATGTGGCGCAGTCGCCCTGCTGTCAACTATAGACGTCAAAAGCTGTCGCGAGCATTGGATCTAGTCGCGCACGTCCACTGAAAGTCAGCGCTCAGCTTCGCGCTGGTGTGAATGAACGCACGAATTTGATATGATTCCAACAGAAATACATTCAACATTATATGCAAACATATATAACTCTATATAAAAGTATATGTATATGTATAAATATGTGAGTAGAGTACATCAGGCAGAACAAACAAATGCCACCAAATATGAATTGTCATATGTAATTTGACGGCGCGCTGAAAGCCACACAAAGAAATTAGATTCAAAAAGGCGAAAAATAAAAAAAATGAATTAAATTATTCTTGAAAACGCGTGCTGGAGATTTAACACACACAGATACACTTTCATACATTATTATCACTTGAAGCGTTTTGCGCCTGAATTTGCATGCGGAGGAAATTTGACTACTTAGCGACTTGAGCGCCACGTTGAGGAAGGAAAATAAGACAATAAAAAAATGATAAATGCAAAAACAAAACTGGTATGACGAGTTTTATGAATAATTGTTTGTGTTTTTTTTTTTGCATTTGAAAAAAAATTATTAAAAATTATAAAAAAATTATTAAAAATTATAATTTTTTTTAATAAGAACGAACCGCCGGATATTTATTTACATTTTCTGCTAAAAAAATCTATCTCTAAAAAATCTTGAAATGAGTGCAAATACATGTTTAGGGTGCTATATATGTATTACAATATAAGTATATTGAAATATTCACATTTCTTGTAGTCGCTCATAAAAAGCACAGCAGCACGTCGCGCATGCTTGCCGTGATCTGACCGAAATTGATTTTATGATGCCAAACGCCAGCGCAGCGTCAGCCCCCACTGCTTTATGGTTGTTGTGTGGCATACAAAACACACATACATACATATATGTATATATTTATTTTTATAGTAATTGATTCTGCAACAGCTAATTCTATGCTAGTTCTATGAGCGTTTAATCGGTGGTGTGAGCGCATGGAACAGCATAAAACGAGATTTCCTGTGTTCCATAAGCAAAAAAATGGTATATAAAAAATGTTTTTGTAAGCTTAGACGTAAGATTTATATGTGAAAATATTGTACGTTCATGAAATATAACTGTCTGCATGATCACTCAAACAGTCTGTGAGTCAGTTAAATGACCACTTACATACATAGAATTTGCGTGCTTACAGTTCCACATCCGCCAGCAATAATCGTATTATTTCTATACGTTATAGCGCTTTTCGACTTTAATCGGCCAATTAGACGTTTGCCTCAGCAAGAAAAAAAAATGTTGTTGTAATATTTTTCCTTACTAGTTGCGGCTTATGTCATATTCTTTGTTCTGATCTCCTTTTTCAAACTATTCAGCAAGCAAAAAATTATAATTTCTATACCACTTCCAGGTAATCGCTATAACCTTGAAGATAGCTGGAGCGCCAGCTTTAATATTTTTGCATATTTTTTTTTCGTACCGAAATCGGCCCTCGGAGTTTTTCTTAAAAATTTGCTGACTCCATTTGTTATAAATCCAAGAATTATGACATGTTGACTGCTTAAATATACATAAGTAGACATTAAGGTGGGTCAAAAAACCCAAATATTTTTTTTACTTAGTACTCTGAAAAAGTCGTTGATAGGAAGCTCTGAGAAAGGCTCTACGAGAAAGATATTTTAATTCTTTTAATCTTAAACTTAATTTTGTAATAAGAAAAAGTTGAAAACCGTTATACGGAGGAACTAATCGTTACAGGAAGGAGCTCATATTTGAAGAGCCTCTCTTAGGGGTGCCATAATAATAATCAAGCAATTTTCAGAGTACCAAAAAAAAATTTGAATTTTTCAACCACCCTAATAGACAAATATACCTATCATTTATATATACATATATACATAAACACATATATATATATCAACACAATAAAGCTTAAAGTTGTTTATTTATCCCAAATATACTTAAAGTAGTTTTTTTTTACTTCCACTTTGCAATTTTTCCCCCACTCTTCTTCACATTCGCCATATGAGCTATAATATTCTAGAGCAAAGTAGCGCAAATTTGTTCTGGCTTTTGGCAATAAATTCCTCGTTATCTGCCTTTCATGTTGCTCTGATTATGTGAGATAATACGTAAAGTAAAGCTAGAAAGCGCGTTCTCTTCTTTTTTAATTTTAATTCTTTTTTTAATTTTTATTTGTTTATTATTTTTATTTTTTTATACTTTTTCTTCTTTTTTATAATATTTTACACATTTACCTTCTCTGATAATGTGTCAAATGCATTATTTGTGCTCTGCTTTATTTATATAGAAAGTACTGTTATAAGGTTCAAACTTTTGTTGGGCGAAACAATTAAAGTGATTACTGTTATGACTTGCTCTTTTTCATATTTTCAACTTTAATCTTTACAATTCCAGTGGGGGTTCTGGAGGTGCCAAAAAAATATGACCTAATTTTATGAGTTTATTTGCCTATCAGCATTTTGTGAATATATTGTTTTATATTACGCGAAGCAAAGCAAATATACCATTGAATCTAAAACGAAGCTTTTTGCAGTTGGATAAATGATTTAAAGTCGTGAGGCGGTGTGCTGAACTCACTGAACTCGGTCAGAGTACTATCTACCTAAAAGTATAGTTCGATAGCGTTCCAACTTTTTTTCTTTTTAAGTGAAAGGACTCAATAAAACAAGTACACTACCCACTTTTGAGAACTCAGAATTTATAATGAGTTTAAGATTTAGGACTGATTCCCGATTTCAAGATTAGTTTTTTAAAATTTTCGTTCATATTTTCTTTTGTCAAAATTACCATAAATTGCCAATTATTTCTATTCGAGATTGAATTTTCAGCTGAAGGAGTGAGAGAGAATATGCTTGAATCTCGCACAAGCGTGATCCAAAATACAAGAACCAGGTGTTCAGATGACTCCATCCAAATCAAAATTCGAGGAGGCTAAACTAATTACCTCTGCCTTTTAGAAAGTAACTCTCATTATACCAACCTTTTACAATAGATCGTTCTCCAGATAAATGTTTTCTTATATTTTTTCGTCTTCACTAACATCGAAAGACGTTCATCATATAATCTATGTCGAGGGCAATACAATCGCTATACAACATAAGTCTGCCCATAATTTTCATTAGAATATTCGGTTACCTTATCTTCTCACCTCTTTTTCGCGCGTTTCTTGCTACTGCTGCTTTTGAGTGCTGAGCAGGAAACCTATCTTTTCAGCTCAGTCCATAGTTAAAATTCGAAGTAATACTAAAATCTGATTCATGACATAATAGTTTCGGTAGCATTTTATAACCAAAGGCGCTTTGGAAAATAAACGAACTTCAGATCATCAGCATAAGAACTAGACAGCTGCACAAATATATTTTCCTGGTTTAGTGTTGATAGTCGGAATTTGTCCACGGAACCATCAAATGCCAGAGTATGAAGCAATTCTGCAAACTATGCTGGAAAATTGTCAAATTCTGGGATAAATTTGAGAATCCTGTTGGATTGTCATCTGAATCAATTTTCGAATAATTATGAAAATTACAGTGAGAAGCAGTGAGGATTTCCTGGATTTAAAAGTGGTGGAAGAAAGGTATCAATGTTGATGTGATCGTCACATGATGGCAGAGTACAGTTAGTTCTTAAAAACAGATTATCAGCTGGAAGATTATAAAACAAAAACTTAAAAAAAATGTTTTATTGAAATATGGCAGGTGGACAAAAAACAGCAAGACTTTTTAATTTAAATTTCGAACAAAAAACCCATTCGTCGGATTGGTATGACTGTCGGTGGAAACCATTTTGAAAAATCAATTGGGGCCTATGAAAAGAAGAAGCCCGATTGTCACCAAAACCACTAAATTATTTCCAAAAACAGCATCGCATTAACGTCTGTAAAACACGGCTTTCCGAATACTAGGATTTCATGCTACGTATTACTACTGTCGATGAGTCTTGGATTTATGCTTACAATCCGGGAACAGACGATCAGTGGGATGGATATCGCGGCAAAGGTGAATCGAAACCGAAAAAACCCACGTCAAAGCCCGTCAAAAAACAAATTTCAGTTACATATAATTACATTTTGCAAAAGCATTCATAGTTCCATGAACTGTGGGCACAAAAATATCCAAAAGACAAATTAGTAAAAAAAAAAAATCGAAAAATCTAAAGAATATATATAGAGAAGTACTTCTTTAATCTTATATAGGTATTTATCAAGTTGCACGTATGAGTGCTGCAATCATTCGGTAGAGCGATAAAATTAATCTCGCAGCCGGTAAAGCACAACGCTGACGTGGCGTGAAGTTGAAGCCTTCAACACCAAGCTCACAACTCAAACTCGTATCGCGGATTTAAATGGATGAGATCATTTGGCTATTTGCTCGTTTGTTTATTTATTTTCCACGCTGCATAATTGCAATTGTACGCCCATGTAGAAGCGAGCTTCAAAGAAAATGAAAACAAAATGTGAAAACTCCCATTGTGTCGGGCAAAACGCTAACAAAATGCCGCTGCCGCGTGCGACGGAACGGTGAAAGACGGGCGTTGGCATACAACAATGAAAATTGGCAGTTGGACTACGATAGACAGGCGGACGGACGGACAAACACCAGTGATTCGAGCAGAGCAAAGCAATGAAAGTTGAGCTGCTTTACAAAGTTCAACTGAAGTGTAGTTGGTTTGCTCATGGTTGGTGGAGCCGTCCACTAAGCCGGCGACAATCGAGCCTAGAATCGTCGAAAGGAGGTGCGGATGTAAGCCCTTACTTTTTACTAGCCGTGGCGGACAATAGTCGCATTGGCAAATAAGTTCATTGGCGAACAAGACAATACAGTACATTTGTAAACGAAAACGTTAACACGAAGACGACGCCTTAAAACAAAGAAAGTTAAGCAAAAAGAACGCTTCACAATAACAAACCAACAGCACAGCAAATAAATGTAAGCTTTATATGAATATAGAAAAACATTTCCGATGCATCGATGTAAAAGCGATGAATCGCAGCAGATAATGTTCACGGTCCTGTCGGAGCTGAAGCCGTAGCCGCAGCGATGAGGGCACACAAAAGTCGTTGTGGCAGCCTCCGGCATGGCCAGGCGAGGCTGTTCTGCTCGGTTCACTCAGTGTCCATTTGTGTGTCTACACAAAGCGGCACAAAGAAACTGAGAGTTAAAGGTGTGCCTACGGTGTCGCTTAACAGCTCAACAATGGGGCCCACCAAAGGCCGGCGTGCCACCATTTAAGGGCGGTATGTGTAGATAGTTTGAAATTTATTATATTTTTCACTTTTATTGTTAACATTTCGTGCTATTTGCATAAGTGATGTATTACACAATAGTACAGCAAACTTTGAACTCAACAGAAGACTACTAAAAAGAGCAGAAGAAGGGCGATGGTGTAAGTAACGCATTGCGAGTGGATTCTGTGATGCCCATTTATTCACTTGAAGGCTCTTTTGTACTTTCATATCATTGGCAAACATCTTTTGGGGAATGTTCAGCGAAATTGAGTTTTCTCTGTCCAAATGTGCGTGGAACCAGCATCAGTAAAGCAGGTTCAATACGATTTGAAATTTTCAGTAACAACCAATCGATTGTTAGGGTGGCCCTCCACCATTGATTTTCAATTTTCAAATTCGTATACTCTAAACAATAGTTTGAGAACATTTTGTTTATAAACAAGTGACTTAGGGTTTAAAAAACTGTAGAAAATTGTTCCAAAATTCCATAGGAGTTTGTCAGTAATCTAATTTGAGTACCAAGAACTCGTTAGAAAGTCACTTGTCATCCATGGGCTTTGAGTATCAAAGTTTTTTAAAGATTGGTTAAAGATGTCATATCTTCAGTACCAAGAACTCATTTGAAAGGCAACTGTCTCTAAAAGCGGCTTTGCGTATCGAAATCTCTTAAAAATCGGATCAAGCTCCCATGTCTCGAAAAGGAGTCCATCATGAATCTGTTGAAGTAATTTATTCCCCTCTATAACCAATCGTATAAGATTCCAGCTGTTGGGCTACTTCTATAAACATCCGAAATATCCGCATGGATGGCTGGAAAAGGCAAATTTTGCTGAAAGCTATTTTTCGGTTGCGATTAATTTCGAAGAGCTCCTTCGGACTCGGTCATTCAGTGGTAAACAGTAAGCAGTTAGCGGAACTGCAATACATAAACAAGGTAACCTTTCTTTGCAAACCCACCGGCTTTGCAGATCTCAGCAGTTCCAATTATTAACATAATGTACTCCGTATGCGATCCTCAGATCAAAGCTGCCCTGCTATCGGAATCAACACTCACCTCTTTCAGGATGGACCACACTTCAGAGCAGCAAATCTGCTTCTACTCTAATAGCTGCCATCTCTGCTTGAAACAAGCTGAGCACTATAGATGTGAGCCTGAAATCAACGTTGATTAAGAGTTTCTTATATTTGACTCTTTTTCGAACCTTGAATAAATACATTATAAAAACTCCTTGTCTTGGGTATTTCGAAACCGAATGCAAACTTCGATGAAATTCTATCTCTCTCTTGCTCCCTATCGGTGAATACGATTTTATTTGGATTTATGCAAAGACCTCGGCCGAAAACATTCAGAGACCTGATCTATTCTGGAGATCTGAGGGTTTTATGTTCCACTTAGTCTTTGTAAGAAGTTAAGGGAAAGATTTCAATAGAAGCTTCCTCAGTTATGTTTCTAATTGTACAAAAGCTTTTAGATCTCAGAAATGTACTTGTAGAGGCAGCTAACGTTGATCCCTGGACCCACCGAGTGGTCTCATGAAAAGAAAGTTTTGCTCTTTTTTATATTCAATACTCGAGAGATTCTGCATTTTTCACGAAAGAGAGAGTGAGATTTGAGAAAGCAATCAAAATACAATCCGATTTAATATGAGCAACCCTAAAACACTTGCACCGCTAAGGTACTAAACCTTTCCTTTCACTATTTACTTGAGGATGTACTAAAATGCATATGTATGTGTGTAGGTATGTCTGCCCACTTGTATGCGCAGTTATTGCTCTTAGCCTGGGGGCAGCAATTACCATTTGAGTCAACTTTTACTGCATTGTTAACTAATTCGCACTGTGCCCTGTTCCAACTGCCATCGGGATGCCATTAACTGACATCTGCCAACCTCCAGCCGCAATACGGGAAAATTGCGAACACACCCGTCTTTCACTAATGGCGCAGCAGGTTTTCGAGCGCGACTTCTACCCGCATACAAACACACTTACACACATGCATATACATATCTACATAAATGTCTATATATACATACAAATACATATAGACACAAATATAAATATTCTAACAGGCGGTAAGAGTTATGCATTTGCGTTGGCTATATTTTTCGCCGATCCTTCAGCGCAATTGCACATTGCCTCGCAGAAGGATATGTAAATCTTCCGCGTTGGGCCATAAATTCTAACAGTCAGCTGGAGTCAGTCGTTCAATAGCCAGCGCATTTGCATTGAAGAGTTATGAGCGTCAACTCAGCTACAAATTGGTTATTTCGCTGATTTGTTTGTTGTTGGTGTTGTTTGTTTTTTGCAGCGACCAGCCACCAGGAAATGACAACAAACTAACAAATGGTGTATTGCTCAGTTGTCATTATCACATTTATTTGCATCTTTTGTTATTTGTACGTGTTTTTGTAGAAGTGTTTTCTTCTTCATGCGAAAGGCAAGCAAGAAAGGATGCCCACAGTGCTTGCAATGTTCTACAATTTGTTTAGCATAGAGCGGTGTACTCTTAAATAAATGTGAAGCGGAAAAATATAAATAAATGCAATATATACTTTCGAGTGTCTTTAGGGAGCGTTAAATATACGTTGACATTGCGACTTTTTCCATACAGGCAAGGTTATATTAATGACTATGAACGTTAGAAAGTCAATAAAACGAACACAATTAAGTTAAAGCACTATTACTGCGTAAAACACCTATGTAAACATATATTTCAGCATTTAGAACTTTTTCAGAGGTGTAGCCAGGCCTAATAGTATATGAGTACACATAAAGCTAATAATTTTCCGCAACTTCTAAGTTTTTATTGAAAAAAATGTTGATTTCAAATAAATACTCATGTTTGATATAAAAAACTGAACTTTCATAAAAAATCAGGCTTTCATAAAAAATTAAAATTTCATATAAAAATAGGCTTTCATAAAAAAAAGATGTTTCATAAAAAATATGTAAAAATGAGCTTTCATATAAAATCCGAACTTTCATAAAAAATTAAGCTTTTACACAAAAATTTGGCTTTCATTACAAAAAATGAAAAATAAAAATTTGAATTTTCATAAATATTAGGTTTTCGTATAAAAAATTAACTTTCATCCAAAAAACTGGGCTTTCTTAAAATATAATATAAAGCTTTCATACAAAAAACGGAGCTTTCTTTAAAAATAAAGCTTTCATATAAAAAAAAGAGTTCTCACACGAAAAAATGAGCTTTCTTAAAAAAATTAAGCTTTAATAAAACAGTTTGCTTTCATATACAAAATTGAGCTTTCATAAAGAAATTAAACTTTAATACAAGAATTTAGCTCTCATATAAAAAACATAACTGAGCCTAATCTAATAAATTAAGCTTTCCTATAAAAAATAAGCTTTCAAATAAAACCTGAGCTTTCGTATAAAAAATTAGACTTTCATATAAAATAAAAGCTTTAATATAAGAAAATAGCTTTCAGGTGGAGTGATTTCATTTATTGTGAAACTTTCTTTAAAATTTGTAATTAGTTTAGTTTAAATTTGACTCACGTCTTTTTATCTTGCAGTCTGTCCAGAGAACCAATGTATATAAAAATTGCAATAAGCGAAAGTTTTAGCGAGGTATAAGGTATTTGGCATATAAGTAAACTTCAATTGACAATCCATTACTCTGTAACTGAACGTCACATGTTTTAGAGTTTATCGGTAAAATCCGAATTTCATTTCGAATTGCACATAAGTATCAAAGTAAAGGTATTCAAATTAAATTTGACAAATAAGGTAATCAAAGTTTGTTCAATTACTTAATTGAAGAGCTCTTCAAAACACCAATTTTAGTGAATGAATCAGATTATTTTAAATATTCACATAATCCATATAAAGAATTATGTAATATTTATAGTCTCTACCCATAATTACAATACCTTTACATACCTCCTTGATGCTTTCGTCATTCTGTTGCAGTTCTTTTCCTTGGTGGGTTGGTCAAGGTGTGTCTGCTTGAGAATATTTACTGGTTATTAGCAGAAAAGGCGAGTTAGCCCTAATTGTCCTGCAAAATATTTGTTGTCTGTGGTCAGACCGCAGAATGGGTGCGGTAGTAACTATGAGTGAAAATGTACTAAATGCGCCACAAGAGACAAAAGTCCTGGCTGTGGGCGCACCTAAATTCATATAGATATGTACATACGAGTGTGCCTACGTATTTGTACATACATAATACTTGTAAAAGGTAAACGGCTGAAATGAATTGCCTTAAAGGCACATGTTAGTATGTGCTGCAAGTTTTTCATTGAATTTATGGCCATAAATAAGGTACATAAGTGACGGAAGTTACTTGAAGGGTTGGACCTAAGCATTGTTGATTTACAATGATGTACATATGTATGTAAAAATGGTTTAGTATATTTGTTCACATAAATAAATTTAATAATATTAATTCATTTACCGGTATATCTTCTTGATTAACTGAGTCAATGAACGAAATTTATTAAATGAGCGGATTTTGTTGAGCCTTAAAAGTTGAGCGAGTAAAAAGTAAATATTCTTACTTCCTTAAACTGATTGGATACTTAAAAAAAAGTGTAAAAATTTCTTTTGTATGAACTCTTACTTTATATCTAGAAATTTGTATCTATGTTTTCATAGCACAGAACCATATTCTATTATATATCTGCCTAAAATTACAGAAAATGTTATATCACTATATTATTGAGCCTATTGTTAGACAAGAGCAAAAAACCTTTAAGTTTTAAGTCTATAGAGTTATCAAGAAGGTAAATATTGAAGTTATAGTCCTTTAAATTATAACGCATAAGCAAATTTTAATTTGCCTAGCAATTTGGTGTAACGCAGAGTAATACTTTTTATTGGCTATGTTACTAAGTGCGTGATAGTCAATAAAAATAATTACATGGGTGTCTCTAAATACATACATATATTGGATAAAACCATTAAAAAGTCAGCACTGCCGAATAAACTCACGTATGTATTGATGTATCCACGTTCTATCCCTTGTTTCAAAACGGAGCAGAAATTCGTTCTTATTGGATTTAATCAGTCAAAACATTTATCTTTTTGAACGATATTCCCAAAATGCGGCAACCAACGAGCTTTACGAAAGGCAACAGATTTGTCAGGAAATGTAGTAAGGCAAAATAAATAGATCTTCGTGAGAAGCACACCATTTTACATTTTAACAAGCATTACATTATTTTCTAGACATTAAATTGTTTAAAATTGATTTACTTAAGAGGTTACATGGGTTTTCGTGTATCAAAAAATCGAATTTTTTTATTTTCTAATTTTATAATACCTCAAGAATATTGGCCTTCATTTTCAAGTTTATTCGAGTAATAGTTTCGGAGATACAGCTTTGAGAACTTGAGCACTTTTGTGCCACTTTTGTCACTCAAACGCTCAAATCTTTAAACGCGTTTTTCTCCAAACTGTGTTTTTGAAGTCGGTTGGCAAGATTTCTCGAGAACTACTCAACTGATCTTCATAAAATTTAAAATAGATCTTAATAAAGATATAATGCTTAAAGACTTGAACGATAGATTTTTTTTCGATTTCAACTATTTGAAAAAAAAATTCGCGAAGTTTTCACTGTAATTTTAATTTTTTTTTTTTTTGTAAAAATGTCTGCCAAAAAATCCAATTTTCATTTTTTTACCTTCGTCCAAGTTCTAACTTAACTTAAGGTTATAAAACACATCTTTTTTTCTAGGAGTCACCGGAAATAGTGTCCCAATGTCCGAGTTTAAAGTATTATTTCCAAAAATTTCAGAATATCTTTGTTAATAGTGTATGTTAGTAACAATATAAAATCCTGATAAAATATTAAATTTTTTATATCAGAAAAAATATTGTGAAAAAATGCTTCTTTTTACCCGAGGAAACCCATTGAATCCCTTACTATACCCTCTTGGGTATATGAAAAATAAATAAAACTTTTAATAAAAAAGACTATTTTATTTTTAATTTTTGCCTTAACATTTGCTTTTTACTTTTTCAAAATTTTTATATTATTTTATCTGGTATATTCTTAAGTTTTCTACTAATTAAAATTAAGAAATAAATATTTCATAATAAAAGCACAATTTTCTTTTAGTTTTTACGCTGACTCAGTTATAATTAAGATTTCCTCTGCCTGAACCCAAAAGTGTGTGACCTTCGGGTTTTGTTTTTTACACCTTTTATTTAATTTTAACTTTTTTCTGGTACTACATATGTTATCGCCTCATTAAAGCATATTAACACTTTTCAACTGAGTGCTGAATAACACTCCGGCAACACTTACACACACATATTCATATATTTCGTTCATTGCAACGCCAGATTAAATGAATCATTACCGTTTTTCACATTCTACTCTAGAGTACTTTTGAATTTTTGAATTACACGGGCATTACAAAACCGATTGGACGCGGATACTTATATGTGGTTATAAATATGTATGCATATACAATATATATACATATATATTATTATATACATATGTATCTACAAATTAATGCCTGCATTATGAAGTATTCAGCGTGAAACCACTTAATAGCTAGAATTTTTTCACATTAGTGTTGTAGAAGAACGCTGCAGCTTGTTGCAACAAAGCGCCAAAGAGTGTGGCACAACATCTTCAAGTGTATGTATGTGTGCAGATAACGTTGTTGCATTGAAAACATACAAAAATGTGGCAATTAGCATTAGTTTTAACAGCTGGCAACGCTTGAATGCAATCACAGCGATAAAGAAGAGTCAATTCTAAGCTGCAAAAAGTTGCAACAAGCACACATGCACATATGCACACACAATGCAGCGCGCATAAAAATGAAAGGTGAAGCAAGAATTTTCATATATACACATACATATGAAGAAATATGTCGCATATATTGGCAGGCTCGATCAGCGGGGTGCAAGCGGTTTGGCAGGCGTTGCGGCAGAAGAAGAGGAATCGTGTCAGCGATTTTCATTTCTCCAGCAATTAATTGATGTCTTCAATTAAAAATGCAATGCACGATGGAACGCAGCAAACACACACACACACATACACACACAAACGTCGCAGCAAACATCCATAAGTATGCCTGCAATGTCCATGTCCCAGCAGTGTTTGCGGTGAAAAGTAGGTGACCCATCATCATTAGGCATCATCAACAAAGCAATGTGCTGCCGAGCAGCTGCTGCTGCCACAAACTGCAACAAAACGCTGCACATAACCTGATCGACAGCACCAATAGCTGCCGCATGCATAAAGCTGGCCATGGCAAAGTGCTTGATGATGATTTTTGAAATGCGTGCACAGCTCGCAGCGCAACTCATCGCTGTAGCTAACGCCACAAGACGGGACGCAGACGTGCGCCGGTTCATCCCAGCATGACGCTGCACACATTCCATAAAACACAATGGACTAGCAAAGCAACGAAGCAATGAAATGCTTTTGCTGCTGCCAGCAGCTGTGTTGCTGGTGCTAATACAGTTGTTGTTGCTGTTGCTACCAACTTACGCTAGTTGCGGCCATTGGCACTTGCGCCACTTTTACTTAATGAGCATGTGAATGGCATTGCCGGCAGCCGCATTGACCAATAAACGTGATATAAAGGACGCACTTGCCACACACACTCTCACTCAAACGTGCGTGTGTGCACATATGTGAATGCTTTGGTATGCGTTTTGTATTAAACTGAAATCATAAGCATGAAACCAGTCAGTCTATAACTCACTTACTTTCATATGAATCGATGTAATTAGCACAACAACAGATTGAGAAGGGGAAAAGTGCTTACGTTACAGTTGCGGTCAGCTTATTGGTTACGCTTGCGTTGGTTATATGTAGTTTTTTTGTCGTTTTTCACTCCGGCGTGAAAATGGGGTTAAACATTTTTTATTATAAATCAAAAATTTTTCATTTGTGACAAATATTAAATTTATTTACCGTTATAAAAATAAAAAAATCTGTCCTTATGAGAGTTTACAAATTAATTTCTGCTCTTTTTCGAACATTGACGTAATTTTGTTTTTCGAAAAAGCAAACTGTTTGAAACATTGAACTCTTTTTTCATCCACTCTTATATTCTACATTACATTAATTTCCTTAAGACTTAAAAATATATGCCAGAAATTAGTAAAAAGGGTTTTCAATAGATTAATAATATAATAAATTTAAATTTTTATCTAGATCAAAAAATAATAGCAGTCTGCATTTTTTTAAAACTATCAGAATAACAAATTAAACGATCAACTGGTATAAATATAAGAGACTAGTATAATTCAATATTCTCTAGAAAAGCAAATGTAACTCTAGAACAAGAAATAATAACATTATTCCATTATATATTACTAAGTGGTGAATCGAACGATCAACTGGTATAAATATTAGAAACAAGTATAATCCAATATATCGTCATAAAAACAAATATATCTAAAGAACAAGAAACAGAGCCGCTTTTAATTATAAAATACGGAGTGATGTATCCAACCATCAACTGGTATAATTATAAGAGACTGGTATAATCCAAAATATCTTCAAAAAAGCAAGTATATATCTAGGACAAAAGATATTAACCGACTTCAATTGTATGATTCGAAGTGATGAATCCAACGATCAACTGGTATAAATAGAGAACACCGTTTTCGTTCAATATATCTCTAGAAACGCAAGTATAATATATAGAACAAGAAATAAAAACATATTATATTATATATCACTAAGTGGTGTATTGAACGATGAACTGGTATAAAAATAAGATACTGGTATAATTCAACATATCTCATACAAAGAATATATAGTATATCTCTAGGACGAGAAAGAATTATATCTTTAAATATATGTTACCGAGTAGTGAATCGAACGATTGACGATCGACTGGTATAAATAAAAGAGACAAGTATAACCCAAAATAAATCTATTAAAACGAAACATATTGTGTATGTTGTGTCAAATTTAAACAAATAACTTCTTGGCTTGATACGTGAACAGAATGGTGAATCGATCATGCGACTGGTATAACTAAAATAAACTGGTATAAAAAATTTATACCGAAAATATAAAGTCACTTGAACATTTTAATGTGTTTCCAGTATCGAATTCTATTAAATAAATTTATATTTTGACAAAGAGACAAATCTCAAAAAGAGCGGAGCATAAAACTTGTGAATCGAAGACGACCATTATAAGCTAGTCGTTTCATCCTTAGATCATTTTGAGTCAAAAAATCAAATAATACAGCTTTAACCGTAAACTATAAGTTACAGCTATATAGAGTATATGTAACGGGTGATTTTTTTGAGGTTAGGATTTTCATGCATTAGTATTTGACAGATTACGTGGGATTTCAGACATGGTGTCAAAGAGAAAGATGCTCAGTATGCTTTGACATTTCATCATGAATAGACTTACTAACGAGCAACGCTTGCAAATCATTGAATTTTATTACCAAAATCAGTGTTCGGTTCGAAATGTGTTTCGCGCTTTACGTCCGATTTATGGTCTACATAATCGACCAAGTGAGCAAACAATTAATGCGATTGTGACCAAGTTTCGCACTCAGTTTACTTTATTGGACATTAAACCAACCACACGAATGCGTACAGTGCGTACAGAAGAGAATATTGCGTCTGTTTCTGAGAGTGTGGCTGAAGACCGTGAAATGTCGATTCGTCGCCGTTCGCAGCAATTGGGTTTGTGTTATTCGACCACATGGAAGATTTTACGCAAAGATCTTGGTGTAAAACCGTATAAAATACAGCTCGTGCAAGAACTGAAGCCGAACGATCTGCCACAACGTCGAATTTTCAGTGAATGGGCCCTAGAAAAGTTGGCAGAAAATCCGCTTTTTTATCGACAAATTTTGTTCAGCGATGAGGCTCATTTCTGGTTGAATGGCTACGTAAATAAGCAAAATTGCCGCATTTGGGGTGAAGAGCAACCAGAAGCCGTTCAAGAACTGCCCATGCATCCCGAAAAATGCACTGTTTGGTGTGGTTTGTACGCTGGTGGAATCATTGGACCGTATTTTTTCAAAGATGCTGTTGGACGCAACGTTACGGTGAATGGCGATCGCTATCGTTCGATGCTAACAAACTTTTTGTTGCCAAAAATGGAAGAACTGAACTTGGTTGACATGTGGTTTCAACAAGATGGCGCTACATGCCACACAGCTCGCGATTCTATTGCCATTTTGAGGGAAAACTTCGGACAACAATTCATCTCAAGAAATGGACCCGTAAGTTGGCCACCAAGATCATGCGATTTAACGCCTTTAGACTATTTTTTGTGGGGCTACGTCAAGTCTAAAGTCTACAGAAATAAGCCAGCAACTATTCCAGCTTTGGAAGACAACATTTCCGAAGAAATTCGGGCTATTCCGGCCGAAATGCTCGAAAAAGTTGCCCAAAATTGGACTTTCCGAATGGACCACCTAAGACGCAGCCGCGGTCAACATTTAAATGAAATTATCTTCAAAAAGTAAATGTCATGAACCAATCTAACGTTTCAAATAAAGAACCGATGAGATTTTGCAAATTTTATGCGTTTTTTTTTAAAAAAAGTTATCAAGCTCTTAAAAAATCACCCTTTATATATAGGATTTCATTAGGCCTTTAAGGATCTTTAGTTTTAAAAAAACTGTAGATATTGGATTATTGCTATTGTAGTGGCTAAAATCCCATACGTTCCGGTTATCAATACCTTACTGTATTATTACACGTTTTAATCGATTAGAAAGTTGATGTTGAGGTACGAGAAAAAACGCTCGACATATTCAGTCAATCGAACCCATAGAGTTCCTTGGGCTTCTTTCGTGTGAAACCTGAAATTGTTACTTGCGAGTCGTAAAACATCGTATATACATACTTATATAAACTTTTTATACTTCATATATTTTATTCACCTCTTTTTAGTATAGTTTAACAAAGCGTCACTATTTATCGTTCCAGCACTGTAACTAATATAATAATATAAGCAAATAGACGTGATTTTCTTGTTCGACGCGTACATTAGCAGCTTTCCTTACCTTATTTGTTCTACAAACGTGCATTCCTGACACTAATCGTTCAATATCTTGCACACTCTTATTCTTTGCAGATTGACGATGCTGCCATACAGGTGTACAAAGACGGTGATTATGGCGCCTATCTGGACTTGGAGTCCTCACTGGCTGAGCAAGCGGAAGAAATTGAAGGTCTTAATTCTAGGTGAGTGCGCTGGCAGAGCGATCAAATGTATGATAAAATAGAAACTGAAAAACAAAAACAACAACAATATGAATGTCAACAACAAAAACACAGTGCATTTGCGTGCACTTAAGTACCAAAGTGGAAACTTAACCATTTGCATTTTATTGTTAAAGTACTAAATTATTTTTTAAATATATTTTTCCATTTTTATTACTGTAAATTGTTGTAAATGTTGTATTCAACTCAGCAAGTTGCAAATGAGCATTCATGCTGGCGTTCGCGCGCACCAAATGTAGGCGTTGTTAAGTAATTTGAGCTTTGCAGATTTCACACCTACAACGTTTCTTAGAAGTTAACTCATTTGTGACTCTCTAGTGCTACAATAACAACAATTCTTTGCACTGAAGTTATGAATAAAATTCTCGATTATAATTACTTAATTAAGAATATGTACTCGTATTACTCATTAGCCAGCTTGATTGTGTGCGGAGGAGTGTATTATATCTACTGTTTTGTTGTTTGGTGTTCTTGGTAAACAATGCCGCATGAATTCTTAATGTTTTAGTGTTTGAAGTTATTTGGAAAAACAAAATTAATGCATAACGTGGGTATTATATGAAAATTTGAATTTCTTTGCTGAACACTCTAAGAACAATTGTATTTTTCAATTTAAAAAATGGTTGAAACATTGAAATAGTATAAATTCCATAAAAATAATAAGATATTTTTTTTTTGTAATAAAACTATAAAAATGGTTTACTTCGACATCACTCTATACATATACAAATTATTCCTTATCGGAACTTTGATCGGTCAGTTTGTATGACAGCTATATACTATAATGATTCGATCTGCACCATTTGTGCGGATACATAATCGTTGGTGGACAAAAACCCATGCCAAATTGGATAGAGATATGTCGTCTACTGAAGAAGTTTTCCATAATAGAACTTAATTCTGACCGATCAGTTTGTATGGCAGTCATAACTATAGTGGTTCAATTCGAACAATTTCTTGGAAAAATGTAGCTGGAGAATAATCTGTCCCAAATTATACATACAATAACTTATTTTTGATCGATCAGTTTGTTAGACAGGTGTGTATATCCTTTAGTGATCCGATGTCGGCGTTTCTGACAAATTAACCATTTTTTGGAGAGAAATGAACATGTAAACAATTTTAGAATGATATTCAATGATATGGTTCACGTATAAAGGAACGACGGACATAACAAAATTCGATCAGTTCGTCAGGCAGATCATTTACATATATATACTTTATATGGCCCCCGATGTTTTATCATAGATTTAGGGTATAAAAATACATAACAAACAAACTTATTGAATAGTCTAAGTTTTAATAAACTTTTTTATTTTTCTAAGTTTCGCTTCTGATAGAAATTGTTAAAATTGATTAAAAATCGCTTCGTGCAAGTATTTTGGATCCATATACATACTCGTATATACCCGCGAAATAATTAGGTATTGTATTTTGGTTCTAATATGCAGAAAATGTTTTATATGTATTCTCCCAACAAGATATTTGGATCTTTTAACCCAGTATATCAAACAAATTAATCGAACTCTTTAGCATGACTAAAGCACGATGATCAAAGTGGCATATAGTACGAGTATATGCCCTGACTTCTTTTTTGCTTTGGCATTTAATTAAGGATTCCATCTCATGCTACATATACTATACATATCGGGTTTTCCAATATGGATTATATCATTTCACAGTGTCAGCCAGTGGTGAATGAATGAAAATTATATCAGTTGTTTCCCTTGAACCAGCGAAAGAAAATTTATTTGCTAAGATCATTGTTCTTTAACAATAATTGTCTCAAAATACCAAAAATTAATAAGAATTTAAAAAAGCGGGCACTAACTTCCACACAATTTTCCTGATAAATTTTTTGAAATCTTGACCTTTTATCAGATATAATTTTAACGAATAATACCAAAATATGGTATGTGTCCGGTCATTGGAACGTACCCATGTCCGATTAACGGAATTTCCATTGTATGAAAATAAGAATGAAATAGTGTGTTCATGAAATTAATCCAGTTATGGGAGATGTCCGGCTATGAGGATTGTTCACTGCATATCATTTACCTATTATCAGATAAGAAATTCAAATGCTACATCCAACTACTTAAAAAAATATCTCGTTTCATAGATTTTGTAGGAAAGTAGATGTTCTACAGATAATGTCTCAATCGAGTTTTTTCGTAAACTAAACCTTTTAAAAGATACTAAGGCTGAAGCTTACAACAATTTTCTTTAAACTAACCTAACAGTAATTATTTTTTTCGTTTCCTCCACTGCTAAAGTGATTTCGGCCTACTCCTTTGAAGAAACCTGAAACAATTCTTTCTATGAATATTGTCCATACAATAAGCTTCAATTGAAAAAAAATCGGCGAATCGGCGTTGTTAAAAAAAATTTGAAATTTTTCCAGAATTTTGGTGGGTTTTGGTCTGCCAAAACTTGATTTTTCTCCGAGAAATTGTGGCAGCTAATTCAAAAATGCTGCTTCGAGAAAAATTCTTAAAGTTTGTTACGAAGTTTGTAACATCCGAAAATCGTACACCTTATAATTACATATTTAAATGATCAGAGTGACGATTTAACCATGTCTAACTCTATGTCCCTCTATCGTACTAACGTTCTGAAATTTGTAGACTTCTTTTTCACCCCAAGAAGCTGTCGATATCGGGTATCTGTAACTGCTCTGTAACAGCCATAAAAGCAGAGCGATCAAAGTTCTTGTACGCAGTTTTTTCATTTATAAAGTCAATACTTGCTTCCGTGCAGCCGAAGTTATAATTTTTTATCTGACAAATTTGATAACAAAGTTCCCATATTGAGAGTATCTTGAACGGTGTTTAAAGTCTGCCAAGGAGGGGTTTAGTTTCAACACTTTGACATTTCTACTTTTTCTACTAAAGTTAATATAAGAGATTGATTGGTGGTGGTGCGAGAAGGGTGTAAAAGTGCCCTCACATTGCAACACATTCCTATAGTATATTCTGGGTTATAAGAAAACAATGAAAATGCCTTATCGTTTATAGAATTAGAAGTTAGTTATATAATTATATGTACATAGATACATACATATGTATATGACAAACCACAAACTGACAGGAATCGCTTTCCTGGAATCAACATTTGACTGTTTTCCTACAAATACAAATGCGTGCGCCAATAAACTTAGAATATGCGAATATGCGCATGTGTGTGTAAATGACTTGCTGAATAATTACGTGAATTACTTAGAATCTGCCAGCCACTTGACATTTACGTATCGAATGAATAGCAATAGACAGTCTGGCCACCATGACTGTCAACCAGCAGTCACACCGCAATCAATCAGCAACTGAGAACTGTGGCTTAGGTAAACTAATACGAATATACTATATACATACCATATACTATATATACATATATGTATACATGTAAGTCTACGTGTGGCTTTTATGGCTGTGGGTTAGCTTGTTTATCTCTTGATAACAATTTGTTTGCCAAACTGCGCAAAAAGCCTCGTCTAATCATATTTCCATGCACACAAACACACACACGCACACATGTATAAGTAGCTCATATTTCAGTAAACTAAATTTACTTAGTGACGTTAAAGCCAAGCAATGTGCACAATGTTAGATAAGTTGGTGAGCGGTAACGTCGGCAACTCGGAAAGTCCGCTGCAAACCGAAATAGCAATGATTCAATGCACTTCATTTCGGAGTACTTGTATATAGAGCATTCTGCCGTGGACCTGGCCCACTTTGTGCCACCACACACATACACATGCACACTTGGTGTGCGAAACTTCATTCGTTTCCTCATTGCCCACTTTCGCTGTCGGCCTTTGATTATTTTTATGATTAACGCGTTGATTTCTGTGAAACAATCGTCAATGCGTCTGGCCGCGTTAGAAAGTGTGCAACAGCAAATTACGCGATTTTTATATTGCAAAAATAAAAATAAAATAAATACAATTAAAATAAATAAAATAAGATTTATTGTTCACAGCTTCCAGGTATTCGCTGAATTTGCGCACTCAGCTGCCAATGTTTCTAAAAATTTATGCATGTGTGTGTGTTATTTAACTCTCTTTGTTTTTCTTTCATTATTTTGAAGAAAGTCATTGCTCGTACTTACAGCACATATGCACGTACATGTATGTATATGTGGCTGTTGTTTTTGTGATTTTGTTGATTGTTTGCACAACTTCTTCATTTGAGCGCCGATATTGATGAGTTTACTAGTATTCCATGTGCTTTTTATACCCATATAACACGTTACACAGCGTAAAATACATATGTGTTTGAAAGGACTCTTATGTAGTAAACTAACAGGAATGTTATAGAGCTATATACTCGTATATAAAATAAATAAATGAAGATTGCACTGTGAACTAAGGTCTATTGTGCCCTCTCCTAAGTCACAACGACTCACTTAGCCCCAGCATAATGATAAATTCCAATATACTGTTAGGCCCTAATGAGGCCATGTGATCGCTATTTGGAAATATGGATTCAAGCACCTTTATCCTGCGTCTGCAGACAATTTGCAGGTGTTCTGGAGTTTCAATTTCCCTGTAAGAGAGCCGGAAATTCACACAATAAGCTAGGACCACGTTATATAAGTGCTTCTTATGAAGGTATTCGACAAGTAGCCTGAGTTTGTGCCTAGGGAAGTTGATTACATATTTAAACCTGCTGAGCTTGTAACTCCCTTAACTCCCCCATTAGCAACTTGGCATGGCGCATGCCTTGGAGTTGTTACCAATACCCCTCTCTGCCCACTCCTTCTTCCTTACGGATCAGCTGTTAGTATGGTATGGTATTTTCGTACTTCGACGTCATACCGTCCCAAAAGTTCGGAATTCAGTCGATGTTGACTTTCCAAAAATGTGGGTATTGAATTCTCGACTGAAAACCCACAGTCAGTCTACGCTGAAGTACAGGGTTTGTCTGGAAAGTAATAGGTCTAAGTCGACTTAAAAAAATTTATTGAACCAATGGTTACAAGTCTTTAAAAACTTTCAAAATAAGCTCCTATTGCGTCGATGCAGCGCGGCCAGCGCAATTTCCAAGCATTGAAGAAGTCACGGAAGGCATTCTCCGAAATAGTCTTAAGAGCCGACACATCTGACACATCTGTGAGCTGAGACATTGTTGGGGTGCAACTTTCTATTGGCTGCGACATCTTGTCGGACTCAATTGACCCTTCGTTTGAGTTTTTTGAGGACTTTCACCTAAAACTTGGCTTTGACGATTTGTCCAGGAGGAACAAATTCATGCTGGACGATGTCTTTGATGTCAAACAAGACAATGAGTATCCTTTCCACTTTGAATTTGCTAATTTTTCCGGGTTTCATTAGCAACCTCTTCCCGGCCCTCCAAAAGGGCTTGGTGCCACTGAAGCACACTATTTCTTACTAAAGCAACATTTGGGTAAGCCTGCTTGATCATACCAAACGTCTCTGCCGCAGATTTACCCATTTTCACACAGAATTTAATCGCATACGTCTGCACTAACGAACGCTGTATTTTCGGCTTGCGCCACTCACAGAAACACGTCGCGCGAAAATGTTTGTACTTATTCTGCACGATCAGCCGTTCGTTAGCTCGGACGGAAGAAAATCAGTCCTATTACTTTCCGGATTAACCTTGTATACTGTTTAGACTGTTCCTAGATCCTTGTACCAGTACGTCTATGCGAAACGAGACAAAACATCAGAGGAATCATTCTTCCTGAATAGGTTTCAATTACTGCTAAGAAGTTTTCTCTCTTTTGCGTTTGTATTTGTTTGGATGGAGCAAATATTGCTCCTGGTTTTTTTTTAGGATAAGAGATCAGTTATATCGGGAGCTTGCGTCAACAGTTTACCAGCACGACCCTTTTGTCACAGAGGGTGGAATCTGCTTTCGCTTATATACTAAAAAACGGACGTTCCAACTATCTAAAAGAGGACAAGGCTATGCGTCCAATTCGCCTGAAATGTTGGTAGTCTTCTCAAAGAATACATATCTCTCAATGACTATAACATCAGTGTATATTTTCGACCAAAACCAAGGAGTTTTCAACATTTTTTGAAGACTATTTGGCTCACAAACACTCTCACACTTCGCACATACATTTATCTTAAGACCGTATTTTATATTCGGTACCACCTAAACTTACGTCCACCTTCCATACAACTTTACGCTTTAATTTTTTACTTTATTTCAACGATTTTAAAGGTATGGCAAAGAAATTTGCCAGAATGGTCGAAAGTTGGCGATAAAAGATACGAAAAGACACATACATATAAACATTTAAATGTGCATACCTTTACATGCCACAGCTTTGAATGACCGTAGCATCGCGTTGCGCCTGCAAACGTTTTGAATGTCTAAATTTCACTTTCCGTTCTCTTTGCTTTCGAAAACCGGACAAAGATGCCCACACTAAAGAATGTACGCACAGACGAGCGGCGACTTGCCACAACTGCTGTCAGACGGCGACGACCGACGTACGGATGTAATTTACCTTGAACCCATTATGTTGCTGCAGCAGCACCTCCACGCTTGCACTTGGGCGTCCAAAACGCATGCGCAGATACAGGCGCTTGAAGAGCCAGTGTTCATATATCAACAGTGTGTGTGGTGGGCAAAAGCAGGAAGCGCGCATTTCGGGTTTCGCAATGCGGCAAGTCGAAAAATGAAAAACATAACCAGCAAGTAAGCACACTAACTGTGCAGACTGCAACAAAACAACAAAAGCACAAGCTGTAACGGATCCGCTGTGTAGGCGCTGCCAGGTAGTAGAGCCTTTGTCCAAACGAGCCAACAACCACTGTGTTCCTGCCACTCGATCTCACTGAATGGGAATGGCTGCGGCGCTGGCTCTGCGGTTGCCAGTTGACAATTGACGTTGAACACAACGGCGCATTGTTGGGTTTCACTGGGTTTCTGGGGCACATCCAAGCGACGCAGCAGACAAAAATAATCACAAAACCGCCTCGTGTTTGCCTCTTCACGAAAGATGCCCACATATTTACATGCATATACACAGTGATATGTGGGTGTTTTTTGTGTCGTGGCCAACTGCGGCTGCTTGTTGTTGGTTGCATGTGGCCATTCGAAATTCGCCACTTCGGTAAGGCGACGCCGTTGTGTCTTCTTGGCCTTTCACTTGTTAATTTATTGCCGTTAAATGCGCAGCAGTGGAAGCGTTTGCTTAAAAGTGCAAAGAAAAGCGATCGGTTTTTAATAACCGCTGAATGGTGGACAAAAATAAAAAAACAAAAACAAAAGATGGGGGAAAATATTAATAATTAGTTGGTAAAAGTGTCCGCAAGTGGAATAAATTACCTGCTGGCACGAATTTCTCTTCCTTTCAGAAGCATATTTAATATGTGTGTACGAGTATACGAATGCCGTTATATTTAACGAGTAGTTTATTTTATTGGTATTATAGGTCGGCTCGACTGAAGCGCAGTCTTTAATAGTGTACTGAAGAGCTTTAGAAGCTTAAAAATATCGATTTGTTGTTGCTTAAATCTCTTTACAAATAATCTAAGAATATGTCCCCAAAGTTATAGATGGGAATTCGAAATATTTTCGAAATTAGAAGGGAAATAGGCAGAAAGCAAAAACTTTCTCGGTTTTATATTTTTACGATTGTTCTTAATTGGCGGGCAGGATAGAAAAAAAAATAAACGTCGTATGGAATTGGGGCAAAGTTTATTATCTCTGGCATTAAATTATCTTTTATTTAAACTAAAAAATCTAAGAAAAGTCAAGTTCGAACATATTTTTAAACCACATAAAGTAAATTTTTTTTGGTCAAAAACCACTTTTTTCAATTTTTCGAAATTTGTAAAATTTTACACTTTTTGTGGATTTTTTTTGTTTAACTAGAAGATAAATTATTAAAAAATATGAATCTTTTTGATTATTCTATTTCCGATAGAAATTGCGACCTGTATTTTGCCCGCCGTCCGACAACTTATATACATGCGAGATGCTTCCGAAAGGCAGAATATCAAAGATTTTTTATACAAAAAATTTGTGAATGATGTTTAAATCTATAACTATACACACTGAAAATTTCGATTTAAACAATTTTTTTATTCTCTCCCAAAAAAATCATTAAGAAATGAATTTTTGAGGCCTCCAAAGCAAGCATAAGTTACTAACCTGAAGTTCCACAGTCCTTCTTGTTCTAAACAGTCCTTAGATATCCGTTAAAGCTTCTTATTTTTACTAACCACTCACTCAAGTTCCCATTAGTTGCTCACAATAACGAATGATGCTGTTAGTTCATAACTTCTTAGTGAAAATCTGCTCTATCGGTTCAATAGAGGACGAAAAAATCTAAATTTTATAGATTTTTTTTATTCATTGATAACGCAAAAAATAGTTTTTAGTTGTTTGATTCCAGATGTTTATCGTCAGGAAGGTTTAGATTCAATTTCTTCCAATTGTCTTAATACCGATTTAGTTTTAGTATTATCCGACATATCAAATAGTCGAAAAGATTAAGAATATAGCACATTGCCTGTCAGAGAATTGAATATATGCCCTTCGATAAAATAATATACTTGTAACGGGTGATTTTTTAAGAGCTTGATAACTTTTTTAAAAAAAAAAACGCATAAAATCGCAAATCGGTTCTTTATTTGAAACGTTAGATTGGTTCATGACATTTACTTTTTGAAGATAATTTCATTTAAATGTTGACCGCGGCTGCGTCTTAGGTGGTCCATTCGGAAAGTCCAATTTTGGGCAACTTTTTCGAGCATTTCGGCCGGAATAGCCCGAATTTCTTCGGAAATGTTGTCTTCCAAAGCTGGAATAGTTGCTGGCTTATTTCTGTAGACTTTAGACTTGACGTAGCCCCACAAAAAATAGTCTAAAGGCGTTAAATCGCATGATCTTGGTGGCCAACTTACGGGTCCATTTCTTGAGATGAATTGTTGTCCGAAGTTTTCCCTCAAAATGGCAATAGAATCGCGAGCTGTGTGGCATGTAGCGCCATCTTGTTGAAACCACATGTCAACCAAGTTCAGTTCTTCCATTTTTGGCAACAAAAAGTTTGTTAGCATCGAACGATAGCGATCGCCATTCACCGTAACGTTGCGTCCAACAGCATCTTTGAAAAAAAACGGTCCAATGATTCCACCAGCGTACAAACCACACCAAACAGTGCATTTTTCGGGATGCATGGGCAGTTCTTGAACGGCTTCTGGTTGCTCTTCACCCCAAATGCGGCAATTTTGCTTATTTACGTAGCCATTCAACCAGAAATGAGCCTCATCGCTGAACAAAATTTGTCGATAAAAAAGCGGATTTTCTGCCAACTTTTCTAGGGCCCATTCACTGAAAATTCGACGTTGTGGCAGATCGTTCGGCTTCAGTTCTTGCACGAGCTGTATTTTATACGGTTTTACACCAAGATCTTTGCGTAAAATCTTCCATGTGGTCGAATAACACAAACCCAATTGCTGCGAACGGCGACGAATCGACATTTCACGGTCTTCAGCCACACTCTCAGAAACAGACGCAATATTCTCTTCTGTACGCACTGTACGCATTCGTGTGGTTGGTTTAATGTCCAATAAAGTAAACTGAGTGCGAAACTTGGTCACAATCGCATTAATTGTTTGCTCACTTGGTCGATTATGTAGACCATAAATCGGACGTAAAGCGCGAAACACATTTCGAACCGAACACTGATTTTGGTAATAAAATTCAATGATTTGCAAGCGTTGCTCGTTAGTAAGTCTATTCATGATGAAATGTCAAAGCATACTGAGCATCTTTCTCTTTGACACCATGTCTGAAATCCCACGTAATCTGTCAAATACTAATGCATGAAAATCCTAACCTCAAAAAAATCACCCGTTATTATTTAAAAAATTGTCCTAGATCCTTTCTCACGAAAATACGAGAACATTTCTTGCCAAATAATAACAGATTTTCAAACAAGAACTTGTTTCTGGTTTATCAGTTCGTACGACAGCGTTCCGACATTGTATGTAAATTTAAGTTCGATATCTCAAAAACTGGAACACTAGCTCGCGTATATATACAGAGAAAAACGAACGGACATGGCTAAATCAAGTCCAGTCGTCACACCAATAATTTATTTATATAAGGGTGATACATCTCTAGCTTCTCTACTACGAGTACATCCATCCTTTGAGTCCAGTTTTTGATGAACATTTCGACTGGTAGCTGGCGAATGACAAGCGTGATGTTTTGCTCCAAGGCCTGATTCGAAACGGTATTGTCCGCACTGGAAAAAGTCTAACGGCGTAATATCAAAAGATCTTGGTGATCAATCGACCGATCCAAAACGTGAAATTACCTGTTCACCGAAGTGTTCTCTCTATAATTTTTTCAGTTATCATGGCGTCGGTCACCATTGACGGCTACGTTCTCACCGGCATTATTTTTAAAGAAATATTGACTTGAAATAGGCCACATCGCTGGAAAAAATTTGGCTCGAAAACATCGGATCTTTTTGGAACTTTTCAAGAGCCCATAGAACGAAACGATGCCGCTCGGATAGGTCGAGCGGCTTCAGTTCTTACACAAGCTATATTGTGCATACTTTCAATTTAAGATCCCGTCGTAAAATGTGCCGAGTCGTTCCACACGTCAGTGCTGTATTGCTGCGAACGGCAAATAACATGACAGCTTGACATGACTCACGTGTGATCTCTGGAAAAAAAGCTATTGAAAAAAATACCTTTACTTGGATTACATCTGGTATGACTTAAAACGACAATCCGTTTCTTTATTGTAAAGAATTCTTGGGCGTCTCAATATTCACTTTATATATATTTAATTTAATGTATCGGTTTATGGATTAAAACGAATGTCAGAAAGGTACACATATTCTAAATTCTATACTCGATACTCAAATCATTGTTGAGGTTAAGTGTTATAATCCAATGTTTCTAAGTTAAGAGGTTTAAAGGAAGGCGACTTCTATCAGCGGATATTCTACTAAATATAAATATTTTTGAAAACTAATTAGGAAAACTTCCTCATACAGAGTTGGTGTGAAATCTCTTTGTATTGTTGAGATATGCGAAATTTTAATTTGCTCTCAAATGCCCCATGCTCCGGTAACAGTATAATTTCAAAAATAATAATTATCAATGAGAAGAACGTTTTTTAAGTTTATTCCATTAGGTTTTCAAAGTTTCCAAAGGTTTTAGTTTATCAGTGGAGACGAAACAACCGAAAACCAGGGCCGCCAAAAATATATTTTACTTTTAAAACTAGAGCGCAACCGAATGCCATATGAAAATCAATATTAATTTTAGCACTTCTCTACTTTCGCTGATGTTCAACTAATTACTCTAAAGTATCGTTCAACAGGCTTAAATCTACAAAGACTACATTAGAATTTTTAGAATAATAAAGACAGAAATCGCAAAATAATGGCATCTTTGTGGTAGGCAAAGTGTGGGAAATTAGTTTAAAAGGGCTAAAGCAATCATCCAGCTGAGCACCACGTAACTACACACATTCATACAAACATACCAAAGCTTTTCAGAATACCTGTTGAAGGTAAGAAGGGTCCATTTGCTCATTTGTCGAGGAATGCGATTTGCGATTCGCGATCAACAGTATTCAACATTGAACTTGTTCTAAACACATCAACACATATGTACATATACGTACGTACGAAGCAATTACGGCATACCACAGTGACAACATTTAGATGTCGCCGCCATGCAAATTGCAACAAGAAATTAAATGCATACAGCACGCCGCGTCGTGCCACAAAAGCGGAGGCATTGCAAGTAACTTGTTGAATATGAAGTGAGTTGCATGTGGATCGCATTGGTGGAGTGAAAGATGCAAGATTTTTTTGTGGCGATTATTTTTATTATTTATTGTAAGTTTGTGCATCGCAGGGTTATATTCGCACTTTACATATTTACATTGTATTAAATAGCAATATCTTTGTTGACAGTGGATCTTTGATAGTTTAAATGATAAAGTTGTTAAATCAACCTTCTTTAAACCACGACGAGCAAACGATATCAACTTGGTCCAAAACTCATTTGATTATGAAACCTTCCTTCTACTTGGCATTCGCACAAAATAAAAAACTATGTAATTGTATTTTTTGATATTCGAAACTCATTTACCGAGGTCAGAACCCTGCCATACTGAGGGTGCGACGCCCGCAGTGCGACTCCACACTGAATTGAATTTTTCAATTCTCCCTGCCTTTAGGTTGAAACCACAGTCACTGCGAATCTCATATAAGGGTCAAACCCAATAAACAGATTACAGTGAACTCCAAGGACTAACTGCTTCCCGTGCTACCAGATTATAGTTTCCGGTCAGACCTTGCAGTTTTTGCAGCACTCAATGACTGATGACATTTGACGGTTGAACTTTAAATGTCTTTCCATTAGAAGGAATTTCATTCAAAGTCTATAATATCAGTTCAAACGGACTGTTATAGCACTATTTCTAGCAAAGACTATGCTGAAATTTCGAGGCAATCCACAAAATACTCACATAGTGTATATTGGATTTTAGGCGTCTCTTACGGCGGGCATACCTCACCACGGACTAATTCTACCTCTTGCCCGCTGGGGGAAACTAGTAGATCAGTAGAAATTACTTCGAAGATGATGGACATGTTCTATATAAACATATTTCAAGAATTTATGGGTCAAAGCAAACTTTGAATAGTCGCAGGTAAACGGAACTTTTGTCAGAGAAAAAAATATTTAATGTGACTAAATTCTCCCTTCCTTGGATATACAGGGCTTTTGTCGAAACAGTTAGTGCTTTTCTCACCATGATCAGGTTCTGCATCCCAACCTTCATGGTAAAAGAAGCTCTTTAGTGTTACTCGAATAAATCTATAACATGTAAGAGCTTTTAAACTATATAGAACGAGCTTTGAGCTTTAAGTAAAAAAAGAGCTTTAGTAAAGAAACATTTTTATTAAGTTCGTGCTACGCTGTAGACATAACGAAGAAAAAAGTAAAAAGTAGTAGTTGGAGTCCGAAAAAGACGACGTTGTGGGGTTCGGTTCCTTCGACTAAAGTGATCAACACTAAATTTCTAAACTGCAGGCTTCAGGCTTTAGCAATTTCCGCAGTCTATTTACTCGTCTCTACAATGTAATCTTACTTTTTACTGCATTGGACTTCCAGGGTACCCCTTTCTATATACACAAAGTATGAGTGCCAATATGAAAACCACAACAGCTCTTCAACGCAGCACATGTGTTTGTTTATTCAAGTGATTTCATTTCTCGATTCGCGTGTTTGATTAATTTCTTACAACAATTCGCCCATAGCACCTTGCCTCAGCGTTACGCTGAGTAAGAGCCGCATAGAATTATAATTCAGCAATCGTTGTTCTTAAATGGTCATTGAACCACATTCAATGGGCTCAAAGGGGGGAAGTAAGTAATCGGCAAGGGAGCATAGCACTTGCCAATTAACTATTATGCTGGCCGATTTGTTACCGTAAAGCTGGTTAGAGGCGAGTTACTTTGTATTTTCTATTATTATTTGATTTTTCTTTCATTTCTGTGGCGCAGACACACCTGTAAATCTGTAATGCCTGCTGTGTTGTTGTAATTATAATTTCAATGAGTAGAGTTGTTTTTTTATAGTAAAATTTACTGTTGTTACTTTTTTGATTAATTTGCTTACAACTTTAATTAATATTTTCGTTTTTTTTTTCTCTCTCTTCCACTTCCCTTCACGCCGTTCTCTTTACAGTCGCAAAAACTCATTGGTAGTGCGGACACAGCTGAGCGTGCGGGTCCACGCCATTATTGGTAAGTCAACACACACATTTTTTTTATTTTTATTGTAGGTATGTAGATATGTACGCAGATTCGCACAGCGGTGCATATCAAAGCTGTAAATGTGTAAAACAACAACAATGAAGTGAAACATCAGTCACTCGCAGCGCGAAACGCTGAAATTCCCACACTCATTTCCAATTGAACACTTTCAATTGCTTTTAGTCGCGCTTGTTTTATTTGCTATCAATGCAAAACAATTAACTTTTCAAACTACGGATAGTGTTAGTGGTGCGCTGGCGCACAGACATGTCCCTCAACGGCGAGCGCTCACCACACACAGCGTGTCAGCCATGGTTCGCCGCACATTCACCGAATCAATTCATCGCTCCCACCGGCTGTTTAGTCATACTAATTGACAACGCACGCCTGCTCATATGCATATAAACCGTTATATATGTATATTTATATATATGTATATATATAAATATGTATGTAGTCTCGCAAGTGGTCTGTTATTTGTATTGTTTTTCGGTCGGTTAATGGCTGCAGTGATCTCTGTGTGACACCTTCTCGCCATATAAACAATATGAATCTGTCAACAGCGCACTTGTTTTTGCCCTTGATTTGTTTCGGTGGCCATAAAAAACAACAACAATGAATTGTTCAGACAAAATAAACAGTAATCTCGATAATAAAATAGTAGCGTGCTGCGCATAATAATGAGTCCAGTGAGTAAATTTCCGGCGAAAAGTAAAAAAAAGAGTATTCAATGAAAAAAAAAAAAAAAAATTAAAAAAAAAAGAATTAAAAAGAATTTGAATAAAAATTCGCAGTTGGAATGGTAAAAACTGTTGCGCTAAAAAGTGCTGTTATTCGTTAAGTAACAGTACATATACAAAAATTAGTATGCAGAATTGTATTGCGTAACAGCGAATGAAGTGGGGGTATGAGCTATGCTCAAAAATAAGAAAATATATAACAAAACAAGAATTAAATTATTGAAAATTAAAGTAAATGAAAAATAAAAATAATAATAAAATTAAAAAAAAAATTAAATTAAATTACATTAAATTAAATTAAATTAAATTAAATTAAATTAAATGAAATAAATTTAAATTGCAATAAATCTGAAAACAAAATAAATTAAAATGCAATTTTTAAAAGAGTTCTAAATTTTTACTTAATTATTTTATTTATTATAATAATTTAATACCAAAGAAATTAGAATCAAAACTAAAACTAATTGAGTTTTAGTAAATAAAAATAAAATGTTAAAAAAAACTCAAAACTTTTAATACCAAACAAATTAAAATTAAAATTAAAACAATTTTATTAAATTTAAATCAAATAAAATTGAACTGAACTCAGTAAATTATTGAATTAAAATTACTAAAAAATTTAAATAAATTAAATTGAAATTAATAATATTGCAATAAATTAAATTCAATGATACCAGTTTGAGAAAGTTAGGCTAGGTCATCGGGTGTTTAACCTATGAATGGTTCTCCTTTAGACAGCTGTAAACGTTGAAGCGTTTTGGATTATCCACAAATTTGCTAAGGAGTTTGAACTAGATGCCTGAATTTCAAGTAATTTTTGAGGAGAGCAATTAATATTAAAAAAAAAGTTCAGTAAGATCTCAAAAAATGGTATGTGACTATGAACAATATTTCAATCATCATAACAATCTGAAACCAAAAAACAAAATTTTTAATCTAAAAAAATGCCACAATGTCTGATTTTACGAAAAATATTGAAAAAAGTTTTGTTCATGGAACGGTGATCTCCTGAAAAAAAAACAAATTTCGTACCACTTTTCTTAACTGTTTTAAATTTTTAAACATAATAAGAATTTAAAATTGGGTATTACGAATAGATTAAGACATAGACAATTTCATAAAGAAGACTCCAAAAATATCTCTCTCTCTCTATTAGATAAATCGGACCATTAGAACGTGAGAAATTGTGGGTATCGTTTTGGAAAGACTGTTCAGAGAAAATCGCCTTTTTAAAGTTTCGAGAACTGCCCGAACCAGTTTGGATGTCGAGTCAAGAAAATGCTTATAATTCCGAAAATAATTTAAATGTTTAAGAATCTTCTTGTAGAAAATACTTAAATAGTTAAAGTACGAAAATAAAACAAAATCAAATTTTTTTTTGCTTATTTGTAGACCAGGAAACCCCCATAAGGCAGTTAATATCAATCTTAGCCACTTCGATAGGTTCGCTGTAGATTTATCTAACTAAACATTTTAATTTCAGTTTAGAAAAATAGAGAAGAAAGTAGCTAGACGACTTCACTTCGCCTTTCTCCACACATACTTTTACAAAGAGCGGTCGCCAAATCGTTAAGCGCGCCGGCTGTGAATCTACTGTACACGGTTCAGCAAGTCTTGTCAGAAATAATGCTATAATTCTCAGCTTGAACTGGCATTATAGACTTTGAATGAGATTCCTTCTAATGAAAAGACATTCGAAGTTCAAGCATCAAATGTCACCAGTCATAGAGTTTGATGGGTGCTCAACTGGAAGTAGTAAAAACTAGAAAGTCTGAACGGAGATTTAAATTTGGTACCACGGAGCGCAGTTAGTTCTCGGAGTTCTTTCCAATCTGCTCAATGGACATGACATTTTGGGGAGATTCAAAGTGGCTGTGGTTTAAAACTTGAAAAAAAAAAAAATCATTTCAGTGTGGCACCACACTGTGTTCGAGTGCCGGACTCACAGCACGGCAGAAGCTTAAGATCAGTCTCGAACCCGACCAAGGTGGAAAGACTGTCCCTTCCACCCGACCTATTGGAACCAGATAATACTTGAAAAAATACTTTGGAGCATTTTTTCGATGTATGTGTTCTTAAGCACCTTGGGGTTGGGCCGTCGACGGCAGGTACTCACGTAAACAACAACGATTGTTTTACAGTGTGGAATTTTAACTAAGCGCAAGTAGTTGAGAGAACCTTTGAATTCCGGTATCAGAAGAATTTCGATTTACACAGGTTCTAGTTGTAGATGAAATGCTTGCGGAGCTTACCTGAAGTCTTTATGTTCGGTCGAATGATATTGCGATGAGGTTGTATTTTCTCGCAAGCGCTTCGGTCTTGTGCATTCCGGGCAGCCAAATAAATGCGCTGCTTAACTAGTTTCCGCTCGCCTATCAGAGTCAATGCATATCTCTCTTAAGAAAGCTGCAGTCTTAAGCAGTACATCTACTACTGCTTCGATCGTAGCCACCACTGTTTGAAAGACGCTATTGTTACGACTTTATTTCATAGAAGAATGTCTATAATATATTTTTATTTCTTTACTTAGAATAAAATTAGAGAGCTGTGTTATTTTTTTTAGTACAAAAAGCATACATTTTTTAATATTTTTTAAGTACACCGAGGGCATGAAATCTCTAATATTTTACCATTTCCAATTTCTGTAGAAAATTAGTTTCACAAAGAAAGCAGCACACGTATCTGGATCTTGTTAAAATCCTAATTTAAACTCCTTATTTATTACTCTAAACATATTTTTTATTTAACCACAACATCTTCTCCACTCTCTTACAGAAAAATTACTCTCCTCCGAAGGCAGCGAATTGCGGCGTGCACTATTTTCATTGAAGCAAGTCTTTCAAGAGGACAAAGACCTGGTGCATGCCTTCGTGGCATTGGGTGGACTCAATTGTCTTGTGCGTGTCGGTAATGGAGCCGATCAGAATTATCAAAATTACATTTTGCGTGCCTTGGGTCAGGTATGTAGACACACACAAACACACCTACATACAAACATGCCTTTTCATTTGCGCATTTTTCGCTTACTTTGCTGTTGCTTTTAAGTCGGTTGCACAACGCTAAATGCAACATTTTATTTGCTCAACGTTGCCAATTAACCGCATTTATTTGCTGTTTTTTCGCCTTAAACCTTATCATATTTTCCACATTAACAAACAAACATACATATATACTCACTTACTTATATACATATATAATGTTTGTGGTTGTTGTTTTTTTTGCCAACAACAGGTGATGCTCTATGTGGACGGCATGAATGGCGTGATGAAACACGAGCCCACAATGCAATGGCTCTACTCGTTGATCGCATCGAATTATCGTTCTGTGGTGAAAACGGCACTCAAGCTGTTGTTGGTATTTGTGGAATACGCCGAGACGAATTGCTATGTCCTAGTGAATGCCATACATGCGGTGGACAAAACACAAGTCACATTGCCATGGTCGAATTTGATGAGGTAATGTTATATATGTGTTTACAGATAAATATATAACTACGTATGTAATGTTTTAGGTTTGTATATAATGAAATAGTTGAGTTGACATATTAATGGTACATTTTTTTTATTAAAGCAAAATATTTAGAAATTGGCAAGACAAGAATTTGTTTGCAAAAATATTTCAAAGCCGGAAAAGACTGCAGAATAGTCTTTGCTTTTCGAGTAGAATGAAGTAATTTTCAGAAAAGCTTGTGCAAAATAATATCCAAAGTAACTTTACCTTCAAGCCTCGGGTGTTTTCAAAAAAACTCTGGCCTTCACAAGATCTTTGGCAAAATCTGGCGGTCGGTCTGGGCCAAAACTTCGTCAGCTATATCCTTTGCTGGGTCACGTCAGTTGCACATCCCAAGTGCAGACAGTTTCCACTTGGTCCTTCCATCAGATGCGTGATCGCCCTTTCTTCCATTATCCACCCATGGATTCGAATCAAAGGAGCTTTTCGCGGAGCATTATCTTCCATGTGAACGACGTGACCTAATCAGTGACTTAGTTGGATTTGTATGCGCTTAACTACTCGTATATCCATGTAGCCGTAGAGCTCATGCAGTTCGTGGTTAAATATTCTTCGATATTAATCGTTCAAGCGGCTCCAAAGATTTTGCAGAGTTCTCTCGAATGCGGTTTATGTATAATAGTAGGGATTGATGAGGAAATAATAAACCAAATAAATCATGCTTTATTATCACTAAGTTAGAGACCAAGTCTATTTCGTAAAATTAGAAAAAATGACCTTAACTATTTATTTATGAAAAAAAAGAATCCAAGACTATATTTGGCATACAAATAATAATTTCATATGTTTTGACTTATGACGACTTTAAACATGTTCAATAAAATCTAAGTAAAGCTGGGTTCCAAGGCCGATTTGCAATAAGTAGCGGATTGCCCTTGAACTATTAGTGACAGTATTCTGTAAAGCGTGTCAAAGTGCTTTGCATCCAAGACAAGTCTATTCAGGTAATTTATTTACCATTTTTCCCTAGTCCCTGGTATCAGAAGGAAGGTATTTTAAAGTGAATTTCGCTAAAAGTGAAGAAAATGGTTTTAAGGCCATTCTATATATACAAAACATCGTCTTATTCCAAAAGTCGCAACAGCAAAAAAATTCAGAAATGTTTATGAAAAGTTTGAAATAATTTTTACTAGGCATCCACTCGACATATCTTCAATTCTGTGGCCATCAAATTCTACTTTTTATTTGTATTAATATGTGTCGAACAGACGGTATATTAAGTCTGCCACGATGTTTGTGACATACAAAAAGAAACGTCAAAGAATTTATCAAGAAAATCTATAAATGATCAGTGTGATCTCATGATCCTCAGTTTTTGAGATATCCACCCGAAATTTTTCTCACGTTTTTTTCTCTCCAAGAAAGTGCTTATTTGACGAAACTGCCCATATCGGAGAACTATAGCCTACAGCTGCTGTATAAACTGATCAACTTAACTCAAGTCTTTGTATAGAAAACTTTTTTATTTGACAATATATCTTTACATAATTTTGCATGGATTATTATGTACTCCAACGCTGCCCTAATCTGCGAAAAATTGTTTGGAGTGGACGACTATATCATATAGCTGTCATATAATAAAAACTGAGGGACTAAAGTCAAGAAATATGCGAAGAATATTAAAGTTTTCGTAGCAAGCAAAGTTAAGATTTTTTTTCTTGTTTTTGTATGAAAAATATTTGAGTCAATATTTTTTACATAAAATAACAGTAAAAAAAAGTTTCAAATACATCATAGCATAGAAGTAAGAGCAGCATTCAAACATATTGATAACAAAATTTTCAAAGCTATATTTTTATAATTATTGCTTACTACTTAAAAGTCCATATACAGTTAGGTCCCCGAAATAACCGTCAATGATTGAATAACATCCAGATCAATTCCGGTATCGTAGAACTGTGGGAAATTTAAATTCAGTTTTAGTTCGTCTAAAACTTCTAAAACTCTAACTAATCGCACAACTAGGGCATTTTTTCTGTACATTTTAATTACTACCAAAATAATGCATATTCAAACAAGTAGATGTACATATCAAAGTAAATATAATTACTACAAAATGCAATAAAGCAAACAAAGAAATAATTTCTACCAAAATTGCTAATCACAAAACACACCACTGATTATTAACTTGATTAGCGATTTACAAGCTTGTTGTGTCTCAGTATTTGTTGTTGTAAATAACTTTAGTATTTAACAATATTTACAACCGAGTATACATGCCTACATACATATTACTACGCAATTTCGTATACTTTGTTGATAAGTATTGCCCCAAACTCACCACTTAGCAACATTTCCCCTCTGAATGTCATAGATACATGTGTCTGAATAAATATACAAATGTTGCTAAAAACCCACCACTCTAAAGTGGCTAGCAACATACAATATGCTCATGCACGGCAGCAACTTGTGTTGTTGCATACTTATAGGCTGCTCTGAAAGAGTTGGGAAACAATTAAATGAAGTTTGTTACTTAGCTCTTTATAAGGTCTTAGGAAACTTAAACAAATGTGGATGCTTAACGAAATAGAATTTCCAGAACTGGATAGTAGAACTGGTTTCAAAATCATCAGCCCTATTTTAGTTTAACAGATATGTATTTACTTCGAGTTCATTTATAATATGGACCAACAAGGCTCCTATTTCAAAATTTGTTTTATTTTAATTTAAATTGCATAAATTATTATTATTTTTTTTTTAATTTGGTTTAGTTTGAAATTTGAAATCTTATAAATAATATGTAGTTTCAAATATTATTATTTAAATAAAAATATTGCTCTAAATGAACTAGTTATTTCTTAACCTATTTTAAACTAGTGGTATTTATGCATAAGGTAGTGATTAGTTGGACTTCTGGCTAGTGTTCGATGGGTTAATTTCAGTTGTGTTCCACGTTTTTATGACTGATCTTTAAAAACTAAAGCACGAATATAACATGGTTATATTATTTAATACTACGAAGATTGTAGCTCTAAAGAATTTGTACTTTTTGCATAGAAAAAACATAATTGAGTTCTCTCAGCTTTAGTCAGGCTAAAGTGTTCGACTAAGATAGTTTATTTTTCTATACCAAGGAAAAAGTAGAAGCCTTTATATGTAAATAAACTTTTTAGATAATGTAAGTTAAGTTAGCCCAGTAAATTAGCTTTTACTTATTTGCTGTATCATTACAAATAATTTAAAGAAGTGCAACAGCTTGATAATCGTACTAGAACTCCGTCGCCAACATCTAAACAATCATCAACGCTTTTAAAAAATATTTTAGCGCAAAGTGCGGAATCTACGCCATTATGAAGCTGTGCTCTCATGTTCGTTTTCAAATTGAAATGTTCAATTTCTAACCTAAGCTCTCTAACCTTGAGAAGTTGACACATGTTTGAACTACATCCGCTATTGTCCCCTTCTGAATGACTGAGAGAGTTTAGCGGAAATTATCAGATAAGAAAACTAGCTTTCCTCACACACAAATCGACAAATCATTCTGAGCAAAATTCAACACTAAATATAAAAGGAAAATGTGCCGTAAGGCCACTGTTCGATAGCGTCTCGACAATGCCGGAAAAAGCTACTGCAATTGGTCTTTTCTAACGGACACTCACATATATTATTCTCGTGAAGCCACGAACAATCCCACTTGAACAGCTGGAGATGCCTATTCGTTGCGATGTCCAGAATTCCTAAGTATAAGAGCATAGATCAAAAAGGCTATCAGATATCGACAAGCTTATTAAGGTACCTAATATCAACTCCAGCTAATTTGACGGATTCATAAAGAATACGACCGGCAACCGAGATGCTTCAACCTTAGTATAGCGAAAGCGGGTTAGCGGAGGATAAGATATTTAGATGTTTCCACATCAATATTCCTCCATGAAACTGTAACAAGTTGCGTCCTCCAAAAAGTTTAGTCTCACCGCGTGAGTTCAGTTAGGATGCTTATCACTAATAATAAGTCAAGGAAAACTATGTTTCCAATGGTTAAGCAAGATCTTTCAACGGCGGTTGCCTTGATTTCTGTGAAAAAAGTTCTTCTCGCCTGATTTTACTGTCGTCTGTCTACCGCCCTTTTATCTGCTTATTGCTCAACTTGTCTTTCCACATGAACACTTTGCTGAAGAGGTCTTTCAGCTGCTAATCATCTTGATTTTTTACAACTTCTGTTGCACGGCCCATGACGAACTTCTGGACTGATTATATTTATGCTTTCGGTGCTTGAACGTTTTATTAGATTTTAGAAATGTTTCGAAAAAGATTCGTCATTAGAACGTCATCACGTACGAGCCCTATTTGTGTTGTTTAAAGTAACTTAAAATATTCATTTCGGCCAAAAAAGGGAGAGGCCAAATTATTAATTGAATGAATGAGTATGCAGTAAGATCTATAAAAAATTTAAATATATTTGAAACAAATTAAAATTAAAATATATTCGAAAGCAGTATCTTATAGAAAATAAATAAATATTTTTTCTTTATTTTCCCCAAACAGACTTCTAAAAGACTATGACAACGCCGACGCCGAACTAGTCATCTATGCCACATCGTTGATCAACAAAACCCTAGCGGGGCTAAATGATCAGGATAGCTTTTACGATGAAAGCGATTTGCTGGAACAGCAAGGCATGGAATCGGTGATACAGCGCTATATGTCCAAACCGGGCACAGATCTGGATCTGTTGGATCAATTGCAGCTTTACGAGGCAGTATTGAAGTGAGTATGCTACAAAACCACACTAATCAGCGGTTATACAAATATGCTACAATTTGAAACCTTACAGATTCGAGGATGGTGAGGCGGAGGGCATACGCCTGCCGGAGAACTCGCTGCGCAAGACGCAACGCCACCGCCAAAGCACTGACACAGCCGAGCGACGCAAATCGCGACGTCACAGCACCGGCACGAGTCCACATGTCAGCAAAGTGATAGCGTCACCAAAGAGAATGACACCCACGCACGGTGTGCTGGACGAGGACAGTTCGGGTTCAGCGAACTCCGCCGAGTATGCGGCGAATGGCGTTTTCAACGGTGATAAAGGTGCGTATATGTGAAGATTTTTTGTTTATACTTGTATAACGGTATTAACTGTGTTTACTATTTTGAACTTGTGAAATATATAGCGCGCGATGGCGTAGGCGTAACGCCCGGCTTGCGTAGACGACGCGAACGTGCCGAACGCCACAAAAGCTTTCTCAAGGAGCAACAAGAGGCTGTGGCGAACGGTATTTTCGCCGCTTTGGAGCGTCGCGAGGAAATCGGTGAGTGCAGTATGAGTTTTGTGTTGAAAAGAAAGTTTGGAAGAGCGGTTTTCAATGCGCTCTCTGTGTGTTTTTTTTAATGAAAATTTTGAGTTTTTGAACACCCAAGCTTTTTTGCCGTATATTCAGTATATTTTTGCGGCACACTAACAAGAAATTTATACATTTAATTTTTTTTCTAACTTTCCAATTGTACGCCTGTCTCGATTAACAACAACAACAACAACAAAAATGTGTTGCTCCATCCATACTGACTTATATAATAAAATGCGCTGCCTACCCATATTGGATATGTAAAAAATGTAAATTGCAAAAACAAAAAAATACAACAAAAACAAAAACAACCATACACATATGCGCTTTCATCATTTTCATTGCAATCATTGCCACACCACTTGTCATTTGTGCCGCTGTGTGTAGGGCAAATTGTCACCGCCATACCAGCAACGGTGAAAATGGGCGATAGTCCACCAGAATCATTAAACATAACCAATGACGCTAGCATTAGCATAAATCAGAATAAAAATCACAACAATAGCAACAACAACATTCATGGCAATCACACCACCAACATTGCTAGCAGCAACATCACCGCCAATGCCACTAACAACAACATCAATCTCATCAATACAAATTCCACTACGAACTCGGGTGGTATTAGTGCGATCAACAACAATAACAACAACAACAACAATTTGTGTAACATCAACAACAACACGAACAATAGCAGCAGTTTGTTGAGTCCCACCCGGCATTTGTTGGGCAGCAACACCATTTCGATCATCAACAACAACATCAATGCGAATCCGCTGCATAGCAACAACAACAACAACAATAATAAATTGCATACGGCACCGGAATTTTTAACCAAAAAGAATTTGCTAATGGAACGCAATGCGACTGTGATTAACGGCATCATGAAGAATATACAACGTGGCGGTGATCAGTTGGACAACAATCACAACAACAACATAGCGTATAAGAAATTCGAAAATGATGCCAATCGGCTGAACAGCTATTACAATCAGCTGAGCACACCAAAGAATCAAAATCAATTGCAACAGCAGCAACAACAACAACAATTACAACTAAATCAACAGCAACAGCAGGCAATCACGCCCACCTTGCAGCATCAAAATTCAATACAAAGTCCAACCATACAAACTGCACACAATGTGTTGGCCGCCGTCTTGAGCCCCAAAAAGTCACTTAACGGCTTCGACTTCACCCAATCCACACCAAAAGCGCCCCCAAACACCTACGAATACAATCTCAAGCATAATGTGACACCCTTAACAAGTCCAATACACACGCTACCCGAAGAACCAATGGCTGTGGAGTGCCAGTACGCGGCACCCATTAGTGGTCAGACATCGACAAATACACCCTCTACACCCAGCAGAACTCTTTCGTCCCTCTCAACACCAACAACACCACAAACACCTTTATCCACCGATTTCACACCCGACACACCATCATCACCGTTAAATGCGCCTTACACGAAATTCAACGCGCGTGCAGCACCACCACCACCTCCTCCACCGCCGCCGCCACCAGATTTATTGGGTCACTACTTTATCATGCCGACGCCACCACCACCGCCACCACCGCAATACGGTCTACAGTCTCCGGCAGACGCTTCGCTAGAAACGAACGCCGTCGATATGGACTCTCTCAATTCGGGTGATGTATTAGCAATAACAGGTGAGCGCCAATTCTCTTCTTCTCTCTCTTCCACCACCCCGAAATCTTTCATTGTTATATCATTGTCCCTCGCGTGCTGAAGTGCAGCTTTTTGCGTTTCATCCACGATCTTTTTCACAAACCTCTTTGTCTGTTTTGGTTTTTGATGCCTTCTTCTTCTTCTTCATCTAACCGATTTGTGTCTGTACAAAATATTTCAAAATTTTGTTTTTCAAATCCAACATTTTGATTATCTTTTTATTATTGTATTAATATTTGATATTCGTTATTTTTTTGCGCCTTTTATTGAATATTTTTGGTCTTCCCCTCCTAGAATCCGATAATGAGGATAGAAAACTGTTGCAACAGCTGAAACGTGATCACACTGTGAAGGATCTCACACAGAAACTTAGCAATATGCCAATGAGTCCAACGCATGAGGAGAAACTGCAGAATCGCATTGTTGGCGATATGTCCGGTCTCATATCGAAAGCCAAAGAGGGACTCGCCAAGAGCAAAAGTAAAGGCGAAATGTCACGGTAAGTTCTATTTAAGTTCAGATTTCTTAATTTAGGTCATGAGAGTTGGGTACACTTAAAAGTAATAGAATTGAACTCCGATCAGGCCAAAGGCATAACTATCGGTAGTGTTTTCGAAAACTATTGGTAGTCGAAAAGTCTATTCGTATTTCTAATCAAACTTCAACTTATTTTTTTATATTTATATTGAACCAAATATGTACCATTTTGGTAATTTTTCCGCTAGAGACATTATTCCATTAGTGTGAGATTTTTCTGGTTTCTTGGGGAAAACTGCGAAGAGCAACTTTCACAGCCTCTTCTTGAAGCCAACTTTATTTCATTAAGGGAGCTTTGCATTGACCAATATAGTGGATGCATCAAAACTTCCCAGCCAAGCTTTTTCAGTTTTTGCCGAGTCATCAACGCTGTGTGTTCTGTTGATCAGTTCTGACTTTTTTTTTTCGATTTCTTCCTTCAATCTCATCAGTTGTGGGGAATAAAATGTAGAACCAATCGTTCGACCAGCAGCTCATAGTGGATGACTCCTTTCCAACCCCACCAAACACTCAACATAACCTTCCGAGGGCTCAATCCTGGCTTTAGGACCATTTGTTGAGCTTCACCATGCTTGGACCATGATCTTTTTCACACATTATTGCCGTATTTGATACAGTTTTCGTCTCCTTTAGCATTCGATTCAGAAACGCTTCGATTTCATTTCGTTTTAGCAATGAATCGTAGATGTTAATTCAGTCCATTAAATTTTTCACAGACAATTTATGTGGTGCCCAAACATCGAGCTTCGTTTTGTAGCCAGCTTTTTTTTGTAAATAGTTCAAAACCGTTTGATGATGAATGTTAAGTTTCTTAGCGATATCATGGCAGCTTATGTGACGGCCCTAATCAATCGTTTCCGTAATTTCATCGACTTTTTCAACGAAAACATCACATTTGCTTAAATAAACTCTATTATATACTAGACTATTAGATTTGAGATATATTTTCGAACAAGTTCTTATCCAAATCTGAATATAACTTTAAAACTCCTTTGGTATAAAGATCTTACAATCAAGTTAAATCAGCCTCAAAAATCGATCATGACAGATCTCACTTGATTCACTTAGGACGCCGGTTCGAAGTGGTATCTAGACTGATATATTATATAATTGAGCTTAAAACCCTTAGAAACATACAAAGCGCTTTGAGCCTATCGAAAAATTACTGAGACAGCTAATATCAGTTTTGGGTACGACTTCTGGTTCCTCGAAAGTAAAACTGGCGAGAAGTTTAAAGCTCAGTCTTGCAAAGGCTGGACAATGAAGCAGAAAATTCCTGTATATTTCCGCCTCACCTTTCTTCATACAACTATGACCTCATGTGTCCGACCAAATATTTAGGCTTAACGCACGAATGCCTATTGGACGGGTAGTTTTTGATTGCGATAAGATGGAATATGCTAACACAAGTAGTTCAGTAAATCCCCTCTTTTCTACTCTAAGCCTAAATGATCTTGCAGTCACACAAGAACGGGTCGTTAACCAGCGCCTGCTTAGCGCACGCGAGGTTCATTAGTACAGCACTAGAACGTATGACACCAATGGAAATCCAACAAGATACCATTCCGATGTGAGCAGTGCAAGGGAACTCAGCTGATTTCCATTGAATTGTAAATGTAAATATTTAGGTATAATTGAACTCTAGAACTAGATGAAATCAGCTTCCACAAATAAAAATATTTTAGATTAAAGAATATTTTAGAAAAAGAATGAGGTCATTGGCATGATTTTTTTAAACTGAAAAAAGTGTTGACATTTTTAAAAATTTCGAAATTAATTTTATTTTCAAAATATACAAATTTTCTATGAAAAATTATAACACAACTGTATATAATTTTATGATTTTTCACATATCAGCACTATTTTATTATAAAAAGTCTATTATTTTCTCCTGAGTTCTTCGATTTAGGCATATTTGGGTGCAAATTTCTCATAGGTGGCAATGTAAGCCTTCTCTGCTTCTGCTTTGGACAGACCCTTGTGCTTATTCCATGAATCCCATTTGGCCTTGCCCTTCAAGTCCAATGCACCAGGACGTTCAACGTTCACATCACCAACGGTGGCTTGCTTGTAGAGACCGTAGAACTCCAAGAACTCTTCATCGGTTGGGCGCTTGGTGAAGGCTTTCGCTTTTTCGGTGGCGGTGTGGAACTGAAAGTGGAAGTTTAATATTTTTTATTTTATTTTATTTTAGTTAAATACACTGCTACTTACATCCATGGTGCAAACTCTTAATAGTGCTTTTGTATTACTAAAAGTGTCGGCTGTTCGAACTCCCTCCACTTTTATAGGCAATTTTTGTGAGATATGAATAATCACTATTATAAAGATTAATATGTTCGAAAGTGCTGATAAGTTCGCTCGCTCTCAATTTTCGTGTGTTTTTGTTTTTATTTATTGGCTTTCATTTATTTCTCATTTCATATAAGAGAGTCCAACTTTTTGGCATGAAGTTCACGGTTTTTATTTACCGTATTTAATTGCTTTATAGCCGCTTGTATCAAAGTCTCTTTCAATACTTGACGCATATACCTTTTATTGCCTATGCTATGCTGACCGGTTAAGCAAATTCATTCAATTATTAGTAATCAAATTTAGAAGAAGGTGTGTAATTCAGCGATTAGTGGTGGATCTACAAGCATATACAACTATATACCTGTATATACATGTGTTTATATACATACTCGTATATATGTATAGGTAATACTTTCCTCTATTGGGTTAAAGGTACAAACGTAGCTATAAACTTCATTCCAGTTTATCTTCGAATAAAAACCCCCTATGATTTTCGGACATCCTTTCAACCGGTTAATTCTACTGCGATTCGTATTCAAATACAACTGTGTTAAAATTATCTGGTTTCATTTTTGACACAGTAATATTTATTCCACATTCTATAGAGCAGTGGGGATCTATTTCTACTGCAACCAAAAGACAAACAAAGTAGTTTTTAGTTTAGATGAGGAAAATATATCTCAAATAAAAGTCATTTCCTATAAATCCGACGATTTCCTAATGAGTTAATTTAGATTCTGAGTTTCAACTGCAACCTTTTTCAGCGAATGAGCTTCTACTTATGACCAAGTACTCAGAAGCACTCACTAACAGAGGAGACAGTTCAGATTTTGTCTCACCTTAAGATCGGGTTCCCGCGTGCAACAGTCACGGCTATAGTCGATCCTCTTCTAAGTTGGAATGTAAGGTAGTTTCAAGTTGAAGACCAAGCTTTTAACTTTTGCGTAGTAACCATGGTTAATCATATAAACTGTGGTTTGATTACGGCAATACTACAGGTAATATTTGTAAGAGAAAGTTTCGAGTAAGGTCTAACTGTTTATTGTCCACAGCCACCGTTTAAGCTGTCAGTTGGTGGAGATAATAAAGATCACTCACCAACCAACACTTTACTATAGCAAGTCACCAACATGAATCAAAGCACTACGCAAATTTGATCTATTTAAGTTAAACTCATTTTATTTTTATCCAAATTTCCTTGTTTTCGTCTACGTTAACAGTACTTGCATAAGCATCATTTCCAGAATTTTCACCTTAAGCATAGATGGGAGCGTATTTCTCATAGGTGGCAATGTAGGCAGCCTTGGCGGCATCCTGGGACAGACCCTTGTGTTTGCTCCATGCGTCGAATTTAGCCTTGGCCGTCAAGTCAAGAGCGCCGGGAGCGGGAATGTTGACATCGCCGACGGTGGCTTGCTTGAAGAGACCGTAGAATTCCAAGAACTCAGCGTTGGAGGGCTTCTTGGTGAAAGCTTTGGCTTTTTCGCAGGCGGTGTTGAACTATAAAAAACAAAAAAATTATTAAAAAAATTAAAAATTATATTAAAAACGCGGTAATTGAGCAATCCTGCTTTTTCTCTTTATCTTTTTCTTTGAAAATTGCACGCTTTCTAAGTTATATTGTTCGACTTACATCCATTATTGACTTTGAAGGCGGCTAAGGTTTAACTGACGACATTAGCTTTTGCCTTAGGCCTTTTATAGCCGCAGGTTTATCTAACTGTAGTTACTTTTTGAATGTAACTAAATCTTATCAATTGACGTTTTTATTTATTATTGCAATGTGTGCAGAGTTGTATATTATAAAGTCTTTGATTTATGTTCTTGAATGCAGTGTAATGGATTAGCTATTGAAATCTTATATTTATTTGTACGGAATTTCCTTTGCATTTAGTCTTTTATGGCTTATCAGGCAATTAATACTTATATGGAATATTTATAAATTGCCCGCCTGATAGGAAACTTTTGATTGAGTAAAATATATTTGATTTGCAGCTGACTTTATTCGTTTCATTTATGATACAAAGAAGTCTAACATTGTTAAAGAAAATATTGAATTCCTTATTGGCAGTGCTTCATAGATGATGCGCTTTGGGCGATGGATATCCTCTGGCCAAACTTCTGTATATTCCTCATGTTAGAGTTTAGTTAAAAGTATATAGTCACTGAAAGCTTTTGCTCTCATTTGATTTTGTATATTTTTAAGATTTACTTTGAGTTCGTCGACTAGTGGTTTACCTAGTATGTACTTTTGGACAGACAATTTTTAATTATGGTTGTTCTACCGACAATCTCAATTAGTTCACGGTGTCGGTCGCATATGGCAACTCGCATGAATATCACCTCTAAAACAACTTATAATATAATTAATATAGCCTCTAAGAAGCCCTGATCTTATTGAAAGATATATTATATTTAGTTCCTTGTTACATACATACAGGTTTGGTGTGAAATAGTGCGATTTTTATTGATTTCTCATGGGCTTTTATATACGGGATTCAAATCTAATTTTTTATAATTTTTAACCAGCAAAGGTTGATGTCCACGCTGAACAGAGTGCATAACATTTTTTTGTCTTTGGAAGTTTTTCCTTCGATTTTGTCGTTTCATTTATTAAAAACTGCTTCAGCAGTGAAAAAATTTATCTGTAAATGCGATATATTCATGACCGTTGACCGCGAGCCATCAGAGAAGCCGATTGCATCTTTTGAGCCTGCTTTACTTCAAGGGCGTTGTCAGAAGATAAACTGTTGGCGACAATAGGCTTTCATGTGAAAATAATCTCGAGATGATATAGTTGATATATCCATTGCCTATATCATAATTTTCTGTTTTCTAAATGGACTTCTGCGAACAGTTTTTATGGCTGAATTGGTTCGAACTGCGCGAGGACTACTACTTTTTAATCTGTCATCAACCATAGACCTTTGGCGAAACAGCTAATAATAATTTAATGAAAAATATCCTCACCTTTTTCTGCGAATTTTCTCCTTGTTGCATTGTAAACTTTGTAACTGAATTAATGCTGGCCTGAATTTATTTTGTAACACCCAGAATATTATATAATAATATATCTTTTAGGGTGCGAAATTAATATATCTTGTTCAGGGTATAAAAATAATTTCCCCTAATATTATGCAGCCTTTTCAGTGTTTATGTCCTTATATAATCTGGGTAAATTATTACAATATAAGTTCTGGAAGAGATAAACGTAATCAACGAAAACGAAAATACATAGTTCTGAAGAGCCAATCGATGTATTAAAAGCATCCTTTCACGAAAGTTCTAAGCTTATTTAATTTGCCTAGAGATCACCGCTGTTTTCCGAAACATGCATTAGATTAACTTTTTGACGTTATACTCAGTTGAGCCATTACAACCACCAGTAAAAAATATGTGAGGACACTGCTTCTGGCTCAATATATTGTAGAATCTAGGCCAAAATTAAGCCCAAATCGGAGTACATTATCAACAACTTTTAAATTGGTCACAACGCAGGCACTCATCTCTAAATGTTTCATATTCAAACAGTCTGAAGATAGGATAACTAGTTAATAACTTAATATGTCCGTAGTACCAACCAGCTTGACTGCATAGATTCTTGTGTGTTTTCACTTTACTACAAATGGTATCCTCTGCTTAAAGCATAAATAAATATTCACCACAAAGTAAAATAAATCAGTTTAAATTTTTAGTTAATTTATTTTACATAACCAATCAAAATTTAGCCAATTAACTTATTCGATTTTCTCAAAGCAATACCATTCAAGCGTATTTGGGAGCGTATTTCTCATAGGTGGCAATGTAGGCAGCCTTGGCAGCGTCCTGGGACAAACCCTTGTGTTTGCTCCATGCATCGAATTTAGCCTTGGCCTTCAGGTCAAGAACGCCGGGAGCGGGAATGTTGACATCGCCGACGGTGGCTTGCTTGAAGAGACCGTAGAATTCCAAGAACTCAGCATCGGTTGGCTTCTTGGTGAACGCTTTGGCTTTTTCGCAGGCGGTGTTGAACTGTAAAATGCGAAAATATTATATTTATTTAAATTAACTGGCATTTCAAAGACTACGCACATCCATGTTGCTGGAAAGTGTTTTACTTGCGCTGCTACGTGGGAGAACGTCAAAGAAACTGTTGCATCAACTCGCTAACTGCAGGCCATTATATACCTAAACGGCTGCATTACAACATTATTTTGTTATTGTTATTTCTTTATTGCACTTTTTTATCGATTTGCAATAATTTTGTATTTTTGTCAAAGTAACACATGTGCATTGCAAAGTGTGTGACCTGTAATCGCTCGTTCAGATAGAGAGTTTTATGATTTCAAATACTAGTATAAACTAGCTACCTTATATAATACATGTATACTAAATAATATGGTTAAGTGATAAGCCTCACACAATGTTTCAATTCATTTACCTATTTCAAGCGTATATTATACCATATAAAAGTATATGTACATATGCACCCTTAATTGACCACCTTCTGGGTTGATAAGATTTCGATAATCAAACGGTTGTTGGATCCTGTAATCTTGTTAGATAACTAATGTATTGAACTTATAATTAAATGATTATTATCGTAGTCCTTTTAGAAGAAACACCGACAGTGGCCTTACAAGTATATTTTTCAGCACATTACGACTCCCTGCAAAGTCAGATATACTATAATTAATGTCCATATATTCTAAGTAGAAGTTTATACCTAGAACACGAACTACTTTCAAAGTCCATACTCGTCAATATTTTATGGAAATATATAAGTTCAACTAATTTTTTTCAATTAGCACTAAGAGATCAGTATGTAATTCTTTTTTTGTTTTTTTTGAATGGAGGGAAAGTAAAAGATTCTGACAATTTGAACCTGCTTCGGAAAATTGCTGGCCAATCCTGAAACAGGTGTTCTGAAGTTTCCTGTTCCATGTCGCCGAAACCGGAGTTAGCGCAAGAGACTATCTTTATAATGGACTAGTCCATCCTAGGCCTGCAGTACCCTGCATAGAGCGCGACAAGAGGCGGAAATTTATTTCGGGGAAGGTTAATCATTTCCTTAAACCTTGCAAGCAGCTCCTTTATAGCATCGTTTACCCCGCTGCATTGCATGCTTCTGGCCCCATCATCTTGGACGTTGTGGCAGAACGAGCTAGTTCGTCGGCCAGATCATTGCCATCTACCCCTTTAAAGCCCCTGCACTCGGTTGCACACTGACTGGCAGTTAAGCCTTCCTATAAACTCCTCCACTAAAAACGATTTAACCTTATCCGCTGAGATCGCTTTTAATGCCGCTTGACAATCGCTAAGTATGGTGGTACGCTGGTTGCGATAGTTGTGGTGGATATTCTGCACACTGAATTATAGCACAGACTTCTGCTTGAAAAATGCTCGGAAACAGTCCCTTTGGAATGGATAGTTTGATATGCGTCCCGGAACTCCTCCCGGTGTTTTCGAGCCGTCAGTGTACCATTGGATAGTGCTGCCCCTCGGTAGTAGGTCGAGCGAGGAATCGTTCCACTTACCCCAGGACCTTCATTAGTAGCATGGTATTTTTCGCTATCTGTGTGATCACTAGTTGCAGCGGTGTGAGCTCCAGCATGACTTCAAGTGCTGCGGTTGGGCAAGTGCGGATTGCTCTTCAAACGCAAACACAGGCGAGCGTTTACAGCTCCTATAGCTGCAAACCTAACGAAGACTGCGTTGCCTTAGCTACCCAAACAACCGCTCCATAAGTGATAACAGGCCTTACGATTATGTGTTCCATACTAATGCCTAGAATATTGCTATTGAATATTGATAAAAATATTTTTAGTATACCGATAACGAATAGAAGTCTATAAACATGATCTGAAGGCACGATCCGCCTTGTTGAGTCCATGAGTCGCCAAATTCCAATAAATAATTAAAAATAATTTATTAAACAAATTATATGGTAATATTAACACTTTGTAGAAAAACTTAGCAAATTTTAGCCTGGAAAGTTCATATAACTTCAATAACTTAAACTTGGTTAATAATAATATTTTCCTCAATTAATTTCGCTTCTAGCTCATCCAGCTTGGATCAAGACGTCAAAAAGGTTGAGCCAAAAAAATCTGAAAATGAGCTGCATTGGGAGGAGCTCGTACGCAATATGATACGCCCATTGAATCTATGTGATCTAGATTTTACCGATTTGAATTCGGAAGATGAGAAAGATGTGTTGGCGCCACGTGGTTTGGGCGCTGGTGTACCGCCACCACCACCACCATTCGGTGGTGGTATACCGCCGCCAATGATGCCGCCAGCACACATTGTATGTCCACCGCCCATGAATAGTCTGGGTAGTATGGCGCCACCGCCGATGTTCAGCTACAGTGGCTACGGTAGTATGACGAATAGTGCCAACAGCTCCATGAATGGCTCGATGAATGGTGATATGAGCAATACGAACACCATTAGGAAAAATAAGAAGACGGTAAGTAGAAAAAATTAATTTTTTTAAGTTTTTATAAACGATAAATTGAACGAAAAATTTAGATTTCTATTGTAGAAAAGTGTTATTGAGAGTTTCAGATAGCTTCATATTTTGGAATTTAGAGCTTCATCTAAATTGAGCGCTATTGAGATCCTGCATTTAGATAAAATATCACAATAATTATAATTAAATTATACGCAGGTTAAACTGTTCTGGAAGGAAGTGCGCGAGGACCTGATACCCGTTGTGATTGGTAAAACCATCTGGGATGAGTTGCCACCCTCCAATGTGGACACGCAAAAACTGGAGCATCTCTTCGAGTCCCGAGCCAAAGATCTAATGACTAAGGTGAGTGTGTGTTTTCGATAAAAAATAACGGAACTTTCAATTTTGATTAACAGCCTGTTTGGGTGGAAACTGTGAAATGTTGTTCTTGCAACAATTTCAATATAGTTTGTTTGTGGTGATTTCGGTGGTTGGTTTTACATATATTTTCTTAAGTATTGAACTCTTATTTGAAACTTTTATGTGTGAATAAACCAATACAATGAAATTTCTGTTTCTGTTTACTTTTCTATGTTTTATTTGTTGCAATCAAATGATATGCAATTACAAATTGAAAACAACACAATGTTGCTACATGCTACCCAACAACTTGTGTCTACTCTACACATGTCAACGGATTTGTTATGGAACGAACTATATACTATATGTTGAAAACAATGTCTTGAAATGCTTGCAATGAATGCAACTAAATTAAATTACAAACAATATTTATATATAAAATAAAAAATTATAAACCAAAATAAAATTATAATTAAAAAAAAAAAAAAAAAAATTAAAAAAATATATTTATAGGAGGTGAGTGCAATGGATTTTTTTCTGATTTTGGTCCTTGTTTCTGCCTAGTTTTGGTGTTGGTTTTTTATTATTGACTGCATTGCCTATCTCCACATTCTCCACAAGACACTACACTACTTCTTGTCTGCCTTCTATGTGTATGTTTGTATGTAATAGTTTTTGTTACTCAATTTTTTTTTGTTTCACACAAATTACACTTGGTTTAGCGGTCGCACAATCTCAGTTACTAAAACAGCTAAATGTGTCCAATATTTTGTTTCTATGTTTGTCTTTTGTGTTAATCTGATTTCTAAAACTTAAGTAGTACTTATGTTGCTGTTCTATATTCAGAGCATATATGACATCCTGCTATATTAAATACATATATGAACCACCGGTTTCTCAATGTCTGAATAAGCCCACACGAGTTGTTATTGTTTTTATTATTAGCTAAGTCTAAATCTGTGATTTACTGCTTATGATTGGGGTTCGCTTGTCACGAAAGTGCTGATTACCACCCATTTATAAGTGGTCCTAATCAGTCATTGAGGAAATAGTTCGAAAAAATATATAATACTATATATACACGATGTATAAATGACGTGCTTGTTATAGCTTCTAGTTTGATTTAGTTTAAAAAAATTTGGATTTAGATTAGATAACGATAACGCCAGGTGATGAATTGAGATACATTTTTAATTTTTTTTTTGAAGACTTTTTGAGGCAGAAAACGGTGTTTTATATATACATACATGTAGTATAATATATTTGATTCGGTTAAACTCTTAGTATATTAAAAAAAAAGTCATGCATTTTTTTAAAGGAAATCATTTCTATATTTTGTTAATTTTTCGTAAAAACTTCAATAAGTTTTTAAAGTTACTATAACTACAAAACAAAATAAAATTAATAATTAATTAAACTTTTCTTTATTATTTGAAAGGTATATTTATACAATTTTTAATCGTAAAATTTGTACAATTTTTTAATTAAGTTTTTAACGATTTTCAATCGATCTCGTCAGTGCTAAGAAAAGGTCCTCCACCATTACATTGACCCTAAATATAAAATCAACAAACAAAACACAAAAAGAATCTTACTAAAAGATGTTGTCCGTACAATGACTTGCGATCACTAGAAAACGAAAATTGGCAACATAGCGGCAAAAATTGGCAGATGCCAAATACTTATTGGCCTATTGTATGGGAAACTATAGATACTTTATGCAGAAAAATATGATCATTTGTCTCCAAGCAATCGCCAAAGCAAATTCGAAAATGAGATATCGATTTAGTATGCTATTTTTAATGATTTTCACTATCGAAAAAAAATATACATATATATTTACACTCTAAAGTAGTAATTTGTATTTTTTATAAAACAAAAATAATCAATTGACCTGTTAGGTAGAACGAAATTGAAAAAATTTGGTTTTAGAAAAGCAATATTAATTTTGTATTAAAAAAATGGGAAATAATTTTGCAGATAGGATTAAATACTTTTAATGATGTCTTTAGGCGAGGTTTGCCCAAAAAGTATTTTAAATTTTCGCAGGCTACGTGAATTTGATTTTCGAATGTGTTGTTGGGTTGCGTTGGTATTTATATCCCTTACTTATGCTGATAAGGGCACTGTGAATGTTTACTAACAGTTTTCTTCGACTAAAGGGCGTCGTATATCAATAAAGAATATTACGTGCGATACAACACATTAAAGCTGCCACAGGCACCGTATTCCCTAGATCTGGACCCTTGAGACTTATTTTGATCTCAAAACTGAAAAGGTCCATGAAAAGGCGACGCTACGCTACTATTGAGGAGATAAAAACTGACTCGGAGGAGGAGCTGAAAAAGATAACAAAAAATTACTTTTTCAATTGGTTTCAAGATTAGAAAATACACTGGCAAGAGCGCAATATACCGGGGGTGGAAACTTTGTAGCGGACGAAATATATATACATATTGTTTTATGAAATAAAAATAAGATAAATACTTTTAAACAAACCTCTCATAGTAAAAGAAATAAATACATGTAAGAGAGTCCGGGTTTTCAAAATATTTTTTTGTTTTTGAGGGAAACGCAAATCATTTATTATAACAGATCGTATAACAGATCTTGCAGAAAACTTCTGAAACAGTCAGACCCTTACCTTCGAACTAGCATTAGATATCTAAGAGAGAGAGAAAGTTGTATACAAATATTTTCGAGAAGTTTTTGGGCACTGAATAAAATTCTTGTATCAGAAAATTGTATTTCAAAATATAGTTTTTTTAAAGCATATTCATATATCAAATTCATCCAAAAAGAAACCGAGTCAGTACAAAACAGGGCACATGAGATCTTTAGGAAATCATAGTATTATATCTAGAGGGCTTTACATACAACAATATCATTACTTTTGCACTATTTTTCTTCACAAACGCCACAACATAAATTCCAATATTTTCAAAACTTCGCTTTCAACACAACAACAACACATTATGGTTTGGTACACAGTGTTTGTCAAGCACAACTATCTATGTAACCTAAGATTTTGAATAAATACAATATAATCTTGTGTTCAACCAATTCTCGTTCATTCTCTCATTTTATGTTTACACTTTTCATTTTAATTTCTGAGCACTTTTATCGTTTTTATAATATTTCTAATGGTTGTTACATGACATATTCCAGAAACAACAAGAACTGAATAAAAGCAAAGAGATTATCGTATTGGATCATAAACGTTCGAATGCAATCAATATTGCGATGACCAAATTGCCACCACCGCGCGCTATCAAAGCGGCGATATTGAAAATGGACGCAACGGTGGTGACGCGCGAGGGCATCGATAAGCTATTGAATATGTTGCCAACCGATGAGGAACGCGGCAAAATACAAGAAGCGCAGGTATGGAAGCCAGTACACTTGAAAAAAAGGGCAGAAAGATATATAAAAATATTTTTAAAATACAGGGTGTTTAATTTGTTATTTTATCATCACTTGCATAATAAGAACAAAATCAGTATTAACAATTTTTACATAGAATTATTTATTTTAATTAAATTTTTAAAAATATGTATAAAACACAGGGTGTCTCATTTGGAATATTATTTACAAATGGCATACACTCTACAAAATCAGTATTCAAAAATATTTATTTATATATTACAATTTTTAATAAAAATTACAAAAAAAATTCAGAATACGACACCCTGTATTTTGCTCTTATATTTCCAAAAAATTTTGTATTATACCATAAGTTTATTTCAGTTGTTATTTCTTTTTATTTTCCATATAGATGGCCAATCCCGAACTGCCTCTGGGTAGCGCCGAACAATTTCTACTCACATTGGCCTCCATTTCCGAGTTGGGGGCACGCTTAAAATTGTGGGCATTCCGCTTGGATTTCGATAACAGCGAAGTGAGTTAATAACCCAACATTCAGTGAAAATTAGAATAATAAATACTAACGTAAATTTTTTCTCACTCGCTTTATAGAAAGAAATTGCGGAGCCATTGATGGATCTGAAACAGGGTATCGAAATCCTACGCAATAATCGCACCTTCAAATGCATTCTGTCCACACTCTTATCTGTCGGAATATTTTTGAACGGTGCACCAGTTAAGGGTTTCCAGATCGAGTATTTGTCTAAGGTAAGTGTAAATTAACGGGGTACATGTTGCTTTTGAAAACTTATAGATATTAAACTTGGTAGCTACAGTTAGAGCCTCCAAAAAAACCAGCACACAGTACACAGTAGATATCAGGTTGTAAGTTATATTTTCTCTCTGTCAAACTCTGATTTTAATTATCGGAAGCTTCAAGGTAGTCGCAGTTTATTTCATTCCAATATATTATACACCATTTCGTTGAGTGGACCGTCGCTTTATAATCGTCTCTCAGCGCTAGGCTCTTCAGAGTGAAATACAATACGATAAAGGCTGCAAAAAGGAATGATTAAGACTCACACCTTCAATAAGCAGCGAAGTTGTCTCAAATTTCTTCTATGATAGTCTTGATTCTATACGTATGGTATATAAAGAACCCACAAATATAGAATCAAGACTATTTTCTAACAGAAGTTTAAGAAAACTGTAGAGGTCCTTAATCTTTAAGGACCAACCAATTCGTGAACCCAGAATAAAAACTTCCGACTTTAAATACTGACAAATTTCATCTTAACCTTCTGACTTCTATCTCTCGACGACGAAACTTCATAATTTATTATTTTACTTTCAGTCTTCTCTATATTTTCGTCTGCTAGATAACCAAAAATATCACTTATGCGATTAAAAGATATCAATTTTTATTAATCTCGTCAACAAATTCTAAAATCTTTATTACACAGGTACCTGAGGTCAAAGATACCGTACACAAACATTCGCTGCTACATCACTTGTGCCACATGGTAATGGAATCGTCGCCAGATACAACAGATCTGTACTCGGAAATCGGACCAATTACGCGCGCTTCAAAGGCGGACTTTTCCGATTTGGCACACAACCTAAGTCAATTAGAGACTGAATGCAAGGCGTCTTGGGACCGGCTCAAGCTGATCGCCAAACACGATTGTCCACCACAGCTGAAGCAGAAGTTAGTCGACTTCCTAGCCGATTGCGCAGAGCGCATTATTATACTACAGATTGTGCATCGACGTGTGATCAACAGGTGGGTTGTGGTTGACTTTTGAAGAAATAATAAGTGGGTGTAAATATTAATAATTAATTTGTTTTACAGATACCGCAAGTTCCTGCTGTGGCTGGGCGCGCCACAACACACCATATCCGAATCTAAGCCCAATGAATTCTGTCGCATTTTGTCGGAATTTGCGCTGGAATATCGCACGACACGCGAACGCGTACAACAACAGCTGGAGAAGAAGGCGAACCATCGCGAGCGCAATAAGACTCGTGGCAAGCTCATTATCGATATGGCCAAGTTCAAAACCAAAGAAGATCGCGCTGATGCCGAGTTGAAGTACTGCACTTGTTTTTTTAAATAAAATTCGATTTCATTACAAGTTTGTTTTTACTTTTCAAACAGGGAACTGCTCGGCTCTGCCAGCGCGGATACGCCCGACGCCAGTGGTACATTGACATGGCGGCGCCGACGTGCCGAACAGTTACGCTCGCCCATCACACGACAGAGCGAGGAGAATTTCACCGATGGCGATGACGAGATACTGGAATCGTTGGTGAAGACAGCGACCAAAGCGCCGGGTACACGTACCACGCCGCGCGAACGGAAGCGCACACGCCATGCTGATCGCAAATCATGTAAGTTTGGTATTTATGCTCTTGTTCACATCTAGTTAGTAAGTAATGTGGTGGTGGTAGGAGGTGTGGTGAATTTGGAAATTTGCGTCAATTCATTGATTAACACACAATTCGTTTTTCACTAGCGTACAAATCGACTATGTAAACGCGCCTACACGACAATAAGCGAGTTACAAAAACACATGCAAACACATCAGCGCATTTACTTACATACAGACACCCTATATGTCTTAAAAATATTAAAACGAAAACTGAGAAAATATTATTAATCACAGCAAAAAATTTAAAATTTTGTTTTAATTTTCCATTAACGGTTTTTTGGCTTTGTTTACTGGTGTAAAGAAAATCGAAAATATTTGTAATGACATTCATCACATAAAATTCACAGTTATACTATTTTGTAAATATACAAAACTATTACAAATTAACCAAAAATATTTTCAGTATTTAATATTAATTACTTTAACCCACTTAAATAAGTTTATCTAAAACAAATGTGTATTATTTTATTTTATTAATTTCATATGATCCAACAAAAATAAAAATATATCTTCATACACTTAATATTGGGTTAAAATTGGAACTCGTTATGTACCTGTAACTCATCTTAATCTCTCATTACAAAATAAAAATAATATAAATAATAAAATAAATCACAACAAAACCAAAAATGACCAAAATCGTGAAAACCCAACTCGCTAAACACGTTCGTTTCGCGCTTTGTTGGCTGCAGTGAAGCGGTCGCGCACGCGCGAGGGATTCACAGTTGAACGCGCACCATCGCCATAGAAAGATCGCTGACATAGCACCGTTATAACGGCCAAATTGGTTAGTGTAATTATTTTGTTGTTGGCAATAGCCAACGTTTAGTGAAGTTTTTGAATTTTGAAAGATTTTTGAAATGCATTTTGAAAGTTTTTGAATGTTGCCAACTAAAATTAAGAAAAAACTTGCATGAAAAATTGGAAAAAAAGAATAAAATAATAATAATTAAAATAAAAAGTAAATACATAAATTGCTTGTTACTAACTTTAATATTAAGTTTATCGTAAAATGACCGTTACAAGATTAAAGATACCTCATTCATTCAAACGTATTATACAATTTTTAAAAATAACCGAACAGAAAACACATTACTAATTACTATATTAACGCACGATTTGACTAACCAAAAGAGTTTAGAACAAGAAAGAACGTTAATTTCGTTTGCACTGAAGCTATAATACCCTACATAAATAGAAAAGATCTCTCACATGAACTTTATTTGAGCGGCCAGTTTGTATGGCAACTAACTAAATGCTATAGTGATCCGATCTGAACCACTTTTTCGGGAATAGCATCGTTGATTTAGACAATAACCCACGTCAAATTTCTTGAAGACTTCTCGAGATTTCAGGGCAATAACACAAAACCTGAGATTCAAGTTCGGCTGGGTAGTTTTTGATGTCAACATAACCTAGAATATTATATAAAGTTGTTTGTATACCAATTACCAAACGACTAAATCAACTGGTATAAATAACATAAGCTGACATAACCAAAAAGATAGAGAATAAACCATTTGATAAAAATTACTTCAGCTGAAATAATCAAAATATTACAGATTACCAAGAGATTATACCAATTGTTATTAGTTGATAAACTAACTGGTATAAATGGCAAACACTAACCAAGTCCGAAATATATATATTAAAGTGAATATACCAACTGGTATACATTGCATACGCTGTTAAACTAACTGGTATAAATGACATACCCTGACAAAACCAGAAAGATATACATATACTACCAAGCGAATATACCAACTGGTATAAATTAGATAAGTTGAAATAATATTACAGACTACCCAGCCATTATACCAATTGGTATAAGTTGCATACGCTGAAAAGTTGACTGGCATAAATGATAAGCGTTGGCAAGACCAGAAAGATATTTATTATACCAACTGGTACAAATTACATAAGTTGAAATATTAATACCAACTGGTATCAACTAAATAAGATGGCATAATCAAAAACATAGAGACTACCAAGTGATTATACTAACTGGTATAAATTAAATAAGCTGGTATAACCAAAAATATATATATTACCAAGCGAATATATCAACTGGTATAATTTTCATAAGCTGACATAACTAAAAATATACAATTTCCAAGCGATTATATCTCATTAAAGACTCTAGTATTGAATTTATATGGAGAATTTCTCTGTTGTTCCCCCCGACAAATTGTCAAGAATAGAGATTTTTGCGTAAAAAAAGTGTCGAATTGAAGACGGCTAAGTTCAAGTTACTAACATATTTAACCCCACACTTGATATATTATATTTTATCATAACCTTTTTACACAAGAGTGACTAAAACTTATATGAACACGTTTTCGTGCCTTACTTTGGATACATGTCTTTAATAACTTCCATTTGTGCTTGATTAACATACGCATCTGCTCACATATTTTTCATTTCCACCTATAAATACATACTTCTTTTATTCCACTCTTTCCAGTGCGTCGAACGCTTAAGAACGGCCTAACGGAGGAGGAGAAACAACATGTTGCGGCCCTAATAAAAACCTATTAGCATTCTAAGTAGTAGTCAAATGTAGTGACAACGTCCACAGACTTTTTAGCGTTAGAGAGTCATAGAGAAAAGGCTAAACTATGAAACAGACTGAACAGCGTGTGAAAAGCAGATGATGAAAAAGATAAAGAAACCACACAGAAAATGATTTTCTTATTGATTTTATTTTGGACGATCTCAAGCGTTACCAGTGAGTTATGAGCAAAGCAAAGACGCCGCTGAATTCGAAGAAAGGGAAACCAGTGCCTTGGATAGTGTGTAAAACGAAAGATGAAACGAATGGGAGAGCCAAAAGCTCCATTGTATACATATACGCATATATTATTAGAGGGAAGCTTTGGAAAACGAGCGCAGTGCACTTTTGGTGTGGAGAGAGTGCGTTGAACTTTTTACACTGGGGTTGCTAATGAATTGGCAAATAAATGATGACGAAGAAACAAGTGAAAAACAATTAACTGCAGCGCTGTAAAATATACACCCCACACAATGTAAAATGTAGAAACCAGACAAGCGAATTCAGTTAAAAGGGAAAAGAAGCAAAATTAAAAGAATTATGCTAACGAATAAGCGAAAAGTGTTATTTTATTATAGTTTTTTGTTTAAATTTTATTTTTATCAAAATTCTTCGAAAAAATTAAAAAATATTTTTTTTTTAATAAAAACTTATTATGATGTTTTCTTTAATAAAAGAAAAAATATTATTAAAAAAAAATTTAATTTTTTAATAATAATTATATAATTATTGTTTTTAATTATTATTTAATTTTTATTTCAAAGCGAAAATAAATATGTTTATACTCTATTTTAAAAAAACGAATTTTCCAAAATTTTGATTTGTATGATTTTTATTAAAAAAAATTTCGCATTGTGAATTTTTTTATGTTTTTATATTGTTTATTGTTAAATAAAGTATTCAAAATCTTGTTATAGCGCTACAATCATATACAATTAAACTATAATATATTATTGGAAAAGTCTAACAAAAATTATTATTATTAAAAATTTTGCTGAATTAAAAAAAAAATTGTAAAAAATTATCTTAAAATAGGTAACACAAAAATAAAGCAAGAAATTATTATTATTATTATTATTATTAATATAATTGAAAAATGTGAATTGAAAACGTTTCAAAAACAAGTTTTAAAAAATATGTGCTTTTAATTTATTATTTTATATTTAGTATACTGCAACTGTAATCGATAACTTAGTTTAAAAGAAAAACCTTAATAAATATCGAAAAGAAATTGTTGAAATAAAAATAGTCAATTTTTATTATTTCTAGGTATTTTGAGGTTATGTTAGATGAATTATAATATTTTCTAATGTTTGGGGTATAGTACAGTTAATGATCAACAGCTGTTGGGCGACATTAGCTCGATCCAACCATCTTGTTTCAGAAGCAGTAGAATCTATATGTGGACCGAGCAAAGAGGGCAGAACTTATTGAAAGGTGCTATAGATCAAAGAGTTAAATTCGTTTTATGATCCTGATCACCTTAAATGGCTTATCACTAATGAACTTTAAAAACTAATATAATTTAGACGAATTAGAATTAAAGAAAGGAATTCTTCGAAGACCTTGGTAGAGGAATTTTTAAAAGATTTTTATTTGAAAGTGTACATATTAAGATAACTAACTAACTTGTGATCCAAGTAAAGGTACTTTTCTCAAAAGCATCACTCGTGGTACACTTACGTCGAGATCTTAAATTGAAAGCGTACAAAATACAGCTGTGCAAGAACTGAAGCTGGTCGACTTTTTTAAGCGACAGCGCTTCGCTCTGTGGGCTCTTGAAAAGTTCCAAGAATATCCGACGAAAACGATAGCGGTGAGAGTATAACGACAATGGCGAACCTTATCGGGCCTGATAACCAACTATTTGATGCCTGAGCTTGAACCTTAAGATCTCGACGATAATTGGTTTCAACAAGACGGCTCCACTTTCCACATATCGCATCACTCAAAGGATTTATTTACTTCGGTGAGCAAATAATTTCAAGTTTTGGGCCGGTCGATTGGCCACATAGATCGTATGATATCAAACCGTTGACTTTTTCCTGTAGGGATATGTAAAGTCAAAAGTCTAAGCGGATAATTTCCCTTCCATTCAGGTCCTGGAGCAAAATATCACATTGTGTCATACGCCAGTCAAAGCAGTCGAAATGCTCGAACGAGTCATCGAAAATTGGACTCAACCGATGGACCATCTGATTTCTTAGGCGTAGATGATTGGGATTTTAAAATATTACATATTTAACTTTTTGGTATGTCCACCATCAACACTAGCCCAAGTAACTTTGTAGTATGCCCTCATCCAATATACCAGCGCACCATATGTAAGTATGAGACGGAGCCAATACAGCGTATGGGGTATTCAACACCCTTTTGGGACAATGAATCTCTTACACGAAAATTTGAAGCATCTTTTTCAGCTTAGTTTCTTATATAACACAATCATCCTATTTTATTTGGAATATAATTGAGAAATTTGTGTCCTTGTTTTAAAAAAAGATATTTCGGTTTTCCCTGATTATTGGTTAGACTGTATTCCTCTGACCAGTTGTACTTAAACAATTCCAGCGCTCACAGAGGTTCCGAACTCGTAACACTAAGTTTAGTCAAACGAGAAGCATAGGTTTCTCAAAAACAAACTTCTAATAAATATTGGTCTCGCATGTTCGAAATAAGATTCGAAAAATATTACAAAATCTATACCACAGATCAATAGTTCCTTGGTTGAGTTTAAGTTTTAGCTCAAGTTATTTTCTTATAAAGCCTTTTTGAAGAAAATTGATTATAATAACATTGAATGGTCACTTACGGAGGCGATGGCCACAGTGGTTTGTACTCTTTTCTTACATTTTTATATTTTATTTATTAGAATATTTTGTATATTTTTCCAAATAAAGTAATAATAATAACAATAGACTGCTAGAAAAATTTACACCATTTTGTAGTTTCGAGATTTCGGATCCATAGTTGAAGTCCATGAACTATGGATCCGAAATCTCGAAACATGGATAAGTTATGAGACGATAAAGGTTCAAAATTAAATCAGATATGTGAATGAAATATATATTTCCTTAGGATTATAAGGTTTTACTATGAACATATGACAATCAGAAACATGCTCCAGCATTGAAACTATAAGTTAACAAAACCTAAATCCTCAATACAAAAGTAGCCACAGTAAAGATTAAAAGAAAATTATGAGCCTACCCCCAATAAATACCCAAGAATTCTTTTTAAATTTATTCAAAATACAAAAACAACTTAATTAAGTAATAAATAACACCAACTTAATTTAATTAGAAACCATTTGTACATGGCTGCTGCACGAAATCCAAGCAGAAACCGCGGTTGTCAACATCTGTAGGCGCTTCGACCCCATCCGTATGGAAGTACAGGCGAAAAGGTCGCACACTCGCTGTAATTTCATTCAATATAATATTAATCTTACAAATACTTTAACTAAAGTCAAGACCTACATTGCACAGTACGTTGAATGGTGCCCACTTCCGCGCTAAATGTGCCGCCACAGACGCGATCCTCACAGGCAGCCAAAGGTGGAATGCGATCCACCGAACGCATACAGCCGATAAGCAGCCAATCGTTGATACATGTGTTCTGTGTAACTTGGGTGCCGCCACCGACCATAGAACCGGTGGGATTGTTTGAGTTGCCGGAGATAGTGAAGGAGCGTGAGCGGTTGTTTTCTAAGGAATATTTATGTAATACATAGCAGCCCAGAAACACCGTCTTAGTTCTCACTCACCAGTATCTGGACAGGCATTATACTGTATGCTACAAAAATTACGCTCAGCACGTATGCAAATACTATAGTCCTGATTGGAGAGCTGCCGTCCCGTTACTGTGTTGAAATTGAAACTTCGTACACGCCCACTAATACCGGTATAGTACTGCAGACAACCATGATCGGCTCGACTCAAACTACCGCAATGAATTTGCGTAACTCGTATACGCCAGATGCGTGAGAAAGTACCACTCGTTATAACGGAGAGCACGATGGCGTTACTTTGACCCAAACCGGCATCAATATACACTGCCAAGAGAGGAATATCTATCAAATATTTTCAACAACAAAGTTATTTCTTTTCTTACTGTGATCGCCTGCGGATGCACCACAAATTGTTGGTATGGGGGTGCCGCCGGATACGAGTAGCTGATCCTGATTGCAGACATGGTTCAGTGCTTCGGGTGGTGCAATGGAAAACATATCCAAATCGAGCCTGGAGAGTAGTTGGTTAGGTCAAAAGAAAATTGTTTATAATAAACTTGCTGCTGTTCTAACCTCAACTGACACACGTCTGGATGTATTTTCTGCACGGTCACTTGACAGCTGCCAGTACCATCGTAGACATCTGGATGGTTGGGGTTGACAAAATATGTGGAGTTCTCACGTATAACCCCACCGCATGTTTGTAGAACTGAAAATTTGAAAATATTTAAATTCGACGTCCGTAGTTTGCAACTCATTTTGAAAGTGCTTTGCATATAGTAAATGTGGTGAAGGTATAATTTTTATTTACAAACACAGCACAATCCATAACCGCCCGCGCAGGGTCCAGCTGGTATGCCAGCGCGTAGCAGACATTCTTTCTGCGGTATGCAATTTCCCTGTTCTCCAGATGACGCCGTACAGGTGCCGGTACCAACGGGAACCACACTAAATATTGGCAAAACTATAAGTTCGAAATAAAATATAAAAAATATGAAGATATAAGTTCAAAGTAATTTAAAATAGGTATATTAATCAAAATTTCGTTCTACTGAAAGTTTCTCCTGAACGATGTGCTTTAGTCTGGAATTCTGAAGGCACAGTTGATCGTAACTTCATATTTCACAAACTGATTAGTAGCAGTTTTATATACATTACGACAAAAAAGCACCCGGAAATCGTAATAAAATTCCCCGGGTACTTGGCTAAGTTGGCAGGGCTGTCATTAATTAATATATCTAATATGAGCGCGATCTGTCAAGCAGTTTTTTTACAGTAGCTGCTTTAGTCGGTTCACCTCAGTAGTGCTTTACGATTTTTACAACGGATAAAAATATCGAACAAAGAATTTGTCTGAATCATTGCGAATGTTAGAAAAGGCTTACAGAGATTCTGTTTTATCAAAAACACAAACCCACGAGTGGTAAAAGGCCTTAAAAGACGGTCGAAAGTTTGTTGAAAACACGCTCTGCTTTGGACGATCTTTGACCTCTTCAACTGATGAAAATATTTATAAGTGAAGTATATGGAGCTTGACAAACTTCCGGCGAGAAGATGGCAAGAAAAAGGGAGATATGGACACAAGAGGGGACACAAACGAGGGGAAATAAAAAAAAAAAAAAAAACATGCCAAGGCCGCTTACAAATCGTTATTCGTGATTTGGTGCTTCACAAATTTGTTCCAGAGAACAAACGATCTATAAAGAATAAAAGCCAAACATTGACATCAATGGGCTGTATTTTTTACAAGACTTGGAATAAAGGTTTTGTAAAAAAAATCTATTACAAAATAATCAATATCTCGCGTTTAATAAGTACGATCAGTTCTGGTATATGAGTTAAGATAAGTTCTGATACTGTAATAGCTAATCATGCACAATTTTGACTTCGTCGATGCACTCCCTGGCCAGCTGGCGAAAGTAACGATAGATAGAGAAATAGAAATCGTCGATATCATACAGGGTGTTTTTTGGACAAGTGGCTTTCACGAAGAAATATAACGTATATAATTTAATATTTTGGCGAAGAAATTAGCTTCATTATAAAGATAAACGTTTACTGTTATTTTTTTTTAAATGAATCCGGGCTCGTTAAATTTCTGCCGAGAGCTCAAATTTAGAAAATTTTTTGCAGCAATTGGAGGGATGTGTTAGCAATAACGACCCGAATATTCTCTTTGAAACCACACATTGAAAAAAAAAAAAACGCTCAATGAATGAATGCCACACGAGCCTCTGATATGTAGTAGCAAAATCGATCCATTTATGACGCGGATGGTTACTGCTTATAAAAATTAGGTCACTTCCGACAGTGTTAAATGAAAATCGCGTTGAAATGATCAAAGCATAACTGACATTCAGGAAAGTTTGTGTGATTGGCATTAATTATCTACTATGTGCTGCTCCACTCCTGTCATACATTTAAATTGGCTCTGAACTGTCAACAAATAAATCTCCTGGAGAAAGCATCTTATAGTCCGGTCCTAACACCGGCACCTGGCCGTCAATGAGCTGACCGAAAAACTAGCCCGCTCTGCGGCAGGGTCCATTGCATTGTAGTGGGGTTCACACTATAAAGGAGCTGCTCCGCACGGAAAATAGAGCGGGGAAAGAACAGCATTGGCAGCAGACAGCAGGAATTTGCCATGTCTAGCTACTTCTAGCAGGGTACAACCTTGCAAGGGTTAAAGAAATGATCAACCTCTCCAGAAACAAATTCCGCCTCCTTTTCGCAGTCTATATAGAGCAGGCTCAAGAAGACTTGTTCAGCATTCGCGACATGGAACAAGAAACTCTAGAACACCTGATTCTGGATTGCTCACGATACAAATTAGCAGGCTCAAGGTTCTAGGTTCCATCTACGTGGACAGCGATCCCATCACCTCAGTCGCGCTCAGCAGGCTTTTGGAATTATTCAGGGTCTGGACGACTGTGACCATATGTGATATAGGCAGAGGCGGATACAGAATAGAATTTTGGGGGCTGAACTTTATAAGTTTGTACTTGCAACTCAAAGTCGCTTTCTTCGCGGATTGTCCCTTCTTCTTTACTGGCGTATTGTCACTTATGATAGAATTTATGTATAACTTTTAACTTTTGGGGGGGAACTCTCCTCAGCTTAACTTGACTAGATCAAATATTATATATTATAAATACAGAGTATTTTTAACAACAATTCATATTCATATCCCCATCAGTTTTTTATTTCTTAATTCTTATACCCTGAATAAACTGTTTAAGTTTGCCACGAAGTCTTAATTTTTGTATCCCCGCAAAACTAATACGGCTGTGTAAACTGACGTTGAGCAACACCAAAAGCTCCGTCAAGGTCGGGAAGGACCTCTCCGAGCCGTTAGATACCAAACGAGGACGTCTCTCTATCGTGCGACTTCTTCAATCTGCTGCTGGAGAATATAATTCAAGCTGCAGAACTTAATCGAGCAGGTACAATCTTTTATAAGAGTGTACAACTGTTGGCGTATGCCAGTCTTGGACGTTGACAACAACGGATGAGTCGACGATGCGAGTTTTCGAGAGAGAAGTTCTGCGAAAGATTTACGGCCCTTTGCGCGTTGGCCACGGCGAATATCGCATTCGATGGAACGATGAGCTGTAAGCGATATATGACGACATTGACATAGGTCAGACAGTATCCGCCGGGGGAATCAGAGGAAAGGAAGACCTCCACTCCGTTGGAAGGACCAAGTGGAGAAGGACCTGGCTTCGCTTGGAATATCCAATTGGCGCCACGTAGTGTAAAGAAGAAATAACTCGGCTATAATCGCGTAGGCGTGTCTACGCCAATAAAGAAAAAGAACATTTTATATTAAGTTTGCTACGATTTTTGTAATATATCATACTACTATAGCATATATTTTGATGCATTTTAAGTAATTGCTCAGAACGGATCACTATAGAATATAGCTGCTAAACTATCGGAATCAACTTCTTGCAAGGAATCTTTTGCATTTGTGAAGGATATTATAGCTGCGGTGAAGCCGAAGTTAACGTTTATTGTTTTAGGGTTAAAATAAGGTAGCACTAATATGTTATTTTATTAATACAGTTCAGTCCTGCGATTGCAATAAGTACTATATAATATTTTCAATAACAATGTGAGAATCTTATGAGAAAAACGTACACCGAGGATCACGAGCACCAACAGACGGCATCCACTTGTTACCGAATATGATATCCTTCCACGAACTGCCCTCTTGGACTTTGCACGAATTTTGCGAGAGCGTAAATGTGAACAACACGAATTTAAAGACGATTCTTATATTTAAACCGCACGACAGTTTGTGTTGTTGTCGGCACATTTTTATGGAAATTTTTATTTTGTTTAATATTTATTGTTTATGGTGATAAACCACTCCGCTGGGCAACCGAAAACGCACTGACGCGCCTGCGCCTTAACTGCCTGAATTTATGAACGTCAAAAGCACAGTGTGTCCCCAAATGTCACAATCACAGAGTGTCAGAGAAATGGTTTAATGACCGTCAACGATGCAGATTAAATGAATTTGATAATTACAAAAAGTCCAATCCACCGTCTGTGCAACAAACACATTATGGTGGCTGGTGGGTGTTAGCCGCAACACTTGGTGCCAACGCGCCGCTGAATGCGCTGATGGCACACGGTTGTTGACTGCAGTCGCGTGTACATATGTGCAGTTGTGTGTAGCGTATAATAATTGAAATATTTATATTTGTGGGTGGCTTGAGAAGAGCTTAACACTTGGCAAACTTGAACAATTACCAACTAATTTGTTGTTGATGTTGTAAAGCAATTAGTTGCGCTACAATTAGTTGGTAGCATTGGCGCACAACTATTAATATTTAAATATATGTATATATGTGAATGTCCGTATAATTCATGTTTATACAAATATTGTTATTATCTGATATGAATTTTTGGGGAATATTTTATGAGCAGAGTTGCCAAATTGTGTTCAAAGCTGCAATTATTAGATTAATGTAGAGTCCTCACTTCCGTTTGTCAAGCGTCTCTTTATCGGTATCTACTTGAAACCGGTTTTGAAAAAGATTCAGGTGTTTTGGAACGAGTCTAGAGCATTGACACGCTGATTCCGATTTATATTTGATAGAAGGTATCAATTATTGGTATTTAATTCTTTTTAACATTGAAGTTAACGATAATTTATTATTGATTGTTTTCATAAAAACAGTGAAAAGAGAAAGATCGTCCTTCAAAAAGATAGTACGAGCTCCCACACTTTAAAGCTTCGTAGAATGGAATGAATGTGGGCACTCAAACATATTTTATTCCTCTGATTTTGAATAGACGTCATGTTGGTCGATTTCGACAGCAGAAAAACAATTTCATATAAGTTTTTCTAGTTATCAAGGGAGAAGCAATCCAACCTTTTGTCGAATTCACGTTATACTCTGAAAAGGATGTACTAAACTTGATATTAAGTTTGTTACACCCTATAATCTACATACAAGGTGCGCTCCAAAGTAAAAAGGACATAAAAAAACAGAACAAAATTTTTCCGAAAAGAAAGAAATCGCACGGTGCCATATCAGATGAATACGGGAAGTGGTTAATGGTAAAAATGTGATTTTTGGTCAAATAGTCGGTCACAAGCGTCCTTCAATTGTTGGATTCTGATCAATTTTTGGTCGTCAGTCAACACACCTTTCGGAAGCCCAAATGTTCGCTCAAAATGCGATAAATCGATGTTTTGGAGGTGTTAAATTCCATTTCCATGAATTTCATTGATGATTTCGGCTGATTTTTGATGAATTCACGCACAGTTTCGATGGAATTTCCGGTGATCACGGATTTTGATTGGCCCACATGTTGATCGTAATTTATGCCTTCACGACGACTTTGAAAACTTTGAATCCACTCGTGCACTCTAATACGGGATAGGCAATCAATGCCATAAACTTGTTTCATCAATTGAAACGTTTCGGTAAAAGTTGTACCAATTTGAAAATAAAATTTAATGTTGGCTCTGTGTCCGAAACTCATTTTCGCACCGGTAACACAAACATACTGACACTTAAAACGCAATAACTTCACTTCCAATCGACATATAGATGGCGTCACTAGGGGCGCTAGATTCCAAAAGTCCTGTTTACTTTGGAACGCATCTTGTATAAATAGGTGATCCAAGTATAGATACTTTTTTCAATAGCCAGTTTTTGACAGATCCCGCGTGAGCCGTGTCAAGCTGTCATGTTATTTTTGTTCAGTATTGTTTGGCATTACATCTTGGAAAGAAACGTTTGATTCGCGGGGTTCGTTCAACTTATGGTCAACATAATCGGCCGACTGAGCGTACTATTCGCAGCACCATCACCCATCCTGATACCCAGCATTCATTATTCGATAATATTCGACCGAGTGGGCCATGTCCAGCACGCAGTGAATAAAATATAACGGTGATAGCTGAGAGTGAACATGAAGACCGTGGAGAGTCGTTCGCAGCAACTGACGAATTGAACAACTTCGTGCACAACTTTTGCAAAAGTTGAGTCCGCTCGTACTTACCAAGCCACAACGCTTCGCTCTATGGTCTCTTGAAAAATTCCAAGAAGATCCGACGTTGTGAAGTAAAATTTTGTTCAATGACAGCTTGACATGAAAGTATGAAGAAAGCTGACCATACAACACCATTATATATACATTTAATATTTTATCTTGCCTGTGTAGAGAAGATATCCTTGACATGAACCGGTCATTATTTCTTGGTGTGGGAAAGTTTAAATAAATAAATAGTTTAAAAATGAAGAGGAATTGTCCTTTTGTATTTCCAGATGGCTTTTTAAGAGTCAGAAAAACTCTCAAAATAAGTCTGATATCTTCTCCAGATCCACTTCATAGGTATTAGCTCCAACTAAAATTTGTATATATTGGTCCCAAACCACGGAATTGAACATACATACATACAACCAGCACTAAATATTGCACTTTTTGCCACAGTTGGCAACCATAAATTCTGTTTTAAATACACCACTTGAACCATTGTCGTATTTAGATTAACATAGATATGAGATAACAACACGTTACGCTTTGTGTGAGATTTGTCAATGTCATTTCGCTTTAATTCCGGTGGAAATACTAGTGTCACCCACAAACATACACCAGTGCATATACATTTAATAAGAAAAAATATTTGTGTGCTTGCAACTATTGTTTATTCAGCTTAAAGCCAAGCATTTTGTCAACATCTGTCACAACAACATTTCCTGGTGACAATAATCGCTGCATAACAACAACACTTTGGCAATTCCCACAATTTCAACGCCCAGCGAACCGCATGCCGCGCCCAAACTATAAATTCCGACAGTGGATTAAATTCTCATAACTGTTATGAGCGCGGCACTCAGCAAAATACTCATTTATTATTTATGAAAATTGCAATAGTTGAGTCAATTTCGTTATTGCGACATTACATTTTAATCGACTAGGCCTAAAGGCAGTTAAATTCCAGTGTTGACAGTTAATTAATTTAAATTTGTCATAAAACGTGCGTTTATTACTTTTTAATGTGTGTTGTTAAATAATTTTTGTTTTTGCTCAATTTCGAATGTAGGCCAGTGTCACTCAAAAATTGTGTAATGCAAGTATATTGCTGCAATAAAAGTATAAGCGATGGGTAAGTCAACAAATTGGAAGCAAAATTCAAATTAAATTAGACTATGTGGTACATCACCGTGAATCAGCAATATTGAAAACTTGTAATGCGAACGATTTTTTCCAATATGTAAGAACTCAGCTGTTCACAAGTTCAAAATTGTTTGGTGTTCCGTATAACAGGTATAAGTAAATAAATCTGAGTTTGAAATTGTAGTAGAAGGAGGTATTTTCAAATATGAGTCCTCATGCCATATCAAAATAAGAAATATTTTGAAGTTATTTCAGGATTTCTAAGCGCTTTCATAACCCGACATATTGAAAAATATTAGCCAAACCAAAGAACACGTCTTTAAATTGACACTATTTTAAGAATATACAGTAAAAATTTTTATGAAAAAATAATAATTTCCGACTTACCACCACTGCTATTATGATTCCGACCTTCTTCATTTAATAATGATCGGATCATTGTCATTCAATTCTCAGAATTACATTTTAATCACCGGTTTATATTTTTTTTTGTAATTTCGAACTAGATGTGCCCTTTATAACAAATTTTACTTTTATGCTGACGGCATTTCTTTAACTTCAAAAGTTTCCATATTGGAACAAATATTGGTCGTTAATATTGCAGTAGACAACTTATGAAACTTATATGATAAAAAAGTTTATTTTATAGATGGGTAAAAGAGGAGCTATTGTGATCCAAGCCTGGACTGTATCTCGGTTGACCCATCAATTCGTTATTTTTATTAAATTTATTACAGTCTGTCAAGTAAGAGCGTGGTAGTGTTAATTTATAAAAAAATATTATTCTATGATTTTATATACATTGTACACCTTACAAACAATTATGCAATTTGGTCAATAATATGTCCAGTCACCACCGGCGTCGATAATTGCCTGGCATCTCCGAGGCATGCTTTCTGCTAATTTGAAGGCGTACTTTAATGGCAAGCATCTCGAGATCCGACGAATTTCGTAAGACAACTGCTTCAAAGTGAATGTGCGTTTTCCACGAAGCTTTTGTTTAATATACGCTCACACATTTTCAATAGGATTTGCATCGGGCGACTGCGACTGCCAATCCAATGTAACGTTGCCATATTGAGTTTTCCACTGAGTACAGAGCTTGCTGTGGTGTTTAGGATCGTTGTCTTCCTGCAAAATCCAATCTTAATTTCGCTGATAAACCATCGTTTGGCAGATAACAGTAATGCGTTTATGTGGATTTTTATCATTTTCTCGGCATTTAGGTTGTCAGTAAAGAGGTACATAGTGCCGAATCCCTGCTTTGAGAAGCAGTCACAAAGGTGCACCTTTATTCAGGTTTTACGGTCCGCTGAACAAGCCTATTGTTGGAGGTTGACCAGGTTCGCGTGATGACGGAATGTGTCCATATAGAACATTCATTAGTAAAAATGACATTTTCAAAATCTCTATCAATATTCTCATGTGCCCAAGCGAGTCGCTTTGTCACAAGTTTTTCAGTCAACAGAAAATTCTTCATTGTATTGCGCCATTTCAGATCATGAGTATGAAGAAGGGTACGGATAGTTTCGTAGAATATATCTAAACCTTTTGGCATTAATTTTGCTTGTCCTTGCCGCAGTGTTAAGGCACGATTCCGCGAAAACAGATTCCCTATCCTTTTTTCATCTTTTTTGTTCAATTTTTCTATCGAACCACGTTCTGATAAATCAACGATATTTTTAGCCACTTAATATTGCTGTATCCACTTCTGTACCTTCGACTTTCTCATATATGAATTTAGCAGCCACTGATTGCGACATTTTTTGACCTTTCGGACCTTTGTTAACAATGCATCAAGGACAAAGCTTCCCTCTATCGTCTTGTGAAGGAATTAGAGCGAAATCTTTCATTAACTGTCGGTAAAACCGACCACGCTCTTACTTGACAGAATGTAAAAGACATACTACATCCGATGTTGAAGAAATTCGAAATCATGTTAATGATCAGCTCGTCATAATTGTTAGGGTTATGTTTTCAAGGTTCTACAAAGTTTCCAGCTTTAATTTTTGCCTCTGAAAGCTTTGAAAAAATAATTTGAAACATGTGATAGCTGATCACCTGATTACCTCCAAATTCATAGGCCTGTAAACCTCAATAATATTTTTTCATTTCGGTACTAATCCACAACAAATGAACGAGTCAATGTCTCTTTTATAACTTCTCGAAGACATTTTGTACTGGAATAAAATTATAAAACATATTATTCCTGTGCAATTTCCGAACACATACTGCTGTACACTAAAAGCGAGGCAAGTGACACTATCTCCTGTACTCTTCCCTTTCTTTTGACGGCAGCAGCCCGCAAAAATCGACATTATATGGGCGCAAAGACCAAAAATTGTCAAATCGATATAATTTGCATTGCAAATTCTACTTTTTCGCTGGCATAACCAGAATATGCGCATAATAAAACAATTTTTTGCTTACCTGTGTTATAAGGGAGAAATTAAGCTAAACCAATCACAGTTCTGCTTGAATCGTAGAGAAAATATGCGTTAAGCTGATGATTTTAGTGTTGTTTGGGACCAAAAACTGTTTAAAAACTGTTCAAACTTAATTGTTTAAATTTAGTTTAGTTTCAGTTATTTTAAATACCTAATTCAATATTGTAATGTATTTACGCAAAGCCATAGCGATTATAAACTACAAATTATAAACTGTGCAAATTAGGTTGGTCGGTGGCGTATGAGTGACATAAATTCAAATTTATTCAACACTTCGCCAGAGAAATATTATTTGCGGTTTCATATAGTCTTATAAAGTTACAAACTATAACGAAACGAAAAAATAGCGTTAAGAATTGTAATTACATACATACAAAATGTAATCCAACAACAATTTTTTAAATAAGTGTAAAAATTTATGATTTTACAATGCGTACATTAGAAAGTACATGCTTACCTATATAAGTATTTGGAAAGAGATTTCATTTTGTAAAGTGTTATGTATCTAAATCTTAGTTAACTTCAGAAATATGATTTGTTTATTCACAAATAATATGTATGCAATAAGGTTGTCCCTTCATAGCTAAATTTTTATTGCATTTATTTAAAAAAGGCGCTTGCATTGACGTAATATTTAGAAAACAATAAACGGCGATACACAATAGCATGTAGTTTTGCGCTATATTAGACACAGTTGAGATAATCAGACTTTAACCAGCTTCACTTAGAAATAATATATAAGTTCTAAATGTCCGTGAGGTGCCTTTGACTCTACTGCCAAATGAAGTTAAATGTACAAGTAAGGAAGGCAAAGTTCGGATATAATTAAACATTTTGTATTCTTGCAATTTGACATGATCAAAGACAGTTAAATAGCTTCTTTATATTGAATGTTTAATTTAACATTCAACATTATTTTATATGCTATAGTTTTGCTTACTTTCATTACTACATTTTATTCCTGCGAAATATTTATATTAAAATCAATCACAAATGAAATATATTTGTACATAGGTTGCTATATATATTTCTGGACTAGCAACACTAAGTGTTGCCTGGTGCAATCTGACATTTCCATTCGAAAGTTTGACATTTTTTAGCATAACATCACTCAGAACGTTTTGTCATTTAATCGTGAATTGTTTTATTTACAGGAAATTAAAAAATTTATCTCGGCCAAAAAATGGAATTCACTCGTGAACATTTTCATGCGATCATTTTTCACAACTTTCGACGTGGATTATCACGACAAGAGTGCATCGATTAACTAAAATCTTTGTATGGCTATAAAGCGCCATCCTATAGCACTGTGAAAAACTGGTACAACGAATTCAATCGTGGCCGACGCTCGCTCAAAGACGCATTCCGTGAAGGTCGTCCAAAAACAGCCGTTGTGCCAGTAAACATCGATGCCGTACTTCAACTGATAATGCAAGACCGTCATGTAACATACTTTCAGATTGAGGCATGCCTATGCATTTCTCTCACCAGCATACATTCGATATTGCATGAACACCTGGCCGTAAAAAAGGCTTGTTCTCGTTGGATCCCGCACAATTCGACAATCGCTCAAAAAAAGGCTTCTGTGGATTGGTGTAAAGAAATGCAGAAAAAATACGATAGCGGTGCTTCAAAAGACGTTTATAAGATCGTCACAGGTGACGAATCATGGATCTATGCGTATGAGCCCGAAACAGAACAGCAATCGACCGTGTTGGTCTTCCAAGACGAGCGAAATCCGATAAAAAAAACAAAAAAAAAAAACATTATCGTTGATAAATATGCCTATTTTTCATTATTAGGCCAGAAATATATATAGCAGCCCTCGTATGATACAAACTCAACCAAAAAATATTAGGTATATGAGCGAAAAGTCAACAGGAGAATCGGATATTATTATATTCGAAGTTTGTGTTAGGGATACGAGTTCTATACCAAGATATATATGAAGATTTTCATTAAGATATTTCACATATTATGCTATACATTGGGACTGAAAAGCACCCGGAAATAGTAATTAAATTCCTCAAGTAAAAAATATTTCGAAACATGAATTTTTCTAAGTTGGAAAGACTGTCCTTACACCTCAGTAGTGCGTTGCGATTTTACAATGGATATAAATCGAACAAAGACTTTTTCTCAAATTGTGTATTAATAAATAAATTTCAGGTACAGAATCGTTGTAAATGCTGGAGAATGCTTACGGTGATTCAGTTCCATTAAAAGCACAAGCCTACGAGTAGTACAAAGCCTTTAATGACGGTCAACAAATCGTTGAAGATATACCGCGTTCTGGACGTCTTTCGACCTCTTCAACTGTTAAAAAAAATTGAAGGATATGGTGCTTCCAATAAATCAGGCAAGTGTTAGAGAGATGGCAAGAGAGCTCGAGATCTATCGCAAGTCTATTCGAATGATTTTGATGGATATTTTCGGTATTTAATGCGTTCTTGCTCGTCTCGTCAGAACTCTTTCTTTCGAATTCTAATCCCACATTCATGGAGAGCATTATGAATGCCGATGAGATATGGGTTTGTGAGTTTGACATGCAAACAAGTCAATAATCATCAGAATGGAGGGGAAAAAACGAGCCAAAACCAAAAACACGATGCTAAAGCCGCTCGAAAATCAAGCTGATGCACATTGTTTTTATAAATATTCGTGGTTTGGTGCATTATGAATTTGTTCCAGAAGGGCAGGTGGCCAATTTTTTTGTTATATTATGGGCATGCGCGGCACCCACTTTGCACAGAACTTTCGCTCTTTAGGGCGTCATTGTCCTTGGTGCTCTTTTCGTCTTCCTCCAACTTAGCAAATCTCTTTTCAGCGGTGGATTTCCCAGGTGCAGAGCCAAAATATTATTCCCAAAAAAGCAATACCTTATTAACACACGGAATGCTTTATAATCCATGTTTTTGTAAACTAACACAAGTTGCTTCAGAAAACGCTATATCTCATTAACTAATAGTTATAATCTAACTCATAGTAATATTATCTATGTGTCAGCCGCAGTAAGGCGTGGACGGGTCCTCTAGTAGAAGTATATACCAAAGAAAAATTTTTACAAATTATTCAATTTTATTATCAAAAAAAAAAAAATTAATAATTAAAAAATCATCTTCTCCGATGAGGCTCAATTTCGTCTCTCATATGATCAACCACCAACCATAATCTTGACAACAACAACAAGACGTGGCTACGTGCCACACAGCAAAAACCGAATTATTGCGAGACAAGTTTGAAGATTTGATTATTTCAAGAAATTAGGAACTGAATGGACTCCAAGAAGTTGTGATCTAACACCATTAGACTATTTCTTGTGGAATTATTTGAAGTTATTGGTCTTTGGCAATAAACCATATTCTATTCGAGCTTTAGGAGTCAATATTGAAAGGTTTATTGATGACATACGACTTGATTTATACTTGAAAATTAAGTTCATCAAAATCGTGGCGACCATTTGAATGATGTTATATTCAGAACACAGTTGTGTCGATTGTACTTCACATTAAAAAACAAAAAAAAAAAACTTTTGAATTTTCTTAACAATAAGTGTGGGTGTTTTTTGTTTAAAGAAATCATATCAATGTTATTGGATAACTCTATATATATTACCCAATATCAATCTCGATTAATTTTATGTGTCACAAACTTGCGTTAGGTGAGCAAAAACTAAAAAAAATTATTTACAAACTCCTCGACTTGTTCCATGAAGAAACATATTATATAACAACACTTTCGCCCAAAGTTTAATTTCAATCATTTATTTACAACATTTCTAAAACAATATACATATGTAAAAACAACCTTTTAACTCACTTAAAGCAAATCACTTATGACGAACACTCGGCGCCGCCAGCAACACAGATTTCCGCACGCGAGGAATCACAAGTCAGGCCACTAGGACAACTGCCGACAACACTCCGCAACAGCGCAGTACTGTTACATTGCGCAAAAGTGGTGGGAGTGAGACAGGTGAAGAGCTTGTTGCCATTACAGGCGCCACAAGCATTCTGATCGGCGGCGCAATCTGCTGAGGATACGGAGCTCGGTACGCACCTCTCTGGGGAATTGGAAACGCACACCTCTCCTGCGGGACACTGAAAGACATGCGATGAATCTGGTACACCTTTATGGCAGATGAGGAACGAACTATCGCTGAGGCATGCTATACCGTTGACGCTGCAAGTGTTGCACTTGGCCGATGTGGGAGAGTATAGGAGTGTTGTCGCGAGGAGGCAACTCTATTGAAAAATTAAAAACAATAAATACGAAATAAATTGAATTTTTATATATAAATAATTTATATATATATATATAACATATGTACACACTAACCATTAGCCAAACTTTTTTGGAAATCATTTTTGTATCTGCGTTGTAACTGTTAGGGACAACTAAATTCAACTGAACTGTGTCTTCTCGCCGTTAGCTTTATAGCCGCCTCTAGATTGTTGAGTCTACGTCTTCCACCACGAAGGTTGCTAACGATAAGGCAAGACAACGAGACATATGTGAAAAATGTTGATTCAAATAGCGAGAAAATAGCGAAAAAAAAACACATAACGCAAATTTTGTAAATACTGTTTATCAAACGGCGGTTTATCTCGCTCATTTATACTTAGGGTTGAAAAAGATTTATGCCAAACAGCTACCGTTTGTCAACTTCACGTTATAAACTGACTATGATAAGTGGATTAGGTGTTTTCATATCAAATATAATAATCACAATATATGGTTAATTATTCTTTCCTAGCGATAGCGTGTTCCAACGTAAGATGACTCCATAATGTTTGAGTTTGTTTCACAAATGATCGTCATGGCTGCTTTGGAAAAATATATGTTTGTGTTTTAAATAAATATTAACTTGCAAATATAATATTTTAAAACAAGTCGCAAGATTGTGCATGTGCCCTTGGTCGAAATAGAAATTCGAAATAGTTTGTAAAACAGTTAAAAGTTTTAAGCTTTTATCTAATCTCGCTGATGGTATAATTTTAACTAAACGATCTCTTATAAACAGAATATGGAACTTTTTTAAGGGGTTACATGGGTTTACAGGCTTAAAAAAATCGAATTTTTTTAAATGTCTTATTACATTTTAAAACACCTCTAGAATATTGCCTTAAATTTTCAAGTTGATCCGAATACTATTTTCGGAGATACAGCCTTGAATACTTATAAGCTCGAGCCTCGCTAGGCAGGTTTCTCGAGAACAACTCAGGTCTTTGAGATACAACTCTTAAAAACAATGACCAAGTTTTAAATATTTTTTTTTTCCAAAAATTTCAAAATTTTTTTGTTAATATAAAAAATTCTAATAAAATACTTCAAATTTTATATAAGAAAAAATTTTTTGAAAAAAGGCTGTTCTTTACCCCATACAAGCTTTTTGAAAAAACTTGCATTTCACACTCATTTTCTAATACACTTTTATAGCTATATGCAGTTTTTCCTGTAGGTGGCAACTCTTATTTGAAAATACTTTAAATTAAAATTTACCAAAACACATTGGAAAATTTTTTAAGCATCATATTGTACAATGTGAGAGACAATCATTTGGTAATTGTCCAAATCTCTTCGCAGATAAATCCCACTCCTTTTTTTCAGTGATGGACATATTGTTTGGGATCTAACGTGCGCAATTTTTTCACAGTCGAATGTCCAAGCAAAATTGAGTTTATGCTGATCCCAATGATGCATATAGATTCCTCCACGATGGGTCAGATGACGATAAACCAATAGTATATTGTGCACAGCATTAACAGCTTCCGGAACAAGAACTGATTTTGGACGTCTTTCCGTAAATTTGTCTTGTAGTGATCTACGGATTCATGCTCAAAAGTTTTATTAAGTTCATCGATCCACTGTTAATGAGTTAATCCACGTCGAAATTTTTTGCTTGAAAATATTTGCGGTTTAATTATATTTTTTGATCGAGATGCATATTTCAAGTTACTGCACAAATAGCAATCGTATGTCAAAACGTTCTGTGTATTTATGTTTATGACCGCAGGCGGCCACACATATACCAATGCCCTGTGATGCCCCTACAATATTTCTAAGCTCCCTTTTGCCCAAACGTATGAGCTTTTTGGTCTGCCAACCTTCAACACTACCCCTAAGTAAATTTGTGGTATGCTTTGTGCCAGCTTGAGTGCTAAGACCTGAGATGTTTCTTTAGCATCCACTCCTTCAAACAACCCTTGAAGCAGCTGAATGACCTCGGGCAGCTTACGCAGATTGTGTATTGTGATCAGGTCTCAGATAATATTGACTGTATTCAATTACTGGCTGATTTCAATTAGTTCTCTCGCTTAGGTTTTTAGGATACCATCGAGATATTTGACCGAGCTCGAGAGTAAAATAGATCGATTTCCTTTAATGAAGGGAGATTGAATTGCAAAGTTTTCGTCCTTCTTATGAAGAGACAGAATTCTGTCGTACTTTACTATAAAGTTATAGTTGCCAAATCCCAAAAAGTTTAGCTGTCGACTTTCATTTGCCATTGTATTAACTTACCGATATAACCAGTATATATAGTATATTTATAGCTTGAGCGCGGAATTGAACATGCCTACATTTAGGTTATGGTATGTGAAACAGTTATGCATTTGCAGGCACATTATATGGTATATTTGTTTAAATTAAACAAACTGCCACGCCCATTTTGCCAAGGCTCTCATTAGACCTACAGTTAAGCTTTGCTATATTTCATTCCCTTTACATGCCTAGTTCCAAGCCAATAATATTGGGAGATAATGAAATGATTAGTAAAACATTCATCTTTATTAAGGTGTTCCAAGGATAACGTTAGCTGGATCTATCAATATAATAAATATGTACCATGGATATTGTAAAATATACTCCTCTCGGGAGTTCAGGTCATTGTTAACTATAATTCTGGCAGTCTAAAAGTGCAATTTATCAAGTTCTTGAAGCGTTTATCAGAATTTTAAAGGTGGTCCTTGTTCAATACACTTCCTCAATTTTTGGTTATGATTTTAAACACAACATTTTTTCGAACGAGGCAGATCGATAATAAATCAGATTCTTTGAAATTACTCGACGCTAGCGCCACCTAGCGTTGTCGAGGGTGATGATATCAGACTACTGATCAGACGGATTAATTGTCAACAAAACGCAGAATTCATTAACTTAGAGTATTGGTTATTCAAATAAATTTAAGTTCTATAGAACTATATATGTATTCACATAATCACAACTTGTAGAACAGACATATTTTCATCTATAGCACTTTAGCATAAACAAAGGAAAAATGAGTAATGTGTATTACTTAATTGTCAAATAGTTTTCAAGGCTATCTTAAGCTCCCTAAATTAACAGTAGTTTCAAAGAATATTTAAATTTATTTTGCAAAATAATGTCAACAATAAACAAAATATTTGCGAAAGCGTGGGATGCGTGGAGGACCGTTTAAATAATTCTCAGAAATGTTAGTATATAAACAAGTAGACATACAAATATTTGTTTAGACACGCTTTTCGTTTGCGTTCCCTACTATAAAGGTTATCAGTTCCATTGCTCATGGCCGAATCACCATAGAAGTCAAGAAACTAGCCAGCCAGTTCAATAAACTGTGGAAGGGATGAATGGAATTTTACTCGTGACTTCGAGAATTTTGTTAGAAGGCCAGCTAAGTTAATACCAGCACAGAATTTAAAAACAAGTTGTTAACTTTTCAGGAAAGATTCCATTGACGCGTGTGATTGTTTTATGTAAGGTTTCAGTTAGCAATATAATTTTTCAAGGTTCAGCTTTCAATTAAAGAAATCGCATTGGCCCTTATCAAACACATAAATCAGACAATAATGCATATTTAAATATTGGTCAATCGAAATGACCTGTTAGAGTTGGGTTCCTGACTAAAAATTTTAAATTATTAAAGAAATGTAAGAAAAACTAGAGCTCTGTCATTGATCAAACAATGTCTAAAAAATATGTGATATAACTTTCGACAACAGCTTAAAAGATATAGCCTACTCTTTAGAACAAACTTTCAACATTTTTTAGAAACATAGATATCATCGCACTCTACTTATAAGGAGGCTGATAGAACATACTGATAACTCAAAAAGTTTCAGAATAAATTTCCAAAATGTATATAAAGTGATGCAAATTAGACTAAAATACAAAGCCAGCTTCAACAAGGTCCGCTGATAACACATGTGTTACAAGAATATGACACGTCAAACGCGATCTGTCAACTTCTTCTGGTAGACTAAACTGGTATCACTACTTTAAGCAAAAAATAGTAAGACGTTGTTCACAATTTCAAAATTCTTAATTCTTTAAAATCTATGTCGTCCTCCTCAAAGTAATCCTCTTTGACCCCAATAAATTTGTGCCAACGTTTTTTCCAACCCTCGAAACAGTTGATAAAGTCAAATTTCGGAATATCCTTCAATACACGTAGCGATTTACGTTGACTCTAAACTTTTTCTTAATTATCTTTATTTTGATTTTGATCACATAGTTTTTACTACTGTGCTCAAAAAATAAGGTGATATTGTATATATTTTGAAAATTCTCCAAATCAATTTCATCCCCTTAAAAGTAATCCCCTCCCGATGCAATGCACTAATGCCAACGGATTTTCCAATCTTCGACACTGGTTGTAGTCACTTTCCGGCTCTCTTTTGGCCCGATATTTGCTCGATTGATCGGTTGTTTCGGGGTCGTAAGCATAAATCCAAGTCTCATCGCCAGTTATAATGCATTTCATGACACCCTGGTAGTCGGAAAGCATCGTTTTACACACTTTAACGCGACGCTTTTTTTCCAAAAAATTCAATGTTTTCGGTACCAGTCGAGATTTGACGCGCTTGAGGCCCAAAACATCCTTAAAAATGGTATTGGCTGAGCCTTTCGATATGCCAACGTCATCAGCAAGGTCTTTAATTGTTAATCGACGGTTTTTCAACCTCAAATCTTTGATTTGTTGAACGTGAGCTTCGTCGGTTGAGGTTGATGGTCGCCCTGGATGCTCTTCGTCTTCGACACGTTCACGGTCGGCTTGGAACTCACTATACCACTTGGAAAATTTTTTTGTAGACATGGCCTCATCACAAAAGGCTTTCTGCACTATCCTCAATGTATCCGCAGCAGAAAATTGATTCCGTAAACAAAATTTAATGCAAATTCTTTGCTCAACAAATTTCGCCATCGCAAAAAACGAAAAACTCACTTTTAGCAGCTCACAAAACGACACGTATCTCAAACACTAATGAATATTTTGACATGAAATTTGACATAAATGTGACTGACAGTACTACCAACCTAAAAAAAATAATTCTCCAAATTCTTCGACGCGCGCAGTTTAATTTCAAATGTCACCTTATTTTTTGGGTCATATGCTATAATATTCCAACCTGAAAAATATGTTCGGAGTTTGTAACATTGCCTTTAGCAGTAACATTTGTAAAATTTCGAGAAGAGAGTTTTTTAAATAAGAAATTATATTTTGTAGTGGGCCAATATTATCAAATGAGCGGCTTAAATAGATATTATATATCTAAAACTCTATAGAATACACTATAAGTGGGACAGAGAGCCGTTTATGGTTAAATTGACTCAGCTATTGCCGCTGAACATTTATATACTTGTAGGATATCCAACTGTTCCAACTATAGATTACAAACTTCGTGGCAAACTTAATATACCCCTTCAGGGTATAAATAAACCATAATCAAGAGCTCATTATGTCACGATGTTCCTTTTGAATACTCAACAACGTGCTTTCAATTGCCTGATATTCCAGTGCTATTTGGTTCTTACGTTGTGTTAACTTTTCGTTTGAATAATAAAAAATTGATATTTTTCTGTCACTCTCACATTTGAAACGAGTCGGTTCGTTAATTTTAATTCTCACACCCTTCGCACACACACGTCTTATAAGAAGGGCTATGGGTGGCTTTCGCTGTTAGTGGCTAAATCCATATTCAGAAATTATAGAAAAATTGATTTATCTAATTAATATGTTATGTATTTTACTTTTCTCTTTTTATTCATACAATAAACAATTTTAGCCTAGACAAGTATAAGCAATTCTCAACTCGAAGAAGGGTGTATTTAACTCGCAGGAGCATCAAGATCGCACTCAATGTCACCATCTAGATAACATGCATCGACACAAATATCGCCACCTCTCTGTGCCGCGCATGTTAAACCGGTCGGACACGTGCCCGTTGTGACGACTGTCGCGCCATTGCATTGAGCAAAGGTGGTGCGACTGGTGCAAACAAACGTGGGACTGTCCGCGGCACAGCCACAAGTGATGTCAGTGGTTGTAGTGCAATCAGCTGGTGCGTTAGCTGCGTCCGAACATTTCATCAGCAGACTCGTACAGGTGCCACCGTTGGGACAATCGTGAGCAGTGGTGTTGTCGGGTTGGCCGTTGAAACAAATATTGAATTGTGTCTCGCTGATGCAGGCGATGCCATTGCTGCCGCAAACACCGCAAGTCGCTGTCGTCTGTTGCACCAGCAAACTCACTGTCGCAAGGAGGAGTAACTAATCGGAGAAAAATATTTAGAAAAGAACTTAATTTATTGAGTATATTGTGCACATATTGTCGTCGTCGCTTTTCTTACCGAAATGGAAATTTTTGTGTTGGACTTCATTTTAATTAGAATACCGTGTGTTTTTCTTGCCCAGTTAAGACTAAATTTGTTTTAATTGCTCAACCTGCTTTTTATATCGCTACTCGGTAGCCAAACACCGTTGGGGAATGATAACACACACCAAATGTAAATAAAAATCATATAAATCAGAAAATACGCACACTTTCACACGAATTTTATTTAAACGAGATAGCTGTGATCATGCGTTAGTCCGCTTCGTAAATTTCCGTTATGTTGTGAATCTCAACCAGTGCAAAGTTAAAAAATATGTGAAAAGTGCAAATTTTACCAATATATGTATGTATATATTGTCAAACATTATTTATTTCCGAGATTCCTTTTAAACAGTCTTACTGTTCTCCTTTCGCTGAGACTTCTCAACTTCGCCATAACTCGTCGATCACTTTTAATTTTCAGTCATTACATAGTACCCATTTTTGCTTTGTAAAACCCAATGACACACTGATATTTCAATAAAGAAGTTGTAATCATTTCTTATTAAGTTAAGCTAGGTTAGTCTTAGGCAGTTCTAAAGACCACACTTGAAATACTACGTATGGTCCATTTTGAAGCCTTGAAAACAGTAAATCTGTATTCGATCTCATGAGCAAAGTCAGCCTTTACTGATTTGCTCAGGCGTTTAATTTCTATTCACCCCATCACTAAGACATATCCGAAAGTTTCAGTTACCAGTTTTCCAACCTTTATCTTGAAAATGTAGGAGAGCTTCTGCAGCTATAGGCCGGTAAGATCTTCAAGTCCAAAACCTGTTAGAACTCCCACAATTAGGGAGAGGCTATAATACTGAGGGAAAGAAACAGGTTTGATCTCTTGATGAATCTAAATAAAGAAGTCATTCCATTAAAAACTGATGTTAGCTACGTCCTTATTGTTCATTATTTGTAAAAGAGGGTCAAGGTGCGTTTATTGGTCTCAGATTCTCTCCCGTAGTGGGTTTAAAAATCGAAATTCTATATATAACTATTTATTTTTCGGCATTCACAGATTCTTAGAGAATAATAAACTGTCCAACACCAAACTTGGTTATAACCCCCTACACTATTATGTAAATAGGATGAATGCTTTACGGTGGGTAAAACTGAGCTTCCAAGAACTGCTCTCACCTTACCTACGGAGACGAATGGTTTCAGAAATAACGGCGAACTATAGAAACAAAAAAGCAAAAACAAAAAAAAACACTATATTTTGAGCAAATAGTGACGGCTTAAAAACTGACTATTAGACATTTTTCATATTCGTGGGTTTTTTTCTCTGCCGGTTTTGATCATCACGAAAGAAGTACGGTCCAGTGACGTCGTCGGCTCCTAATCTGCATCAAACCGTAATTTCTTCGGAATGCAATGATGCTTCATGGAGTACGTGTGGATTGCTGCCTGATCAATAACGCGTATTTTGCTTATTGACGAATCCATTCAGCAGAAAATTAGCCTCATCACTGAAGATGATTTTTCGATGAAAATCCGGATCATTTTCAAGTTGTTGCTCAGTCCAATTTACGACGATACGACGATTCTGGTGGTCAAGCGGCTTCAATTCTTACTAAATTTAATCTTATAATAATGTAGGCCAAGATCTTTTCGCAAAATTCGCCACAAAGACTTACCAGAAATGTCCAACGCTTGAAAACGACGTGTGAGAGACTGATTTGGGTCTTCCTCAATTGATACGCTAATGGCAGCAATGTTCTCGACACTACGGGTATTTTTTTGCCTCACTGGCACTGGAACATTTCGTACTGTGCCTGTGGATTCAATTTTTTCTACTGGACGCTTAATTGTTGATCTGACAGGACGCTTATGAGGACCATAAATTGAACGTAGCGCTTTTAAAGTTGATGCCACTGACTCCGAATTTCGATAGTAAATTTTAATAATTTCGAATCTCAGTTGGATCGTATGTATTTCCGTGATGAAATGGCAAACATTGCTGAAGAGAAATGTGAAAGGAGCGGAAAAAATATAGCGTCGTTTGCTGCCCCCCCTCAGTTTACTAATGTAGCGTCCCTATCGGAAAAAACATTACTTTTACAACAAGAAAATGGGTGTGGTTTTCAAGAAGCATTGTCATTTCTTTCAAGTCATGACCACGGAACCACTGAAAGGTATTTTCAAGCGTCCTCTTTACGAACAAAATGGTTGACGCAATAGCTTGCGTGGCGTAGAGTGTTCGGCAGAGGTTATGAAATTGTAGAAACATAGTGTGCTGCCCAACACCTACCTTCAGAATTTCTTGAAGTAGCTAAGAGTCTTCTCGAAAGGAGTTTAAAGCAGATATTTGAAAGATGGAACTCATCAAAATAATCATTCTAATGACTCAAATAAAGAATATTTTGGACTATTTTTCTTAACAATTATAGAGCAGAAATGGAAAAAAACGAATTTTTATTGACGTTCATTTGTTTATACAAAAGTGCAATTACATAAATGTGCATACGCGTGCATTTAAGTTGTAATCCAGAATATAAATTATGTCAGCTGAAAACACAACAACCGGAAAAATATAAAATCCACAGCAACCGTTGTAAAGAGTTTAATTGTAAAACACTTCACTAGACGAGACACAAGAAGTACTAGAGATTGCAAGTTATAACAAAATGTGGAAATTTAGCGTAAGATGATGACAAGGAACTCGTAAAATATTAGGAAAAAATTATAAAAATAAAAATTGTGAAAAAATATTAAAAAATTATACAAAAAAAAAAAATTAAAATAAAAAATACAAATTATAAAAAAATAATTAACGCACCATTTCTCCCAACAGTTCACGTCCATAATACTTTTCGCTTTGCTGACGGCGCGCTTGACCAACGGCGAGTGCAATGTTTGCAATGACAACGGCGTTGCCTGCATAACAAATACCACCTTTCAACTATGCTTTGGCGGTAAGTAAACTGCGCAATTTTTTGTTTTACAAAAAATATAGTTATTTTAATTAACCACTCAACTTCATGCAGGCGTAGCACAGGGCGCTGTATATTCCTGTCCGAATGCCAACGATGTTTGCACCAATTTGGGTGTGATTTGTCTCGATTCCGCGATCAGTGCAAGTTTTCAAGCCGATTGTGGCAGCACAGAACAATGTGGACTCTGCACTGGTGTTGCAGATGGCAGTTACGCATGCACCAGCCACAACACGTTTGTCATGTGTCAAGGTGAAGAGCCATCAAGCATAACTGCCACCTGTCCCAGCGATGAAGTTTGCTTGACTTCCCATGCGAATGGTGGTGTTAGTCCTTGCGCCAGTCAGTGTTTGACAAATATTGCGGATATGTGCGATATTATATCTCCGGTATTCAGATGACTTGCACTGGCACAACATACGTTAATACATATATAAATGAATATCAAGCTGTTCAGCTAGCGGATTTTACTTAGTGATAGAAATACTCAAATTCTATGAACCTTTCAGAGTGCAGGGTCCGCATGTAAAACTATAATATAAAAACTTGTATCGATTGTAAAGAAAGACAAAATATAAAAAAGTGCTTGCTATCTTTTAATTGCCACTGTTTAATTGTAACCAAGTAGAGTATGGCCAGAGAACTTAGGAAGAAGCTAAAAAAGAGAAGTCGAAGTTAGCAGGGGGCGACGAAATGTGCTTTGGTATCTTCTATTGAACAGTGAAACAATAAAGTTGACAAAATAATAGAATTTAAAACCTTTTGCTGAACACAACTAACGACTTTTATCTGCTGGACTCTACGTCATTCAAAGTCATTTGAGGACAAACGAGTACTCTCTCTAATAACGAAACCCTTGGGTAGGTTGTATAGTATAATCCCTTCCATAAAAGCGCAGTTATTAAACAACAAGTCAAATCCAAATATTGACCTAGATAATTGTACATAAATTAACTCTATTTCTTGAACCTACGACAATATGAGTACCGACGTATTACAGCTCAGCTAGAGTGGTCAAGAGACATCGAAAAATAACAGATGCAGAAATAATTTCATAACTATTGTATTAAGTAAGTGAGTGAACAGTAATTGGTAAACCTAAGAAACCGACTATTGGAAATATTTTTTGTAAGCTTGATACTGTTATAAGCACTAAATTTTTGTTACCAAGTGTAAGGTTGAAAAATTTTGATCAGACCTATAAGGTCCATAAAGACCTAAAGCTCACAACAATGAAAATGTCGCCTATCTACTATTCAATGTACAGGTAGTTTTTAATACTCAGAAG